>JAPTYO010000013.1:16143992-17343992 GCA_036873135.1 Clarkia xantiana subsp. parviflora | reverse complement strand
GAATGCTCTGGACTCCTGGGCTCCGCGTAATCCTGCAAAAGGGGATGATCTGGGTGGTGACCCAGAATCCCTCTCCGATGCTTAAATGAGTATACGATCAATGGGGTGGCAGCAGTAATCTAAGTACGTATTAGATGATTAGGGTTTTCTGAGGTAACTTCTTCCTATATATAGGAGGGGAAGTTACTCAGTTACCTGTGGCCGTGATTGGCCGTTTTGCCTATGATCCCGTGTATCTCGCCACGATTCCGTATATATCGTTAGGGATTCCGTAGATTTCGCCCCACGCTCCGCGTATCTTACCCATACTCCGCGTATCTCGGGCACGCCCTGCGTATCTCGGGGGAATTATCTATATCTTTAACCGTCTCCCACTACTCTATCTAGTAGGCGGGTTTCTCGGTCTTTATCCTCTGATCACAAGTCTCGATTCCTGTCGGGGACTCCAGAGTTATCTCATTCTAGGTCACCATACAGGACCCCTTGTCTCACGGGACGGGTCCAGCCTCTGCGGGGCTTATATCAACGGGGCCTTTACTAAGGCATATCGGGGCCTTTACTAAGGCATATCGGGGCCTACTCAGAGGCTTCTTGTCGGGAGCATTCAGCTCATACATCGGGACCGCTAAAGTCGGGACCCTTCATACTGGCCCTCTGGGCCTTCCCGGCTTTTCACGAGGCCCACTGGGCCTACTCGCCGTCCATTGGCTGTTAACGGGGCTAACGATTACATCGGAACCCATCATTATATGTAAAAATCGGCTCATTATATAATATCTATATTTATTTATTGTTAATATCTTAAATAGGGTAACAAATATACTGACAATATATTTTCTTAATCTTTTATGCAATTAAATCTATCAATAATATATTTAACCCTATTAAATATTTAGATATATTGATAGTTATATATATATTTCTATATATTAATGTGAATCTATCCTAATGTTCCCAAATATAGATATATTGTTACCATAATTAAAAATTGAAATATGGTAAAGAATATAATTTAAAATAGTGGCTGAAAATTTAATAGCTTGGTGACAAAGAAATTAAAAATTTTACCCAGTAAATTCCTTAAAATTTCGGCACAAACACCATATTGGGAACAAGTGGTCAAATTTTAAGATCAAATTTTAATAAGATCTACAATCTAATGTTTGATTTTGATAAATATTACACTTTTCTTAAAATCATGAACATCAAATTAACCAAGAACGTCATGAAAATTTCGGATTCTCAAACAACCCTAAAAACTCAAAAAATTTAAAATTTTCGGTTTTTATTTTTAAACTTCAAGAAAACCAATTCATCAAAATCATGAACTCCTAACACATGCTCTGATACCACTGTTAGATTATGGGGAGTAATCACTACGGATACTTAAAATAAGATACATGCTAGTAATCGGAATTACACAGCGGAAGATTCACACATACCTTTAAGATGATCCGTAGACCCATGATCTTCTCAGGAGGGAGTTCACGATCCTCTGGTCGGGACCCATAGAGGTTCTTGTTAGAGAATCCCTACGCGGTACAAGCTCCACAGCAAAGCCTCTGATCGATCCTTGGCACGGGGACAGATCTCTGGAGTGTTTGCTTGGAAAGCAATTTGGCACACCCTTGGTGAATGTAGCTTCGGCCGAAACCTAGGTGTGGGGTGGAGGGTTTTTCTCTCTAAAACACTCTAATGAGCGAATATTTATTAACCCTAAAAATCCCCTAACACCATGTATTTATAGGAGGAGCAAAGTGGACAAAAGTTCACTTTGCCCACACTAGGTATTTCGGCCGGCCATGCATAGGGGAGGCCCATAATTGGGCCTCTCATGTCAATTGGGATTTGGGTCTAGCCCAATTACCCTAATGTGACATTTACTTAATTTTCTTAGGTAAACTATACATATTATGAGCTACAATTACGGCGCCCATCACCATATGCTTACAACTCCCACTTGGAATAATGCTTTCTATCGGAGCATCACTCCCACTGGGAACAAGGGCAGTGCTAGAACCTTGACCTAAACTTTTCTTGGACGACCTCTCGGACTATGGATTTTACTTCCGAGATTAATTCATTGATCACTAGGACCTGGAACCAAGTTGGTTGATCCATTCCCACCGGGAACAATGGGTAGTTGTGGCATTATTGGATTTTCATCCAGCGGTCCGGCTACGTGATTATCATGTTCAACTTGATTCGCACTTGCAGCAATAGTGATTTGTGTGGTAGGATTGTCTCCTCCCACTAGATTTACTATGAAAATGTCTCCATCTTCATTTACCATGTCATTCACTTGCGTTGCTGCTTTAAATCTCCCACTCGAAATAAGTGGGACCTGATTATCATCGCTATCCTGCTCCAATTCGATCAAGACTTCATCTGTTTTGATTCCACCAAGCGTTGGAAATTCGTCCTTGTTGTGTTTGCTTCACCACTTGGGTTGCTTCAAGCTTTTTCCTTCACGAACAGGCTTCTTCCTTCACGATCGGGCTCTAGATGTATGTATAAGGACGGGAACGCCGCAATCCTTAATACACAATCACCGAGCTAAACTCCCAATCCTCGACCTTGAGCTCTTGATCTTCGGGTCCTGCATGAGGGGCAGTAACCAGCGTGGGAGGGGGGAATGCTGGTTGGGCCCACTCCAACGCTCAAGTTAGAACCTCTAGAGAGAGAAAGACTTAGAGAGAAGTTAGAGCATTTCAAGTCCAAAAGTGAGGGAATTGTTAAGAATGGGAGACCTAGGCCCCTATTGATGGGTTTCGCTATAGCTGTTAGGCCCTTTAACGACGAGTAAACGGTGAATAGGCCCACTGGGCCCTAAAAGAGGTCAAGAAGACCAATGCGAAGGGTCCTGACAAGAGGAGTCCCGATGGTGAAGGGTCCCGACAAGGTCGGTCCCGATATGCGAGCTGGACGCTCCCGATGAGATGCCTTTAAGTAGGCCCCGATGATATGCCTTTAAGTAGGCCCCGATGTTGAATCCCTGAGAATGTTGGCCCTGTCACGATGACGAGGGGCCCTGAGCGGTGACCAAATGAGATAACTCTGGAGTCCCCGATACTGGTCGGGACTTGCTATCAGAGGTTGAGGCCGAGAAAAACGCCCACTATCAGAGTAGTGGCCGAGATAAGCGGAACGTGGCCGAGATAAGCGGGATCGTGGCCGAGATAAGCGGGATCGTGGGCTAACTGCCCCAGCGGTTCATCAGGTAACTGGGGCAACTCTTCTCCTATAAAAAGGGAGAAGTTACCTCAGATCAAGGACACATTTTTACACACTCTTTTACATATTCTAGCTTGCCAGTTTCATCGAGATACTCATTTAAGCATCGGAGAGGGATTCTGGGTCACCGCCCGGTCTATTCCCCTCTTGTAGGATTACGTGGAGCAAAGGATTTCGGATTTCCGTCAAGAACGTACCGGAGTTCCAACCGTGATCCAACATTGGCGCCGTCTGTGGGAAGCGTAACGAAAAGCCAAAAGTGACTTCTACTCGTTCAATGGTGGCTGGCAAGCAGAAAAAGCAAGGACAATCCGGTGGTTCTCGTCACCCTGCTGGAACTCTGAATTCAGGCCTGCCGGAGCGTGCTGTGGACCAAAATCCCCCTGCTGAGGTTTCCCGAACAGGGGGCACAATGAAGTTCCTGAGGATACTGCTCAACACCAAGAGAATAGGGAGGAGGATGCTCCTCCAAACGCGGACCTGACGAAGGCTGTGGCGGAGGCCATGCCGATGTTCTTAGAGGCCATGGAGGCTCTCTTAGAGCGGAGAGAGGCTGCCAAGAGGAAGGAGGAGGTGCCTCCGCCTCCGCTGAGGGAGGATCAGAATGTACAGGAGGCCCAACCCAAAAACCGGGACAAGGGCAAGGAGCCCGTTCAGTCGGAGCGATTTTTGATCGATGGGCCTGGACCGGTGCAGTATAGGACTATTCCCCTTAATGGTCCCATCACCCCCGACCAGGTGGTGAAGATCGTGAACATTTGCATGGGGGATCAGAAGCAGATGATGTCGGAACTGAGGGATCGATCCACCCATCCCTTTGTTCCCCGATTGATAGACGGCCTCGCCCCGCCAGGGCTGGGCATCCCCACAATTAAGGAGTATGATGGCGAGGGAGATCCAGTTCGCCATGTCCATAAGCATGTCATGGCCTGTTTGGGTAGAGCCCCCGATGTTGATACCGTGTGTGTGCTGTTCCCGGCCACATTGGGAGAAAGGGCCCTGACGTGGTTCTTCAGCCTGCCCCCAGGATACATCTCCAGCTGGGCTGATATGCACGACCGTTTTATTCAGCAGTACCAGGGGCTGATATGCACGACCATTGAAGAGCGTGAGGTTCCTAGCACAGGTGGTGCAGAGGCCCGACGAATCGCTGGCACATTATTACCAGCGGTACACTGCCAGCGTGGCCGAGATCGATGAGGAGATATCGGAGGGAGAGACTATCCGCACCTTCCTTCGAAACCTGACAGCCCCCTATGGTTCCGATCTGATGCATAGTGTGGCCGCGAAGGCCGTGTGGAGCATGGAGGCGTTGCAGACGAGGGTAAAGCAGCAAATCGATGTGCATGAGTCGAAGATAGCTACTGGAGAGCTTGATCCTCCGAAGTCAAATAAGGGGAAGCAGTCGTTCAAACCATTGGATGATCACAAGCGGAAGGATAAATCCGAGGGCAGTCGGAGTCGAGGCCGTTTTGATCGAAGGGAGGACAGACGTCCCCCGAGGAAGGACAAGCGGGAGGACTATCACATTCCTCTCAATAGTTCCATGGCTGAGGTCTTAACAGTGATGGATCGACAGGGTATCTCCAGATACCCCCCCCCCCCCCCCCCCCCCGAAGAAGGAAGGAGAATTTCTGGGAGCTCGCACCGATCGTTACTGTCGTTTCCATCGCGCTAGCGGTCACGACACTAATCATTGTCGGGAGTTGAAGAAGGAGATCGAAAAGCTGATCCAGAAGAGGAAGCTTAAGGAGTTTGTGGCTGTGAGGCCGTGTCGATCCCGCTCCCGATCTCGATCGCGGTCCCGTTCCCGATCCCGCGATCGGTCCCCAAGGAAGAAGAAATCCGAGCTGGAGTATTCTGGTGCCCGTAAGGAGAAGCGGGGCACCATTAATGTGATTCATGGAGGATTGGCTGCAGGAGGTGACACCACGGCCTCTCGGGAGGTCTATGCCTCTAGAATTTCCGCTGCTGTGGTGCTGGGCAAGAGGTCCCGATCCTGGACCGTGAAGGAAGAGATGGTGATTTCATTTTCAGCGGAGGACCTGGTAGGTGTGGAGACTCCACACGATGATGCTTTGGTCGTGACCTTGGACGTGGATGGGTACGAGATGAAGCGAATTTTGATCGACGGGGGGAGCTCCTCCGATATTCTGTTTATGGATGCCCTGGAGGCCATGGGGAAAACGAAGAAGGACCTGAAGCAGGTGAACTTCCCGATGGTTGGATTCTCTGGTTCTACCTCCTATTCGCTGGGAATGATCACCTTACCAGTGGAGTTCGAAAGTGGGTGGAAAGCAGAGAGGAGGAATGTGGAGTTCGTGGTGGTTGAGTTTGCGGGGACCTATAACGCGATTAATCGGGAGAACCACCATCAACCCGCTGATGGCAGTTGCCTCGACTGTTCACCAGAAGATGAAGTTCCCGACTGATCACGGAGTCGGGGAGGTCAAGGGTGACCAGGTGGCTTCCAGGAAGTGCTATGTTAATGCCACCCGAAGGAGAAGACGGGAGGCTATGACTATCCTCCAGACCGATGCTGATCCCAGAGAGGAGTTTGGGCGTCCCGCCCCTATGGAGGATTTGAAGGAGGTCGAGATTGACGGACCTCAGAGGAAGGTGAAAACCGGGTCCGCCCTGTCTGACGAGAGGGCCCGAGAATTGATCAAGCTGCTGAAGGAGTTCAAGGAGCTGTTCGCCTGGTCCCCGAGTGATATGCCAGGTATCAGCCCCGACGTGATTGTGCATGAGTTGAAGATTGATCCCGCGATTAAGCCTATCACGCATAAAAGATGTCCGATGGGCACAGACAAGAGAATCGCGATCTAGCAGGAGGTGGGCAGGTTGCTCGATGCTGGATTTATCAAGTAGCTCCGATTCCAGACTTGGGTCGCCAACCCGGTTCTGGTGAAGAAGAGCAATGGGAAATGGCGGATGTGTGTTGATTTCCGCGACTTGAATAAGGCTTGCCCGAAGGATTGTTACCCACTTCCGAGGATCGATCAGTCGGTGGATGCTACGTCGGGACATGAATTGTTGAGCTTCATGGATGCTTACTCTGGCTATAATCAGATCAAGATGGCTAAGGAGGATGCCCCCCACACTGCCTTTTATGCTGATAGCGACATCTATCACTACGATGTCATGCCCTTTGGATTGATTAATGCCGGGGCAACTTATCAAAGGATGGTGAACAAGCTCTTCGGGGACATGCTGGGGAAAACCATGGAGGCTTACGTGGACGATATGCTGGTAAAGTCCCGACAGGCTGAAGATCATGTAAGCAATTTGGCGGTGGCGTTTGAGCGGATGAGGCTTCATCAAGTTCGTTTGAACCCAGCCAAATGCGCCTTTGGATTGCACTCGGGGAAGTTTTTGGGCTTTATGGTAAGCCAAAGGGGAATTGAGGTGAACCCCGAGAAGCTGAGGGCAATCGAGGAGATGCACTCTCCGACAAATCATCGGGAGGTGCAAGTACTGAATGGCCTACTAGCTGCAATGAATCGCTTCCTATCTAAGGCAAGTGACCGATCCATGCCATTTTTTGAAGTACTAAGGGCCAACAAGAATTCGAGTGGACTGCCAAATGTGAAGAGGCATTCCAGGCACTCAAGCAGCACCTCCGCACCCTCCCGCCATTGGCAAAACCGATTCCAGGTGAGCCGCTCTATCTATATTTGGCTGTTTCTGAGTTTTCTATTAGCTCTGTGTTAGTGAAGATTGTCGAGGGTAACCAAGTCCCCGTTTATTATGTAAGCAAGGCGTTTGCCAAATCTGAAATGAATTATCCCGCCGTTGAGAAGTATCTTTTTGCGTTGATCATTACTGCTCGGAAGTTGAGGTCTTACTTCCATGCGCATGAGATTACTGTGTTGTCGAATCAGCCTTTGAAGTATTTTTTGAACCGACCCGATGCGTCGGGGAGATTAGTAAAATGGGCAGTCGAGCTTAGTGAGTTCCGCATTCACTTTGCTCCGAGAACGGCTATTAAAGGTCAGGCATTGGCGGATTTCATAGCAGAGTCTACAGCCCCCGATCTGGAAGAAGCGGGTCCTGTAGAGGGGGCAACCATGGATGTCCTGATAGCAGAGCAACCAGAAATGGCGGAGCAATTAGAACAGCCAGATGAGGAAAATACTTGGGAAATGTACACTGATGGCTCTTCGAGTTCAGACGGATCAGGAGCAGGGTTCGTATTGATACCACCTGGTGGAGGCGAGCCCCTTCGATATGCTTTGGCCTTAACGTTTAGGGCCACCAACAATGAAGCAGAGTATGAGGCTCTTATCACAGGCCTCAAAATTTCCAAAGGTACGGGAGTTGGTCACTTAAGGGTGAAATGTGACGCTGGCCTGATTGTGAATAGAGTCCAAGGACGATATGAGGCAAAGAGCCCGGTGATGAGAAAGTACCTTCATGAGGTGCAAGTCTTGAAGGAGGGTTTCAAAAGTTTCGATATTGAGGCAATCCCGAGGGAGAAAAACGCGGAAGCACATGCTTTGAGTAAATTTGCCTTGGGGGCACCCCTCGGGGAAAATCGGAAGGTGCACTTCTTGGAGAGGGTGATCTTGTCGACTATTGATCCATCGGAGGTGTGTGTCATTGAAGCAGGATCGGAGGAAGAGCCCACTTGGATGACCACGATAGTCGCGTACCTGACCACGGGGGCAGTCCCCGATGATAAAGTAGCAGCTGACAGGATATGTCGGATCGCGGTTAATTACGTGGTGGTGGACAATCAGCTATACAAAAAGGGGAGGTTCTCAACTCCTTACTTGAAATGTGTGGCTGAACCCGACGCAAATCGGATCCTTGGGGAGGTGCACGAAGGGGTCGCAGCCTGTCACGAAGGGGCCCGATCCATTACAAGGAAAGTGCTGAATTTGGGCTATTACTGGCCTTCGATGAGCAAGGAAGCGACGATGTTAGTCCGATCTTGTGACGCGTGCAAGAGGTATGCTCCAAATATCGTGGCTCCGGCTGCTAATCTGACGTCCATCAAGAGTGCTTGGCCCTTCGCGCAGTGGGGTATCGACTTGGTGGGACCCCTCCCACATGCAAAAGGTCAGTGTAAATATTTGCTTGTAGCCATTGATTATTTCTCAAAATGGATAGAGGCTAAGGCATTGGCCAAGACAACGGGGAACCAAATCGTCAAGTTTCTCCAGACCCATATCATATCCCGATACGGGATCCCTAAGGTGGTGATCAGCGATAATGGCCCTCCGTTCAACGGGGCCCAGTGGAAGGAGTACCTGGAGGAACTGAAAGTTGAGAATCGGACAGCCTCTGTCCGTCATGCTCAAACCAATGGGCAAGTGGAGTCAGCCAAAAAAATCCTGATGGATGGCCTGAAGAAAAGGGTCTATGCCTTGAAGGGTAAATGGCTGGACGAGCTGGTATACGTAATTTGGGCTGTTAGAACAACACCCAAAAGATCGACCGGGGAGACTCCATTTGGCCTCATCTATGGCACGGAGGCAGTTGCTCCCATCGAAATAGTTGTGGCATCCCATCGAACGAGGTATTACGAACCTTTGTCGAATGATGAAATGAGGCGTTTGGACTTGGACTTGGTCGAAGAGAAGAGGCGAGTGCTGAGGAGGTCCAGGCTCGGATGCGCTTGGCAACGACCCGATATTATAATCGACGTGTCAAGTCTCGACAGTTCTTTGTCGGGGAACTGGTGTGGTGTCGGAACGAATTTACCCTTTTGGATCGGATCAACAAGATGTCGCCAAAGTGGGAAGGACCTTATAAGGTCATGGGGATGTCAGCTCCAAATGCGTACAAGTTGGAAGTCCTCGATGGCAGAGTATTAAAGCATTCTTTTAGTGGTGAACACTTGAAGAAATGCCATGTTTAATGTCGCCTTTAGTGGTGCAAGTTGATGTTAAGTCGCCTTCAGTGGTGCACGATGTTATTAAGTCGCCTTAAGTGGTGCACGATGTTATTAAGTCGCCTTAAGTGGTGCACGATGTTATTAAGTCGCCTTAAGTGGTGCAAGTTATCTATCGTTTGATTCAATGTAAGTATATTTTAAGCCATCAATGAATAAAGAGGTTGCTTCCGATCAGATTGTTCTTAGATTTATTCTAAGCGTTGTTAAGTCGCCTTAAGTGGTGCAAGTTGCTAAGTCGCCTTAAGTGGTGCGCGATACTAAGTCGCCTTAAGTGGTGCAAGTTGTTAAGTTGCCTTAAGTGGTGCACGATATTAAGTCACCTTAAGCGGTGTGGGCAAAATGTCTTAAGCAGTGATAATCGGAACCAAAAAAGATTTGATATTATAAAAATCTGCGAGGTTCACGATAAAGGAGGAAATTACAAGGACTATAAAGATAGAGCATTAAACTTGGTCCTTGTCAGCATCGGCGGATGCAGGATCCACGATATCTGTGGAAGAAGGCTCCACAGGATCGGACCCTGGGAGGTCAGTCGATGAAGGTTCAGCTGCTGAAGGGTCGATTATCGGGGGATCAACTGTTGGGAGATCGACACTTGGAAGCTCTGCCACGTCTTCAACATTCGTGGGAGTGTTGCCCTCATCACTCTCCTCCGAGAGGTCGAAATACCTCTTCGCAAAGGGAGCGAGAGTCGCAGACTTGTCGAAGTTAATGGCGTCGCCATACTCCAGATGGAGTTCCTCAACCACGTTGAAGAGGGTGTTCTCCACCTCCGCGGTGCAGAATTTCACCGCGTCAGCTTGGAAGTCCTCAGAGCCCCGATAATCTTCCCGACCCTTGGTTTCACCCTTGGCTTCAGCCTCGGCCAGTTTGGCAGGGACCTCAGCAAGTTCCCGCTCCAGTTTCGCCTTGGCGTCTTCCAGAGCCTTCTTCTCGAGGACAAGTCTGTCCCGAGCCTCTGCATCCCTTTTCCACTCCTGCTGCTCCCGCTTCAGCAGCCCCTCGAAGTCCTGAACCCGCTTTTGGAGGTCCCGCGTCTTTCGATTAAGGATGGCCTGCTCCTTAGCCAATTTCCCCCTCGAAGAGTCGGAGGCGGCGAGATCCTCCTCGAGCTTGGCTACAACCGCGGGAGCCCCCTTGGCCCGCTCCTGCTCCAGAGCCTCCTCGAAGGCCAGAATGTACCCAAAGCAGCGGTTTATGTCCGCCATCTCCTGCGAAGAAAAGAGGAAAAGGTTAGCACATGAATATATTGCCTTACCGATTAAAGAGAGAAAATAGGAACTTTACCTCCACCCGACGAATAGCCATTCCACGGATATCCGCGCGGACGTCCTCCCGATCCATGGAGAGCGGAAGCCTCAGAGATGGCAGAATCGAGCCTGCCACCAAATGAAGACCCAGCTCCGGGTATGTATCACCCTGTCGGAGCTATAATCCTTGCAGCGTCTGGATCGGGGCCCGCGGAGCCGCCTCCTGGTTGGGGTCGTAGACCTTGTAGAAGCTCCCGTCCAAGGGGAGAGGAGGAGGACCGACTGGAGTCGTGGAGGTGCGCATCTCCGAGTCGCCCTGGGACCCAGAGAGAGTCAAGCTGTGGATGGGCGAATGCTGCTGCGAAGGAGACGAGGGGGCAGTCCCCTGGAGGTTGGTTTCAGTGGGGACTGCCTCGTCCCCCGACGATGAATCAAGGCAGCACCCTCGTATGTCTCCTCGGAGGAGTCTAGATCTTCCACCCGACGGAACTGATCGCCTGTCGGGGTTTCTCCAGCCCCCGATCCCATCGGGGCAGGAAGTTGAGGGAGACCCTCTCCAACTAGAGCACCGGAAAGTGGTGCCCCTGCTGAAAGTGGTGCCCCTACTGAAACTCCAGCCCCCGACTGAGTTCCCGAGTGACCTGCACCTGGAGGATAAGATGCTTCAGAAAGATAGTCAGGAAGTTGGTCAGGGTCCTTACACCAGATGACGCGCCGAGAGAGGTATTGGTCTGTCCCGTGGTAGTTGTAATAACCCGCCTTGAGGATGCAGGGAGTTTCCCCTCGGAGAATACGTTTAATCTCTTTGATTCTGGCCTCCTTGCTGGACGGGATTAACTCCTTAGGAACTTGCTTCCTGTACGATTTAATATCTAGGCGGAGCTGTTTACCTTCTTCAGCATTCTGGTCATTGAAGAGCCTGTCCATCTCCTCTACTCGGGTCCGCTTGGTCCTCTCCGCGGAGGGAGATCCTGACGAAGCGGTGGCCTTCTTTGCCGACTTCCTCTTCCGCGCGGGGCGCTGGACAGCGTCGGTCTCTCCCTGCTTAAGAAGGAGATTGGTCAGCAGTGATACCTTCTTAGCTGCAAACAATGGAAAACAAAGACATGATCAGAAATATTACCCAAGGAACCATATTGGAAGGGCCGTCGTGGAGTTGACCCCCTGAGATCGTATCGAGGAGGCGGACCCCGGCCTCCACCAGGTCCCGCTCCTTGAGGGAGTTAGCGTCGAGGGGAGTGTAAGATTCCCCCCAACGGTAAAGCTGGATGCAGTGAAGGATTTGGAAGTCTTCATCAGAATAAGTGTGATAAGCGGGAGGAGAGTCCGCTTCAACCTTCCATCGGGGCCATGGGATGGAACTGTTCTTAATGAAGAAGTAGCTCCTCTTCCACCCGCTATTGTCAGACCCCGTGCCAATTAGGAGCCCCCGACCCTTGACAACCTTCCAGGTGTCGCTGGTCCAACTGCACCGTGCAAGCTGCTGCTTATTCCATTTTGGCATCCGAGGATCGAAGGCGCAAACTCCAGCCTCGTTGCACTTCATTCCGTAGAAAGTCCGGAAGAAGTGGAGGCTGTAAACCCACTTCTGTCGGAAGCAGAGAACTTGAAAAGCATTCCACACGCGGATGGCGTGTGGCGAGAAGGTAGTCGGATGCGTTTTTTAATGGGCGCACATCTCAACCAAATTCCCGCAAAAGGGGAATCGGATCCCTGCTGATATCTGTCCAGTGGAGACAAATACCTCCCCTGCCTCGGGACGAGTGACCACAGGGTCGCCTGAGGCACGGTAGCGAGAATAAGGAAGGCGAGGCTCCCAGGTCGAGGTAATGCATCCTTCTCGGAGAGCTGCATCATAGGCAGTCACCGAGATTTCATTGGCAGTGCAATCGAAGTTGAAGGGTTTTCTCCCCTCAGAACTGGATCCGCTGTCTGAAAATTAGCCATGCCAGGAAAAGGCGTGGTGGGTTTTCGGAAAAATACAAGCAAACTGATAAAAAAAAGAAGGAAAGGCTATGCTAACATCAGAGAAGGAAGTCTTACCAGACATGATGAATCGAAGCGAAAAGGATGATCTTAACGGTCGCCAGAAAGCTGATCGGAAAACAGGAAGCCGAAGAAGAACTTGTGCTTTCGAAGTTGCAGAGCTTTTGAAATCGCAGAGAGTGAAACGGTAAAAGAGAAAGAAGAACAGTGCCCAGAATTGGGGTTTTATAGGAGAAGGGATAGTCGAAGGGACATTCTAATCTGGACTGTTAAAGGCGAAACGTTTCAATCCGAGCCGTTGAGATAAAAGGGGGCAGATTGGAAAGAGACGTTAATGATGAAACGGCCTGAAAAGTGCTTTTTCAGAAAAATCAGGCACGGGTGCCAAAACCGTCGCTTCGTCACCCGCTGCATTTAATGGCCGAGTAACCGAGGAGTCTTCTCGGATTTGGTGACTATCCTCGAGGTATCAAGGAATCGTGGACGAGAAGATCCGTGTCAACAAATTTTGTCAAGGGAAAAGCCTCCGATACTGATATCGGGAGGTCGGGAGTTTAAAGACACGACGAACTGTAAGTCCCTCATGTCTTGGGGGAAAATGATGGGTTTCGCTATAGCCGTTAGGCCCTTTAACGACGAGTAAACGGTGAATAGGCCCACTGGGCCCTAAAAGAGGTCAAGAAGACCAATGCGAAGGGTCCTGACAAGAGGAGTCCCGATGGTGAAGGGTCCCGACAAGGTCAGTCCCGATATGCGAGCTGGACGCTCCCGATGAGATGCCTTTTAGTAGGCCCCGATGATATGCCTTTAAGTAGGCCCCGATGTTGAATCCCTGAGAATGATGGCCCTGTCACGATGACGAGGGGCCCCGAGCGGTGACCAAATGAGATAACTCTGGAGTCCCCGATACTGGTCGGGACTTGCTATCAGAGGTTGAGGCCGAGAAACACGCCCACTATCAGAGTAGTGGCCGAGATAAGCGGAACGTGGCCGAGATAAGCGGGATTGTGGCCGAGATAAGCGGGATCGTGGGCTAACTGCCCCAGCGGTTCATCAGGTAACTGGGGCAACTCTTCTCCTATAAAAAGGGAGAAATTACCTCAGATCAAGGAAACATTTTTACACACTCTTTTACATATTCTAGCTTGCCAGTTTCATCGAGATACTCATTTAAGTATCAGAGAGGGATTCTGGGTCACCGCCCGGTCTATTCCCCTCTTGTAGGATTACGTGGAGCAAAGGATTTCGGATTTCCGTCAAGACTGTACCGGAGTTCCAACCGTGATCCAACACCTATTTGTAGGGAACCTAAGGATCATGCCCAGTTTTGAACTACTTGATGTCGGTATGTAAGGAAGACGTATACCGTCATCAAGGCGGACTATATATGCACCGACTTCCCGCACTTGGCAATTTAATCGGGGTGACCGTACGAGGTAAACGGTAATTCGGACCTCCGGATCGCCTTAGGGCTATCCGGAAGTCCTTCGGCCCGGGAATTACACGTATCCCGGACCGTTTTAGACTTGGGTGTCCGCGAAAGGGTTTTTTACGGGTTTTGGGATATTTTACGAGGCCCGAAATGTAAATACGAACCCGAATTGGACAGATATCTAACACTTGCCCCCGAGTCAAGTAGTGGTTCAGAACCTGTACTTGACTCGTTTTCAAAGATAAGATATTCGTCCAATTTAGGTTCGGTACGGACCTCAGGGGTGGCCTGTTTTTCAATTCGAATGTTGAGATCATAAATCTGACCAACTTTTAATTTTCCGCCGTACGTACATAATCTGTTTGCAAGGTTAGCGTAACAGATAGCATGCATACAATGACATGCAATGTGATAATATCATGATATATGAAGTAAGCGTATAACACGCTGTCAATATGCAAATGATGACATAATAGACGAATGTCGTAATCATGCAATAAGCAAAACACTTAGAATAATATGGAATTGGAGAACATGTACGTAATCACGAAGCATGATGTAAACACAATAAATGATGCAAGCATGTAGTATGATGCAATCATGGAAAATGATGCAAACATTCAATTCATACTTAGATTATAAAAATAATCATGCGGCCATCATGAATTTGCATCATGTACGTATAAAAGCGATAACATGCATGACGATCTACGAAGCGCGTTATGCAATACTAGAGAGCATGTATGTAAAACAAGCATAGGACAGGTGTAAGTATGTGATACTAAGGACTTGTGTGAAAATAAATACTAGTTTAGTCCTTAGCACATGGTGTAGGCACCATCATGAATACCCATTATCTTACATCCTTAATAGATAAATCCTCAAGAAGCTCTCCATTCTTGATGAAGAGGGAATTCATGGAGGTGTGAATTTGGAGTAATCACATCGCTTTTGACATCGATCAAGATCGAATCCGGGCAAGGATAGAATCGAGGCGACGCGTGAGGGAAGGGGGACGGCGCGTGAGACAACAGCAGCGGCGCATGAGAGCAGCGGCGGCGGCGCGTGTGGACGGCGGCGGCGCGTGGGTCTTTGGGTGAGGGCGAGTAGTAATTTAAACTTGTTTCGTGTCGGTGAGTCCAATTTCGTACATGGCTAGACCTTTCGTGAATTCGCTTGGCCTTGATTTAATCTTTAAATCATCACGTACCTAGTTATCTTATCATGCATACAAGGTGTTTGATAAAATGCATTAGAATACTTAACCCCAAATCGGCCAAAATTTTCCTAAGTGCTGAAAATTTTAGAAAAGTGTAAATGAATCGTTATACTTCCCTTATGCATAGTGTTCATTGCCGACATGTTTTCCCATGCCTTGGTCGTTGTTCTAGCATGCTCGATATTGATGATTGATAGTTGCACGTGCACGGTCGTCCATGGTTGTATGTTGGTAATTGTTGGATCACGGTAGGAACTCCGGTTACGGTGACGGACTCCTTAGCTCCTCGCAATCCTGCAGAAGGGGAATAGAGGGCGGTGGCCCAGAATCCCTCTCCGATGCTTAACGTAAGTACGGTGATCAAGCAAGCAATATGTGTATGTGTGTAAAAACGTAACCCTAATCTGGGATAACTTCCTTCCTTTTATAGGGGGAAGGCTATCCCAGTTACCTGATTAGGCGGTTGGATTGTGATCCACTATCCCACATATTTCACCGTATATCTCGCCACGCATCCCACATATCTCGCCCATTATATCACTACTGTAATCATGGCGAGATTTCCGGGATTGTGCTCTTACTAGTGAGCCTCGACCATTATCGGAGACTCCCAAGTTGCATCATTGAGGATTCGGTGTCGGGGAGTGATGTCAACCCCCCTATCGGGACCGACCACGTCCAGGTCCGATAACATCGGGGCTCTCCCCTATCAAGGTCATACTTACTCGGGGCTATTTAATGTCGGGGCCTCCTTCTGTCGGAGCCCTTAGCCTTCCAGCAGCCCAGCTCCTAGCCCAACGGGCCTAGTCGCCGTTTGCCAATCGTTAAGGGGCCTTACGGCCTTCGCCGGGGCCCATCATTTGCCCCCAAGACGTGAGGGACTTATAGTGCGTCGCGTCTTCCAATATCGGACCCTTCAACCTCCCTGTCGGAGGTCTTCATCTAAAACATCAGAGGTCTTTGCCCCACTTTCGTCGGAGGCCTTTACCTCGGATCTCTTCAAGATCTTTTGGGATCCTGCTTGGATTCGAGGGGATTTCTCGATTAGACCAGCATTAAATGCTGATAGAAGGTGAAGGAACGCCTCGGGTTCTGCAGGCCTGCTTTCTGAAAAAGCACTTTTCAACCACCACGGTACGTCATCATTCCTGTCTTATCTGTGTTTCATCAAAACGTCCTGACGGTTCAAATCAAAACCGTTTCGCCTTCTTCGAATTAGCACGTTTCACTTTGGACGATTCCGATTGAATCGTTTTGAATTCTATGGCTCAGATTGCCCACCCCTTTAGTTCTCTTTTCCCTCTCTTATAAAACCCTAGACCCAGACACTGTTTTGCTTTTCCTCTACTCCTTCTTCTCTACGATCCCAAGAGCTTTGATCTTCCATTCTTCAAGTTTTCGCCGGCGCTTCAAACACTCAAGTTTTTCCGATCAAGACTTCAGCCACCATGTCTGGTAAGATTTTTCACCTTATTACCCTTTTTTCCTCTATTTTTGATCTTCTTAGGTTTCAATTTCCCCTCCTTCCTTCCATCGACGATTTTCAGCCGAGGGATCTGTCGCCAACAGCGGGTCTTCCCCTGATGGACCACCTTTTGTCTTCAAGTATCTCAAGAACTCGCTTGCACCTATTAACTACGATAGGGCTTGTACAGAGTGTGGTATCTTCGAATCCTCCTTCGGGGCTCGATATCCTTATGAGCAGTTCAAATTCAATCCTCGCGATACCTGGGTTACGCTCCCTAAAGGAGACGAGGTGTTCATCTCCCCAGGGCAAATTCGTGCGGGAATCCGACTCCCTTTTTGTCCGAGTTGGGTGGAGCTATGCAACCACTACAAAACGTACCCCACGACCTTCTCTCCACACGCAATCCGTACATGGATTGCCTTTCAAGTATGGTGTGATCTTAACAAAGAGGACTGGAGCTATACCCTGGAGCTTTGGCGGGTCCTCTACAAGATGACCTGTAACAAAGATGGAATCTGCTCCTTTACCCCCCGCCAACCCGAGGGGACCGACGAGCAATATAAGGAGATGGGCTGGGATAGGAAGGTGTCCTGGAGGATTTGTAAGGAACGGGCCATCATCCACGATAAGGGGCATGACAATGCCAACTGGAAGGAGCAGTACTTTTTCATCAAGCCTGGTCCCATCGAATGGCCGAAGACTGCCGTAGAAGCTGATTCTCCTGTGCCCTTCCGTCAATGGTCGGAGCAGACTAAGAGGGCTTTGATGTTCATCCAAGCCCGTCGCTGGGAGGAGGGTTATCAGCCCTTTGAGGCCACTTCTGTTACCGACCGACAGCGGATAAAAATATCTATCATGCTGATTGATCCCGAAGCCGGGGGAAAAATTCGTGATGGCCCTTCCAATGTAATTTTCTGGGTAATCTTCTGATTATTTCTTGTTTCACTGCTTACAGCCCATCGATCATCGCTGACCGCCCATCTGTTTCAGGAGGATACCGATGCCTCCCACTCGCTGAAACGTAAGAAGAAGTCCTCGTCCAGGAGAAAGTCCTCCGCCGCGTCGGAGCCGTCTCAGAAGAGAAGGAAGACCTCCGAGGCACCAAGGTCTGTCCCCACACCCGAGGGGCAGACTAATGCGGACGTGGTTAGGGCCGCCTTCGGTGTCCGCTCCGAAAAGGAAGGTAAGGAAGTTTTTCGTGCTATAAAAAGATATAGAGAGTTGGTTCCTCAAGACCTTCAGGCCTCCGACATGGAAGGGCGGATCAGGGATGTCAAGAATGTCCTTCGAGGGGAAACTCCACACGTCCTCGAAGTGGGTTACTACGACTTTTTCGGCTGCGAGAGATATTTGGAGCGTTGTCTAATTTGGTATACCGATGTCAATTTACTTCCTCACCTTGTTCGCCCCGCTGCAGGTCACACGGACGTCGCACCTACTGCACCTGCCTCAGACCCCGTGCCTGCAGCGGAGCCGGGGGTGGATGATGCCCCGACGGAAGTCCGTGGCGAATTTGGTCGGGTGATTAGCTTGGAGGACTCCTCCTCCGAGGACCAAGCTGAGGAGGAAGGCCTAATCCTCCGAGGAAAATCGAGGTCGACTCCTGCTAAGTCACCTGGTAAGGAGACGTCCCCACTCCCCCTCGCGCTACCATCGGCACCAGTTAGGGGCGCGACCCCCGACGCTCGGACAAGTGAAGATGGGGGAGCCCGTCTGGTAGTACCTCCATTCCCCTTGGATGGAGACTACTACCAGGCCTTCTCCTCGGATCAGAGTGCGGAGCCTTGGAGACCGGTGGAGTCTCTTCAGGAGATTTCTCTACACCGGGGGTGCCAGGAGGAGAACTTGGCCTTGCACTTGGTGTCGGGCTCGATCCCGCCATCACTGAGGCGCCCCCTTTCACTGGAAGGGGAGGACATCAAGGCGGACATCCGTCAAATGGCCGTCCGTCGAATAGAGGTGGGTTACATTTTGCTTTTACTCATCTGAAAGTATTCCGACTTTTAAATACTAAGCTGTATTTGTCCTCAGGAAATGGCGGACCAGGATCGTTGCTTCGGCTACATCCTGTCCCTGCAGGAGGCTTTGGAGCAAGAACGGGCCAACTCCAACCTCGAGAGCTTGACTAAGCTCCAGGAGGACCTGGCCGCCTCCGAGGCCTCAAGGCTCCGAGCGGAGGAGGGCAGAAAGCAAGCCGAAGAAGGTAGGCAGCAGGCTGAGGAGGATAGGCAGCAGGCCGAGGAGGGTAGGCAGCAGGCCGAGGAGGGTAAGGCCAAGCTTGTTCAAGAGGCTCAATCCCAGCAAAGGCGGATTCTAAGCCTTGAGAGCTCGCTTAGGCGGGAGCAGCAAACGGCCTTAGCTGATCGGAATCAGGCTGCCTTTGATAAAGCGGATTCGAAGGAAACTGCCGATCGGCTGAAGCTTGAGAAGTAAAGGGTTATCGCGGAGCTGGAGGAGGAAAAAGCGGAGCGTTCCGCCCAAATAGCAAACGCGAAGGTTCAGGGCCGCGAAGAATATCGGAGCTCGGAGGACTTCAAAGCAGATGCGGCGAAGCATTGTCAGGAAGACTTGCAGAATGCCTTCCTTGACATTGTCGAAGAGCTTAACGAAACCTACGGGGAATCCATCGACCTGAGGAAGTCCACGATTCTCGGCCGAGCCGCAGAAAGGTACTTTAGCCTCCCGTCGGAGAGTTCCTCTGAAGATGTCGACAACCCTCCTGCAGATCCTTCCGATCCTGCCCCTCCGAAGCCCTCTGAAGATCCAGCATCCGACCCTAAAGCATCCGAGGACCGAGCTTAATATTTTATAACTTAAGTCCTTGTAGTCCTTTATCGTTATCTCTCTCGTATTGAACTTCTTAGGCCTTCGAGCCTTTTTATTAATATCATTTCCGATTACATTACGTTCATCATAACGCTTTTGTCGGACTCTAAGAGCCTTAAGCCTTTCCGTCGTCCTAAGACGCTTTTTAGTCGATCCTTAAATCGGACGTCCTATGACGTTTTTTAATCGAACCTTAAAACCTTAAGGATTTTTCGGACGTCCTATGACGCTTTTTAATCGAACCTTAAAAACTTAAGGATTTTTCGGACGTCCTATGACGCTTTTTAATCGAACCTTAAAAACTTAAGGATTTTCGGACGTCCTATGACGCTTTTTAATCGAAAAATCCTTATAAACTTAAGGATTTTTCGGACGTCCTATGACGCTTTTTAATCGAACCTTAAAAACTTAAGGATTTTCGGACGTCCTATGACGCTTTTTAATCGAACCTTAAAAACTTAAGGATTTTTCGGACGTCCTATGACGCTTTTTAATCGAACCTTAAAAACTTAAGGATTTTTCGGACGTCCTATGACGCTTTTTAATGTATCGAGAACAACTTAGGAATACTTAGATCAGAAGTAACCTCTTTATTGATCGATGTCTTTAACATAGCATGCACCACTCAGGGCGACTTAATTACATCTTTGCGCCTCTACGGACGACTTAATTGTCAAACATGACATTTCTTCAGATGTTCACCACTAAAGGTGTTTCTTAATACATTGCCATCGAGGTCTTCTAACTTGTAAGCATTCGGGGCCGGCATGCCTACGATCTTGTAAGGCCCTTCCCATTTCGGGGACATCTTGTTGATCCGGTCTTGTAGGGCGAACTCATTCCGACGCAGGACCAGTTCTCCCGCGTAGAACTGTCGCGACTTGACCTTCCGATTATAGTACCTGGCCGTCGCCAAACGCATCCGAGCTTGCACTATGTCGGCCTCCAGCCGTTTTTCCTCTAGCAAGGATAACTCCAGGCGCCTTGTTTCGTCATTCGTCAAAGGTCCTATCCTGGCTCTTTCTGGACTTGTCGAGGGCTCATAGCTTCTGGTTCGATGGGACGCCACAGCGATTTCCACGGGAGCGACCGCCTCCGTCCCATAAACAAGTGCAAACGGGGTTTCACCTGTTGACCGCTTGGGTGTCGTTCGGACCGCCCACAACACGTTCTCCAGTTCGTCCAGCCATTTTCCGTCCAAAGCATAAACCCTCTTCTTCAAGCCCTCCATCACGATTTTGTTGGCAGCCTCCACCTGCCCATTGGTCTGAGCGTGATGGACGGATGCTGTCCGATGCTCGATACCAAACTCGTCTAGGAACCTCTCCAACTGGGCCCCATTAAATGGAGGACCATTGTCGCTGATGATCACCTTCGGCACCCCATATCTCGACAAAATTCGGGTCTGAAGGAACTTGATAATATGTCCCGCTGTTGTCTTGGCTAACGGCTTAGCCTCGATCCACTTCGAGAAGTAGTCAATCGCGACAAGCAAATGTGTGCACTGGCTCTTTGATTTCGGAAGGGGTCCCACCAGGTCAATGCCCCACTGTGCGAAGGGCCAAGCACTCCCAATGGGCATCAAATCGGCAGCGGGGGCTGTGATATTCGAAGCATATCTTTGACACGCGTCACAGGATCGAACAAGCGCCGTTGCTTCCTTATTCATCGTAGGCCAATAATATCCCAAGTTGAACGCCTTCCTCAGGATAGATCGAGCGCCTTCGTGACAGGCTGCGACTCCTTCATGCAATTCTCTCAGAATCCGAGTCGTATCGGGTTCGGCCACGCATTTCAAGAAAGGCGTCGAAAGCAGACCCTTCTTGTACAACTGGTTATCCACCATCGCGTAATTAATTGACATTCGTCGCAGTCGCTCCGCTGCCACTTTATCTTCAGGAAGTGCCCCCGTAGTCAAGTACACAATTATCGGGGTCATCCAAGTGGATTCCTCCTCTGACCCTGTTCCGATAGCGCACACCTCCGACGGATCGGTGGTCGATAGAATCACCTTCTCCAAGAAGTGTACCTTCCGACTCTCTTCCAAAGGTGCCCCCAAGGCAAATCTGCTCAAGGTATCAGCTTCCACATTCTCTTCCCTCGGAATTGCCTCGATATCAAAGCTTTTGAAGCTCTCCTTCAAGGTCCTAGCCTCCTGAAGATACTTCTTCATGATCGGGTTCTTTGCTCCATACTGCCCCCGAATTTGATTTACAATCAGGCTAGCATCACATTTCACCTTCAAATGTTCAATTCCAGTGCCCTTTGCGATTTTCAGCCCCGTTATGAGAGCCTCATATTCCGCCTCGTTATTGGTGGCTCTAAATGTTAGGGCCAATGCATATCGAAGTGGCTCCGCCCCACCTGGCAGAATCAATACGAACCCCGCGCCCGATCCATCCGAGCTTGAGGAGCCATCCGTGTATAACTCCCAGGTGTTCTCCTTATTTGGCTGTTCCGACTGCTCCGCCGTCGGGACCCCTTCAGTACTCCCGGTTGCCCCCTCTACTGTTTCCTTTGCTTCAGGATCGGGAACAGTAGATTCAACTATAAAGTCGGCCAATGCCTGCCCTTTGATAGCTGTTCTCGGAGCGAAATGAATCCGAAACTCGCTAAGTTCCACGGCCCACTTTACTAGTCTCCCCGACGCATCAGGCCGGTTCAAGAAGTGTTTCAATGGCTGATCAGTCAACACCGTAATTTCATGCGCATGGAAGTAAGGCCGTAACTTTCTAGCGGTAATAATCAACGCAAAGAGGTACTTCTCAATCGGAGGGTAATTCATTTCACTCTTGGCAAACGCCTTGCTTACATAATAGACGGGGATTTGATTGCCCTCGACAGCTTTAACTAAAACAGAGCTTATTGCAAACGAAGAAACAGCCAAGTAAAGATAGAGCGGCTCGCCTGGAGCTGGCTTTGCTAGTGGTGGGAGGGTGCGGAGATGTTGTTTGAGCGCTTTGAACGCCTCCTCACATTCGGCAGTCCATTCGAACTGTCGGTTGGCCCTTAGCACATTGAAAAATGGCATCGCCCGGTCGCTTGCCTTGGATAAGAAGCGATTCATCGAAGCCAGTCGACCGTTCAGCACTTGCACCTCCCTATGGTTTGTCGGGGACTGCATCTCCTCTATCGCCCTTAGTTTTTCGGGATTCACCTCGATCCCCCTCTGGCTCACCATGAAGCCTAAGAACTTCCCTGAATGTACTCCGAAAGCGCATTTGGCTGGATTCAGGCGGACTTGGTGGAGCTTCATCCTCTCGAAGGCCATTGCCAAGTTACCAACGTGGTCTGATGCTCGTCGGGACTTCACCAGCATGTCGTCTACATAGGCTTCCATGGTACTCCCAATCATATCCCCGAACAGTTTGTTCACCATCCTCTGATAGGTCGCCCCTGCGTTCACCAGGCCGAAAGGCATGACATCGTACTGGAAGACTTCACTGTCCGCGTAGAAGGTGGTATGTGGGGCATCCTTTTTCGCCATCTTTATCTGGTTATAGCCAGAATAAGCATCCATAAAGCTTAGCAGCTCATGCCCCGATGTAGCATCCACCAATTGATCGATCCGCGGGAGCGGATAACAGTCCTTCGGGCAAGCCTTATTCAGGTCGCGGAAGTCGACACACATCCGCCACTTCCCGTTGCTTTTCCTCACCAGCACTGGGTTGGCTACCCAAGTCTGGAATCGGATCTCCCGAATGAACCCAGCGTCGAGCAACCTGCCAACCTCCTGCTGGATTGCGATCCTCTTGTCTGTCCCCATCGGTCGTCTCTTCTGCGCGATCGGCTTGATCGTAGGGTCGATATTCAGTTCGTGTTCGATCACGTCACGGCTGATTCCCGGCATATCGCTCGGGGACCAGGCAAACAACTCCTTGAATTCTTTCAGGAGCGCGATTAACTCTTGAGCCCTCTCCTCGGTTAGGGCGGATCCGATCTTTACCCTCTTCTCGGGCCCATCTATCTCGACTTCTTTTAGGTCCTCCATGGGGGCGGGGCGCCCAAACTCCTCTCGAGGGTCAGTGTCTGTCTGGAGAACCGACATAGCCTCCTTCCTTGATCTCCTTGTGGCGTTGACATAACACCGTCTCGACGCCACCTGATCGCCTTTTACTTCACCGACCCCGTTCTCAGTCGGGAACTTCATTTTTTGATGGATAGTTGAGGCTACTGCCATCAGCGGGTTGATGGTGGTTCTCCCGATAATCGCATTGTACGTCCCTGTGGATTCGACCACCACGAACTCCACATCTCTCATCTCCATTTTCCAGCCACTGCCGAACCACACAGGCAGCGTAATAACTCCCAACGGATAAGAGGTTGTGCCACAAAATCCTACCATTGGGAAGTTAACCTCCCGTAGGTCTTTCTTCTTCTTCCCCATCTGCTCCAGGGCGTCGGAGAAGAGGATGTCGGATGAGCTTCCTCCATCAATGAGGATCCTCTTCATTTCGAATCCACCTACATCCAGTGTCACGACTAGGGCATCCTCGTAGGGGGTCTCTACTCCCTCCAGATCCTTCGCCGAGAAGGTAATCTCCATTTCCTCCTTCGGGGTCCATGTCCGGGACCTTTTCCCCAAAACCACTGCTACGGGCACCTGGTTGGCGTAACGCTCCCGAGAAGACGATGTGTCTCCTCCCGCAGCAAACCCTCCATGGATCACATTAATGACCCTCTTCTGTCGGGACCCTGATGGGCCTTCCGAAGGCTCTGCTTCGGACCTTCTCTTCCTTGGGGATCTCGATCGAGATTTGGATCTCGACCGAGATCGGGAATGGGGCTTGCAGCGCGAATCCCCTACGAACTCCTTCAGCTTACCCCTCTGGATAAGCTTCTCTACTTCCTTCTTCAGCTCCCGACACTGGTCAGTGTCGTGACCTGTGGCCCGGTGGAATCGGCAGTAACGGTCAGTGCGGGAGCCCAACTTTTCACCTTCCTTCTTTTTGGGGAACCGAGCGAGGTCTTGCCTCTCCATTACCGCCAAGACCTCTCTCAAAGGCCTGTTGAGGGGGGTAAACTCCTCCCTCTGACTGTCCTTCTTTGTCGGACGCCTATCCTCCCTTCGATCGGAGCGTCCACGACTCCGACTACTCTCGGAGCTATCCTTCTTGTTCTGGTTGTCCAATGGTTTGAACAACTGCTTTCCTCCGCGCCCCTTGGGAGGAGCCAACTCTCCGGCAGCGATCTTCGACTCTTGGACGTCGATTTGCTGTTTCACCCTCGCCTGAAGCGCCTCCATGCTCCAGACGTTTTTGGCCGCGACGCTGTGCAGTAAGTCGGAGCCGTAGGGGGGTTTGAGGTTTTTCAAGAAGGTACGGACGGCCTCGCCCTCTGATATCTCCTCATCCAGTTCGGTCATGCCAGCCGTGTAACGCTGGTAGTATTGGGCCAGCGATTCGTCGGGCCTCTGGACCACCTCATGCAGGGTCCGAACACTCTTCAGCAGCCGTCGACGCCCTTGGTACTGGGCGATGAATCGCTGATGCATATCCTCCCAACAGGTTATGCATCCGGTGGGCAGACTGTAGAACCATGTTAAAGCCTTCTCTCCCAAGGTACTCGGGAACAACGCGCAGATAACATCCTCATCTGGGGTCCTGCCCATGCACGCTGTCAGGTGCTTCTGTACGTGGCGGACCGGGTCCGCGTCCCCGTCGTACTCCTCTATCTTCGGGATACCCAAGCCTGGAGGGGCCAGGGTATTGATCAGCCTGGGGACGAAGGGATGGGTCTCCCTACTCCTCAACTCCGACATCATGGGCTTCTGATCTCCCATGCAAATACCCACAATCTTCACCACCTGATCAGCAGTGAGGGGACCATTCAGGGGAATAGTCCTTTGCTGTACTGGCCCTGGTCCATCGACCACAAAATTCTCCGCCGGTGCTGGATTCAGATGCCTAGGGGGAATGGGCTGTTCCCTCAACGGGGGAGGTGGCGGCAGATTGTCGTCCACCTGCCTTCTGGGAGCATCTCGCCGCGGAGGGAGCGGCGGTAGATCTGCGGCCTGCCTTCTGGCAGCCTCTCTTCGGTCTAAGAGGGCCTCCATGGCCTCCATGAATAGGGGCATGGCCTCTGCCACTACCCTGGCCAGCTCTGGGCTCTGGGAAGGCGCCTCGTTCCTGGATCCACCGGGGAGCTCGTTCCTGGTCATCGACCTGGTTTCTCTTCGCGGGGGAACAACCTCCCTGGTGGTGTCATCTCGGTGAGTGCTGTCACCATCGTCTCTCAGATCCTGATGCGGTGTATCATCCTCAGGGGGATTGCTGGTGGTCTGCACCTGCTTGCCTGATCGCTGCGGCCTGTTGCCAGCCATGGTATGGAGTCAAAGGGAAGCAAACTTACTTTGGCTTTTTGTTGCGTTCCCACAGACGGCGCCAATGTTGGATCACGGTAGGAACTCCGGTTACGGTGACGGACTCCTTAGCTCCTCGCAATCCTGCAGAAGGGGAATAGAGGGCGGTGGCCCAGAATCCCTCTCCGATGCTTAACGTAAGTACGGTGATCAAGCAAGCAATATGTGTATGTGTGTAAAAACGTAACCCTAATCTGGGATAACTTCCTTCCTTTTATAGGGGGAAGGCTATCCCAGTTACCTGATTAGGCGGTTGGATTGTGATCCACTATCCCACATATTTCGCCGTATATCTCGCCACGCATCCCACATATCTCGCCCATTATATCACTACTGTAATCATGGCGAGATTTCCGGGATTGTGCTCTTACTAGTGAGCCTCGACCATTATCGGAGACTCCCAAGTTGCATCATTGAGGATTCGGTGTCGGGGAGTGATGTCAACCCCCCTATCGGGACCGACCACGTCCAGGTCCGATAACATCGGGGCTCTCCCCTATCGAGGTCATACTTACTCGGGGCTATTCAATGTCGGGGCCTCCTTCTGTCGGAGCCCTTAGCCTTCCAGCAGCCCAGCTCCTAGCCCAACGGGCCTAGTCGCCGTTTGCCAATCGTTAAGGGGCCTAACGGCCTTCGCCGGGGCCCATCAGTAATGATAGCATAGATGTTGTCGTATGAGCTTTGTCGATAAGCGTTGTAGGAATACTCAAGAGACATTGTGTAGAAGTCGATAGTAGCTACTTGATGTATGCAATCCATCCTTGTCGACATGTACGTATATAGAAACACTTAGAAAATATTTTCCCCTTGTCGATATGTATGTACGTACATGGAAACACTTAGAAAATATTTTCCTCTTGTCGTCATGTATGTACGTACATGGAAACACTTAGAAAATATTTTCCCCTTGTCGACATGTATGTACGTACATGGAAACACTTAGAAAATATTTTCCTCTTGTCGACATGTACCCTTGTCGACATGTATGTACGTACATGGAAATACTTTAGAAAATATTTTCCCCTTGTCGACATGTATGTACGTACATGGAAACACTTAGAAAATATTTTCCTCTTGTCGACATGTACCCTTGTCGACATGTATGTACGTACATGGAAATACTTAGAAAATATTCTTCACTCGTCGACATGCACCCTTGTCGACATGTATGTACGTACATGGAAATACTTAGAAAATATTCTTCACTTGTCGACATGCACCATTGTCGACATGTATGTACGTACATGTATGTGCGCGCTTGCCCCCGTACTTAGAATTTTTTCTCTTTCCCTGGCTATGTATGTTGTATCCATGTACTTGATGTAAATGTAGGTTGTATGTCAACACCTTGTTGTATGCTAACACTTAGTAATATGCTTGACACATAGTAGCGTGATGTCCACTTGCAATATGCCGACTGTTATCTTGAGCAAAACACTTAGAAAATATTTCGCCCTTGAAATCTGTACCCATGTCGATATGCATGTACATACATAGAGCTTGCACACTGATTGACTTGTTACTTGTAATTTTCAGGATTCCGAGTTACGCAGACTTCTTTTCAGAGTTAGCCTTCTTGCCGTGGTTATCATGAGTAAGTCTTCTATCCCCGTTCCGCGAGTGACATTATGTTCAGATTTTGGAGACGAGTCGGGTATCAACACAGTTGAGTCTCTTAAGGACCCTACGATGAATGTGAGTTACTTCTTCAACTATATTGATGAAGATATGTTTGAGCTGTACGCGACTTGTTGTGGACTTGATTCTGCTTTGGAGGCTGTTCTTCCCTATGACGTGCTGCCGGACTCTAGAAAAAGGCAAGTTACTATTCCTCCAAGTGATCTATCCGCGGTTTATACCTCGCAGATTAATGAAGGCCTGCGTTTTCCCTATTGTCCTGACTTGGTGGACCTTTGTCGCTATTACCGGATATCACCCTTAAGCCTATCTCCTGCTGGCCTTCGTGTATGGAGCTGTTTTCGAGTTTTGTTCCACAAGCAATCTTGGCACTATTCCACAACTCTTTTCCGATGCTTCTATCAACTGATGTGTCCAGACACGACGGGGTTGTGTGGAATGAAGATGCGTTGGCCGAACTTGCAAGATAAGGGCTTCGAGAAGCTCGGTCTTGGAGATGCTGAGTGGGATCACAAACAACGTCTAGCCGCACCGGCTGATCGTTCTGGTTCGCATTGGCGACATCACTACTTCTTCGTATGTGATGTCTGGACTATTTGGGATGTTGAGAATATGGAGAAGGCTGATCCTGCTCCTATTTTTTCTGACCTTTCCTTGGATGATAGGGAGGTGGTGAAGAGCATTCTTCGATGTCAGCAAGAGCGTCTCTATCGTTGTCTATTACGTGCTTCGGATCAGGATTTAATTGATGCCGAGATTCATATACTTCCTTCTGAAGATTTGGTATGTTGATATCTTTTATAACATGTACTATGTTGCAATGTAGGTCGTTTTGATGGAAAAAGCTCGTCTTTGCAGACAGCTAATGATCGTGATAACCTGTCAGTTGGGCGTCGTGCTCGTAATATTGCCCCCACTATTCCTGAAGGCTCCGGACATGATCGTGGCAAAGGATCTAAAAGTGAGGCATCTTCTTGTATCTTCGCTTGACTTGCTGATTTTTCAAGTTTTGTTATATTCACGTTGTCTTTGTTCCTTTAGGTAACTCTATGCATGTGACTGAGCGCGTTGTTGCGGTACCTGCCACTAGTGTTCCTCCCAAGAGATCTGCCGCAGGGGCGTGTCTCTCGAGTTACCCGAAGCGCTCTAAATCGAGTGCGGCTATTCCAGCTCCTTCTTGCGATAAAGGGAAGAGAGTTGAGAGTCGCACGATAGCGCCTTCTGCCCCCCAGTCGAGGGACCGGCCCGAGGAGGAGCGCTCTTCCCGCCGAGGTATGCATTGTTCTATTTGACATACTTCTTATACTTAGTAAATTTTGATAATGTCTTCTTTGTTTTGCGTTGTTCTTATTGTAGCGTTGCCCCGTATTAAGCGTGATGACTTGATCCTTTCTGACGGGATTGATGTTTCCGGAGAAAACTAGTCACCTTTCTCCGCTGGTAGTCTTCATTTCCCAAAGGACTCCAAACTTAGCACTCCAGGAGTTGGTGTGCGGGTGCTTCAAAGATGTGTTCCTCCTGGTGATCATGATGTCAAACCGTCTACTGATGAGGAGGCATAGGCATACGTTGAGAGCGGCCTAGCTGAATTTGCGCCGGTAGATCTTACTCTAACTTTTTGCCTTCCTGATGTACGCGTATGCTTTGTTGTTGTTGTTGATCATGATCGTTCTATTTGTTGTACTTAGGCTATTTCAAGGATGATGAACATGTCTTCCTTTGTGCTGGAGCTTGTAAGTGAGAGGAAGGCTGCTATCAAGAAGTGCAGTACAGTTTCCTGCGAGCTTGCACAGTCCGAAGAGGATGTGCGAAATTTGAACTCCAAGGTTGTCGATATTGATGCGCGTATTGCTACTTGTCGAGTCCATGCTGAAAAACTTGAGGCCGAGATTTCTTCTATCAAGCAGCAAATTGCGAAGAACAACAGTGCTCATGATGTTGCGCTTGCTTCTGTTCGTGACGAGGCACATAGAGCGGGTGTTGAGAAGGGATTGGCTGAGTATCCTAGTAATCCTGCCTATTTTTCCGCCGTCCTTGCTGCTGCTAAAGCGGATCTTGCACCTTTGGTTGATGAGTTTGCCAAAGATTACATTGGCAGAGTTCATGCACTTGCCCCCGGGTTTCCGTTCGACAAGCTGGGTCCTTATTCTTCTTTTGCTGTTGACCATGTTGCAGATTTGCAACATAAGGCAGCTGAAGCGGCTTCTATTGCTTTGACCTTTGGATATGACAATGCTGATGTTGAACTTGGTGTTGATTTTCTGGACATGCTGTCTTAGTCCTTTGGAGATGATGATATGTTTGAGGCTTTTGTCCAAGCCTTTATTTATGTATTTGCTTTGTCTGGAACTTCGTCCTTTGGATCTGTTTTTTAATAATAAAAATCATATGATATCTTGTTAGTAATATTTCATACCTTGAGTATCCATGTTGTCCGTATGCTTTGGACTTGAGAGATAGGATAGATATCCTTAGATGATGGACATGATGTCCGTAATTGCGACTATATGTCGCGCATTGTCGATTGTTATGAGCGTCCCTCTTGGTTGGATTCCAAGGCATGGCAAGATGCGTACGCTAGGTACTTGTAGTGTTGTAAGTGGTAATGTACTTGGCGCGGGCACTTGGCACTCAGCACTGGCACTTGACATGTAGCAGTGTCGTCTTGACGAAGCAAGACTTAAGTTTATACCGTCTCTTAGTTCCACTCTAAGGCGACGTTGTTGCAAGGTACTTCTTGCTTATTTTGCTGTTTTTGTGTTAAATACTAAAGAGCAAGATAACATTATACAAGACTCGACTTGTAGTTTTGATGAGTTTTCTACAAGATTTTCTTAAAAAAGCGTATAACATGAAGCTATCCCTTTTCGGGCCTAAGTATTCATGGTGTATGAACCCTTAAGAGAGTATGCATACTTTTAGTATGTGGGGTTGTCGTCTAACAAGTGGACTTCCGCCATGGTGGGGTGATCAGTCCCATCATTGCATTTGCCGCATCCTGTTTCTTTTCAGGGAATGGCTATGATCATGAGGATTTGCCCGAAGGATTTCACAACATGTCATTTTTTAGTAGTAAACATGAGGTTTGCCCTCTTGGAAATGATGTCGCAACATGTTACTTTTGATAGATGTGAACATGGGTATTGTCCTTTTGAGAAGGATATTGCACCATGTCACTTTTGGAATATTGCATGACATTGCTTTTGAATTTGTTGAAGATGCACTTGTTGATGTCGCCTATTATAAGTTGCATGGCGTGATGATTATGAGTAGTATGCACGTTGTTTTGTACTTGATGTTAATCCAGAGTATAATGCATAATGTAGAGATGTACCTACGAAAGTAAATTGACCATCATTAGATACTTGTCGTGTTTACAATAGCTTTGCGGGAAGGCGTCTATTGACTGCTTCTTCCGAAATACTTCTAATTACAAAGGCATGAACTGCACTTATATTCCTAAAGGTTTGCTGAAAAAAGATAGATTAGAAGTGGAAAGTCTATCTCCCTCAAATATATCTTGGTAGCTGATAGGCACTGTTGTTCGCGACATAACTTCCCAGAGCTCCATGCGCAATAAATTCTTCAATCTCCATCCTCAAGGTCAAACAATCATTGGTATTATGCCCCCAAGTTTGGTGATATCGGCACCAATCTTCAATATCCCTGCCTAAGAAGGCGGTTTCGGGCTCAAGTGGTCTTGGAAGCTTGTTTTCCAGAAGCTTGACGTATATCTCTTCCACCTCCGTGTTCAAAGGTGTGAAGATTTTAGCATAATCCATGCTTGAGCCTTCTGATTTCCTTGAAGTTTGAGCTTCCCCACTTGCGTTGAGAGGTGTGCCCTATCTCAATTCATGCTCACAAGAGACCGCAGTCTCCATCTCGTCTTTTAAGCATGCCATTGTCTTAGTTGTACGCCATCCAAATTCCCTTCCGAATAGCAAAAATGTTGATGCATTCATGTTCAGGAAAAATGCGTTGATGACGTCCTTCTTGATTGCTCTCAATGCAGTTGCATTTTGAGCAAACCTTCGGAAGTAGGACATGATGGTTTCTTCTTCTCCCTGTCTTACATCAAGCACACTCCGCTTAGGTGAACAAAAAATCCTGTCAAGTTCAGACCTTGGCGATAACTTTTCCTTCTTTCCCTTATCATCGTCGTTCGAGGCGAAAAGCTTTCTCTTGCACCAACTCCTATCATGGCAATTGGCACTTGTTTCATTTTCCTCAGGGCATTGACATAGCACTTTCGTGCGGCTGTTTGATCACCTAGCACATCCCCAATCCCGTGAGGAGTTAGGAACTTCATTTTCTGATGAGCTGTAGATGACACAATGTCATGTGGGTTGATCGTTGTTTTCCCTAGGATGCCGTTATATGCCCCCAGGTTGTCTACCACCACAAATGTGACGTCTATATGCAATGCCTTCCACCCGTCTCCAAGGATAACTGGAAGTGTAATCATGCCCAATGGGTAGGTTGTCGCTCCTGCGAAACTAACCAACGGAAACGTGCTCGGCGAGAGACCGACTTCCTTTTTTCCCATCTTCTTGACCACTTCTATATGCACTAAATCCGCAGCACTTCCACCGTCTACCAGAATCCTTTGCACGTCAAATCCATCGATGTCCATTGTTATGACCAAAGCATAATCATGGGGATACATTATGTGTTTCTTGTCGGCGTTTGAGAACGGGATGATTATGTCTTCCTTCTCTGGTTGTCACCTCTTCCCGTACTTGGGCAGAATTTGCAACTGTGAGGCATAGACATCCCGGGCGTTATAAACGCTACCTCCTGCTGCTGGCCCACCATGGATTACGTTGATGACACCACGCTTTGGCGGTGGTGGGTTTTTATTCACTTTCTCCTTTCCCTTGTTTCCCTTCTCGGGTTACTCTGCATGGTTCTTCTTTTGTCGTTTGTCGCCTTGGTCGACATATTGCTTGAGTACTCCTTTAAGGATGAAGTTGTTTATGCGAAATCGCAAGCTGACACAGCTGTTTGTTTCATTGGCTGTAGACTTCATGGTTTTCACACCATTTATCTCCTTGCTTTCCCAATGACCCTTTTCGGAAGTTTGCTGGCTCCCTCCACATATTATCCTCCTTCATCTTCTTCAAGATTACGGAAAGTGGTGCATTCAAAGGAACGCATTCTTCCAGGTTTACTTCTTTTGGTCTTTGAAATTCGGGCTGATACAGCCTCATATGGGGCTGGAATTGTCTCGCTTGCTGCGGGCCTTGCTGGGGTTTTGCTTGCTTCTCCTTAGTACGAGTTGCACTAACTTTCGCCTTATGTTGCTCTCTGAATCTGTCCAGATCCACGAATTCTTTTACCCTTTCCGCCAATTCTTAAATTGTCTCAGCTGGGTGCCTTGACATCTTTTTAGCCAGGGCATGTCCTCTTCGGCCTAAATTTGCAATGAAGGCGCGCACGATTTCTCCTTCAGTGATGTTTCCTTGAATGTCTGAGATGTTTTGATTGAAGCGGATGTAATAATCTGCTAACGACTCGTCGTTTTGCTGTGTCACCTCATTCAACGCGTTCGGCCCTTTAAGGAGTCTGCGCTCCCCCATGTATCTTTGAATGAATTTTTCCTTTAGATACGCCCATGACGTAACGCTTCCGCATGGCAGCGGGAAAAACTAATGTGCGGAAGTTCCTACGAGAGTATTAGCAAATGTCATTGCAACGTGATGCGGGTTGTCCGTTCGTCCTAGCAAAGACGCTTCATGTTGTTGCACATGCTCGATTGGATCTCCTTTTACTCTGTATTTTTCTCCACTGATTCTGTACAGGGCATCAGGAACGTGACTATGCACTAATTCATCAGAGAATGGATGCGATGCATTTTCTTCCAGGGCATGCATTCCTTTCATCTTCGATTTCTTCATTTTTTTCTCAATCATTTCTTCTAAGGCCTTAGCCGTGAGTCCCGTGATTGGGATGTCATTTTCGTGCGCGGGCTTCCTCCACCCATCGTTGCATGTGTCAGCATGGCCTGTTGTTTTAAAGCTATCCTCCTTGTATGGGCGCTGTGAATTGCTCACAGGAGGCTGCTTCCATCTCACTCCTTGTTGTTGATTCATGCCAACGCTTGGAGTGCATGAACGTGCTGGATCCCGCCTGGCCTGTTGATAGGCATTTTCAGAGTCTCCTACTCCTTTGGGTGTTGCGGCTTTTGCTGGTTGGCATCATGTGACGCCTCCCTGGCTGGTGCAACTAGTTCATTAGCATGTGGGGGTGGTGGCGAAGGCGCAGCATATCCTTGACTCCTTAAGATCTCCCTGAGAGCAAGAAGTTCTTTAAGTGCCGCCATCATTGCCGGTGTGACTGTAGGCATGTTGGCTGCATTCCTTGGTTGTCGCTGTGCTGCCTCTGCTGGCATTCCCGATGGGAATTCCTGATCCACCCTGGTCCCTTGCTCTTGCGGAGGCGCGTTGTTTTGATCTTCTGGCCCGTATTGTGCAGGAGGGGCATTTGTGGACGCAATGGACGAAGCCGTAGATTCCACGTCCGGAATATGAGAAGGTCCCGGTTGACTTCTTGTTGGTTTGCAGCACGGCTTTTTATTCGAATCACTTCAGACGGTGCCAAATGTTGTGTTCACTTCACCACTTGGGCAGCTTCAGGCTTTTTCCTTCACGAACAGGCTTCTTCCTTCACGATCGGGCTCGAGATGTATGTATAAGGACGGGAATGCCGCAATCCTTAATACACAATCACCGAGCTAAACTCTCAATCCTCGACCTTGAGCTCTTGATCTTCGGGTCCTGCACGAGGGGCAGTAACTAGCGTGGGAGGGGGGAATGCTGGTTGGGCCCACTCCAACGCTCAAGTTAGAACTTCTAGAGAGAGAAAGCCTTAGAGAGAAGTCAGAGCATTTCAAGTCCAAAAGTGAGGGAATTGTTTAGAATGGGAGACCTAGGCCCCTATTTATAGGGAACCTAAGGATCATGCCCAGTTTTGAACTACTTGATGTCGGTATGTAAGGAAGACGTATACCGTCATCAAGGTGGACTATATATGCACCGAATTCCCGAACTTGGCAATTTAATCGGGGTGAGCGTACGAGGTAAAACGGTAATCCGGACCTACTCGGATTGTTTAACAATCCGGGACGGGTCCGAATTGCCCTAGGGCAATCCGGAAGTCCTTCGGCCCGGGAATTACGCGTATCCCGGACCGTTTTAGACTTGGGTGTCTGCGAAAGGTTTTTTTTACGGGTTTTGAGATATTTTACGAGGCCCGAAATGTAAATACGAACCCGAATTGGACAGATATCTAACAGTCCTTAAGGATTGTAACGTCTTATGTTCGACCACGACACCATTATCCCAAGCTAATTTAAACATGTATTCTCTAAGAGTAGTTATCGTACTATCGGTTCGAATACTTGTTTAATGCGCAAGTTAATGTCGCATAATGATAAGATTTACCTCGTTATCATCCCTTTTTAGCTTTTATGGTGTCGTGTTTGACCGATTTTTATTGGAACATAGTTCTACATAAATGTGAGTCAACTGCTTTTCATCCCAGAGGGAACGTCGGTTGTTGAACTCTAACATTATTTTTTCAAACCATGCCAGTTGAAGTGTGTTATCTATATGAATGCCCTGCCAGACTATTCTTTCAAGGAATTTAGTGGGAGAGTCATATTACCGACATCATCCTTTTCATTCGCTAATTCATCTCAAAGACGTATACATCTCTTAACTGTGCATTGGGCTTTCGCCTTATGCGCCATTTGATACCTTACGAGTTCGTGGTAGCTTGTAAAGCATACCTTTTTTTGTCGTATAAGTATTAAATGAGTTATTCCCAAAGGGAAGAAAATGAAAACTTCGGCATTCATTCATTACAACACTTCATCATTAAATTCGTACTCTGAAACGATGTGTTCGTCTTTCGAGGTCCACGCGCGCGTTGCGCCTATTCCAGGTTTAACCCATGGTATAAATCGTTTCGTTTCCAAAATTCAATTTAATTTAATCCAATCGGTTTCACACATGTTCATCATTACAGAATTTATCATATAATGGAGTACTAACAAATAAGAAAGACATAAATCGGTTCGCTCTTAGAACTACGCAATCGATGGATATTAAAGGTATATCTATGTACATGAAATTAGAAGAAGGAGGGTGAGCATATTTGTTTGATCCGACCAATTTCACTTGGTGGATATTTCGATTTTAGCTTCGTTTCGGATCGGACCCGTTTAATCGTGTCGATTAATTTTGACAAGTAGTTCTCGTTTCGAATCGAACTGAAACTACTTTATTCAATAAAATCCGAATCTCAATCAACCAAAATTTCAAAAATTAAACGAAAAAAATAGGAAATCCATCAACAACAATAATAAGGTCTCTGATCATAGATTGAAGCTATAATGAGGGTAAGATAGACAAGCAGTCTCAACCACGTTCAACATTTCACCTGAAAAGAATTCACAAGTGAATTTGATCAGATGTCTTGCATCAAATAAAACATTTTTCAGTTCTATATATGTGTGGCAAACAAGGCGTACTTTTTATGGCACATAAATCAACGGTGGTTTGCACCGGATCATCGTTTAGACTTTTTGTTGCTGGGGTTAGCCAAGCATTTCCGAAGACCATCAAATCTGTCATCGGTTGTCTCGGGTTCTTTGAATGTGTTTCCTTCTTCATGGTTGGCCTCGTACAGATCCACGATCGTCTTAATTGATGTGATCAGACGTGTGAGTCCATCATCTTTAGAAAACCATGAGAGAGGAAACATCTTCATTATTTTCCAAGCTCTTGTCCATACGTCTATTTCGTCAGTGGGATCATGAGCGGTTATAACACCGTCATCATTGCATCGAATACTGTAGTATTCTGCTATGAGGTCTTTTGCTTCAGCGGCCTTTCCTCCACTGTAGCGAAGGCGTATGTCACACCAAAGATGCAATGCGCTGCTCTCCATAAACTCTTCCTCCACTTCAACTGACAGTTTTGAGTAAATCGATTCTCGTGCTGTCCGATCTTTCCTCAATCTTTTCTTGCTGTTGTAGGTGTATGGTTTTCCATATTCGTCAGTCTCAATCCTCTTTTCTTTTGGATTGATTCGGTCATCAACATCCGCAGCAATAAGGATATCCTCAACACTGTCTTTCCATTCATCATAATTCATACCATCCAGATTACGAGATTCATAGAAGCTTATGACCCAGCAATGAAAACTAACACATTGATAATCATGCATAATCAGGGAGACAATAACTTTTTGCGAAAGAATTGCATACATCGGATATCTATTCAGATAGAATACGATAAATAATGATTCCACAACCATCTAAACTAACCGACCGCCAGTAAACCGTAGGAAGGGGGTTCGTGAAAGAGTTCACACTACCGTCTGTAAGCTTATGGTGATGGGCGCCGTAAATGGAAGCCCATTATATGTATACGTTACCTAAGTTAACTGGGTACATGTCATATTAGGACATTGGGCCAGACCCAAATCCCAATTGACGTGAGAGGCCCAAAATTGGGCCTCCCTATACTAGTGGCCGACCGAATATTAGTGAGGAGGTAAAGTGGAATTTTGTCCACTTTACTCCTCCTATATATATGGGGAGTTAGGGTTTTATTAGGGTTAATCACAATTCTCTTCAAGTGGTGGTTTGAGAGAAAACCCTTCCCCCAAATACACCATAGTTCGGCCGAACCCACTACCTCACCAAGGGTGTGCCAATTCCTTCGAGCAAAAACTCCGGAGATCTGTCCCTTGTCAAGAATCGATCAGAGCCTTTGTTGTGAAGAATATACCACGTAGGGTTTCCTTCACAAGAACCCCTAAGGGTGTCGACCGGAGGATCGTGAAATCCCTCCTACAAAGATCTTGGGACTACGGAAAACTATAGAGGTATATGTGAATCTTCCGCTGCGTAATTTCGATTACTAGCATGTACCATGGTTTTACTTTCTGTAGTGATTTCTCCTCGTAATCTAACAGTGGTATCATAGCCTGTGTTAGGAGTGCATGATTTTTATAAATTGATGTTCTTGAAAATTTAAAACTTTGGACCGAAATTTTAAAAAGAGATTTTTTTAAAAAAAATTCGAATTTTTGTGGTTAAGGGGGTCCGAAATTTTCATGATGTTCTTAGGAAATTTGATGTTCATGATATTCAAGAAAAAAGTAATATTTATCAAAATCAAACATTGGATTGAAGATCTTATTAAAATTTGACCACTTGTTCCCAAATTTGTTTTTTTGGCCGAATCCCTAAGTGAATTACAAGGTAAATTTTTTAATTTCTTAGACACCAAGGGACAAAATTTCGGCCGAATATTTTAATAATATTGTTTACCATATTTTAATTTTTATTCTAGGTAACAATATATCTATAATTGGGAACATAAGGATAGATTCACATTAATATATAGAAATATATATAACTATCGATATATCTTAATATTTAAATAGGTTAAAGATATTATTGATAGATTTTAGTTACCTAAAAGATTAAGAAAATATATTGTTAATATATGTTTCCCTATTTAAGATATTGACAATAAATAATATATATATTTATATATTAGTGCCGATTTTTTCATATATATATATATATATTGTTGATTGATTTAATTTTAAAGATAGAATCTTAGCAATATATATATATATGTTTATAATAGGTCCGAAATATATATATATATATATATATATATATATATATATATATTATTAATATTGGAAATTATTTTTATAGTTAATGTTACTTGGTGGCTAAGTTAAATATTTTTTGGACTTTAAAATGTAAGCATATGGTGATGGGCGCCGTAATTGGTAGCACATAATATGTATAGTTTACCTAATGAACTTGGGTAAATGTAACATTAGTGTAATTGGGCTAGACCCAAATCCCAAGTGACATGAGAGGCCAAAATTGGGCCTCCCTTTACTAATGGCCGGCCGAAACATATAGTGAGGGTAAAGTGGACTTTTGTCCACTTTACTCCACCTATAAATAAGAGTTGTTAGGGAATATTTTAGAATAATCAAAATTCGCTCACAAGAGAGTTTTAGAGAGAAAAACCCTCCTCCTACACCACACTAGTTCGGCCGAACCACTTACTGTTAGCATATGGTGACGTGGCGTAGTAATTGGTAGCCCGTTATTGCTAAGGAAATTACCTAAGTTAATTAGGTAATTGTCACATTAGGGTAATTGGGCCAAACCCTAACCCTAATTGACATGGGAGGCCCAAAATTGGGCCTCCCCCTTTAATAGCATGGTTCGGTCGAAACTTGTCCCACATTGGTTGGAGTGGACTTTTGTCCACTCCACCAATCCTATATATAGGGGACTCACCTAAGGGGTTTATTCATTCATTCAGAATAAGAAGTACCTCCATTGAGGAACTTGAGAGAAACCCTCTCACCCCCGTAGTAGTGATTTTCGGTGCACATCTTAGTCCGAGGTTCTGTCCCTGTTGAAGAATCGATCAGAGGCTTTGTTGTGGAGCTTACACCGCGTATGACTTATTCTTACGAAGAAATTGTACGTGGTTCCGACCGGAGTATCAGAACTCCCTCCAAGACGTTCTTGGGCAGGAAAGCTAAAATGTATGTGTACATTATTCCGCTGCGTAGTTAGATTACTTTGTACACGTTTAGGATTCCGTAGTATTACGTCTACGTAATCCAACAGTGGTATCAGAGCACGGTTATGAGTTCTTAGATTTTTGATAAATTGATGTTCTTGAGTTTCGAAAAATCCAAAGTTTTCATGTTCATGAACACCATGAGTAATCCGAAATTTCTAAGTAAATTTCATGTGTTTGATCTTTAAAAATTTAAAATTTTCGAAATTTACATGTTTTTATAGATCAAATCCGAATTTTATGTTCGAGTCTAAGTTTGATGTTCATGATCTTCAAGAACACCATGAGTTTTATCAAGAACACCTTTTGGATTCATGATCAAGTTAGGGTTTGATCTTAAAATTTGACAACTTTTCCAATTTACATGTTTGTGCCGAAAACCCTAGGGGTATTTTAGGTAAATTTTATTAATTTTCTTGGACACCAAGTTTCCTAGTTCGGCCGAATTTTTAAAGGATATAGGTTGCCATTTTTAAATTTTATTAATAGGTAACTATATATCTATAAGTTGGAAATAAGGATAGGTTCATAATATAATATTGTAAAAGAAATTAACTATCAATATATATAGTTAATGATAGGGTTACTATATATTGATAGATTTAGTTGTTATAAAATATTAAGAAAATATATTGTCTACATATTTTATTCCCTAAAGATATATTTGACAATAATAAATATATATATATATATATATGTATGTATGCCGAATATTTTATGTATATATATCTATTGTTGATTGATTTAGATCTTATAGATAGAATCTTGACAATATATATATATATATATATATATATATATATATATATATATATATATTTAAATATGCCGAATTATATATATATTAGCAATATTGGAAATTATTTTAAATAATTAATATTTCTTGGTGGCTAAGTTAAGTTTTTAGTGGACTTTAAAACCCTACTTAGCCCACAAGACATATTTCGGCCGAACCCTAGATTTTATGGGCCGGTCCAAATGCTAAACCGGAACGGATAAAACCAATCCGGGTTTTCTTAATCGGGTCGACCTAGTCGGGTCAAGTCGGACCGTAATAACTAAATTGAGCCTAACCGGTTTTGAGTGATAAACCGAACCGCAATCTTATTTTATTGAACCGTTTCGGACCAAACCGGATTTTTAAAATCGGACCAACTTGAACCGGATTTTAAATTGGACCGGACAAGAATTTTTAAATTTCTTGGAAATTTTAAAATGTTCAATAAAAATAGGATGTCAAATTTTAAATCCAAAATGTTTTCGAACTTTAAACTTAGCCTAAACAGTGTTCTTAGGGTTTGCGTTTTAACACGTTTTCGGTTAAAACCCTAATACCTAGTTTCGATTATGGGGATGGATCTCTGATATGCATGTTTTTGGGACTGGATTAAATTAGTGGGCTAATTTGCAATTGTTTACTTTCTGCTACATATATATTAGAACTGTCGTCTTGACTTAGTCAAGCTAGCTGGATATTAATTGCGAGCATTGAGCTCTGGGATTTAAATATATGTATTGCGCAATAGGATAGACATGCTATGCTGATTGAAAGTGCTTAGAATCCATGTCTAGAAATGTCGCATGATTGATTGTAAGCATGAATTGCAAAACAACCCCTAATATTTTCAAACATTTTTAAAACTGAAAATTCCAGTCGCCAATTATGCATGATTTGTGCGGATATTGCATGTTTGACACATATGCTAGGATGTTCAAGAATAGAAAGCATGTGATAATTTACTTTACGTAGAATTATATATGCTAAGGAACATTAGACGCATGACACGTAAGCATGTTTGGTTTGTTCGATGTTTATGGCGCAAAATTGTATTATGCATGCGTAAATTATCGGATAATTCCTTTTAAAATAATAAGGGCCTTGGGAAAGCCAAGATCGGGTATACTTATTTGAAAATTCCCGTTTCGGTAATTTGCAAAATAATATCCGTTTTCAAAAGACTGATCTATTAGATTGAACACGACAGTAGTGTGAACTCTTTCACGGACCCCCTTCCCTCGGTTTACTGGCAGTCGGTTTGGTCTAGATGACTGAGGGATCGCTATTTGTTGTGTTCCATCTTAATAGATAATCCGATGTTTGCAATTCTGTCAAAATGTTATTGTCTTCCTTAATTTGCATAATCATCAATGTGAGAGTTGGCTAAATTAGTGCGATTCGATATTACTCGCAATCTTGATGGTATTAATTATGATGAGTAAAATTGGAGTGTGTGTTGAACTCTCCACTACGATTCCGAAAAGTGGAGAGGACAACTACGGATGAATATAGTAATCTGTATGATTTTGACAATGAGAAAGGAATGTGATAATTTGTTTCCCCAAGAATTAGAGTAGGTTCTTTGATGATCTGAACGCATGTATGGTGATACATTCGACCTTGGTAAAAAGGGGTTGATGAAGACTTCAATTGAAACCAGACGATGTTATAGCTTAGTATTCCTTCGCATCCGCCTCGGTGGAAGCAAGGATGCAAACACTAGAAATGTTTCAGTTGAATGAGATGATCTTCTCTCTTTTCATGGATGTCGGCGTAAAACCCGCATCGGGTCTTCAGGATGGAAGATCAACATGAAAAGGATGTATTTGGTTGTCTGATATTGACAGGACTCAACTTGAGCCTAATCAAATACAGTAACCACAGCAGTGAAAGGGAAACGTTATCTGCTCACCATAGTGAGTTCGAAAGAAGTGAACCATGATGCGCATAGCAAGAAGAGAACTGGACCGAATAAGTCCTGTACAATAAACCGGTGGGTTAAACCCCGTTGATAAAGTGCGTCTCAAATACGCCTCGTAGGCCATGTGTATGAAGCTGTAAAATGTTTTATACAGACACAGATCATTTGAAGTAATTCACTCGTGAATTTACTCAAACGAGATGTTCAACATAACTCAAAGTTCTTGACTATATGCGCCAGAATCATGGATCATATATGCAAACTTCAGATTAAGAACTAAACCATTGTCATTTATCGTTCGTTGTTCGTTTCTAAATTTTGGTTATTTTGAGATTTGGAGTTATTGAATAAAGTAATTGTTGCTCGATTTGAAGCTCAATTTGCTTAATCAATTTAACTTCTCGGTTGAACGAGAACGATCCGAAACGAAAATACAAACCTACGGGTTAGGACCAAAATTTCGACCAGGTAAAAGTGGACGAATAAAACGAAACGACTCACATACTCCGTCATCTCAGTTGGCACAATTGAGCTGAACATACCCATCGATTGCATAGCTAGATTGAAAGATTTAGTAATTCTTATTTGTTAGTACTCCATTTAAAATGATTATTTGCGTAATAATTAAACATGTTTAAAACCGATTAAATTAAATTTGGAAACCAAACGATTTAAACCACGGGATAAAACTGGTTTTATGCGCCGTACGCGCGTGTGCCTCGAGATACGGAACACATCATTTTGAAGTACAAATTTAATAATGAAGTGATTTAATGAATGAATGCTGAATTTTCGTTTATAATCCTTTGGAATTAACTCATTGATGACTACTATAGTTAGAAGTATGCTTTAATGCTACTACGATCAAGTAGTACATCAACTGTAGCATTAAGCAAGAGCTCAAATGCATAGTCCATGAGATGGATAAGTCTCTTGATGAGTTAATAAACGAAAGGAAGTAGTCAGTAAAATGACACTCCCACTATAAGCCTTTAATGAAAAGTTTGGCTAAGCAATCATGTTATTAAACACTTCGAGAAACATAGTTTAAAATTACATTATATTAGAACTCAACATTAATTGTTCCTACAGAATAAAATTAAGTTGATTCATATTAATGTAACACTATGTTCCAATAAAATCGGTTGATGCGTTACCATAAAAGCTAAGGAATGATACGGGTAAAACCTTATCATAAAGTAGCATTAATTTGCGCATTAAACAAGTATTTATTAAGAGTACGGTCTACTCTTAAAAGATACAAGTTTAAAATTAGCTTGGATTAATGATAACGTGGTCGAACATATAAAAATTCGAGGATGGACTCCCAATGCTTTGCGGAACGAAACAAACTAAAGTACTGATCGGATTAAAATGGATAACGGAGATTCTCAGGTCCCACTTACTTCGAGTGGGAGAATGATATAGCATTAGTGAATGCATTAGTGAATGACATGGTAAATGATGATGAAAACGTCCTCATAATAAATCCAGTGGGAGGGCTCACTCCCCCTCACATAATCATCACTAAATGTTAATGCGAATCAAGTCGGACCTGATAATCATAATGCTGAACCATTGGATGAAAATCCAATAGTCGTCGCAACTGCCCATTATTCCTAGTGGGAGGAAATGACTAACTTGATTCCAGATCCTAGTGATCAATGAAGAAATCTCGGAGATAAAATCCCGAGACCAAGAGGTCATCCTGAGAAAGTTGTAGACCAATGTTCAAGTACCGCCTTTGTTCCCAGTGGGAGTAATGCACCGAGAAGAAGCATTATTTCGACTGGGAGTAACGATCAGACTTAAGATGACATTATCGAGCCTAGACTTAGTCTAAGGCAACGAACTTCTTTTAAGAAGTATCCCATCAAGTGAGACATTCGTTCACGAACCAGTGACGGTTCGGCAAGCTTTGGAAGAACCTCAAACGTAGGAATTGAGGAAAACAATGGAGGATGAAAATGCCTATATTAGAACGAATTCGGTTTTGGTCTTCAGTTGATTTACCTGCTAACCACAGATCTAGAAAGTGAAATTTTATAATTCATTACTGATGGAAAATTTGAGTGGTGCAAAACTCGAACGATTGCGAAAGGATATACCCAAATTCACGGAAAGGACTTTGATGAAACACACTCACCAACTGTGCGTTACACCATAGTTAGGGCCATCCTTGCCTTTATTGCAAGCCTCGATCACGAGCCTGCATCAAATGGATGTTAAAGACCGCATTTCTCCATGGAAACCTGGAGGAAGAGATCTATAAGCTTGAATCATACTTCATTGATGATTAGGGATTACAAACTGAGGAGTGCACTATATATACTAAGTGAGACTAGGCTCACCAACTAGGACTATTCTAGGTTTACTAGTGGCCGGGTGTATACAACCATTTATATGTGTAGGCACTTATACTATGTATGCAACTAAGAGTGAGTGTATACTACACTCTATATTCTCCCATCCTTTTCTTCTTCTTCTTTTCTTTCTTGGAAGACATCCTTGATACCATGTAGCTTCAACAAAGCCAAGTGTTGATTCTTCACTAAAGCCTTGGTGAGCAAGTCAGCTAGTTGATCCTTTGAAGGAATGTAATGAACACCAATCATGCCTTGTCCAATGTGGTGTCTTGTGAAATGAAAATCCAATTCAATGTGTTTGGTTCTTTCATGAAACATTGGATTTTTAGAAATCTTCACAGCTGCTTGACTATCTGTGTATATTGGGATATGAAGGTTTAATTGCAATCCAAGTTCCTTGAGAATTCTGCCTACCCAAAGTGCCTCTTGAATAGCAACTCTAAGGCACCTATACTCTGCCTCAGCACTTGATAGGGAAATGGTATCTTGCTTCTTGACCTTCCAAGCTACCATGGCTGCACCAAGCTTTACAAAATAGGCACTCACTGATTTCCTACTAAAGGGGCAAGTAGCCCAATCAGAGTCACAAAACAAGCTCAAATGAAGGTTGTTGTTGGAAGGATATATCAAGCCTTGGCCAGGGGTGCCCTTGATGTACTTGATTATCCTAATGGCAGCTTCATAGTGAGACTTCTTTGGCTTGTCCACAAATTGACTAAGTCTTTGGACTGAGAAGCTAATGTCTGGTCTTGTCATGGTAAGATATAGCAATTTGCCAATAAGTCTCCTAAATGATGTAGCATCCTCTAATAGCACATCATCAGTGTTGGAGTTGGATGCTTTGTCATATTCATGTGTGGTGAGCTTGACATTGAATTCCATAGGAGTTTCAGAAGGCCTTGCAGCCCCTAAGCCAGCCTCCTCAATGAATTCCAAAGCATATTTCCGTTGGTTGATCACAAGCCCTTGATTTGATCTTGCAATTTCCAAACCCAAAAAATACCTCAAGTCCCCCAAATCCTTCAATTTGAAGTGTATTTGAAGTGTGTGTTTCAGTTGATTGATCATCTTGGTATTAGAACCAGTGATTAAAAGATCAACAACATAGATTAGTAGAAACACCTTGTCATTACCTTGTATCTTGGTGAACAAGGAATGATCTGAGGCACTTTGTGTGTAACCATTCTTCAACAATGTTTGGGTGAGCTTGATGTTCCATTGCCTTGAAGCTTGTTTGAGGCCATATAGGGACTTCTTAAGCTTTCATACACGTTTGGTAGACCCTTCAAGAGATTTGGAAGGATCAAAACCTTGGGGGATGTCCATGTATACTTCCTCAGTTAAGTCACCTTGAAGGAAAGCATTGTTTATATCCATATGGTACAATCCCCAAGATTTGGCAGCTGCCAATGCTAAGATGATCCTCACTGTGTCCATCTTGACCACAGGAGAGAATGTCTCATTGACATCAGTCCCTTCCACTTGAGTGAATCCTTTGGCAACCAATCTTGCCTTATACCTTTCAATGGATCCATCAGAGTTGTACTTGACCTTGAAGACCCATTTGCAACCAATTGATTATTTGCCTTGAGGAAGTTCCATTAGTTCCCAAGTGTTGTTGGCTTGGAGGGCTTGTATCTCTTCCTTCATGGCCAAAATCCAATTGGGATCCTTGATTGCTTGCTTGTAGGAGCTTGGTTCCTTGATTTTGTCAATGGCAGCCAATAAGCATTTGTATTGAGGGCCCAAAGTGTCATATGACACATACCTCTCCATGCCAAAAGTGGCATTGGAACTTGATCTTTGTTGAAGCTCAGCAATCCTTGCACTTCTCCTTGGTGGTGGTGGATTGAGTTGTGCAATTCTAAGACTTCTCCTTAGATTAGAAGGTTGGGGTGGATCATCCACAATGGGTGGTTGAGGTGTTGCAATTTGTTGAGGTGGTGGGACTTCATTGATTGGAATGTGTCTTTGTACATCCTCATCAAAGTAAGTTGGATTCTCTGGTGGAAAGTCTTCAATGGATCACTTGGCTCCCAAGCAAGATGGAATGAGAGACTTTAAAGCATCCTTGGACATGCTAAATGGGAAGATGTCTTCATGAAAGGAAACATCCCTTGAAACATGAAACATTGAGTTGGAAATGTTCATCACAAGGTATCCTTTTTGTGAAGTTGAATACCCCATAAGAATGCATGGTTCAGCCCTTGGACTAAACTTGTCATGGTTGTTCAATTTGGTTGCAAAACATAAGCAACCTATGGTTCTCAAATGAAGAAGAGAAGGTGCTTTTCCATATAGCACTTCCATAGGTGATTTGAAATTCAAGATAGAGGTGGGTAGCCTGTTGAGCAAGTAACAAGCATTGAGTATGCAATATCCCCAATGTCTCAATGGCATAGAAGCTTGAAACCTTATGGCTCTAGCAATGTTGAGGATGTCCCTATGCTTGCGTTCAACCCTGTCATTTTGTTGTGGTGTATACACATAACTTGTTTGATGAAGAATCCCAAATTGAAGAAGTAAGTCTTTGCAAACTGAGTTGATGAACTCAGTTCCATTGTCACTCCTCAAAGTCTTGACCATTGTACCAAATTGATTTTTGACCATGATCAAGAAATTCTTGATGTGTAAGAAGGTGTCACTCTTGTGTCTCATCAAATAGACCCAAGTTGCTCTTGAATGATCATCAACAATGGTCAAGAAATATTGATTGTTCTTGAAGGTAGGCACCTTGTATGGTCCCCATAGTTCCATGTGAATCAAATCAAAAGGCTTTGAAGCAATTGAATCACTGATTGGAAATGAATATCTAGATTGCTTTGCAAGAGGACAAATAGTGCATTGTTTGATACAACCATAGGTCTTATTCAAGCCTAAAACATCCAAATGGTTCAAATATTGTTCTGAGACATGACCCAAACGCCGATGCCATCTCAATACTTCATCCTTATTCCCCAAGAAAGTAGCTGCTATCTTCCTTGGGCTTGAAGGCACCACATCCTTCAAGGTGTACAATCCTTTATTCCATTGCCCAATCACCATGGACTTGCCACTCTGGCCCTGAAGCAACACATGATCAAAAGTAAAGATCACTTTGCAATTTAACTAGCTAGGCAACCTAGAGACTGAGATCAAATTGAACTTGAAATCAGGGACCAAAAGGATGTTAGTCAATGTGAATCCACTTGAGAAAGAGCAAGAACCAACATGGGTCATGTTAGATATCTGTCCAATTCGAGTTCGTATTTACATTTTGGGCCTCGTAAAATATCCCAAAACCCTTTCGCGGACACCCAAGTCTAAAACGGTCCGGGATACGCGTAATTCCCGGGCCGAAGGACTTCCGGATTGCCCTAAGGCGATCCGGAGGTCCGAATTGCCCTAAGGCAATCCGGACCTGTCCCGGATTGTTAAAACAATCCGGGTAGGTCCGGATTACCATTTTACCTCGTACGTTTATTCCGATTAATTCGCCAAGTACGGGAAGTCGGTGCATACATAGTCCGCCTTGATGACGGTATACGTCTTCTTTACATACCGACATCAAGTACTTCAAAACGGAGCAGAATCCTTAGGTTCCCTATAAATAGGGGCCTAGGTCTCTCATTTGGAGCACCCTCACTTTTGGACTGGAAATGCTCTGACTTCTCTCTAAGGCTTTCTCTCTCTAGAAGTTCTAACTTGAGCGTCGGAGTGGGCCTAACCAGCATTCCCCCCTCCCACGCTGGTTACTGCCCTTCGTGCAGGACCCGAAGATCAAGAGTCCAAGGTTGAGGATTGAAGTCTAGCTCGGTGATTGTGTATTAAGGATTGCGGCGTTCCCGTCCTTATACATATATCTTGAGCCCGAGCGAGAAAGAAGAAGCCTGTTCGTGGAAGCCCGAAGAAGCCCAAGTGGTGAAGCGAACCCAACATTTGGCGCCGTCTGAAGTGATTCGAACAAAAAGCCGTGCTGCAAGCCATGACAGGAAGACGACCAAAGAAGACGGGCGTAAGCAGGATAAAACCAACGACAAGTCAACCAGGACCTTCTCACATGCCGGACGCAGAATCCACAGCTTCGTCCATTCCGTCCACAAACGCCCCTCCTACACAGTTCGGGCCGGAAGATCAGAACAACATGCCTCCGTAAGAGCAAGGAACGAGGGTGGATCAAGAAATTCCATCAGGAATGCTAGCTGAGCCAACACAGCAACAGCCAAGGAATGCAGCCAACATGCCTACAGTCACACCGGCAATGATGGCGGCGTTGGAAGAACTTCTGGCTCTCAGGGAGATCTTAAAGAATCAAGGATATGCTGCGCCTCCACCACCCCCGCGTGATAATGAACAGGCTGCTCCAGCCAGAGAAGCGACATATGATGCCAACCAGCAAAAATCGCAACACCCAGGTGGGGTAGAAGATTCTGAAGACGCCTATCAACAAACCAGGCGGGAGCCAGCACGGTCAGGCACTCCAAGCGTTGGCATGAAGCAACAAGGAGTAAGATGGAAACAGCCTCCTGTGAGCAATTCACAACGCCCACACAAGGAGGATAGCTCTAAAACAACAAGCCAGGCTGGCACAGGCAACGAGGGGTGGAGGAAGCCCGCGCACGAAAACGACATCCCAATCACGGGACTCACGGCTAAGGCCTTAGAAGAGATGATTGAGAGGAAAATGAAGCAATCGAAGATGAAGGGAATGCATGCCCTGGGAAGAAAATGCATCACACCCATTCTCTGATGAATTAATGCATAGTCACGTTCCAGATGCCCTGTACAGAATCGGCGGAGAAAAATATAGAGGGAAAGGAGATCCAATCGAGCATGTGCAGCAACATGAAGCGTCTCTGCTAGGACGAATGGACAACCCGCATCACGTTGTCATGACATTTGCTAATACTCTCGTTGGAACTGCTGCACATTGGTTCTTCTCGCTGCCATACGGAAGCGTCACGTCATGGGCCTATCTAAAGGCAAAATTCATTCAAAGATACATAGGAGAGCGCACACTCCTTAAAGGGCCGAACGCGTTGAATGAGGTGACACAGCAAAACGACGAGTCATTAGCAGATTATTACATCTGCTTCAATCAAAACATCTCAGAAATTCAAGGAAACATCACCGAAGGAGAAATCGTGCGCACCTTCATTGCAAACATAGGCCGAAGAGGACATGCCCTGGCTGAAAAGATGGCAAGGCGCCCAGCTGAGACGCTTGAAGAATTGGCAGCGAGAGTAAAAGAATTTGTGGATCTGGACCGATTCAGAGAACAACATAAGGCGAAAGTTAGTGCAGCTCGCGCTAAGGAGAAGCAAGCAAAACCCCAGCAAGACCCGCAGCAAGTGAGACAATTCCAGCCCCACAAGAGGCCATATCAGCCCGAATTCCAAAAACCAAAAGAAGTGAACCTGGCAGAGTGCGTTCCTTTGAATGCACCACTTTCCATAATCCTGAAGAAGATGAAGGAGGATAATATGTGGAGGGAGCCAGCGAATTTCCGAAAAGGGCCACTGGGAAAGCATGAAGATAAATGGTGTGAAAACCATGAAGTCTACGACCATGAAACAAAAAGCTGCGTCAGCTTGCCATTTCGCATAAACAACTTCATCCTTAAAGGGGAGCTCAAGCAATATGTCGACCAAGGCGACAAACGACAAAAGAAGAACCATGCAGAGCAACCCGGGAAGGATTCAGTGATGGAGAGAACACCTTGAGATGTTTGGTAAATCTCCCTTGTCAATTGAAAGATTTGAGTTCCATCCACTTTGTCAAACATTTCCTTTAGGTCATTCCAAATGGAAGAGGCTGTAGGGTTGTAGATCAAGCCATTGACCAAATCCTTGGCCACAGTGTTCCTTAACCATGCCTTGACAATTGCATTTGCCCTATCCCATCTCACCCTATCATTGACACCAACATCCAATCTTGTGAATGTGCTTTCTATAAAACCAAGCTTATTCTTCACCAATAAGCCTTCTCTGATTGAGGTGCTCCAAACATGATAGTTGGATGTTCCTTGATGTTGAAAAGGAATGACCAAATGGCCAGTGGTGTCTGAGGGGTGAATGTATAGGGGATCATCAACATTGGTTTCCTGAGCCATCTTGCAAGTAAAGTAACACAAAGAGCTTGAAGATTCAAAGCAGGGGAAATTCAAATGCAAAGGGTTCCAAGGAAAACATACACAAAGTATGCACTAGCAACAAAACTAGCACACCAAGTTTGTTGAGAGTAAGACAAATTCCAGCTCACTCTTCAGTACAATCCGTACAATCCGCAACAAATTACTCCAAGTTCAATGTTCACAAATCACTAGGAATGGATTAGGATCAAATCTCCATTGAATAAAGCTCTGAAATCTTCAAGATATGGAGTGAAAACTCTAAGAAGACACAATGACTCCTCAGCCGAGCAAAGTGTATGCAAACGTTGTAACGTAGTAAAATCACAACTTCCAAGTAGCATGCGCAGCTTGAACAAGCTCAGAATTCATACCCAAATCCAGGGAAACAAAGCAAATCCCAGATTATATCAAGAACAATCACGCAATCAGCTCAACAAGGCTGAAATCAACAAGAACTAAGCAAACTAGGACTAAGACATGTTGGCTATCCTTAGTCTATGCTCAACTTTGTGTAGTGGTGTGATTTCTTGAAATTTTACTTACTTGACATTCATTCTTGCACAAGAAATGGAAATTTCAAGTTGAGATGAAGATCCACGAAGCTTATCTTGTAATGCTATACAAGAACAAGGTGAACTTTGAAGGCCAATGTTGAAGAAATTTGATCTTCTTCAACTAGATGGGCACGACGCCATTAGGGATGGCTCTGATACCATATAAGCTTGAATCATACTTCATTGATGATTAGGGATTACAAACTAAGGAGTGCACTATATATACTAAGTGAGACTAGGCTCACCAACTAGGACTATGCTAGGTTTACTAGTGGCCGGGTGTATACAACCATTTATATGTGTAAACACTTATACTATGTATGCAACTATGGATGCAACTAAGAGTGAGTGTATACTACACTCTATAAGATCTATATGGAGCAGCCAGAGGGTTTTATTACTCCTGGCATAGAACGTAAAGTTTGCGAACTCCAAAGATCTATTTACGGTCTTAAACAATCGTCTCGGCAATGGTATCGCAGATTTCACGAGGAAATCGTTGGAAACGGATTGGTGAATCTTCACAAGGATCCTTGTGTATACACTAAGACCTCTGGGTCTATGTATGTCATCATAACACTATACGTAGATGACATACTCATTGCTGCGAACGACATGAGTTTCATGAACAAATCAAAGTCCTGGTTAGCGTCAGCATTTGAGATGAAAGACATGGGAGAGGCCACGTACATCTTAGGCATTAAGATTGCCCGAGATCATGCCGCCCGGACATTGTGTCCGTCTCAAGAATCTTATATCAACAAACCGTTGAAAAGATTCAGGATGCTCGATGCTAAACCCGTGTATACGCCGGTTGTGTTTGGGTGCGCGCTGTCAAAGCGTGATGGACCGAAAAACCAGTTGGAGCGTGAACAGATGAAGGGGGCAGAGTACCTAAGCATGGCAGGGATTCTTATGTACGCCATGCTATGTACTCGGCCATATATCTGTTACGTTGTGGGCCTAGTAGCAAGATTCCAGTCAGATCCTAGTTATAAACATCTAAAGGCCGTAAAACGAATTATAAGGTATCTGAAAGGTACTGCCGACTATGTTCTGTGCTATAAGGGCAGGCAAATCGAATTAACTGGTTATAGTGACGCCGACCACGGTGGCGATCCGGACGATCGTAAGTCCACCACAGGGAGAGTTTTCCTCCTTGCTGATGCTGTCATATCATGGGTAAGCAAGAAGCAATCATGTGTCGTGCTTTCCACTATGGAATCAGAATTCGTTGCCCTTTCTAAAACCTCACAAGAAGCAGTCTGGCTGAAAAGGCTTCTTACTGCATTGATTGGCACAGGCAAAGAGAGTAATCCCGTCAAGGTATACTCCGACAGTCAGGCAGCCATTGCAGCAGTTAAGAATCCAAAGTACCATAGTAGGACCAAACACATTGATGTGAAATAAAATTATGCTAAATCTGTTCTGGAAGGCAACATAATCACTTTAAAATACTTTTCCACGGATAAAATGGTTGCAGATCCATTAACTAAGCCATTACGTAGAGAGATCTTCGAAAAGCACGTAAAACAGCTTGGATTACGTAGGGCTTAAATAAGTGACTTGTATAAGCGATAACATTTTGACATTTGAAATAATATTATTTCGACTGAATAAAAGAATTGCAAACTGAGTATATGATCTATCGACGTCATAATGAAATATAACATCGGATTTTACGGTCTATAAACTAAGTCGTAGGAAGAGGTAAAACTCTTCCACCAAAATTATGTCGAATGAGAACCATGCCTCGTCACACAGACACGGTCATCTTGCAAGGATAGGGGGACCTCTGCCCCAAAAAGATTGGCTAAGAACCAGGGGGGATAAACCTGGTTGAATGAAACGATAACCTTGTCACGCTTAATGCATGACTTAATCTTCATTTTGTACATCGCCGTGTTGGACCCTGTCCATCATTAAAATCACATTCAGGGCCAGATGAAAGTTTATGCGATAGCATGATTGATATATCCCAATCATGGCTAGTCCAGGTGTGCTATCGACGCGTGCTTCATACTACACGTGCCATGTTCGACCACAGGATCATGCTCGGTTGTGCTAGCTAGAATTCTAGTGATTCAAAGGGCGCATACTTCTTCACCTTGAGCGTGTGATTGATCCCGGATGTCTTATGAAGAGGCATCCAAAGTATCCTCACAGACTCAGAACTTATACCTAAGGTCTAGCTCAATGTTCGCTTCCCGGCGTACGAGCGTAGAGCCAAAGAAAACGGCCAAGTGACCACGTCTTGGAAACCGGTTGAGTTAGACTAAGGCTATAAGCGATGGGGATGGTTAAGTTCACCTATAATTCACCGACTCTTGTGTTCACTAGGTGGTCGCCAACCGGATATTAGTTGAAGGTTGTGATGACTTGTAACGGATTCCTTGGAGAAGTATTCCTATGTGGAAAACTGAGCAATTGGAGGATTATCAGTTGACCAAGGATACAGTGCGGTACATATTTTATTTTAACAGGATTGATTTACGAAAGGGAATCAACGTTCTGCGGGCACTACAATACTCCTAACAGATGAGTAGCACGACGCCCGTCATATCCGCCGGTCGCACGGAAAAACCTCGTATGAACTATTCGGAGACGGAGACAAAGACTGAAGACTGAGATGTTGATGCTATTGGATAACTATATATTAACAGGCACCCTCCCATTCCGGCGAGTGGGAGCTGTTAGCATATGGTGACATGGCGTCGTAATTGGTAGCCCGTTATTGCTAAGGAAATTACCTAAGTTAATTAGGTAGTTGTCACATTAGGGTAATTGGGCCAAACCCTAACGCTAATTGACATGGGAGGCCCAAAATTGGGCCTCCCCCTTTAATAGCATGGTTCAGCCGAAACTTGTCCCACATTGGTTGGAGTGGAATTTTTTCCACTCCACCAATCCTATATATAGGGGACTCACCTAAGGGGTTTATTCATTCATTCAGAATAAGAAGTACCTCCATTGAGGAACTTGAGAGAAACCCACTCACCCCCTAAGTAGTAATTTTCGGTGCACATCTTAGTCCGAGGTTCTGTCCCCGTTGAAGAATCGATCAGAGGCTTTGTTGTGGAGCTTACACCGCGTATGACTTCTTCTTACGAAGAACTTGTACGTGGTTCCGACCGGAGGATCAGAACTCCCTCTCCGACGTTCTTGGGCAAGAAAGCTAAAAGGTATGTGTACATTATTCCACTGCGTAGTTAGATTACTTGCATGTACACGTTTAGCATTGCGTAGTATTACGTCCCCGTAATCCAACACTTACCTCACCGAAGGTGTGCCAAATTGCTTTCGAGCAAACTCTCCAGAGATCTGTCCCTGTGCCAAGAATCGATCAAATGCTTTGCTGTGGAGCTGCACCATGTAGGGATTCTCTAACAAGAACCTCTACGGGTTCCGACCGGAGGATCGTGAACTCCCTATCGAGAAGATCTTGGGTCTACGGATCATCTTAAAGGCATGTGTGAAACTTCTGCTGCGTAGTTGATATTACTAGCATGTACCTTGTTTATAGTATCCGTAGTGATTACTCCCCGTAATTTAACAGTGGTATCAGAGCCTGTGTTAGGAGTTCATGAATTTGATAAATTGGTGTTCTTGAAATTTTAATTTTTTTCCGGACTAAATTTTTTTTTTAAAAAAAAAAAGAATTTAAAATTTTCGAATTTTTATGATAATTGTGGTCCGAAATTTTCATGATGTTTTCTGGTTTATTTGATGTTCATGATCTTCAAGAAAAAGGTAAAATTTATCAAAATCAAACATTGGATTGTAGATCTTATTAAAATTTGATCTTGAAATTTGACCACTTGTTCCAAATTTTAGTGTTTGTGCCGAAACCCTAGGTGAATTACAAGGTAAATTTTTTAAATTTCTTAGTCACCAAGGGATAAATTTATGCCAATTTTTTTTTAATTATATTGTTTACCATATTTTAATTTTTAATTAGGGTAACAATATATTTATAATTAGGAACATTAGAATAGATTCAAATTAAAATAATATAGAAATATATAACCATCAATATATCTAAATATTTAAATAGGGTTATAGATATTATTGATAGATTTAGTTACCTAAAAGATTGAGAAAATATATTGTTAGTTATTTGTTTCCCTATTAAAGATATTGACAATAAATAAAATATATATTATATATTATGCCGAAATTTACACACACACACACACACAATATATATATATATTGTTGATTGATTTAATCTTAAAGATAGAATCTTAGTAATAAATATATATATGTTTGTTAGTGCCGAAATATATATGTATATATTTTAATATTGGAAACTATTTTAAATAGTTAATGTTTCTTGGTGGCTAAGTTTAATATTTTTTTTAATGGATTTAAAACCCTACTTGGGCCACAAGTAAACATTTCGGCCCAACCTTTTAAATTTTAATTATTGGGCCGGTCCAATATGTTAAACCTGGACGAAATAAAACGGAACCGGACTATCTCAATCAGTTCGACCTATTCGGATTGGGTCGGACCGGGGTAATTAAGTGGATCTAACCGAACCAGTTTTTGAGTGTTGAACCGAGCCGAACCCTATTTTCTTGCACCGGTTCTGACCGAACCTGTTTTTAAATTTAAAACCGGACCAAACCGAACCGGACCGGATTTTCCGGACCGGACCGAACTGAATTTTGCAAACCGGACTGAAATTGACTGAACCGAACAATGTTTTCTAAATCGAATTCTAGTCAATTAAAATAGGCATGTCAAGTTTTAAAATCCAAATGTTTTTGAACCTCGAAATGGACTAAACAGTGCTCATAGGGTTGCTAACATTTATGCCTTGTTTCGATTATGGGGATGGATCTCGGAGATACATGTTTTTGGGACTGGTTAAATTAGTGGGCTGAATTGCAATTGTTTATTATTCAATATATATTTATGCATGATTAGAACTGTTGTCTTGATTGAGTCAAGCTAGCTGGATATTACATGTTGTGGGCGGAGCCCTGGTAAAATATATGGTATGCGCACTAGAATAGACATGCTGTGATGGTTGAAAATGCCTAGGATTCATGTCTAGAAGCTTGCGTGATTGAATATAAGCATGGATTGCAAATCAGCCCCTAATGTTTAAAATTATTTTAAAACCGAAAACCAGTCACCAAATATATATGATTGATGTGGATGTTACATGTTTGACACGTATGCTAGAAAGTTAAGGATGTGGTTGCGTTTGATAATTTACTTAAAAGTAGAATAATAAATGCAAGCATGAGTTCCTCGGAACATTAGACGCATGACGCGTAAGCATGTATGTGGTATGAATGATGAATGTTACTAGCATATGATAATTTGCATGGGTTGTAGAATTGTGTAAGCATGAGTGAATTCATCGGAATGATTTTTCCAAAACAAAATGGGCCTTGGGAAAGCCAAGATCGGGTATGCTTATTTTAAAATTCCCGTTTTGGTAATTTGCGATTTAAACCGTTTTTAACAGACTGATCTATTGGATAGAAGACGACAATAGTGTGAACTCTTTCACAGTCATCTTTTATTGGTTTACTGGTGGTCGGTTGGTTTAGATGACTGAGGAATCACTATCTGTCGGACTCTATCTTAATAGATATTCGATGTATGCAATTCTTTCTCAAAATGTTATTGTCTCCCTGATTTTGCTTGATCATCAATGTGTTAGTCATGGCTGCGATCAACAATGTAATCTCCCAAATGAATAAGGGGGTGAGGTTGAACAACAATAATTATAAGATCTGGAATAAGCGTGCAAGGATGTTGATCACTGAAATGAGAGGTTTGGAGCATCTGACTACAAAAAAAAGTCAGGCCGGTGGGAGACCTCACGGATGAACTGAAGAAATTCCATGATGAATGGGATGCAAAGGACCAGGAAATTCATTCCGCCTTGTTGCCACTGCTTGAGGATGACATACTCTATGGATATCATCACTATGAGTTTGCCATGGACTTGTGGAACGGTCTTAAGGCAGGGTTTGGTGTTTACATCACAGCTCAGAAGCGATCGTTAAACATCGCTTTAGACTCATACAAGATGAATCCCAAGCACACAATGAAAGAGCATATTAGACATATGTCGAACATGCTTGCTGAACTCAAGGAAGCAGGAGAACTCCCGACCGACGAACAAAAGGTCCAATCTGTAATCCGCTCTTTGTCTGACTCTTGGAATAGCATGAAAATTCACCATACCCATGCCACTCAACTCGATGATCTCGAGAAAGTGCGAGTTCATCTCGAGCTGTAAGAGGATCACCTCAAGGCTGAAATGCCAAGGGCGGAAATGCATATTGCATCCTCGCATCCAGCTGAGCAAAAGGGTAAGCGCAAGAACAAAGGCAAGAGACTTCATTTTAAGGCTAACAAACCTTTGGCTCCTAAACCTCAGAAGAAGTTCAAGCGAAAGAAATTCAGAGGCAAGAAAAAGCAGGAAAAACAGACACGTAAAGAGGAAACTCGAACGTGTTTTAGGTGTGGCGTGAAAGGACACCTTGCTATTGCCTGCACAAATCCTCCCAAGGTACGTGCTGAAGAATAATGATAACCTCATAAGTTCTTCTGGGAATCCTCTTACTCGAGAGTAATTCAATTTTTTCTCTATTGATTACAGAATCGAGAAGGAGAACAAGCACAAACCTGAGGAACTTACCCCAAAGATATAAATATTGAATGAAAGACTTTATCTTTATTTGCTTTGCTAAATGAACCTCTTCTTAATTTTTCAGTATAAGATACATCATAATAATGTTCCTTGAAATATAGGAAACGTTTGTTTTGAGTATATGACAAATGCTTGGTCATAGTATTGATTATCATTCCTCGAGGTATTCGATCATTTTAATTATCTGTTTGACGCATTGCTTACATATTGATTATAAATCTTATTTTATTATTATCACTCCATTGAATGAAATAAACTGTAATGATAATCATGTTTGAAACAGTTAAAACCGGTTAAATTGAATTAAATTCAGAAATTAAATGATTTAACCAAGGGTTTATCCCCAGAGTAGATTGCGCAACGCGCAAGTGGACCTCGATAGACGGAGCACATCGTTTCATTACATGAGTTTAATATTGAAGTGTTTATATGATGACGTGCTGAATTTTCGTTTGCACTCCTTCGGAAATATGACTTACTGATAACATTTACATCGGTATGAAGTAAGCTACGTAAGCTAAAACGACCTTGTAAAAGTATCAACTGACACATAAGGTGAATACCTAAGATGCTCAGTTCGGAGATGGATAAAATCTCTGAGATAAGTCGGCAAATGAAGAAGGATCAAGTCAGTTAAATGATTTTCCTTCCAGAAGCCTTGAACGATATATCAGGCTAGGCATTCAAATCAAATGACACACTTCAAGAGACACAATTTATAAATACATAATGTTGGAGTCGTTCTATCAGAAGTTCCCTATGGGATGATGAAAGATGATTCACATAAATGTAAAACTATGTTTCAATTAATATCGGTACGGTACGACGCCATTATAGCTGATGGGTGATAATGAGATAAATTGTATCACCATGCGACATTGGTTTGCGCAACAAAACACGTATTGAGGATAAGAGTACGTCAGTTACTCTTAGAAAATACCTGTTTACAGCTTGGATTGTTAAATGGTACCGTGGTCGAACATGAGACATTACATCACTAAGAGGGCGAATTTTTCAAATGCATGAACAGTTTCAATCAATATAGTCATGATCAAAACGTAGCATAATAACGATGACAATTAGGTCCCACTTAATTCGAGTGAGAGAGATTTGAACCAGCAACTCAAGTGAATGACCTGGTAAATGAGAATGGGGACATTTTCATAGTAAATCCAGTGGGAGGAATAAACCCTACCACAAGTAATCACCGTTGTTGTTGGGACGAATCAAGTCGAACCTGATGGTCGAAATTGCTGAACCAGGAATGACACAACTACCTATATTACCCATTGTTCCCAGTGGGAGTGATCCAACCATACTTGGTTCCAGATCCTAGTGATCAAGGAATGCATCTCGGAAGTAAAACCCCGCTCAAACTGTTGGCAAGCACTAGAAATACCTCAAGTGGAGAAATGGAAAGAAATAGTAAATGAGAGAGATCGCCTAAATGAAAGCCATTATAGTCTTTAGTTGATTTACCTGCTAAAAATAGGGGCATAAGGATAAGGTGAGTCCTGAAAGAAGGCTCACCACTGATGGAAAAGGTCGAACAACACGACTTACTGCGAAAGGACTTACCCAATTTACAGAGTGGACTTTGATAAGAGAAACTCACTGACTGTGTGTAAAACCACGGTTAGGGCCATTTATGGTCATGGTCGCAAGTTTCGATCTAGAGCTGCACCAAATAAATGTTGAGACCGCAATCCGCCACGGAAACCTGGAAGGAAGAGATCTACATGGACTAACTGGATGTAGCGAACGTAAAGTTTGTAGACTCCAAAAGTCCGTATATGGTCTTAAACAGTCGTCAAGGCAATGGTACCGCAGATTCCACGAGGAAATCGTAGGAAACGGATTCGTGAATCTTCACGAGGATCCCTGCGTGTATTGTAAGACCTCCGGGTCTAAGTATGTTATCTTAACCTTATACGTGGACGACATACTCATTGCTGCAAACGACATGAGTTTCATGAACAAGTCAAAGTCCTGGCTAGCATCTGTATCTGAGATGAAAGACATGGGAGAGGCCAAGTATATCTTAGGCATTAAAATTTCTAAAGATCGGGCTACCCGGAAATTGTGTCTATCTCTGGAAGCCAATATCAACAAGTTGTTGAAGGTTCTGATTACAGGATGCAAAACCCATGGATACGCCAGTAGTATTTGGGTGTGCACTGTCTAAACGTGACGGCCCCAAGAACCTGGCGGAGCGCGAACAGATGAAGGGTGCAGAGCATTTAAGCATGGTTGGTAGTTTGATGTACGCCATACAATGCACCCGTCCGGTATCTTACGCTGTAGGCCTAGTAGCACGTTTCCCCAGATCCTGGCTATCAACATTTAAAGGTTGTAAAACGAATTATTCGTTATCTGAAAGGAACTGTCAACTATGATTTGTGCTATGAGGGGGGAAAGTTAAAATTGACCGGTTACAGTGCCGCCGACCATGGTGGAGATCTGCATGATCGTAAGTCCACCACAGGAGGAGTATTTCTCCTTGATAATGTCGCCATTTCATGGACAACCAAGAAGCAAACCTGTGTCGCGCTGTCAACAATGGAATCAGAATTCAGTGCTCACAGGAAGCAGTCTGGCTGAAAAGTCTTCTTACTGCGTTGCTTGATGGTAACGTCGGAAGTAAACCTGTAAAGGTGTTCTCCGACAGTCAGGCAGCTATTGCGGCAGTTAAGAATCCGAAGTACCGTAGTAGGACCAAACACATTGATGTGAAATATTTCTATGCTAAATCGATGGTAGAAGACAATATAATCACTATGGAATACTTGTCCACTGATAATATGATTGCGGACCCATTAACTAAGCCACTACGCAGGGAGATATTCGAAAAGCATGTAAAACTGCTTGGATTGCGTAGGGTTTAGAAATGGCATGTATCTGTGATAACATTTTGATATTAGAAAGTTACATTTTGTAAGCGAAAGAATTACAACTGAGTTTATGATCAATCGACGTCCTAATGTTTTGATTACATCAAATTTATAGTCTATAAACTAAGTCGTCGGAAGACGCAATCATCTGCCAAGACTATGTCGAATGTGGGCCTTACCTAGTCACACAGGTACGTTTGTCTTGCGGTGGAGGGAGGCCTCCACTATGCAAGGTTGGCTAAGAATCAGAGGGATAAACTTGATTGAGCAGAATGATTATCTATAATCGAAGTAACTCGACGTGATTCTCGTTCTGCAGATCGCCGTGATGAACTTCGTTCGTCATAAATCTACAATCTGGGCCGGATGAAAATATGTGATAGCATGATTGACATGTCCCATTCATGTTGACCCAAAAGGTTCAGGTATGCTATCAATGCGTGCTTCATACTACGCGCGCCATGTTCGACCACGGGGTCACCGCTCGGTTGTGCTAGGAAGGAATCCTCGTGATTCTGGCGGACGCAAACTTCTTCACCTCGAGCGTGTGATTGATCCCGGGAGCCTTATGAAGAGGCACCCAAAGTATCCTCATGGACGCATAACTCGTATCTAAGGTCAGGCTCAATGCTCGCTTCCCGGTGTACGAGCGTAGTGCTGAACAAAAAGGCCCAGTGACCACGTCATTGGAAACCAGTTGGGTTTGACTAAGGGTATGAGCGATGGAGATGCTCAAGTTCACCTGTAATTCACCGATTCTTGTATTCACTAGGTGTCCACCAGCCGAATATTAGTTGAAGGTTGTGAATACTTGTACGGATGCCTTGGAGAAGTGTTCCTATGTGGAAACTAGGCAAATGAAGAATTATCAGTTGACCTAGGATACAGCGCGGTACAATATATATAAATGTTGTTTATAACAGGTTGATTGGAGAAATGGGAATCAACGTTCCGCGGGCGCTACAACACTCCTAACAGATGAGTAGCAAGATGCCCGTCGTTTCCGCCGGTCGCACAGCAAACCTCGTATGAACTATTCGGAAGCACAGAGCACATCAAAGGGGAGAAATGTTGATGCGGATTTGGACAACAATACATTAACAAGAACCCTCCCATTCCGGCGAGTGGGAGCTGTAAGCATATGGGGATGGGCGTCGTAATTGGTAGCCCATAATATGTATAGTTTACCTAATGAACTTGGGTAAATGTCACATTAGGGTAATTGGGTTAGACTCAAATCCCAATTGACATGAGAGACCCAAAATTGGGACTCCCTATACTAATGGCCGGCCGAAACATATAGTGAGGGTAAAGTGGACTTTTGTCCACTTTACTCTCCTATAAATAAGAGGTGTTAGGGAATATTTTAGAATTAATGATAATTTCCTCACAAGAGAGTTTTAGAGAGAAAAACTCTCCTCCCACACCACACTAGTTCGGCCGAACCCCTTACCTCACCGAAGGTGTGCAAAATTGCTTTCGAGAAAACTCTCCAGAGATCTGTTCCTGTCCCAAGAATCGATCAGAGGCTTTGCTGTGGAGCTGCACAACGTAGGGCTTCTCTAACAAGAACCTCTACGAGTCCCGACCGGAGGATCGTGAACTCCCTATCGAGAAGATCCTGGGTCTACGGATCATCTTAAAGGTTTGTGTGAAACTTCCGCTGCGTAATTCATATTACTAGCATGTACCTTGTTTATAGTATCCGTAGTGATTACTCCCCGTAATCTAACATAAAAACCTACTTGGGCCACAAGTAAACATTTCGGCCCAACCTTTTAAATTTTAATTATTGGGCCGGTCTAATATGTCAAATCGGGATGAATTAAAACCGAACCGGATTTTCTCAGTTGGTTCGACCTAATCGGGTCGCGTCGGACAGGGGTAACTAAGTGCATCTAACCGAACCGGTTTTGTGTGTTGAACAAAACCGAACCCTATTTTTATTGGACTGGTTCGGACCGAGCCATATTTTAAAATTATACCCGACTGAACCGAATTTTACCAGACCGAACCGAACCGGATTTTCCAGACTGGACCCGAACCGGATTTCCTGGACCGAACCGAACCGGACCGAACCGAACCGGACCAAATCAGACTGAAATTGACTATAAGCATGAATTGCAAATCAGCCCCTAATGTTTAAAATTGTTTTAAAATCAAAAGCCAGTCGCCAAATGTGTATGATTGATGTGAATGTTACATGTTTGACACGTATGCTAGATCGAAAGATTTTGTATTTCTTATTTGTTAGTACTCCATTGAATGAAAGAATATGTAATGATGATCATGTGCGAAATCGATTGGATTAAATTAAATTAAATTAAAAAATGAAACGATTTAACCTAAGTTTAAAACTTCGGTAAATAGCGCTATGCGCAACTGGACCTCGAAAGACGGAACACGTCGTTTCAAAATACGAATTTAATGAAGAAGTGTCTGAATGATGAAGTGCTAAATATTATGCATTCCCTTGGAAACAACTTATTGATACCATTTTCATCGGTATGAAGTAGGCTTCGAAGCTACCACAACCTTGTAAAATGTATCAACTGACGCATAGGGTGGAAACCTAAAATGCTCAGTTCGGAGATGGGATAAAATATCTGAGATAAGTTTGCAAACGAAGAAGGATGAAGTCGGTTAAACGATTTTCCTTCCGTACGCCTTGAACGATAAGTCAGGCTAGGCATTCAAATCAAGTAACACACATCAGGAAGCATAGTTTATAAACATAATGTTGGAGTCACTTAAATCAGACGTTCTCTATTGGATGATGAAAAGTGATTCACATTTATGTAAAACTGTGTTCCAATGAAATCGGAAAGACACGTCGCCATAATAGCTGAACAATGATAATGAGTTAAATCATATCACCATGCGACATTAATTTGCGCATTAAACACGTATTTAGGACAAGAGTATGTCAATTACTCTTAGAAGATACATGTTTTCAACTTGGGAAAATGGCACCCTGGTCGAACATGAGACATTACATACTTGATGACGAATTTTCCAATGCATGAACAGTTTCAAATAATGTAGTCTTAATCAAACCCAGAGCAGGAAATCACTGACAGTCAGGTCCCAATTTATTCGAGTGGGAGATATTTGAACCAACAAGTCAAGTGAATGACATGGTAAATGAGAATGTGAACATTTTCATAATAAATCCAGTGGGAGGAATAAACCCTACCCCACGAAATCACTGTTGTTGTTGAGACAAATCAAGTTGAACCTGATGGTCATATTGCTGAACCAGGAATGCCACAACTGCCTCGACTACCCATTGTTTCCAGTGGGAGTGATACCCATTGTTTCCAGTGGGAGTGATCCGACCAAACTTGGTTCTAGATCCTAGTGATCAAGAAATTCATCTCGGAAGTGAAACCCCGAGACCGAGAGGTTGTCAAAGGAAAGTTTATGGTCAAGGTTCAAGCACTGCTCTTGTTCCCAAAGGAAACGAAGCTCCGATAAGAAGCATTGTTCCGAGTGGGAGAATTGATCCCAATAGAAGTGATGCTATGATAAGAAGCATTATTCCGAGTGGGAGAAATGATCAGACTCAAAATGGGATTAACAAAAGCCTAACGATAGTCAAAGGCATCGAACTTCTCCCAAGAAGCATCCCATTGAGTAGGGTGAAAACCTAACTCTAACAACTGTTGGCAAGCATTGGAAAGACCTCAAGTGAAGAAATGGAGGAAAATAATAAAAGAAAGAGATCGCCTTAAATGAAAGCCATTATAGTTTATAGTTGATTTACCTGCTAACCACAGGGGCACAAGGATAAGGTGATTCATGAAAGAAGACTCACCACTAATGGAAAAGGTCGGGAGGTGCGTAATGCGACTTGATGCGAAAGGATATACCCATTTTACGGAGTTGAATTTGAAAAAAGAAACTCACTGACTGTGCGTAAAACCACGATTAGGGCCAGTCATTGTCCTGGTCGCAAGACTCGATCTCGAGCTGCACCAAATGGATGTTAAGAACGCATTCCTCCACGGAAACCTGGAGGAAGAGATCTACATGGAGCAACCGGAGGGTTTCATTACTCCAGGTAACGAACGTAAAGTTTGTAAACTCCAAAGATCCATCTACAGTCCTAAACAGTTGTCTCGGCAATGGTACCGCAGATTCCACGAGAAAATCGTAGGAAACGGATTCATGAATCTTCACGAGGATCCGTGCGTGTATTATAAGACATCCCGGTCTAAGTATGTCATCTTAACCTTATACGTGGACGACATACTCATTGCCGCGAACGATGTGAGTTTTACGAACAAATCAAAGTCATGGTTGGCATCTATATTTGAGATGAAAGACATGGGAGAGGCCACATACATCCTGGGCATTAAAATTGCTAGATATCGGGCTACCCGGAAATGTGTCTGTCTCAAAAAGTTTATATCAACAAAATTTTCAAAAGGTTAAGATTACAGGATGCCAAACCCGTGGATATGCCGGTGGTGTTTGGGTGTGCACTGTCAAAACGTAACGGCCCCGAGAACCTGGAAGAGCGTGAACAGATGAAGGGTGTGGAGTACTTAAGCATGGTTGGTAGTTTGATGTACGCCATGCAATGCACCCGTCCGGATATATGTTATGTCGTGCGCCTAGTAGCACGATTCCAATCAGATCCTGGCTATCAACATTTAAAGGATGTAAAACGAATTATTCGTTATCTGAAAGGTACTGTCGACTACGCAATGTGCTATGAGGGCGGGAAGTTAGAATTGACCGGTTACAGTGACGCCGACAATGGTGGCGATCCAGATGATCTTAAGTCCACCACATGAGGAGTGTTTCTCCTTGCTAATGCCGCCATTTCATGGACGAGCAAGAAGCAAACATGTGTCGCGCAGTCCATGATGGAATCAGAATTCGTAGCTCTCTCCAAGAACGCACAGGAAGCGGTCTGGCTGAAAAGGCTTCTTACTGCGTTGCTTGATGGTGACGTCGGGAGTAAACCTGTGAATGTGTTCTCTGACAGTCAGGCAGCCATTGCGGCAGTAAAGAATCTGAAGTACCATAGTAGGACCAAACACATTGAAGTGAAATATATTTATGCTAAATCTATGGTAGAAGACAATATAATCAATACGTAATACTTGTCCCCTGATAACATGATAGCAGACCAATTAACTAAACCACTACGCATGGAGATATTCGAAAAACATGTAAACTGCTTGGATTGCGTAGGGTTTAAAAGTGGCATGTATCTGTGATAACATTTTGATATTAGAAAGTTACATTATGTAAGCGAAAGAATTGCAACTGAGTTTATGATCCATCAATGTCATAATGTTTTGATTACATCAAATTTTCGGTCGATAAATTAAATCGTAGGAGGACACAATCCTCTGCCAAAACTATGTCGAATGTGGGCCTTACCTCGTCACACAGGTACGGTCGTCTTGCGGTGGAGGGAGGCCTCTACTAAGCAAGGCTGGCTAAGAATCAGGGGGATAAACCTGATTACGCAGAACGATCATCTACTATCGAAGTAACTCAACATGATCTTCGTTTTGCAGATCATCGTGATGAACTTTGTTCGTCATTAATCCACATTCTGGGCCAGATGAGAATCTTCGATAGCATGATTTGACATGTCCCATTCCTTTGAACTTAAGCGTTCAGGTATGCTATCCACGCGTGCTTCATACTACGTGTTCCACGTCCGACCACGGGGTCACTGCTCGGTTGTCCTAGGAAAGAATCCTCGTGATTCTGGCGGGCGCAAACTTCTTCACCTAGAGCGTGTGATTGATCCCGGGAGCCTTATGAAGAGGCACTCAAAGTATCCTTACGGTCTCAGAACTCATATATAAGGTCAGGCTCAATGTTCGCTTCCCGGCGTACGAGCTTAGTGCTGAACAAAAAGGCTAGTGACCACGTCTTTGGAAACCGGTTGGGTTTGACTAAGGATATGAGCGATGGGGATGGTCAAGTTCACATGTAATTCACCGACTCTTGTATTCACTAAGGTGGCCACAAACCAGATATTAGTTGAAGGTTGTGAATACTTGTACGGATGCCTTGGAGAAGTGTTCCTATGAGGAAACTAAGCAAAAGGAGAATTATCAGTTGACCTAGGATACATCGCGACACTATATAAATGTTGTTTATAACAGGTTGATTGGAGAAAAGGGAATCAACGTTCCACGGACGCTACAACACTCCTAACAGATGAGTAGCACGATGCCCGTCATGTCCGCCGGTTGCACGGCAAATCTTGTATGAACTATTCGAAAGCAAAGGACGAGATCGAAGGAGTGAAATGTTGATGCAGATTTGAACGACAATACATTAACAGGCACCCTCCCATTCCGGCGAGAGGGAGTTGTAAGCTTATGGTGATGGGCGCCGTAAATGGAAGCCCATTATATGTATACTTTACCTAAGTTAACTGGGTACATGTCACATTAGGACATTGGGCCAGACCCAAATCCCAATTAACATGAGAGGCCCAAAATTGGGCCTCCCTATACTAGTGGCCGGCCGAATATTACTGAGGAGGTAAAGTGAACTTTTGTCCACTTTACTCCTCCTATATATATGGGGAGTTAGGGGTTTTATTAGGGTATCATAATTCCCTTCAAGTAGTGATTTGAGAGAAAACCCTTCCCCAAATACACTATACTTCGGCCGAACCCACTACCTCGCCAAGGGTGTGCCAATTTCCCTTCGAGCAAACACTCCAGAGATCCGTCCCTTGTCAAGAATCGATTAGAGGCTTTGCAGTGAAGAATATACCACGTAGGGCTTCCTTCACAAGAACCCTTACGGGTGCCGACCGTAGGATCGTGAACTCTCTCCTGCAAAGATCTTGGGACTACGGACAACTGTAGAGGTATGTGCGAATCTTCCGCTGCGTAATTTCGATTACTAGCAATTACCATGGTTTTAGTTTCCGTAGTGATTTCTCCCCGTACTCTAACAGCCGTCGTCTTTAATCTAATAGACCAGTCTTTTAAAACGGTTTTGTTCGCAAATTACAGAAACGGGAATTTTAAAAATAAGCATACCTGATCTATTCTTTCCCAAGGCCCTTTTTGTTTTTGAAAAATATTTTGATGCACTTACACATGCATATACAGTTCTACTTCACAAGAAAATTATCATAGCAAGCCAAAGTCATCATCCAAACTACATATCATGCATACGCGTCATGCGTCTAATGTTCTGAGGAACTCATGTTAGCACATAAATAATTCTACTTTCTAAGTAAACTATTACATGCGGCTATATCCTCAACATTCAAGCATACGTGTCATACATGAAACTTCCACATCAATCATGCATATTTAGCGACTGGCTTTTGTTTTTAAAACATTTTAAAATATTAGGGGCTGACTTGCAATTCATGCTTACAATTAATCATGCGAGTTTCTAGACATGAATCCTAGGCAATTGCAACCATCATAGCATGTCTATCATAGTGCGCAAACCATATATTTAACCAGGGTTCTGCCCCCAATTCCCAGCTAGCTTGACATAGTCAAGGCGACATTTCGAACAAATATACGTGACGAAAAGTAAACAATTGTAATTCATCCCTCTAATTATTCCAGTCCCAAAATCATGCATTTCCGAGATCCATCCCCATAATCGAAACTAGGCATTAAGGTTTAATTGAAAATTTTAATCCTTCTAGCACTAAGTAGACTATTTAAAGTTCGAAAACATTTGGATTTTAAAACTTGACCATCCCATTTTCTTAATTGAGTTGAATTTGATTTTGAAAAATCCGGTTCGGTTCAGTCAATTTCGGTTCAATCCGGTTCGGTCTCATAAATCCGATTCGTGTTTGGGCCGGTTTTATTTAAAATCCGGTTCGGTTCGAACGGGTTTAATAAAATAGGATTTCGGTTCAACACTCAAAACCGGTTCGGTTGGATCCACTTAGCTACCCCGGTTCGACTCGACCCGACTAGGTCGAACCGATTAAGAAAACCCGGTTTGGTTTAATCCGCTCTGGTTTTGCAAATTTTACCGGCCTATTAAACCCATAGGGTTCGGCCGAAATAAATCTTGTGGGCTAAGTAGGGTTTTAAAATCCATTAAAAACTTAAGTTAGCCACCTAGAAATATTAATTATGTAAAATATTTTCAAATATTGCATATATATATTAAATTCGGCTAGATCTATATATATATTTATTGTCAATATTCTATCTATAAGATATAAATCAATCAAATATATATATATATAAATTTCGACCATATATATATATATATATATATATATATATATTGTCAATATCTTTAATAGGGAAATAAATATACTGACAATAAATTTTCTTAATCTTTTAGGTAACTGAATCTATCAATAATGTCTTTATCCCTATAATTTAGCTATATATTTTGATAGTTATATATATTTCTATCTATTAATGTGAATCTATCCATATATTTCCAATTATAGATATATTTTCACCTTTAATTAAACTTAAAATATGGTAAACAATATTAACATATATTTCGGCCGAAATATGTAAACTTGGGGCCTAAGAAATGTAAGCATATGGAGATTGGGCGTCGTAATTAGGAGCCCATTAATATGTATACGTTACCTAAGAAATTGGGTAACTGTCACATTAGGGTAATTGGGCTTGACCCAAATCCCAATTGACATGAGAGGCCCAAATAGTGGGCCTCCCTTATACATGGCCGGCCGAAACTATGGTGTAGGGGCAAAGTGGACTTTTGTCCACTTTGCTCCTCCTATAAATAAGGAGTGTTAGAGTTTTCTTAAGGCTAATTAAAAATTCCTCCTAAGTGGTGATTTGAGAGAAAACCCTCCCCCCTAGAACAAGTTTCAGCCGAACCATATACAAGCACCAAGGGTGTGCCAATTTGCTCGGAGATCCGTCCCTGCCAAGAATTGATCAGAGGCTTTGCTGTGGAGCTAATACCGCATAGGACTTCCTTAACAAGAACTTCTACGGGTTTTTTCAGGTGGGTTGCGAACTCCCTTAGTAGGATCCTTTGGACTACGGAAAGGGTTTAAGGTATGTGCACATCTTCTGCCGCGTATTTTTATTTACAAGCATATGCCTTATTTATGTTTCCGTAGTAGTCAACCCCGTAATCCAAAAGTGGTATCAGAGCCTGTGTTAGAAGTTCTTGATTTTGATAAATTGGTGTTCTTGATTTTTAAAGGTGATGGCCGAAATTTTAAAGAATGAAAATTTAAAATTTCCGATTTTTACAATTGTTAGGGCCGAAATTTTCATGATGTTCTTAGTAAAACTTGATGTTCATGATCTTCAAGAATAAGTGGATTTTTTTCAAAATCAAACATTGGATTGTAGATCTTATTAAAATTTGATATTGAAATTTGACCACTTGTTTCCAATTTGGTGTTTTTCGGTCGAACCCTAATGAGATTTACAAGGTAAAATTTGTAATTTCTTAAGCACCAAGATAAAGGTTTCGGCCGTAATTTTTATGGTTATTGTTTACCATATTTTAATTTTTATTGATGGTAACAATATATCTATAATTGGAAACATAATGATAGGTTCACATTAAATATATAGAAATATATAACTATCAATATATCTAGCTAATTATAGGGATTAAAGATATTATTGATAGATTTAGTTACCTAAAAGGTTAAGAAAATATATTGTCAATGTTGGGTTATGATTGATTAAACTCGCCCAAGTACAAAAGTTGAGTAAGTTCAAAGGCAGGGAAAGAAGAGTCGTCGACCTTCCTGACTCGTCTAAACGAGATAAGGATGAAAGGTCGACGACAACTTATGAAAATATGAACTTCCAAAGTACGACTGCCCGCCATCAGAAGAAACCTTCCTTCGAAGGTAAAGACAGGTGGCGACCTGCTTATCACTATTATCAGAAGAAACCTTCCTTCGAAGGTAAAGACAGATGGCGACCTTCTTATCACTATCATCAGAAGAAACCTTCCTCCAAAGGTAAAGACAGGTGGTGACCTGCTTATCACTATTATCAGAAGAAACCTTCATCCGAAGGTAAAGACAGGTGGCGACCTGCTTGTCACTATCATCAAAGGAAACCTTCCTTCTGAAGTAAACACAGGTGGCGACCTGCTTCAACCGTCATCAGAGGAAACCTTCCTATAGAAGTAAAGACAGGTGGTGACCTGCTTGGCCAACTCTGAAGTAAAACACACCAAGGAGGGTAACCGCCGTATAAAGTCGGTAACTTATCCCTATAAATAGGGACCATTTTCTATTTACTTAGACATTCAGTCAGTTCTAAATACGTTCATATATTATTACTCTCAAATCCATTACTGACTTAAGCTTCGGAGTGCAATCAGGGGCTATCCCCACCCTTTTTTCAGGTTCTCGCCCCACACAACCTCTTAGAGGAAAACTTAGCGTTCGAGAGAGCTAAGTCCGAGGCGATACTTGGAAGTCCATTTCCCGAAGTTCAAGGCCACGTCATTTTGATCCCAACATTTGGCGCCGTCTGTGGGAACTCCGATAAAAAATTCGTGACCTCTAAGAAAAGCAACAAGATGTCCAACCTCCCAGAGGAAGGAAATAATCCCCCAGCGGATCCTACCACCTCGAGACCAATCACCATAGAAGATCCGTCCATTCCACAAGCTAATGGTGGAGGTAATAATGGAAATCTCAGTCAATCCAAGTCATTACCAAATCCAGAAGAAGAAAGGACAGTCCCCCCGGCTGTCCCCCAAGAAGTATTGGCGGCCTTCATAACCTTTTGGAATCAAGCCCAGGCGGGCACCATCCCCGAGAAGGCACCCGCTCAAGAAACTTCCCAAAAGGAGGAGGTGGCGTCCAGCGTAAAAATCCATGAGAAAGAACCCTGGAGAAAGAAATCCCTAAGACTCCTGAAGGAGAAAGGGCGAGCAAAGAACCTGTCTTATTCACTATGGGACAGGTGGAATAGTTGTTAGAGAAAAAGAGAAGGGGGACGAACGATTTGCTGATTGTTCGCGATCATACCTCCCTTCATTTCTCTAAAAGGTTGTTCAACACTCGAGTTCCTCCGCAAGTCTTTGCGAGGAACGTCGATGACTACACAGGCGAAGGAGATCCTGTTCGCCACATCAACGCCCATAACTCTTCCCTCATGGGAAAAGGGGCAACTCCGGATCATTATGCAGCCCTCTTCCCAACTACGTTAAAAGAAGAGGCGTCCACTTGGTTCTATGGCCTCCCCGACAACTCGATCGATTCATGGGAGGAACTGAAGGCTAAATTCATCGAAGGCCATATAGGCCAAAGACAACGCCTAAAGAGTATGGATTTCCTAGATAAAATTGAACAAGGTTCTGATGAAACCTTGGCCAATTATTATACTAGGTTCCATAAGATACTCCAACAGTTAAACGAAGACGCCACGGATGGCTAGTTGATCAGGACCTTCTTGAGAGGTCTTAGGACGCAGAGCCAAGTTCTGAAGGACAACATGGAGCCGGTGAGAAATATCGATGCCCTCGCCACGAAGGTGAAGAAGTACATAGATCTGGAAAGATCACACGAGAAGTCGCCTCGAGAAATCAAGCGCCCAGTCGTGCCAACAAAAACCGAAGAAGGCTCCGCTTCTCGACCACCTAAGAGGGAAGAAAGACGAGAGGGAAACTTCCGACCCGGAAATCGTCCCGGAATGAGGAATCCTAACCCCTATCCAGGAAAGTTTACTCCTCTCACACACAATATATCAATTGTACTCCAGGAAATGGAAAAACTTAAGCTCGATGATCCTCCCCTGGTTAAAAAGGGACCGATGGGATCTCAGATGAACGATTATTGTCGATATCATTGGGTTCAGGGGCACGACACTAACGAATGTGTTGCCTTGAAGCATGACATCGAGGCTTTAATCCGAAAGGGCAAATTACTCAAGTTCATCGACAAACCTTCCAAGGCTCTAAAACGGAGTCGAAGCCCCAGAAGAAATTCTCGATCTCCCTCTTATAACAACCACCCCCAAGAGGGACAATCAACGTCATTGCTGGAGGATTCGCCTCAGGAGGGGAAACCAGCACTGCTCGAGAAGTTTATGCCACCCAAATCTCACAAGGCAGAGATAAAGGGAAGGCACCAGGAGAAGTCGACCCAGTGGTTATAAGTTTCACCACCGACGACCTTATAATGGTCACCCAACCGCATGACGACGCTTTGGTCATCACTGCCACTTTGGCAGATTACGAGGTCAAGAGAATTCTAATCGACAGTGGAAGCTCGACCGATATACTTTTTTACGAAGCTTTCCAGAGTCTGGGATTAACACAGAGGGATCTCCTGAAGGTCGACTTTCCTCTCATAGGATTTTCCTGAAGGACCATCTATCCAATGGGCGCTATCAAACTCCCAATGGTTCTGGGAAAAGGGAAGACGACTCTAACCATAGATGTGCTCTTCGTAGTCGTCGACGCCGCCTCAGCATACAATGCCATTATTTGAAGAGCGAATCTTAATCCTCACCGAATAATCCCCTCAACAGCTCATCAAGTAATGAAATTCCCGACACCACACGGGATAGGGGAAGTAAGAGGCGATCAAACTGCATCTCGACGATGTTACGTCAGTACGATGAGACGCCGGAACCAGAGAGAAGTCATAGAAACGGTGCCCTATTAAGATAATAATTTCGCTTATTTTTAAGGCTAATGTTTGTTCTATGATGCTTTTTTTTCTTTGTAAGATTCAGGACGGATAAATGAATGCAAGCCGTTTTTAAAAAAGGCCCTCCCTTTTTCAAGATATCCGAGCTTTTCTTTCTAGGCGACCAGCACTCAAGAAAAAACTAACTAACAACAATCTGATATCATCCAAATCACTCAGATTAGTCGATGCGGCGTCGAAAAGTTACGAAGAACTCAAGAGTCGATCATCAAAACGTCTGATATCCACTAAATCACTCAGACGGATCGACTACTTGCAGTGCAGAAGAACTCAAGAGTCGATCATCAAAACATCTGATATCAGTCAAATCACTCAGATGGATCGGCTACTTGCCGTGCAGAAGAACTCAAGAGTCGATCATCAAAACGTCTGATATCCACTAAATCACTCAGACGGATCAACTACTTGTAGTGCAGAAGAACTCAAGAGTCGATCATCAAAATGTTTGATATCCACTAAATCACTCAGACGGATCGACTACTTGCAGTGCAAAAGAACTCCAGAGTCGATCATCAAAACATCTGATATCGGTCAAATCACTGAGATGGATCGGCTGCTTGCAGTGCAGAAGAACTCAAGAGTCGATCATCAAAACGCCTGATATCCACTAAATCACTCAGACAGATCGAATACTTGCAGTGCAGAAGAACTCAAGAGTCGATCATCAAAACATCTGATATCAGTCAAATCACTCAGATGGATCGGCTACTTGCCGTGCAGAAGAACTCAAGAGTCGATCATCAAAACGTCTGATATCCACTAAATCACTCAGACGGATCAATTACTTGCAGTGCAGAAGAACTCAAGAGTCGATCATCAAAACGCCTGATATCCACTAAATCACTCAGACGGATCGACTACTTGCAGTGCAGAAGAACACAAAAGTCGATCATCAAAACATCTAATATCAGTCAAATCACTCAGATGGATCGGCTACTTGCAGTGCAGAAGAACTAAAGAGCGATCATCAAAACGTCTGATATCCACTAAATCACTCTAACGGATCGACTACTTGCAGTGCAGAAGAATTCAAGAGTCGATCATCAAAACGTCTGATATCCACTAAATCACTCAGACGGATCGACTACTTGCAGTGCAGAAGAACTCAAGATTCGATCATCAAAACATCTGATATCAGTCAAATCACTCAGATGGATCGGCTACTTGCAGTGCAGAAGAACTCAAGAGTCGATCATCAAAACGTCTGATATCCACTAAATCACTCAGACGGATCGACTACTTGTAGTGCAGAAGAACTCAAGAGTCGATCATCAAAACGTCGGATATCCACTAAATCACTCAGACGGATCGACTACTTGCAGTGCAGAAGAACTCAAGATTCGATCATCAAAACGTCTGATATCCACTAAATCACTCAGACGGATCGACTACTTGCAGTTCAGAAGAACTCAAGAGTCGATCATCAAAGCATCTGATATCAGTTAAATCACTGAGATGGATCGACTACTTGCAGTACAGACGAACTCGAGGATCTCTAACGGCCTAATATCCACTAAATCACTCAGACAGACCGATTACTTGAAGTTCTTAAAGACTGGTCTTCCCAAAGTCACGAATCGACCATCCAAAATCTGATATCAGCCAAATCACTCAGAAAGGTCGACGACTCGGAAGACAGGTTAGATACTTGGGAAATTTTACCCTTCTTAAAAGTTCGATTGTGTAGAATTCGATATCTATTCTAAAAATCGAGCATGTTCGATGAGCAACAATCTTTGGTATGTTTATTGGGAATGATTAGAATTTCTAACAAAGATCTAATAATACCTTAAGTTTGGCGGAAAGTGCAAAAGGGTAATAGAGGAACGAGTAAGCAGAGATCGTCAAAGATGGATAAAACCTCCCTTCATTAAACAAACAAAAGTTTACATTGAGTCGGGAAGGAAATTAAAACATCTATACAAGCTTCCTCCTCATTTCCCTAGCCCTAGCCTCCTCTACCAAATACCCTTGAAGAGCATCCACCTTCGAGAAATCGAAATTAGGGTCCATAGCCCTAATATCCTTCACCACTGAGGCAAAGGTCGAGAGAAGCATCAGCCCGCAAGTCATGGCAGCAACATTCTGGTACGCCTAGCTTTATAGCTAGCAATAACCTCAGAATCAGATCTCTTGTGCTTCTCCACCTCCGCCTTCAGCATGGTGATCTCCTCTTGACAAGAAACCACCTTGGTTCTAAAAATCTTCAGAAAAGCAGCCGAATCCCGGTAAGCCTCGCTGAAAACCGCCGAGAGAGTCATAAAAACCCTCAGTCGTCTCTGCAAGAGGAGAGCTCTTCGGTCGTACTCGTCAAGGTGGCAGTCAGGCGAGTAAGCTCCTCTTCAAAACGAGCAACCTCTCTTCGAAGATGTTGCCCCACCTCCACCTCCAACTATATAGAGGCAAGTTTCCCCCTCAGGAGAGAAACTTCCTCATTCAAGTCGAGGATCAATTGACCAACCTGCAGAAAGTCGCGGGTGGCCTGAAAAAGAACAAACGTGTTTAATATGAAATTACACCAAAAAGATAACAGCAGGAAAAAATGTCGAAAACCCTTACCTTGGCTTGCCGATGCAGGAGCTCTCGAGTAGCCTCCTCTGCATAATCAATTGGCAAACGGGGGCGATCTTGGGGGGGGGGGGGGGGGGACGGAGGCGTTCACCAGGTGGAGAGCCAACTCTTTATTGGAAATGGAATGGCCCTCCTTCAGTTGATACCTCTTCAAAGAGGCGAGGGGATCCCAGTCGACATCCCCCCTTGAAGAGTCGGGGGCATAATGGAGCATCCTCCAAGCAAAAGGAGGACCCTCAAACCTCAAGCCTGTCATGGCTTGCGAAGTAGAAGGCTCCATAGGAGCCTTGCCCTTTGGATCATCTCCTACAAAGGAAAAATGTTAAAGAGATTCTATAAGCCTTAAGAAAAGATCGGCGAAAAAAGAGGTTCTATACCTTTGGAGGAAGAAGGGCCGGTAAGAATTGGAGTGACTGTCGGAACAGTCTCTTGGATTTCGGAGATGGGGGTGGCGATGGTGACCCTCGCCTTCTTGGAAGATTTGGCGTCTCCCTTCTTGGTAGGTCTTTTAACCCTTCCTCGAGGGGTCCTTATTTGCTCGGCAGCTTCAGTTGCCTCCCCTGCCTCAGCAGTATCGACAACGGTATCAAGAGAAGACCCCTCCAAAACAGGCTGAGCCTCGTGGAAGTTAATGGGTTCAGGAGCGATCTCCGCGGCCGCTGCTACCGGATCCTCGGCAAGAGGCACTCTTGTCGCCGCCTGAGCGTCAAAAAGATGCTTAAAAAGACCTACAGAAAGCAGAAAGAAGATTCAAAAGGCGACTATGAAATGAAAGGAGAAATTACCCAATTTAGAGGAGGATCCTCAGGTCATAGACGGATCGAGGCTTTCATAAGGGCCTCTTATGTGGTGTCAACCACGGACTTCCAGGGAACAAAGTCGGGAGAGGTAACTATGGCGTGAATTTCACCAATAGTGATAAGCTCCTCCGGAGTCAACCCCCACAGAGTCGGGGCAGAATCAGGGCCAAGTGAGGGAATTAAAGGCCAGGAGACGCCTTCTCGACAGAAGAAGTAGTAATTCTTCCAGTTGGCGTTGTAAGACCTGAGATCGGTCACCAACTCTGTGGCCTAATCCCAAGAATACTCTCCATCAGTAGGCCATCGGCTATTGAAGCTACAAACGAGCTCCCGACTCTTTCGCAGTTGGTAAAAGCACCGAAAAATTCGTAAAGAATATGTCCATTGGTAGACGTCGCACAAGCAACGATAACCCACCCAGAAACGGATAGCATTCTCCATCAGTTGGCAACGATGAATGGGATAATGCTCGCAGAGCTCTTTCAAATCATCACAGAAAGGGAATCGAAGTCCCGCCTCGAGCTGACCTAGATACACCGGGACCTCTCCCTCTCTGGGTTGATATTTTACACCGGGACCGTCGCTCAGATTTCCTAAAGACATGGCTTTTATGAAGCCATGACAAGTTAATTTGTTCTTTTTGGGAGAAGTAAAGGAAGGGATAAATCCTTGAGAACTACCTGAGGGAATTTGACCAGCCATGGGAGTTTTATAGAGAGACTGGAGAAAAGAAGCTTCTTTTTCAGGATCAGAAGGGCCGGTGGTGGCGACTCCAACTAAAATCCTATCTTCAAGAGTACACGGTCGAGGAGAATTGGGATTAATGAAAAAAGCGCTGTATTTGTTCGCCAGGATGAGAGAAGAAACAAGAGCAGAGGTAAAAAAGTGAAAGTGGAAGCCCTATTTATACTAAAGAACTCAGTCGCTTGGGTAACTTCCCAGCGAAGCCTTCCCGAGGTCAACCATCCATTGGTGCCTTCACTTACAACAAGACCGTTGCCCTGCACCTGTCAACAGACTAACGAGGTGACTCTCCAACTCCTCAAGGAGCTCGCAACGGTCAGAAATACCGAGCCAAAATCTTGTTCCTAACCTAAAGTCTCTTTAACTTCTGTGAGCCCAAGAGTTCTATCGACTAACAGAGTATTCTCGCCAAGGATCAGAGGTAATACTCGACTCAAGGCCTCCCCTTTATAAATAAAGTTGACGACTTAAGTCTCGAGGGCAAGTGTTGGGTTATGATTGGTTAAACTCGCCCAAGTACAAAATTCGAGTACGTTCAAAGGCAAGGAAAGAAGAGTCGTCGACCTTCCTGACTCGTCTTAACGAGATAAGGATGAAAGGTCGACGACAACTTATGAAAATGTCAACTTCCAAAGTACGACTGCCCGCCATCAGAAGAAACCTTCCTTCGAAGGTAAAGACAGGTGGTGACCTGCTTATCACTATTATCAGAAGAAACCTTCCTTCGAATGTAAAGACAGGTGGCGACCTGCTTATCACTATCATCAGAAGAAACCTTCCTCCGAAGGTAAAGACAGGTGGCGACCTGCTTATCACTATTATCAGAAGAAACCTTCCTCCGAAGGTAAAGACAGGTGGCGACCTGCTTGTCACTATCATCAAAGGAAACCTTCCTCTGGAAGTAAACACAGGTGGCGACCTGCTTCAACCGTCATCAGAGGAAACCTTCCTCTAGAAGTAAAGACAGGTGGTGACCTGCTTGGCCAACTCTGAAGAGAAACACACCAAGGAGGGTAACCGCCGTATAAAGTCGGTAACTTATCCCTATAAATAGGGACCATTTTCTATTTACTTAGACATTCAGTCAGTTCTAAATATGTCCATATATTATTACTCTCAAATCCATTACTGACTTAAGCTTCGGAGTGGAATCAAGGGGCCATCCCCACCCCTTTTTCAGGTTATCGCCCCACACAACCTCTTAGAGGAAAACTTAGCGTTCGAGAGAGCTAAGTCCGAGGCGATACTTGGAAGTCCATTTCCCGAAGTTCAAGGCCACGTCATTTTGATCCCAACAGTCAGTATATTTGTTTCTCTATTAAAGATATTGAAAATAAATAAATATATATATATTTTGATTGATTTTGTCTTATAGATAGAATCTTGGCAATAAATATATATATATATATATGTTTATGTGCGCCGATTTATATATATATATATATATATATATATATATATATATATATATATATATATATATATATATATATATATATGCAATATTAGAAATTATTTTATATAGTTAATAATTCTTGGAGGCTAAGTTGAGTTTTTAGTGGACTTTAAAACCCTATTTAGCCACAAGATTATTTCGGCCCAACCCTTGTGTGATTAATGGGCCGGTCCAATTTTCTAAACCGGATAGGAATAAAACCAAACCGGATTTTCTTAATTGGTTCGACCTAGCTGGGTTGGGTTGAACCGGGGTACCTAAGTGAACCTAACCGAACCGGTTTTGAGTGATTGAATCGAACCCTATTTTATTGGACCGGTTCGGGCCGAACCATATTTTGAAAATAAAACCGGTTCGAACCGAACCGGATTTTCTGGACTGAACTGAACCGGACCGAAATTGACTGAACCGAACCGAATTTTTCAAAATCGAATTCAAGTAAATTAATAAAATAGGATGGTCAAGTTTTAAAATCCAAATGTTTTTTTAACTTTAATTAGTCTACACAGTGCTCGAAGGTTTAAAACTTTCATGTTTTTTTATTAAACCTTAATGCCTAGTTTCGATTATGGGGATGGATCTCGGAGATGCATGATTTAGGTGCTGGATCAATTAGAGGGTTGAATTGCAATTGTTTACTTTTTGTCACATATATTTATTAGAACTGTTGCCTTGACGACGTCAAGCTAGCTGGATGTTGGAGGCGGAGCCCTGGTTAAATATATGGTTTGCGCATTAGGACAGACATGATGTGATGGTTGTGATTGCCTATGATTCATGTCTAGAAACACGCATGATTAATTTTAAGCATGAATTGCAAGTCAGGCCCTAATATTTTAAATTTTTTAAAAAAAAAAGCCAGTCGCCAAATATGCATGATTGATGTGGAAATGTTCATGTATGACACGTATGCTTGAATGTTGAGGATTTAGCTGCATGTGATAGTTTACTTGGAAGGTAAAATTATATATGCTAGCATGAGTTCCTCGGAACATTAAACGCATGACGCGTATGCATGATGTATGGTTTGATTGATGCATTTTGGGGTTGCTATGATAATTTACTTGTGAAGTAGAATTATATAGGCATGCGTAAGTGTAAGCATATGGTGTTGGGCGCCGTAAATGGAAGTCCATTATATGTATATGTTACCTAAGTTAATTGGGTACATGTCACATAAGGACATTGGGCCAGACCCAAATCCCAATTGACATGAGAGGCCTAAAATTGGGCCTCCCTATGCATAGTGGCCGGCCGAATTATGTAGGTGGGTTGTCCACTTTACTCCTCCTATATATATGTGGTGTTAGGAGTTTTATTAGGTTAATCCTTAATCCTTCCTTGGAGTTTTTTAGAGAGAAAAACTCTCCTCCCCAGAGACACCACATATTTGGCCGAACCACATCACCACCACCAAGGGTGTGCCAATTTGCTTTCGAGCAAACACTCCGGAGATCCGTCACTTGTCAAGAATCGATCAGAGAATTTACTGTGAATAATATACCACGTAGGGCTTCCTTCACAATAACCCCTACGGGTTCCGACCGGAATATCTTGAACTCCCTCCTGCAAAGATCTTGGGACTACGGACAACTGTAGAGGTATGTGCGAATTTTCCGTTGCGTAATTTCGATTACTAGCATGTACCATGATTTTAGTTTCCGTAGTGATTATTCCTCGTAATCTAACAGTGGTATCCGAGCCTGTGTTAGGAGTTCATGATTTTGATAAATTGGTGTTCTTGAAAATTTAAACTTTGGACCAATTTCAAAAAATGGAATTTTTAAAATTTTCAAATTTTTTATGGTTAAGTAGGTCCGAAATTTTCATGATGTTCTTAGGAAATTTGATGTTCTTGATCTTCAAGAAAAAGGTAATATTTATCAAAATCAAACATTGGATTGTAGATCTTATTAAAATTGATCTTGAAATTTGACCACTTGTTCCAATTATGTGTTTGTACCGAAAATTCTAGTAAATTTACAAGGTAAATTTTTTTAATTTCTTGGTCACCAAGTAATGAATTTTGGCCACATGCATAAAATAATATTGTTTACCATATTTTAATTTTTATTCTAGGTAACAATATATCAATAATTGGGAACATTAGGATAGATTCACATTAATATATAGAAATATATATATAACTATCAATATATTTAAATATGTTAAAGATATTTTTGATAGATTTTAGTTACTAATAGATTGAGAAAATATATTGTTAATATATATGATTCCCTATTTAAGATATTGACATTAAATAATATATATATTTATATGTGTGTGCCGATTTTTACATATATATATATATATATTGTTGATTGATTTAATCTTAAAGATAGAATCTTGGCAATAAATTTATTTATGTTTTAATTAGGTCCGAAATTTATATATATATTATTAATATTGGAAATTATTTTATATAGTTAATGTTACTTAGTGACTAAGCTAAATATTTTTGGCCTTTAAAACCCTACTTGGGCACAAGTAAACATTTCGGCCCAACCTTTATGTTTTTAATTATTGGGCCGGTCCAATATGTCAAACCGGGACGAATTAAAACCGAACCGGGTTTTCTCATTCGGTTCGACCTAATCGGGTCGGGCGGACCGGGGTAACTAGGTGGATCTAATTGAACTGGTTTTGTGTGTTGAACCGAACCCTATTTTATTGGAGTGGTTTGGACCGAACCAGAATTTGAAATTAAAACCGGACCGAACGGATTTTACATCGGACCGGACCCGAACCAGATTTTTCTGGACCGAACCGAACTAAACCGGACCGAAATTGTCTGAACCAAACTGAATTTTCAAAATCGAGTTCAAGTCAATTAAAATAGGGAGGTTAAGTTTTTTAAAATCCAAATGTTTTGAACCTCAAAATGGCCTACACAATGCTCAAAGGTTGATAACCATTAATGCCTTGTTTCGATTATGGAGATGGATCTCGGAGATACATATTTTTGGGAATGGATTAATTAATGGGATGAATTGCAATTTTTTATTATTCAATATATATTTATGCATGATTAGAAATGTTGTCTTGACTGAGTCAAGATAGCTGGATATTGCATATTGGGGGCGGAGCCCTGGTTAAATATATGGAATGCGCACTAGGATAGACATGCTGTGGTGGTTGAAAATGCCTAGGATTCATGTCTAGAATGTTGCGTGATTGAATATAGGCATGAATTACAAATCACCCCCTAATGTTTAAAATTATTTTAAAATTGAAAACCAGTCACCAAATATGTATGATTGATGTGGAAGTTTCATGTTTGACACGTATGCTAGAATGTTGAGGATGTAGCCGCATTTGATAATTTACTTGGAAGTAGAATTATAATGCAAGCATGAGTTCCTCGGAACATTAGACGCATGACGCCTAAGCATGAGTGTGGTTTGTGTGATGAATGTTACTGGCGTATGATAATTTACATGGATGGTGGAATTATATATGCATGAGTGAATTCATCAGAATATTTTCCAAAATAAAAAGGGCATTGGGAAAGCCATGATCGGGATGCTTGTTTTAAAATCCCCGTTCCGGTAATTTGCGATTAAAACTTTTTTAAAAGAATGATCTATTGGATAGAAGACGGCGATAATGTGAACTCTTTCACAACCATCTTCCATTGGTTTACTGGTGGTCGGTTGGTTTAGATGACCGATGAATCGTTATTTGTCGGATTCCATCTTAATAGACATATGATGTATGCAATTCTTTCTCAAAATGTTACTGTCTCCCTGATTTTGCATAATCATCGATGTGTTAGTATGAATTGGTGGAATTAGTGCGATTCGATATTCCTCGCAATCTTGATGGTGTGAATCATGATGAATAAAATGAGTACGTGTTGAACTCTCTACTACGATCCGAAAAGTGGAGAGGACAACTACAGATGAATATAGTAGTCTGTATGATTTTGACAATGAGAGACGAATGTAATAATTTGTTTCACCAAGCATGGGCGTAAGTTCTTTGATGATCTGAACGCATATATTGTGATACATTCAACCTTGGTAAAAGAGGGTTGAAGAAGACTTCAATTGCAACCAGGAAATGTTGCAGCTTAGTATCCCTTTTGCATCTGCCTCGGTGCTGATGCAAAAGCTAAACGTTTCGGTTGAACATGATGGTCTTCTCTCTTTTCTTGGATGTTGGCGTAAAACCCGCATTGGATCTTCAGAATGAAAGTTCAACATGGAAAAGATGTATATGGTTGTCTGATATTTACAGGACTCAATGACTTGGAGCCTAATCAAGTACAATAACCACATCAGTAAAAAAAAGGGAAACCTTCTCTGCTTACCATAGTGGGTTCGAAAGAAGTCAACCATGATCTGCATATCATAGAAAGAACCGCACCATAAAGTTCTTATACGATAATCCGGTGGGTTAAACAATGTTGATAAAATACGTCTCAACTACGCCTCGTAGGTCATGTGTATGCGTCGGTAAAATGTTTTATACAGACACAGATCATTTGACGTGATTCACTCGTGAATTTACTCAGATGTGATGTTCAACATGGTTTAAAGTTCTAGACTATCTATGCGACAATCATGGATCAAATACGCGAACTTCAGATCAAGAACCCTACCATTGTCATTTATCGTTCGTTTGAGTTACTAAAATTTTGGTTATTTCGAGTTTCAGATTTATTGAATAAAGTAGTTTCCATTCGATTCAGACTGTGATCTACTTGTCAAAATTAATCGACCCGGTTAAAAAGGATCGATCCGAAACGAAATTTCGGCCAGGTAAAAGAGGTCGAATAAAACGAAACGATTCACGTACTCCACATCTCAGTCGGGACAACCGAACTGAACATACACATCGATTGCGTAGCTAGATCGAAAGATTTAGTATTTCTTAATTATTAAGTACTCCACTGAATGAAATAATCTGTAATGATGATCATGTGCAAAACTGAATGGATTAAATTGAATTAAATTCAGAAATGAAACGATTTAAACAAGGGTTAAAGCTTCGGTTAATAGCGCTACGCACAAGTGGACCTCGAAAGACGGAACACATCGTTTCAAAATACGAATTTAATAATGAAGTGTTTAAGTGATGAAGTGCTGAATTTTCGTTTGCATTCCTTCGGAAATAACTTACTGGTAATGTTAACATCGGTAAGAAGTATGCTTCATAAGCTACCACGACCTTGTATAAGTATCAGCTGACGCATAAGGTGAAAACCGAAAATGCTCAGTTCGGAGATGGGATAAAATCTCTGAGATAAGTTCGCAAACGAAAAATGATGAAGTCGGTTAAATGATTTTCCTTCCAAACGCCTTGAACGATAAGTTAGGCTAGGCATTCAAATCAAGTAAAACACACTTCAAGAAGCACAGTTCAAGAACATAATGTTAGAGTCAATCTATCAGGCGTTCCCTATGGGATGAAGTAGACAACTCACATGTATGTAAACCGCGTTCCAATGAAATCGGTAGAAAACGACGCCATAAAAGCTGAAGAATGGTAATTAGTTAAATCATATCATCGTGTGACATTAAAATTGCGCACTAAACACGTATTTAGGACAAGAGTACGTTACCTACTCTTAGAAAATACCTGTTTAAATCTTTTTTGAAAATGGTGTCGTTATCGAACATGGTGTCGTTGAACAGTTTCAAAGTAATGTAGTCTTGATGAAACAGGAGCAGGATAACACTGACAATCAGGTCCCACTTAATTCGAGTGGGAGATATTTGAACCATCAACTCAAGTGAACGATATGGTTAATGATAATTGAAACATTTTCATAGTAAATCTGGTGGGAGGAATAAACCCTACCACATGAGATCACTGCTGCTGCAGAGACGAATCAAGTAAAACTGATATTCAAATTGCTAAACAGGAATGCCACAACTACCTAGACTACCCATTGTTTCCAGCGGGAGTTACCTATTGTTTCCAGTGGGAGTGATCCGATCAACTTGGTTCCAGGTCCTAGTGATCAAGGAATTCATCTCGGAAATAAAACCTCGAGACCAAGAGGTCTTCCAAGGAAAGTTGTAGGTCAAGGTTTTAAGCACTGCTCTTGTTCCCAATGGAAATGAGGCTACGATAAGAGGCAGTATTCCGAGTGGGATAAACTTTCAGGCTTAAGATGGGATTAACTAGCCTAGATGAAAGTCAAAGGCATCAAACTTCTCCAAAGAAGTATCCCATTTAGAAGGGTGATAACCTCATTCTATCGACTGTTAGTGTGCATTAGAAAGACCTCAAGTGAAGAAATGGAGGAAAATATTAAAAGTGAGAGATCGCTTAAATGAAAGCCATCATAGTCTATAGTTGATTTACCTGCTAACCATAGGGGCACAAGGATAAGGTGAATCCTGAAAGAAGGCTCACCGCTGAAGGGAAAGGTCGGGAGGTGCGAAACCCGACTTGATGCGAAAGGATATACCCATATCACGGAGTTGACTTTGACAAAACAAAATCACTGACTGTGCGGAAAACCACGGTTAGGGCCAGACATGGTCCTGGTCGCAAGACTCGATCTCAAGTTGCACCAATGGATGTTAAGACCACATTCATCCACGGAAACCTGTAAGAAGAGATCTACATGGAGGAACCGGAGGGTTTCATTACTCCTGGTAACGAACGTAAAGTTTGTAAACTCCAAAGGTCCATATACATTCTTAAACAATTGTCTCGGCAATGGTACCACAGATTCCACGAGGAAATCGTAGGAAACAGATTCGTGAATCTTCACGAGGATCCGTGTGTGTATTTTAAGACCTCCGGGTCTAAGTATGTCATCTTAACCTTATACGTGGGCGACATACTCACTGCTAAATGATGTGAGTTTTATGAACAAGTCAAAGTAATGGTTGGCATCTGTATTTGAGATGAAAGACATGGGAGAGGCCACGTACATCTTGGGAATTAAAATTTCTAGAGATCGGGCTACCCGAAAATTATGTCTATCTTAGGAAGCTTATATGAAAAAACTGTTGAAAAGATTCATATTACAAGATGCCAAACCTGTGGATACGCCGATGGTGTTTGGGTGCGCACTGTCAAAACGTGAGGGCCCCAAGAACCTGGCAGAGCGTGAACAGATGAAGGGTGCGGAGTATTTAAGCATGGTTGGTAGTTTGATGTACGCCATGCAGTGCACCCGTCCGGATATCTGTTACACAGTGGGCCTAGTAGCATGTTTCCAGTCTGATCCTGGCTATCCACATTTAAAGGCTGTAAAACGAATTATTCGTTATCTGAAAGGTACTGCCGACTACGCACTATGCTATGAGGGCGGGAAGTTAGAATTGACCGGTTACAGTGACGCCGACCATGGTGGCGATCCGGATGATCGTAAGTCCATCACAGGAGTATTTCTCCTTGCTAATGCCGCCATTTCATGGATGAGCAAGAAGCAAACCTGTGTCGCGCTGTCCACGATGGAATAGGAATTCGTAGCTCTCTCCAAGAACGCACAGGAAGCAGTCTGGCTGAAAAGGCTTCTTACTGCGCTGCTTGATGGTGACGTCGGGAGTAAACCTGTGAAGGTGTTCTCTAACAGTCAGGCAGCCATTGCGGCAGTAAAGAATCCGAAGTACCATAGTAGAACCAAACACATTGATGTGAAATATTTTTATGTTAAATCTATGGTAGATGACAATATAATCACTATGGAATACTTTTCCACTGATAACATGATTGCGGACCCATTAACTAAACCACTACGTAGGGAGATATTCGAAAGCATGTAAAACTGCTTGGATTGCATAAGGTTTAAAAGTGGCGTGTATCTGTGATAAAATTTTGATATTAGAAATTTATATTTTGTAAGCGAAAGAATTGCAACTGAGTTTATGATCAATCGACGTCATAATGTTTTTGATTACATCAAATTTTCGGTCTATAAACTAAGTCGTAGGAGGACGCAATCCTCTACCAAAACTATGTCGAATGTGGGCCTTACCTCGTCACAAAGGTACGGTCGTCTTGCGGTGGAGGGAGGCCTCTACTAAGCAAGTTTGGCTAAGAATCAGGAGGATAAACCTGATTACGCAGAACGATCATCTACTATCGAAGTAACTCGACGTGATCTCCGCTTTGCAGATCGCCGTGATGAACCTTGTTCGTCATTAATCCACATTTTGGGCCAGGTGAGAATCTACGATGTCATGATTTTACATATCCCATTCCTTTGAACTTAAACATTCAGGTATGCTATCGGCGCGTGCTTCATACTACGCGTGCCACGTCCGACCACGGTGTCACAGCTCGGTTGTGCTAGGAATGAATCCTCGTGATTCTGGCGGGCGCAAACTTATTCACCTCGAGCGTGTGATTGATCCAGGGAGCATTATGAAGAGGCACCTAAAGTATCCTCACAGACTCAGAACTCATATCTAAGGTCAGGCTTAATGTTCGCTTCCCAGCGTACGAGCATAGTGCTGAACAAAAAGGCCCAGTGACTGATGGGTTCCGATGTAAATCGTTAGCTCCGTTAATAGCCAATGGACGGCGAGTAGGTCCAGTGGGCCTCGTGAAAAGCCTGGAAGGTCCAAAGGCCCAGCACGAAGGGCCCCGACTCTAGTAGTCCCGATGTATGAGCTGAATACTCCCGATGAGAAGCCTCTGAGTAGGCCCCGATATGCCTTAGTAGAGGCCCCGATAATAAAGCCCCGCAGAGGCTGGACCTGTCCCGTAGAGACTGAAGGTCCTGAGTGGTGATCTAGAATGAGACAACTCTGGAGTCTCCGACAGGAGTCGAGACTTGTGATCAGAGGATAAAGACCGAGAAACTCGCCTACTAGATAGAGTAGTGGGAGATGGTTAGAGATAAAGATAAATCCCCCGAGATACGCAGGGCGTGCCCGAGATACGTGGAGTACGGGTAAGATACGCAGAGCGTGGGACGAGATATACGGAATCCCGAGCGAGATATGCGGAATCGTGGCGAGATACACGGAATCATGGGTAAAACTGCCTGGCAGGTAACTGAGTAACTTCCCCTCCTATATAAAGGAGGAAGTTACCTCAGAAAACCATCATCTAATACGAACTTAGACTTTTTGCTTACCACCCCATTGATCACATACTCATTTAAGCATCGGAGAGGGATTCTGGGTCACCACCCAGGTCATCCCCTTTTGCAGGATTACGCGGAGCCCAGGAGTCCAAAGCTTTCCGTCAAGGACGTAACGGAGCTTCGCCCGTGATCCAACATTGGCGCCGTCTGTGGGAAGCTTACGAAAAGTCAAGATAACTTCTACCAGATCAATGGCCGGTGGTGGCAAGAAGAAGCAAGTTCAGGCTGGCAGTTCCCGTCCCGCAGGAACTATGAATTCCCAGTTGCCAGACCGTGTTGCTGAACAAGGTGAGAACCCCGCTCTTTCCCAGACAGGGGGGCAGGGTGACGGTTATGAGGTCTCAGTCCGAGACACGGAGATGAACAGGCAGGATATCCCGCGTAGGGATGAAGATGAGGCTCCCCCAAACCAGGTGGGCCACGGAGGAGAAAGAGTCCCGCGAAGGGAAGAAGGGTCGTCTTCGAACTCGGAATTAGCCAACGCAGTAGCAGATGCTATGCCCATGTTCTTGGCTGCCATGGAGGCCTTGCTGGACAAGAGAGAAGCCGCCAAGAGGGCAGAGGAGTTGCCTCCGCGAGAAGAATTACCTCCACCCCCCCCCCCCCCCCCCCCCCCCCCGAGGGTGGTCCCAGAAGAACAAGAGGTTCAGGAGGTTCCGCCCAGGAGTAAGGGTAAAGAACCGACGCCCCTGGAGAAATTCGTGGTCGACGGCCCAGGACCGGTGTAAAACAGGACCATTCCCCTGAATGGCCCCATCACCCCCGATCAGGTGGTGAAGATCGTCAACATCTGCATGGGTGACCAGAAGCAGATGACATCGGAGTTGTGGGATCGATCCAGCCATCCTTTCATTCCGCGGCTGTTGGATACGGTCGCCCCGCCAGGGCTAGGCATCCCGACCATCAAGGAGTACGATGGTGAAGGAGACCCGGTTCGCCATGTTCAGAGACATGTCCAGGCTTGCATGGGAAGGACCTCAAACGACGACCTCGTGTGTTCGCTGTTCCCGATTACTCTGGGAGAAAGGGCCATGACTTGGTTTTTCAGCCTCCCGCCAGGATGCATCACGTGCTGGGCGGACATGCACGATCGTTTTATCAAGCAATATCAAGGTCGGAGGCGCCTTCTGAAGAGTGTAAGATCCCTGACCCAGGTGGTGCAAAGGCCCGACGAATCGTTGGCATATTATTACCAACGATTCACCGCCAGTGCCGCAGAGATCGATGAAGAGGTATCGGAGGGAGAGACCTGATGCTCCGTACGGTTCCGACCTGATGCACAGTGTAGCCGCGAAGGCTGTGTGGAGTATGGAGGCCCTGCAAGCGAGGGTGAAACAGCAAATTGACGTCCAGGAGCCGAAGATTGCCGCCGGAGAGCTCGATCCCCCGAGGTCGGGAAGAGGAAAGCCATCGTCCAAGCCGTCGGATGATCGCAAAGGGAGCGACAAGTCGGAAGGGAGTAGAAACCGTGGTCGTCCCGAAAAGAGAGAAGACAAGCGTCCCCCGAGGAAGGACAATCGAGAAGGCCGGGCCGTTCCCATCAATAGCTTGATGACTTCTGTGTTAGCTGTGATGGATCGGCAGGGTCTCGCCCGATACCCTCCGAGGAAAGAAGGCAAATTCCTAGGAGGCCGCCCTGACCGCTACTGTCGTTACCTTATATATGTGGTGTTAGGGGTTTTATTAGTTTAATCCTTAATCCTTCCTTGGAGTGTTTTAGAGAGAAAACCCTCCTCTCCAGAGACACCACATATTCGGCCGAACCACATCACCACCACCAAGAGTGGGCCAATTTGCCTTCGAGCAAACACTCCGGAGATCCGTCCCTTGTCAAGAATCGATCAGAGGCTTTGCTGTGATGAATATACCACGTAGGGCTTCCTTCACAAGAACCCCTACGGGTGCCGACCGGAGGATCGTGATCTCCCTCCTGCAAAGATCTTGGGACTATGGACAACTGTAGAGGTATATGCGAATCTTCCGCTGCGTAATTTCGATTACTAGCATGTACCATGATTTTAGTTTCCGTAGTAATTACTCCCCGTAATCTAATAGTAAGTTCATCGGAACATTTTATATACAAAAGGCTCTTAGGAAAGCGAAGATCGGATATGCTTAGTTCAAAGTTCCCGTTCCCGTTCCGGTAATTTGCGAATAAAACCATTTTTAACAGACTGATCTATTGGATTGAAGATGACGATAATGTGAACTCTTTCACGAACCCGCTTCCCTCGGTTTACTGGCAGTCGGTTGGTTTAGATGGCTAAGGATTCATTATTTGTCGTATTCCATCTTAATAGATATCCGATGTATGCAATTCTTTCTAAAAATGTTATTATCTCCCTGATTATGCATGATTATCAATGTAATCGTATAAATTTGTTGAATGAGTGTGATTCGATATTCCTCGCAATCTTGATGGTATGGATTAGGATGAATAAAAAGGAGTATGTGTTTAACTCTCTGTTACGATTCCGAAAAGCGGAGATGACAACTACGGGTGAATATTGTTGTCTGTATAATTTTGACAATGAGAGATGAATGTGATAATTTGTTTCCCCAAGAATGGGAATAGGTTCTTTGATGATCTGAACGCGTATGTGGTGATACATTCAACTCTGGATAAAGGGGTTGAAGAAGACTTCAATTGCAACCAATGTTACAGCTTGGTATCCCTTTGCATTCGCCTCGGTGGAAGCAAAGATGCTAAAGCTAGAAATGTTTTTGGTTGAATGTGATGTTCTTCTCTCTTTCCATGGATGCTGGTGTAAAAGCCGCTCGAAACCTTCACGATGAAAGGTTAACATGGAAAAAATGTATATGGTTGTCTAATGTTGATGGGACTCACTTACCATGAGTCTATTCAAGTACAGTAACCACAGCAGTAAAGGGGAAACCTTCTCTACTCACCATAGTGGTTCGAAAGAAGCCGACCATGATCTGCATATCATGAAGAGAACTGGACCGAATAGATCCTACACGATAATCTGGTGGGTTAAACCCCGTTGATAAAGTGCGTCCCAAGTACGCCTCGTATGTCATGAGTATAAAGCTGGAAAATTTTTTATTCGGACACAAATCATTTGATGTGATTCACTTGTGAATTTACTCAGGTGTAATGTCCAACATGACTTAAAGTTCTCAACTATGTGTGCGACAAGCATGGCCTTCAGATCAAGAACCATACAATTGTCATTTATTATTCGTTGTTCGTTTGAGTCACTAAAATTTTGGTTATTTCGAGATTCAGAGTTATTTAATAAAGTAATTGTTGCTCGATTCGAAGCACAATTTGCTTATCAATTTAACGGTCCCGCAAAAGGGAACGATCCGAAACGAAAATTCAAACCTACGGGTTAGAACCAAATTTTTTTTCGGCTAAGTAAAAGAGGCTGAATGAAACGAAACAACTCACATACTCCTTCATCTCAGTCGGGACAACTGTACTGAATAAACCCATCGATTGCGTAGCTAGATCAAAAGATTTAGTATTTCTTATTTGTTAGTACTCCATTACATGATAAATTCCGTAATGATGAACATGTTTGACACCGATTAGATTAAATTAAATTGAATTTTGGAAACGAAACGATTTAAACCATGGGTTAAACCTGGAATAGGCGCCATAAGTGCATGTACCTCGAAAGACGGAACACATCGTTTTCAAAGTACGAATTTAATGATGAAGTGTAAATGAATGCTGAATTTTTCATTAGCCTCCCTTTTTTTTGGGAATAATTCATTCAATGCTTACACGATGAAAAGAGGTATGCTTCACAAGCTACAACAAACTCATAAAGTATAAACTGACGCATAAGGCGAAAGCCCGTTGCACAGTTCAAAGATGACCAAATCTTTGGGATGAATTAGCCAATGAAAAGGATGATGTCGGTAAAATGACTCTCCCACTAAATGCCTTGAGCGAGAAGTTTGGAAAGACATTCACATCGATAACACACTTCATCGGCAAAATCGGTCAAACGCGACGCCATAAAAACTAAAAGGAATGATGATGATTTAATTCTTATCATCATGCGACATTAACATGCGCATTAAAAAAGTATTTGGACCGAGAGTATGGTGACTACTCTTAGAGGATACATGTTTAAATTAGCTTGTGATAATGGTTCCGTGATCGAACATGAGACCTTACACGCCTTGATGACGATTTTTCAACGTTTGGTGAGATATAAAAATACGAAGTCTTGATTGAATTGGAGCAGGATAAAGATGATAATCAGGTCCTACTTACTTCAAGTGGCATATTTGAGGCAGCAACGCAAGTGAATGAAATGGTAAATGAAGATGGGGACATTTTCATAGTAAATCCAATTGGGGACACAATCCTACCACACAAATCACTGTTGCTGCATGTGCGAATCAAGCCGAACCTGATAATCATTTTGTCGGACCGCTGGATGAAAATCCAATAATGCCACAACTACCCATTGTTCCCAGTGGGAGTGAGTTGACCAACTTGGTTCCGAGACCGAGAGGTCGTCCAAGAAAATTTGTAGGTCAAGGTTCCAGCACTGCCCTTATTCCCAGTGGAAGTGATGCTCCGATAGAAAGCATCATTCCGAGTGGGAGCAATGTTCAGACTCAAGATGGGATTAACGAGCCTAGACGAAGTCAAAGGCATCAAACTTCTCCCAAGAAGTATCCCATCGAGAAGGGTGAAATCTTTACCCTAACTTCTGTTGACAACCAGTGACGGTTCAACAAGCGTTGAAAGGACCTCAAGCGAAGGAATTGAGGAAAGCAATGGAGGAATAGATCGCCTCAATGAAAGCCAATTTTGTGTGGTCTTTAGTTGATTTACCTGCTAACCACATGGGCATAGGGGAGAAGTTAGTTCTGAAACTGAAACTCACTGCTGATGGAAATGTTAAGGGATACAAAGCTCGACTTGTTGCGAAAGGATACATCCAACTTCACGGAGTGGACTTTGATGAGACTTACTCACCGACTGTGAGATACACCACAGTTAGGGCAATCCTCGCCCTGGTCGCAAGCCCTGATTTAGAGCTGCACCAAATGGATGTTAATGTTAGATTACGGTGAGTAATCACTACGGAAACACAAAACATGGTACGTGCATGTAATCGAAATTACGCGATGCACATACCTCAACAGTTACCGTAGTCCAAGATCCTTTGTACGAGGGAGTTCTCGATCCACCGGACGAAACCCAATGAGGTTCTTGTGAAAGAAGCCTTACGTGGTGTTAGGTCCACAGCAAAGCATTAGATCAATTCTTGGCACGGGGACAGATCTTCAGAGAGTTGCTCGAAAGCAATTTGGCACACCTTCGAGGTAATGGTTCGGCCGAAACTAGTAGATGTGGGAGGAGGGTATTTTTTTCTCTAAAAAACTCTTGAGGGAATTATTTGATCAACCCTAAAATATTCCCTAACACCTCTTATTTATAGGAGGAGTAAAGTGGACAAAACTCCACTTTACCCTCACAATAAGTTTCGGCCGGCCATTAGTATAGGGAGGCCCAATTTTGGGCCTCTCATGTCAATTGGGATTTGAGTCTAGCCCAATTACCCTAATGTAACTTTTACCCAAGTTCATTAGGTAAACTATACATATTATGGGCTACCAATTACGGCGCCCATCACCATATGCTTACAGCTCCCACTCGCCGGAATGGGAGGGTGCCTGTTAATGTATTGTTTTCCAAATCCGCATCAACATTTCTCCCCTTTGATCTGCTCCGTGCTTCCGAATAGTTCATACGATGTTTTCCGTGCGACCGGCGGATAAGACGAGCATCGTGCTACTCATCTGTTAGGAGTGTTGTAGCGCCCGCGGAACGATGATTCCCTATTCTTCAATCAACCTGTTATAAACAACATTTATATATATTTTACCGCGCTGTATCCCAGGTCAATTGATAATTCTCCATTTGCCTAGTTCCCACATAGGAACACTTCTCCAAGGCATCCGTACAAGTATTCACAACCTTTTTAACTAATATCCGGCTGGTGGCCACCTAGTGAATACAAGAATCGGTGAATTACAGGTGAACTTGACCATCCCCATCGCTCATACCCTTAGTCAAACCCTACCAGTTTCCAAAGACGTGGTCACTGGGCCTTTTTGTTCAGCACTACGCTCGTACGCCGGGAAGCGAGCATTGAGCCTGACCTTAGGTACAAGTTCTGAATCCAAGAAGATACTTCGGGTGCCTCTTCATAAGGCTCCCGGGATCAATCACACGCTCGAGGTGAAGAAGTTTGCGCCCGCCAGAATCACAAGGATTACTTTCTAGCACAACCGAGCGGTGACCCCGTGGTCGAACATGGCACGCGTAGTATGAAGCACGCGTTGATAGCATACCCGAACCTTTTGTGTCAATAGGAATGGGACATGTCAATCATGCTATCACAGATTTTCATCCGGCCCAGAATGTAGATTTATGACGAACGAAGTTCATCACGGCGATCTGCAGAACGAGAATCACGTCGAGTTACTTCGACTATAGATAATCATTATGCTCAATCAGGTTTATCCCCCTGATTCTTAGCCAGCCTTGCATAGTGGAGGCCTCCCTCCATCACAAGGCGACCGTACCTGTGTGACTAGGGCTGAGCAAATATCCCGAAAGGCTCAAAATCCCGCCCGTCCCGCCCTAGCCCGTCCCAAAAATGTACCCAAGCCCTAATGGGCGGGACTTTTCTTCTCAACTAGGGATAGGGCTAGGGCTAGGGATTTTTTACGAAGTCCCAAAAGACCCGTCCCGTCCCTTTTTGCTAACTAATCAGCTATAAACTATAGTTAGTTAAGTTAACTTTAGTGATGGCTCGGGTTGAAGTTCCATTTGATCTGGGATTTGTATTTATAACTTGTTATGTCAGAATTGTTGGTGACTTTGTGTTAGAGTCTTGGTAAAACTTAGTTTTGGAGTCATTGGTGAACTATTTTGGAGAACCAAGTTATGTGTTGAACTTGGTGTTCTGAGTGATTTTGGTGTTTTATGGTGAACTTTGTGGTATGTGCTGAACTTTGTTGTTGTTCTATGTTTGGTTATGGTTTAATTAAATTGAGTATGATTTTTTTTTTTTTTTGAACTTGGATGAGAATTTGGGTTTGTCCCATTTGTCCCTAGTCCCTGTAGGCCCGTGACGGGCGGGCCTTTTCCTACTAGCTAGGGCTCGGGATAGGGCTCGGGACAGCCATTAAGTGGCCCTAGTTTTAGGGCTTGGGCCATTTTTTAGAAAAAGCCCGCCCATCTGTCCCATGCTCAGCCCTATGTGTGACTAGGTAAGGCCCACATTCGACATAGTTTTGGCAGAGGATTGCGTCCTCCTACGACTCAATTTATAGACCGTAAATTTGATGTAATCAAAACATTATGACGTCGATTGATCATAAACTCAGTTGCAATTCTTTAGCTTACAAAATGTAACTTTCTAATATCAAAATGTTATCACAGTTACATGCCATTTCTAAATCCTACGCAATCCAAGCAGTTTTACATGCTTTTCGAATGTCTCCCTGCGTAGTGGCTTAGTTAATGGGTCCGCAATCATATTATCAGTGGAAAAATATTCCATAGTGATTATATTGTCTTCTACCATCGATTTAACATAGAAATATTTCACATCAATGTGTTTGGTCCTACTATGGTACTTCGGATTCTTAACTGCCGCAATAGCTGCCTGACTGTCGGAGAACGCCTTTACAGGTTTACTTACGACGTCACCACCAAGCAACGCAGTAAGAAGCCTTTTCAGCCAGACCGCTTCCTGTGCATTCTTAGAGAGAGCAACGAATTCCGATTCCATTGTTGATAGCGCGACACATGTTTGCTTCTTGCTCGTCCATGAAATGACGACATTAGCAAGGAGAAATACTCCTCCTGTGGTGGACTTACGATCATCCAGATCGCCACCATGGTCGGCATCACTGTAACCGGTCAATTATAATTTCCCGCCCTCATAGCACAGAGCATAGTCGACAGTACCTTTCAGATAACGAATTATTCGTTTTACAGCCTTTAAATGTTGGGCCACAAGTAAACATTTTGGCCCAACCTTTCAAATTTTAATAATTGGGCCGGTCCAATATGTCAAACCGGGACGAATTTAAATCGAACCGGGTTTTCTCAATCGGTTCGACCTAATCGGGTCGGGTCGGACCGGGTAACTAATCTAACCAAATCGGTTTTGTGTGTTGAGCCGAACCCTATTTTTATTGGACCGGTTCGGACTGAACCAGATTTTAAAATTAAAACCGGACCGAACCGGATTTCACCGGACCGAACCGAACCGGATTTCACCGGACCGAACCGAACCGGACCGAAATTGACTGAACTGAACAATATTTTTTAAACCGAATTCAAGTCAATTAAAATAGGGAGCTCAAGTTTTAAAATCCAAATGTTTTGAACCTTAATAGGCCTACACAGTGCTCAAGGTTTGCTAACCTTTATGCCTTATTTCGATTATGTGGATGGATCTCGGAGATAAATTTTTTGGGACTGGTTAAATTAGTGGGCTGAATTGCAATTGTTTATTATTCGATATATTTATGCATAATTAGAAATGTTGTCTTGACTGAGTCAAGCTAGCTGGATATTGCATATTGTGAGCGGAGCCCTGGTTAAATATATGGAATGCGCACTAGGATAGACATGCTGTGATGGTTGGAAATGCCTAGGATTCATGTCTAGAATGATGCGTGATTGAATATAAGAATGAATTGCAAATCAGCCCCTAATGTTTAAAATTATTTTAAAATCGAAAACCAGTCGTCAAATGTGTATGATGGATGTGAATGTTCCATGTTTGACACGTATGCTAGAATGTTGAGGATGTAGTTGCATTTGATAATTTACTTGGAAGTAGAATTATATATGCAAGCATGAGTTCCTCAGAACATTAAACGCATGACGCGTAAGCATGAGTGTGGTTTGTATGATGAATGTTACTTGCCTATGATAATTTACATGGATTGTAGAATTATATATGCATGAGTAAATTCATCAGAATATTTTTCCAAAATAAAAAAGGGCATTGGGAAAGCCAAGATCGGGTATGCTTATTTTAAAATTCCTGTTCCGGTAATTTGCGATTAAAACCGTTTTAAAAGACGGATTTATTGTATAGAAGACGAAGGTAATGTGAACTCTTTCACAACCATCTTCCATTGTTTTACTGGTGGTCGGTTGGTTTAGATGACTGATGAATCATTATTTGTCGGATTCCATCTTAATATATATTTGATGTATGCAATTCTTTCTCAAAATGTGGTAGAAGACAAGGTGATCATAGTTGAATTCATGCCTTCGGAAAACATGGTTGCGGATCCATTGACTAAACCATTACGCAAGGATGTTTTCGAAAAGCACGTAAAACTGCTTGGATTGCGTAAGATTTAGAAGGCTTGTAATGTGACAATAACATTTTTGGCTTGGAAGTAATATTTGAATAAAATAATTTCTATTTGAGTTTATGATATTTACGACGTCATAATGATAAAATTACATCGGATGTACGGTCTATAAACTAGTTGTTGGAGCGTAAAACCTCCTAGTAAAATATGTTGAATGTGGACCTTGCCACGTCACACGGGCACGGTCGTCTTGATGGAAGGGAAACATCAGCCATATCAAGACCAGCTAAGAGCCATGGTATTTCGAAAGAGAAACCTGGTTATGCAAAACGGTCATTTGGTTTCGGGGTAGACGACATGATCAAAGTTTTGCAGGTCGCTGTGACGAACTCCGTTCGTCTACCATCAAATTCTGGGCTAGATGAGAATCTACGATAGTATATGACATTCTCACTCATGATATAAAATAAATTCAGGTTATGCTGTCGACGAGCACTTCATACTGCGTGTGCAATGTTCGACCACGAGGTCAGGTTCGGCTGTGTTAGACGGAATCTTCCAAGATTCTGAAGGATGCAAACTTCTTCGCCTTGAGCGTGTGACTGATCCCGAGTGCTGAATGAAGCAGCACCTGAAGTTCCCCTTACCACTCGGAGCTCATGTCCATGGTTGGGCTCAATGTTTGCTACCATGCGTATGAGCGTAGTGCCGAAACAAAAAGGCCAAGTACCACGTTTTGGGAACCGGTTGAGTTTGACTAAGGATATGAGCAATGAGGATGGTCCTGCACATCTGTAATTCTCAAACTCTTGTATTCACTAGGTTGCCACCAGCCGGATATTAGTTGAAGGTTGTGAATACTTGTACGGATACATTGGAGAAGTATTCCTTAAGGGAAACTAGGCAATAGGAGAAGAACAGTTTACCAGGGATACAATGCGGCATCGAGAAGAAACATGTTAGGAATCGACGTTCCGCGGATACTACAACACTCTTAACCGATGAGTAGCGTGAAGTCCGTTGTGTCTTCCGGTCGCACGGAAAAACTCATATGAATAATACGGGAACTTGATTAGATCAACGAATAAATATTGATGTGTTGGGCAACAACATATTAATAGGCACCCTCCCAATCCGGCGAGTGGAAGTTGTTGGCATTTAGAGTAAATGGGCCGCCATAATAGGAGCCCACTAATATAAGCCCAACATGCTAAGCATAATTGGGGTATGACATATAGGGGATTTCGGGCCAGGCCGAAATTCCCATGGGCCATACGCGGCCCATGTGGGCCGGCCCAATTGAGCTAGGAGTTTCGGCCGAAATGGTGATAAAGCCCACCAATGGTTTTGCTCACCTTCTCTTATAAATAAGACGTGTTAGGGATTTCTTGGTGTTGGTCATTCTCTCCCTTTTAGAAGTCACAAAGAAATCCTCTCTCCTTAGACATACTAAGCTTCGGATGAACTATACTACACAAGAGTAGGTGCCGAATTACTTCAAGTAATTCACCCCGGAGATCCATCTAGCAACCGAATTGAAAGAGACTTTGTTGTGGAGACCATTTCCTTCGGATTGCCTCCTTAACAAGACTGAAACGAAGGACACCGTTCGGGGATTCCGTGAACTCCAGTTGACGTCTTGGGCTACGGATTGCGATATAGGTATGTGCAACATTTCCACTGCGTATTAGTTACCTGACATGTATCTATTTTGATCTGTATTAACTCTCCCTAAAACCAACACTACCACCTCCTAAGTACGGAGAGCTCATGTTGAGTTTTTGACAGCTCGACACGCCCCAGTTGCAGCAGGCCTTAGTCAGCCACCGGTAATAAGAATTCCTAAGTGGTGCAAGCCTAGAGCCGGTATCATCAAACTTAATTGTGACGCATCGTGAGATCCGCTGACATAAATCGGAAACATATGTGTTATTGCTCGAGGTGAATATGGCCAAGTAAAGACAGGCATTGACCGTTTTTCATCCCGTCATGGAACCCTTGTCTTAGAAATCTACACAATACAAGAAGAAGTCTGGCTTGCCTTGCAAGAAGTTTGGCACCATATCATTATTGAGCAAGTTTCAGAGGAAGACATCGAGTCTATAGAGCGTGTGGCTGACGCATCAAATTCTTCGTAGATGAGATCTTCAAAATGGTGACCAGTGCATCAGTTGTGTAATGGAGCATTATTTCAATGGAAACAAACAAAGTTGCTAATTGGATCGCTATCCAAGCTAGAAAAATGGTGTGTCTTGACAATTGAGTTCTTCGACCTCCGCCCTCTCTTTTGCGTTAATTCAGAATGGTTGCTTATGCAATTCAGTTGAAAGTATCATCTTTGGAAAAATAAAATGTTTACCAAAGAGTTTTAGAACTCATCAATATATATTTCTCTTTAGTGTTTCTTAAAGTATAAAATCTCAATGAGATGTGGTTCCACACTTCATTTGACCCGTGAAAGAAAATGTTATCGGCTATTAATAAGTATACTTATTATTATTGTATTTCGTATTTCTTTTGCATAATCATATATATAATATATTTATATATATATATATTTCATTACTAATGTAATTTTAGCATATAGATAGAAACTTACGTTTCTACGTTCCGTGTTTACGACTCGACTTTACCAACTCTTTTCTGTCTCTATGTAAACTGACCGTGAATTTTTTTTCCTTTTCCAGGATCTCAGTAGTGTTTGAACACCTAATCTCTAGTTAATGGATAAAACACTGAACTGCTACACCATATTACCAGATTTTTGTAAATGTGTGCATAGTTAGGAAAAAGTCTGTAAAACATGCAACATGTTTGGAAAAAAATGGTTGTATGGGCCAATATGTTTAAAATGTACAACATGTTTGAAAAAAGATGGTTTTATGGACCAATTTTTTTTTTAAATGTATACCGTATTTGCAAAAGATGGCAAACTGACATTTCGTCGACTTGCTGTCAATTATCCCATTAAATTGACACGTGCGAGTCACTTTTTAGAAAATAATATTAACTGAAATAAAAAATTAATTTGTCTTCTTTGTTATCAACATTAGATATTCTTCTTCATATTGATCAACCCCTTTTTTGTTCCATCAGCCAACCACGATCAACATCGATTTATCCATTCCCGACCGATCGACTTATCCATTCAACGACCAAGAATTAATTGGTCATGGAACATGGATGTGCTTGAGTCGTTCGATCATGAATGTATGAATCCATGTTAAGCGTGGCTGGCCGATGGACATGGAACAGGGATGGCTTGAGTCGATCGGTCATGAATGGATGAATCCATGTTAAGCGTGGCTGGCCGATGGAGATACAAAGAGGAGGTGGAGCAATATGAAGAAGAAGATATGATAGAAAAGACCAATTAGTTTCTTGTTTTAATTATTATTTATTATTTTCTAAAAATGTGATCCGCACTTGTCAATTTAACGGGACTAATGGGTTCCGATGTAATCGTTAGCCCCGTTAACAGCCAATGGACGGCGAGTAGGTCCAATGGGCCTCGTAAAAAGCCTGGAAGGCCCAGAGGCCCAGCACGAAGAGTCCCGACTTTAGCGGTCCCAATGTATGAGCTGAATGCTCCCGATAAGAAGCCTCTGAGTAGGCCCCGATATGCCTTAGTAAAGGCCCCGATAATAAAGCCCCGCAGAGGCTGGACCTGTCCCGTAGAGACTGAAGGTACTGGGTGGTGATCTAGAATGAGACAACTCTGGAGTCCCCGACAGGAGTCGGGACTTGTGATCAGAGAATAAAGGCCAAGAAACCCGCCTACCAGATAGAGTAGGGGGAGACGGTTAGAGATAGAGATAAATCCCCCGAGATACGCAGGGCGTGCCCGAGATACGCGGAGTATGGGTAAGATACGCGGAGCGTGGGGCGAAATCTACGGAATCCCTAACGAGATATACGGAATCATGGGCAAAACGGCCAATCACGGCCACAGGTAACTGAGTAACTTCCCCTCCTATATAAAGGAAGAGGTTACCTCAGAAAACCCTAATCTATCTAATACAAACTTAGACTTCTTGCTTATCACCCCATTGATCACATACTCATTTAAGCATCGGAGAGGGATTCTGGGTCACCACCCAGGTCATCCCCTTTTGCAGGATTACGCGGAGCCCATGAGTCCAAAGCTTTCCGTCAAGGACGTAACGGAGCTTCGCCCGTGATCCAACATTGGCGCCGTCTGTGGGAATCTTACGAAAAGTCAAGATAGCTTCTACCAGATCAATGGCCGGTTGTGGCAAGAAGAAGCAAGTTCAGGCTGGCAGTTCTCGTCCCGCAGGAACTGTGAATTCCCCGTTGCCGGAACGTGTTGCTGAACAAGGTGAGAACCCTGCTCTTTCCCAGACAGGGGGGCAGGGTGATGGCTATGAGGTCTCAGTCCGAGACACAGAGAGGAACCGGCAGGATGTCCCGCGTAGGGAGGAAGATGAGGCTCCCCCAAACCCGGTGGGCCATGGAGGAGGAAGAGTCCCGCGAAGGGAAGAAGGGTCGTCTACGAACTCGGAGTTGACCAAGGCAGTAGCAGATGCTATGCCCATGTTCTTGGCTGCCATGGAGGCCTTGCTGGACAAGAGAGAGGCCGCCAGGATGGCGGATGAGTTGCCTCCGCGAGAAGAATTACCGCCACCCCCTCCAAGGGTGGCCCCAGAAGAACAAGAGGTTCAGGAGGTTCCGCCCAGGAGCAAGGGTAAGGAACCAGCACACCTGGAGAAGTTCGTGGTCGACGGCCCAGGACCAGTGCAAAATAGGACCATTCCCCTGAATGGCCCCATCACCCCCGATCAGGTGGTGAAGATCGTTAGCATCTGTATGGGTGATCAGAAGCAGATGACATCGGAGCTAAGGGATCGGTCCAGCCATCCTTTCGTTCCGCGGCTGATAGATACCGTAGCCCCGCCCGGGCTAGGTATTCCGACTATCAAGGAGTAGAATGGTGAGGGGGACCCAGTCCGCCATGTTCAGAGGCATGTCCAGGCCTGTATGGGTAGGACTTCAAACGATGACCTCATATGCTCATTGTTCCCGATAACCCTGGGAGAAAGGGCCATGACTTGGTTCTTCAGCCTCCGCCAGGATGCATCACGTGCTGGGCTGATATGCACGATCGCTTCATCAAGCAGTACCAGGGTCGGAGGCGTCTTCTGAAGAGTGTGAGGTCCTTGACCCAGGTGGTGCAGAGACCCGATGAATCGTTGGCATATTACTACCAACGGTTCACTGCTAGTGCTGCGGAGATTGACGAAGAAATCTCGGAGGGAGAGACCATCCGCACTTTCCTGCGGAACTTGAGCGCTCCATACGGTTCCGACCTGATGCATAGCGTAGCCGCGAAGGCTGTATGGAGTATGGAGGCCCTGCAAGCGAGGGTGAAACAGCAAATCGACGTCCAGGAGTCGAAGATTGCTGCTGGAGAGCTCGATCCCCCGAAGTCGGGAAGAGGAAAGGCGTCGTCCAAGTTGTTGGATGATCGTAAAGGGAGCGACAAATCGGAGGGAAGTAGAAACCGTGGTCGCCCCGAGAAAAGAGAGGACAAGCGTCCCCCCAGGAAGGACAATCGAGAAGGTCGGGCTGTTCCCATCAATAGCTCGATGACTTCTGTGTTAGCTGTTGATGGGCCCCGGCGAAGGCCGTTAAGCCCCTTAACGATTGGCAAACGGCGACTAGGCCCGTTGGGCTAGGAGCTGGGCTGCTGGAAGGCTAAGGGCTCCGACAGAAGGAGGCCCCGACATTGAATAGCCCCGAGTAAGTATGACCTCGATAGGGGAGAGCCCCGATGTTATCGGACCTGGACGTGGTCGGTCCCGATAGGGGGGTTGACATCACTCCCCGACACCGAATCCTCAATGATGCAACTTGGGAGTCTCCGATAATGGTCGAGGCTCACTAGTAAGAGCACAATCCCGGAAATCTCGCCATGATTACAGTAGTGATATAATGGGCGAGATATGTGGGATGCGTGGCGAGATATACGGCGAAATATGTGGGATAGTGGATCACAATCCAACCGCCTAATCAGGTAACTGGGATAGCCTTCCCCCTATAAAAGGAAGGAAGTTATCCCAGATTAGGGTTACGTTTTTACACACATACACATATTGCTTGCTTGATCACCGTACTTACGTTAAGCATCGGAGAGGGATTCTGGGCCACCGCCCTCTATTCCCCTTCTGCAGGATTGCGAGGAGCTAAGGAGTCCATCACCGTAACCGGAGTTCCTACCGTGATCCAACATTGGCGCCGTCTGTGGGAACGCAACAAAAAGCCAAAGTAAGTTTGCTTCCCTTTGACTCCATACCATGGCTGGCAACAGGCCGCAGCGATCAGGCAAGCAGGTGCAGACCACCAGCAATCCCCCTGAGGATGATACACCGCATCAGGATCTGAGAGACGATGGTGACAGCACTCACCGAGATGACACCACCAGGGAGGTTGTTCCCCCGCGAAGAGAAACCAGGTCGATGACCAGGAACGAGCTCCCCGGTGGATCCAGGAACGAGGCGCCTTCCCAGAGCCCAGAGCTGGCCAGGGTAGTGGCAGAGGCCATGCCCCTATTCATGGAGGCCATGGAGGCCCTCTTAGACCGAAGAGAGGTTGCCAGAAGGCAGGCCGCAGATCTACCGCCGCTCCCTCCGCGGCGAGATGCTCCCAGAAGGCAGGTGGACGACAATCTGCCGCCACCTCCCCCGTTGAGGGAACAGCCCATTCCCCCTAGGCATCTGAATCCAGCACCGGCGGAGAATTTTGTGGTCGATGGCAGTAGCCTCAACTATCCATCAAAAAATGAAGTTCCCGACTGAGAACGGGGTCGGTGAAGTAAAAGGCGATCAGGTGGCGTCGAGACGGTGTTATGTCAACGCCACAAGGAGATCAAGGAAGGAGGCTATGTCGGTTCTCCAGACAGACACTGACCCTCGAGAGGAGTTTGGGCGCCCCGCCCCCATGGAGGACCTAAAAGAAGTCGAGATAGATGGGCCCGAGAAGAGGGTAAAGATCGGATCCGCCCTAACCGAGGAGAGGGCTCAAGAGTTAATCGCGCTCCTGAAAGAATTCAAGGAGTTGTTTGCCTGGTCCCCGAGCGATATGCCGGGAATCAGCCGTGACGTGATCGAACACGAACTGAATATCGACCCTACGATCAAGCCGATCGCGCAGAAGAGACGACCGATGGGGACAGACAAGAGGATCGCAATCCAGCAGGAGGTTGGCAGGTTGCTCGACGCTGGGTTCATTCGGGAGATCCGATTCCAGACTTGGGTAGCCAACCCAGTGCTGGTGAGGAAAAGCAACGGGAAGTGGCGGATGTGTGTCGACTTCCGCGACCTGAATAAGGCTTGCCCGAAGGACTGTTATCCGCTCCCGCGGATCGATCAATTGGTGGATGCTACATCGGGGCATGAGCTGCTAAGCTTTATGGATGCTTATTCTGGCTATAACCAGATGAAGATGGCGAAAAAGGATGCCCCACATACCGCCTTCTACGCGGACAGTGAAGTCTTCCAGTACGATGTCATGCCTTTCGGCCTGGTGAACGCAGGGGCGACCTATCAGAGGATGGTGAACAAACTGTTCGGGGATATGATTGGGAGTACCATGGAAGCCTATGTAGACGACATGCTGGTGAAGTCCCGACGAGCATCAGACCACGTTGGTAACTTGGCAATGGCCTTCGAGAGGATGAAGCTCCACCAAGTCCGCCTGAATCCAGCCAAATGCGCTTTCGGAGTACATTCAGGGAAGTTCTTAGGCTTCATGGTGAGCCAGAGGGGGATCGAGGTGAATCCCGAAAAACTAAGGGCGATAGAGGAGATGCAGTCCCCGACAAACCATAGGGAGGTGCAAGTGCTGAACGGTCGACTGGCTTCGATGAATCGCTTCTTATCCAAGGCAAGCGACCGGGCGATGCCATTTTTCAATGTGCTAAGGGCCAACCGACAGTTCGAATGGACTGCCGAATGTGAGGAGGCGTTCAAAGCGCTCAAACAACATCTCCGCACCCTCCCACCACTAGCAAAGCCAGCTCCAGGCGAGCCGCTCTATCTTTACTTGGCTGTTTCTTCGTTTGCAATAAGCTCTGTTTTAGTTAAAGCTGTCGAGGGCAATCAAATCCCCGTCTATTATGTAAGCAAGGCGTTTGCCAAGAGTGAAATGAATTACCCTCCGATTGAGAAGTACCTCTTTGCGTTGATTATTACCGCTAGAAAGTTACGGCCTTACTTCCATGCGCATGAAATTACGGTGTTGACTGATCAGCCATTGAAACACTTCTTGAACCGGCCTGATGCGTCGGGGAGACTAGTAAAGTGGGCCGTGGAACTTAGCGAGTTTCGGATTCATTTCGCTCCGAGAACAGCTATCAAAGGGCAGGCATTGGCCGACTTTATAGTTGAATCTACTGTTCCCGATCCTGAAGCAAAGGAAACAGTAGAGGGGGCAACCGGGAGTACTGAAGGGGTCCCGACGGCGGAGCAGTCGGAACAGCCAAATAAGGAGAACACCTGGGAGTTATACACGGATGGCTCCTCAAGCTCGGATGGATCGGGCGCGGGGTTCGTATTGATTCCGCCAGGTGGGGCGGAGCCACTTCGATATGCATTGGCCCTAACATTTAGAGCCACCAATAACGAGGCGGAATATGAGGCTCTCATAACGGGGCTGAAAATCGCAAAGGGCACTGGAATTGAACATTTGAAGGTGAAATGTGATGCTAGCCTGATTGTAAATCAAATTCGGGGGCAGTATGGAGCAAAGAACCCGATCATGAAGAAGTATCTTCAGGAGGCTAGGACCTTGAAGTAGAGCTTCAAAAGCTTTGATATCGAGGCAATTCCGAGGGAGGAGAATGTGGAAGCTGATAACTTGAGCAGATTTGCCTTGGGGGCACCTTTGGAAGAGAGTCGGAAGGTACACTTCTTGGAGAAGGTGATTCTATCGACCACCGATCCGTCGGAGGTGTGCGCTATCGGAACAGGGTCAGAGGAGGAATCCACTTGGATGACCCCGATAATTGTGTACTTGACTACGGGGGCACTTCCTGATGATAAAGTGGCAGCGGAGCGACTGCGACGAATGTCAATTAATTACGCGATGGTGGATAACCAGTTGTACAAGAAGGGTCTGCTTTCGACGCCTTTCTTGAAATGCGTGGCCGAACCCGATACGACTCGGATTCTGAGAGAATTGCATGAAGGAGTCGCAGCCTGTCACGAAGGCGCTCGATCTATCCTGAGGAAGGCGTTGAACTTGGGATATTATTGGCCTACGATGAATAAGGAAGCAACGGCGCTTGTTCGATCCTGTGACGCGTGTCAAAGATATGCTTCGAATATCACAGCCCCCGCTGCCGATTTGATGCCCATTGGGAGTGCTTGGCCCTTCGCACAGTGGGGCATTGACCTGGTGGGACCCCTTCCGAAAGCAAAGAGCCAGTGCACACATTTGCTTGTCGCGATTGACTACTTCTCGAAGTGGATCGAGGCTAAGCCGTTAGCCAAGACAACAGCGGGACATATTATCAAGTTCCTTCAGACCCGAATTTTGTCGAGATATGGGGTGCCGAAGGTGATCATCAGCGACAATGGTCCTCCATTTAATGGGGCCCAGTTGGAGAGGTTCCTAGACGAGTTTGGTATCGAGCATCGGACAGCATCCGTCCATCACGCTCAGACCAATGGGCAGGTGGAGGCTGCCAACAAAATCGTGATGGAGGGCTTGAAGAAGAGGGTTTATGCTTTGGACGGAAAATGGCTGGACGAACTGGAGAACGTGTTGTGGGCGGTCCGAACGACACCCAAGCGGTCAACAGGTGAAACCCCGTTTGCACTTGTTTATGGGACGGAGGCGGTCGCTCCCGTGGAAATCGCTGTGGCGTCCCATCGAACCAGAAGCTATGAGCCCTCGACAAGTCCAGAAAGAGCCAGGATAGGACCTTTGACGAATGACGAAACAAGGCGCCTGGAGTTATCCTTGCTAGAGGAAAAACGGCTGGAGGCCGACATAGTGCAAGCTCGGATGCGTTTGGCGACGGCCAGGTACTATAATCGGAAGGTCAAGTCGCGACAGTTCTACGCGGGAGAACTGGTCCTAGGTCGGAATGAGTTCGCCCTACAAGACCGGATCAACAAGATGTCCCCGAAATGGGAAGGGCCTTACAAGATCGTAGGCATGCCGGCCCCGAATGCTTACAAGTTAGAAGACCTCGATGGCAATGTATTAAGAAACACCTTTAGTGGTGAACATCTGAAGAAATGTCATGTTTGACAATTAAGTCGTCCGTAGAGGCGCAAAGATGTAATTAAGTCGCCCTGAGTGGTGCATGCTATGTTAAAGACATCGATCAATAAAGAGGTTACTTCTGATCTAAGTATTCCTAAGTTGTTCTCGATACATTAAAAAGCGTCATAGGACGTCCGAAAAATCCTTAAGTTTTTAAGGTTCGATTAAAAAGCGGCATAGGACGTCCGAAAAATCCTTAAGTTTTTAAGGTTCGATTAAAAAGCGTCATAGGACGTCCGAAAATCCTTAAGTTTTTAAGGTTCGATTAAAAAGCGTCATAGGACGTCCGAAAAATCCTTAAGTTTTTAAGGATTTTTCGATTAAAAAGCGTCATAGGACGTCCGAAAATCCTTAAGTTTTTAAGGTTCGATTAAAAAGCGTCATAGGACGTCCGAAAAATCCTTAAGTTTTTAAGGATTTTTCGATTAAAAAGCGTCATAGGACGTCCGAAAATCCTTAAGTTTTTAAGGTTCGATTAAAAAGCGTCATAGGACGTCCGAAAAATCCTTAAGTTTTTAAGGTTCGATTAAAAAGCGTCATAGGACGTCCGAAAAATCCTTAAGGTTTTAAGGTTCGATTAAAAAACGTCATAGGACGTCCGATTTAAGGATCGACTAAAAAGCGTCTTAGGACGACGGAAAGCCTTAAGGCTCTTAGAGTCCGACAAAAGCGTTATGATGAACGTAATGTAATCGGAAATGATATTAATAAAAAGGCTCGAAGGCCTAAGAAGTTCAATACGAGAGAGATAACGATAAAGGACTACAAGGACTTAAGTTATAAAATATTAAGCTCGGTCCTCGGATGCTTTAGGGTCGGATGCTGGATCTTCAGAGGGCTTCGGAGGGGCAGGATCGGAAGGATCTGCAGGAGGGTTGTCGACATCTTCAGAGGAACTCTCCGACGGGAGGCTAAAGTACCTTTCTGCGGCTCGGCCGAGAATCGTGGACTTCCTCAGGTCGATGGATTCCCCGTAGGTTTCGTTAAGCTCTTCGACAATGTCAAGGAAGGCATTCTGCAAGTCTTCCTGACAATGCTTCGCCGCATCTGCTTTGAAGTCCTCCGAGCTCCGATATTCTTCGCGGCCCTGAACCTTCGCGTTTGCTATTTGGGCGGAACGCTCCGCTTTTTCCTCCTCCAGCTCCGCGATAACACTTTGCTTCTCAAGCTTCAGCCGATCGGCAGTTTCCTTCAAATCCGCTTTATCAAAGGCAGCCTGATTCCGATCAGCTAAGGCCGTTTGCTGCTCCCGCCTAAGCGAGCTCTCAAGGCTTAGAATCCGCCTTTGCTGGGATTGAGCCTCTTGAACAAGCTTGGCCTTACCCTCCTCGGCCTGCTGCCTATCCTCCTCAGCCTGCTGCCTACCTTCTTCGACTTGCTTTCTGCCCTCCTCCGCTCGGAGCCTTGACGCCTCGGAGGCGGCCAGGTCCTCCTAGAGCTTAGTCAAGCTCTCGAGGTTGGAGTTGGCCCGTTCTTGCTCCAAAGCCTCCTGCAGGGACAGGATGTAGCCGAAGCAACGATCCTGGTCCGCCATTTCCTGAGGACAAATACAGCTTAGTATTTAAAAGTCGGAATACTTTCAGATGAGTAAAAGCAAAATGTAACCTACCTCTATTCGACGGACAGCCATTTGACGGATGTCCGCCTTGATGTCCTCCCCTTCCAGTGAAAGGGGGCGCCTCAGTGATGGCGGGATCGAGCCCGACACCAAGTGCAAGGCCAAGTTCTCCTCCTGGCACCCCCGGTGTAGAGAAATCTCCTGAAGAGACTCCACCGGTCTCCAAGGCTCTGCACTCTGATCCGAGGAGAAGGCCTGGTAGTAGTCTCCATCCAAGGGGAATGGAGGTACTACCAGACGGGCTCCCCCATCTTCACTTGTCCGAGCTTCGGGGGTCGCGCCCCTAACTGGTGCCGATGGTAGCGCGAGGGGGAGTGGGGACGTCTCCTAACCAGGTGACTTAGCAGGAGTCGACCTCGATTTTCCTCGGAGGATTAGGCCTTCCTCCTCAGCTTGGTCCTCGGAGGGGGAGTCCTCCAAGCTAATCACCCGACCAAATTCGCCACGGACTTCCGTCGGGGCATCATCCACCCCCGGCTCCGCTGCAGGCACGGGGTCTGAGGCAGGTGCAGTAGGTGCGACGTCCGTGTGACCTGCAGCGGGGCGAACAAGGTGAGGAAGTAAATTGACATCGGTATACCAAATTAGACAACGCTCCAAATATCTCTCGCAGCCGAAAAAGTCGTAGTAACCCGCTTCGAGGACGTGTGGATGATGGCCCGTTCCTTACATTCTTGACATCCCTGATCCGCCCTTCCATGTCGGAGGCCTGAAGGTCTTGAGGAACCAACTCTCTATATCTTTTTATAGCACGAAAAACTTCCTTACCTTCCTTTTCGGAGCGGACACCGAAGGCGGCCCTAACCACGTCCGCATTAGTCTGCCCCTCGGGTGTGGGGACAGACCTTGGTGCCTCGGAGGTCTTCCTTCTCTTCTGAGACGGCTCCGACGCGGCGGAGGACTTTCTCCTGGACGAGGACTTCTTCTTACGTTTCAGCGAGTGGGAGGCATCGGTATCCTCCTGAAACAGATGGGCGGTCAGCGATGATCGATGGGCTGTAAGCAGTGAAAACAAGAAATAATCAGAAGATTACCCAGAAAATTACATTGGAAGGGCCATCACGAATTTTTCCCCCGGCTTCGGGATCAATCAGCATGATAGATATTTTTATCCGCTGTCGGTCGGTAACAGAAGTGGCCTCAAAGGGCTGATAACCCTCCTCCCAGCGACGGGCTTGGATGAGAATCAAAGCCCTCTTAGTCTGCTCCGACCATTGACGAAAGGGCACAGGAGGATCAGCTTCTACGGCAGTCTTCGGCCATTCGATGGGACCAGGCTTGATGAAAAAGTACTGCTCCTTCCAGTTGGCATTGTCATGCCCCTTATCGTGGATGATGGCCCGTTCCTTACAAATCCTCCAGGACACCTTCCTATCCCAGCCCATCTCCTTATATTGCTCGTCGGTCCCCTCGGGTTGGCGGGGGGTAAAGGAGCAGATTCCATCTTTGTTACAGGTCATCTTGTAGAGGACCCGCCAAAGCTCCAAGGTATAGCTCCAGTCCTCTTTGTTAAGATCACACCATACTTGAAAGGAAATCCATGTACGGATTGCGTGTGGAGAGAAGGTCGTGGGGTACGTTTTGTAGTGGTTGCATAGCTCCACCCAACTCGGACAAAAAGGGAGTTGGATTCCCGCACGAATTTGCCCTGGGGAGATGAACACCTCGTCTCCTTTAGGGAGCGTAACCCAGGTATCGCGAGGATTGAATTTGAACTGCTCATAAGGATATCGAGCCCCGAAGGAGGATTCGAAGATACCACACTCTGTACAAGCCCTATCGTAGTTAATAGGTGCAAGCGAGTTCTTGAGATACTTGAAGACAAAAGGTGGTCCATCAGGGGAAGACCCGCTGTTGGCGACAGATCCCTCGGCTGAAAATCGTCGATGGAAGGAAGGAGGGGAAATTGAAACCTAAGAAGATCAAAAATAGAGGAAAAAAGGGTAATAAGGTGAAAAATCTTACCAGACATGGTGGCTGAAGTCTTGATCGGAAAAACTTGAGTGTTTGAAGCGCCGGCGAAAACTTGAAGAATGGAAGATCAAAGCTCTTGGGATCGCAGAGAAGAAGGAGTAGAGGAAAAGCAAAACAGTGTCTGGGTCTAGGGTTTTATAAGAGAGGGAAAAGAGAACTAAAGGGGTGGGCAATCTGAGCCATAGAATTCAAAACGATTCAATCGGAATCGTCCAAAGTGAAACGTGCTAATTCGAAGAAGGCGAAACGGTTTTGATTTGAACCGTCAGGACGTTTTGATGAAACACAGATAAGACAGGAATGATGACGTACCGTGGTGGTTGAAAAGTGCTTTTTCAGAAAGCAGGCCTGCAGAACCCGAGGCGTTCCTTCACCTTCTATCAGCATTTAATGCTGGTCTAATCGAGAAATCCCCTCGAATCCAAGCAGGATCCCAAAAGATCTTGAAGAGATCCGAGGTAAAGGCCTCCGACGAAAGTGGGGCAAAGACCTCTGATGTTTTAGATGAAGACCTCCGACAGGGAGGTTGAAGGGTCCGATATTGGAAGACGCGACGCACTATAAGTCCCTCACGTCTTGGGGGCAAATGATGGGCCCCGGCGAAGGCCGTTAGGCCCCTTAACGATTGGCAAACGGCGACTAGGCCCGTTGGGCTAGGAGCTGGGCTGCTGGAAGGCTAAGGGCTCCGACAGAAGGAGGCCCCGACATTGAATAGCCCCGATGTTATCGGACCTGGACGTGGTCGGTCCCGATAGGGGGGTTGACATCACTCCCCGACACCGAATCCTCAATGATGCAACTTGGGAGTCTCCGATAATGGTCGAGGCTCACTAGTAAGAGCACAATCCCGGAAATCTCGCCATGATTACAGTAGTGATATAATGGGCGAGATATGTGGGATGCGTGGCGAGATATACGGTGAAATATGTGGGATAGTGGATCACAATCCAACCGCCTAATCAGGTAACTGGGATAGCATTCCCCCTATAAAAGGAAGGAAGTTATCCCAGATTAGGGTTACGTTTTTACACACATACACATATTGCTTGCTTGATCACCGTACTTACGTTAAGCATCGGAGAGGGATTCTGGGCCACCGCCCTCTATTCCCCTTCTGCAGGATTGCGAGGAGCTAAGGAGTCCGTCACCGTAACCGGAGTTCCTACCGTGATCCAACAGCTGTGATGGACCGACAAGGTCTCGCCCGATACCCTCCGAGGAAAGAAGGCGAATTCCTAGGAGGCCGCCCTGATCGCTACTGTCGTTACCATCGAGCCAATGGTCACGACACTGAAAACTGTCGGGAGCTGAAGAAGGAAATTGAAAAGCTGATCCAGAAGGGGAAGTTGAAAGAGTTCGTTGGAAGGTGAAGGTGCCAATCCCGCTCCAAAAGTCGATCACGGTCCTGCTCCAAATCCCGTGATCGATCCCCGAAGAAGAAGAAGGTTGAGCAAGAAGCTTCAGGTTCGGGTGCCCGCAAGGAGAGGCGGGGAACTATCAACGTCATCCACGGAGGAATGGCAGCGGGAGGTGATACCTCTGCTTCACGGGAGAACTACGCTTCCCGCATATCTGCCGCGGTGGTGTTAGGCAAAAGGTCCCGGTCGTGGACTCTGAAGGAGGAAATGGTGATTTCTTTCTCGGCGGAGGATCTAGTAGGCGTGGAGAGCCCTCACGACGACGCCTTGGTCGTGACCCTGGACGTGGACGGATTCGAGATGAAGCGGATCCTGATAGACGGAGGGAGTTCCTCCGATATTCTTTTCATGGACGCTCTGGAAGCCATGGGAAAGACGAAGAAAGACCTCACACAGGTGGACTTCCCGATGGTAGGATTCTCTGGCTCCACTTCTTACCCGCTGGGAATGATTACCTTACCGGTGGAGTTTGGTAGTGGCTGGAAGATGGAGAAGCGAAACGTAGATTTCGTCGTAGTAGAGTCTGCGGGGGCATACAACGCTATTATCGGGAGGACCACTATCAACCCTCTCATGGCAGTCGCCTCGACGGTTCACCAGAAGATGAAGTTCCCGACTGACAACGGGGTCGGAGAGGTCAAGGGCGACCAAGTGGCGTCGCGAAAATGCTACGTTAACGCTACCCGACGGAGAAGGAGGGAAGCCATGACTGTCCTTCAGACTGATGCCGATCCTCGAGAGGAGTATGGGCGTCCCGCCCCCATGGAGGATCTGAAGGAGGTTGAGATTGATGGGCCTCAGAGGAAGGTGAAGATCGGGTCTGCTTTGTCGGAGGAAAGAGCCCGAGAATTGATCGAGCTCCAGAAGGAGTTTAAGGAGCTGTTTGCCTGGTCCCCGAGTGATATGCCAGGAATCAGCCCCGATGTGATAGTGCACGAGCTGAAGATAGACCCCGCGATCAAGCCTATCGCGCAGAGAAGGCGTCTGATGGGCGCGGATAAGAGGATCGCGATCCAGCAAGAAGTCGGCAGACTGCTTGACGCTGGATTCATCAAGGAGCTCCTATTCCAGACTTGGGTGGCTAACCCAGTCCTGGTGCGAAAGAGTAACGGAAAGTGGCGGATGTGTGTCGACTTCCGCGACTTGAACAAAGCCTGCCCGAAGGACTGCTACCCGCTTCCGAGGATTGACCAGCCGGTGGATGCCACATCGGGACATGAGCTGCTAAGCTTCATGGATGCCTATTCCGGGTACAACCAAATCAAGATGGTGAAGGAGGATGCCCCCCATACGGCTTTCTATGCCGACAGTGACGTCTACCATTATTATGTGATGCCCTTCGGATTGATCAATGCCGGAGCAACTTACCAGCGAATGGTGAACAAGTTGTTCGGAGACATGTGGGGGAAAACCATGGAGGCGTATGTGGACGACATGCTGGTGAAGTCCCGACAGGCAGGAGACCATGTCCAGAACTTGGCGGCGGCATTTGAGCGGATGAAGTTCCATCAGGTTCGGCTAAACCCCGACAAATGTGCTTTCGGGGTGAACTCGGGGAAGTTCCTAGGGTTCATGGTGAGCCAGAGAGGAATCGAGGTGAACCCCGAGAAGCTGCGGGCAATCGAGGAGATGCAGTCCCCGAAGACCCATCGGGAGGTCCAGGTGCTGAATGGCCGGTTGGCCGCGATGAATCGCTTCCTATCCAAGGCGAGTGACCGAGCCATGCCATTTTTTGATGTGCTGAGGGCCCACAAGAAGTTCGAGTGGACCGACAAGTGCGAGGAGGCTTTCCAGGCACTCAAGCAGCACCTCCGTACCCTTCCGCCGTTGGCGAAACCAGTCCCAGGCGAGCCGCTTTATCTCTATTTGGCTGTTTCTGATGTGGCTGTTAGTTCTGTTTTGATTAAACTTGTCAAGGGCAACCAAGTGCCTATCTATTATGTAAGCAAGGCGTTTGCCAAGTCTGAAATAAACTATCCCGCTATTGAGAAGTATCTCTTCGCGTTGATTATTGCCGCTCGAAAGCTACGACCTTACTTCCATGCCCATGAAGTCACGGTATTGACTAATCAGCCCCTGAAGCACTTTTTGAACCGACCGGAGGCGTCGGGGAGACTGGTGAAATGGGCCATCGAACTGACGGAGTTTCGTATTCATTTCGCTCCGAGAACCGCTATTAAGGGCCAGGCATTGGCAGATTTTATAGCTGAGTCTACGGCACCCAATCTGGAAGTAACGGGTCCCGCAGAGGGGGCAACCATGGAGGAAGTCCCGACAACAGAACAACAGCAAGAACAGCCAAATGAGGAGAATACTTGGGAGATGTACACTGATGGTTCATCGAGTGTAGAAGGCTCGGGGGCAGGATTCATATTAATACCGCCCGGCGGAGGCGAGCCCCTGCGATATGCCTTGGCGTTGACGTTCAAAGCCACCAACAATGAAGCAGAATACGAGGCTCTCATCACGGGCCTCAAGATTGCCAAGGGTACAGGGGTCGATCATTTAAAAGTGAAGTGCGATGCCAGCTTGGTTGTAAATCAAGTCCAGGGGAACTATGAAGCCAGGAGCCCGACAATGAAGAAGTATTTGCACGAGGTGCAGACTTTGAAGGGAAGCTTCAAAAGCTTCGATATCGAGGCGATCCCAAGGGAAGAAAACGAGGAAGCAGATGCCTTAAGCAAGTTTGCTCTGCGAGTGGCCCCCGAAGAGAATCGGAAGGTACATTTCCTAGAGAGGGTGATTATCTCAAACATTGATCCAGCGGAGATCTGCGCTATTGAGATAAGATCGGAGGAAGAAAAGAAGCCCACTTGGATGACCCCGATGGTCACATACCTGACTACGGGGGCACTTCCCGATGACAAGGTGGCAGCTGTCAGGTTGCGTCGGATTGCGGACAACTACGCGATGGTGGACAACCAGTTATACAAAAAAGGGTATGTAAAGCCTTTCTTAAAATGCGTGGCGGAACCCGACACGAATCGGATCCTGAGGGAACTACATGAGGGAGTCGCAGCCTGTCATGAAGGGGCCCGATCTCTTGTAAGGAAGGAGCTGAACTTGGGCTACTATTGGCCTTCGATGAACAAGGAGGCGACAGCAATGGTCCGATCCTGTGATGCATGCCAGAGGTACGCTCCGAATATCGTGGCTCCCGCCGCGGACTTAATGCCCATCAGGAGTGCATGGCCCTTCGCGCAATGGGGGATTGACTTGGTGGGACCTCTTCCCCAAGCGAAAGGTCAGTGCAAGTATTTGCTCGTGGCTATCGATTACTTCTCAAAGTGGATAGAGGCTAAGGCATTGGCCAGGACGACGGGGCAGCAGATCCTCAAATTCCTCCAAACTCAGATCATATCCCGGTATGGGATTCCTCGAGTGTTGATCAGCGACAACGGCCCTCCGTTTAATGGGGCTCAGTTGAAGGAGTACCTGGAGGAGTTGAATATCGAACATCGGACCGCCTCAGTCCACCACGCTCAAACCAATGGCCAGGTGGAATCAGCCAACAAAATCGTGATGGATGGCTTGAAGAAGAGAGTCTACGCCTTGCAAGGCCATTGGCTGGATGAGCTCGAGAACGTGATGTGGGCTGTGAGAACAACACCCAAGCAATCAACAGGAGAAACTCCGTTTGGCCTGGTTTATGGCACGGAGGCAGTCGCTCCCGTGGAAATAGCGGTGGCGTCCCATCGCGCGAAATATTACGAGCCTCTGACAAACGAGGAAATGAGGCGTCAAGACTTAGACTTGCTCGAGGAGAAAAGATGGAAGGCTGATGAAGTTCAGGCCCGAATGCGTCTGGCAACAGCCCGATATTACAATCGGCGTGTCAGGTCCCGACAATTCTTCGTGGGAGAACTTGTCTGGCGGAGGAACGAGTTCATTCAACAAGATCAGATCAACAAGCTATCGCCAAAATGGGAGGGACCTTACAAGATCGTAGGGATGCCAGCACCCAATGCATACAGGCTAGAGGACCTTGATGGCAAGACGTTGAAGCATTCCTTCAGTGGCGAACACTTGAAGAAGTATCATGTTTGATATTAAGCCGCCGTGAAGGGCGCAAATTGTCTATCAATAAGATCCGATGTAAGCCTATTTTGAGTTATTTATGAATAAAAGAAGTTGCTTCCGATCAAATTGCTTTTAGATTTATTCTAACTGTTAGTAAGACGCCCTGAAGGACGCGACGAAAGCCTTCCGAGGTACGATAAAAGCCTTCCGAGGTATGCGTAAGTCGTCTATATGATGCGGCCAAAAGCCTTAACGGGTATGGACAAAAGCCCTACGGGGTACACGTAAGTCGTCTATATGATGCAACCAAAAGCCTAGGTACGAAAAGGCCCTGATGGGTCCGCGTAAGTCGTCTATATGATGCGGCCAAAAGCCTTAACGGGTACGGAAAAGCCTTAACAGGTCCGCGTAAGTCGTCTATATGACGCGGCAAAAAGCCTTAAAGGGTACGATTAAGCCGTTCGGTAGAGACGCAGTAAAAGCCCTAAGGGGTGTGAAAATGGCCTTGAAAGGCAGGGATAAGAAACCTTAAGTGGTGAAGTCCCGATTGGACGAGAAACCTTAAGTGGTGAAGTCCCGATTGGACGAGAAACCTTAAGTGGTGAAGTCCCGATTTTGGACGAGAAACCTTAAGTGGTGAAGTCCCGATTGGACAAGAAACCTTAAACGGTAAAATCTCGAGTAAAACGTCGGAAGGACGTATGAAGTCATTTTAATGGCGCATCGGAACGTTCTGAGTAACGAATTTAAAGCCGCTTTAGATAAAGTGCAAACGAGTATCGGTGCCAAAGAGGCCAGAAGGCCAAAGAGGTTCGATACAAGAGATAAAGGAGAAAGACAACAAGGACTAAAAGATGTAAACATTAAACTTGGTCCTTGTTGTAAGATGGATCCTCAGCAGCATCGGAGGGAGCAAGGTTTGGAGGGGCCTGGGCGGAAGGCTCCGCGGCTGGCGGAGTCGGGTCCATGGCAGCGGCCTCTTCACTCTCCGCGGGGAGGTTGAAGTATTTCTCCGCGAAAGGGGCGAGAGTCTCGGACTTCTTGAAGTCGATGGAATCCTCGTATGCGGTGTAGAGCTCTTCGACGGCATTGAACAGAACGTTCTCCACCTCGGACTTACAGAACTCTACAGCAGCCACCTTGAATTCTTCAGAGTCCCGATACTCCCCGCGGCCCTGCAGGCGGCCCTCCTCGAGGCCTTGAGCCTTGGCCTCAGCCAGCTTGGCAGAAAATTCAGCCCTCTCGGCTTCGAACTTCGCCTTGGCCTCCGCGAGAAGATCCGCGAAGATGTTCTTCTCGCGAATGAGCTGCGTCCTCTCCGACTCATGCCGCTGATTATCCGCCTGGACCATCTTCCGCTCCCGACGCATGACAGCCTCATGATCGTGGACTTTCTTGAGCAGGCCCGAAGTCATCTCGTCTAGGAGAGCTTTCTCCTTGGCCATCTTATTCCTGGCCGCCACCGCCTCGTCGAGGTCCACCTGGAGCTTGGCCAATGCGTCGGGGTCTGACCGAGCTTGAGCCTCCTCCAAAGCACCCTTCAGAGCCAGGATAAGGCCGAAGCAGCGCTGTTGGTTCGCAGTGTCCTGAGAGAAGGGAGGAAAAGATCAAGATACAGTAATCGGAGATAAGAATGATGAAGAAAATAAAACAAAGATGAAGTCTTACCTCCATCCGACGAATAGCCATATCGCGGATCTCCTCCTCAAGGTCCTCCCGCGTCAAGGATAGGGGTCGCCTCAAGGCTGGAGGAATTGACCCCGCCAGCAGATGCAGGGCCAATCCAGGATCAAGGTTTCCCCGCTGGAGTGGAACCCCTTGGAGAGACTCGATCGGGTTCCAAGGCATCATCCCCTGGTCGGGGGTGAAAACCTTGTAAAGATTTTCATCCACGGGGAGAGGGGGGATGACCCTAGAACTTTCAGCCAGAGGAGCCACCTCGGCTGGTGGCTCGGGAGTCGGAGTGCGGAACTCGGGAGGAGGACTCCGGGACACATCCTCCACGACGGGCCACAAGGTGCTCCGACCGCGCCCGCGACGGAGCAGGCCACCTTCAGCGGGCTCCTCAGAGGAAGGAGAAGCCTCCAAGTCAGTCACCTGACGGAACTGGGCTTCCGTCGGGGTTTCCTCTGGCACCGGCGCCGGTGGAGTCACGGCCCGGGCTGGAGTAGCAGCACGCCCCGGAGTGACAGCCTCCGATGGACCTGCGGTGGCGGGATGAATAAAGTCATGAAGAGTACCCTCAGGACACCAGATGATTTGACGATCGAAGTGTTGGTTCTTCCCAAAGACGTTGTAATATCCCGCCTTGAGAACGCGGGGGATCTCTCCTCGAAGGATGTACTTGATCTCTTGAACCCGCGTTTTCCGATCAGCGGGGATAAATTCCCTGGGAACTAATTTCTTATATCGTTTAATTGCACGACGAACACGCTTACCTTCCTCGGCGGTAGTGACCCCGAAGGCTTGGTCAATCTCCTCCCTCCTGGCCTTCTTGGCCCCGACTTGCTCTTCGGTCGGAGGAGCAGCAGATAGAGGAGTAGAAGAGGAAGCGCCTTTCTTCACCAACTTTCGCTTCCGCTTGGAGCCACTCTGGACGGCATCAGTCTCGCCCTGCTTCAAAAGGAGATGAGTCAACAGAGAAGCCTTCTTGGCTGCAAAAGTAAAAGAAAAGATGGTTAGAAATATTACCCAGATGACCAAGTCCTTGGAAACAGAGTCAAGGAGCCGGACTCCGATAGTAATTAGGTTCCTCTCCTGGAGCTTATTGGCGTCGAGGGGTATGAAGTTGTCTCCCCAGCGGTAGAGCTGAACCATTTGGAGGGTGTTGAGGTCATCCTCAGTGTAGTCTAAGAGCTTGGGGGCAGGGTCCGCCACGACCTCCCATCGAGGCCATGGGACAGAGCTGTGCTGGACGAAGAAGTAATACTTCTTCCATCCGCTGTTGTCGGACCCCGAATCGCGAATCAGCACCCGATCTTTGTGGAACTTCCAAGTTTCGCTATCCCAACCGAAACGTGAAAGTTGCTCCTTTGTCCACTTAGGGAGTCGTGGGGAGAAGGAGCAGACGCCAGCTTTGTTGCACTTCATGCCGTAGAAAGTGCGGAATAGCAGTAGACTGTACGTCCATTGCTGGCGGTGGCACAAGAGTTGGAAGGCATTCCACACGCGGATGGCGTGTGGAGAGAAGGTACAAGGATGCGTTTTGTAGAAGTTGCACATCTCCACCATATTTCCGCAGAAGGGGAACCGAATCCCCGCGCTTATTTGTCCGGCGGAGACGAACACTTCCCCTGCCCGAGGAGGCGTAATGATGTGCTTCCTTCTGACAGCATGTTGAGACTCATATGGGAAGCGGGGTTCCCAATCTGAGGTAATACACCCCTCTCTAAGGGCAGCCTCATACGAAGCCTCAGATATCTCATTGACAGCAAACTCGAAAGTGAAAGGAGCTCTAACCTCAGAACTAGCTTCGTCTAAAACGATTGCAAACAAGAGGATTTGAGAAAAGAAGAACAAACAGTAAGTAAATCACGAAAACATAGAATAAAGTCTTACCAGACATGATCGATGATCGGAAAGATAAAATGGAGGAAGATCAGAAGGTTGAAGGCCTTTGATCACTTGAACAGCAGGAGGAGCTTGGAGAAGAAGCTTCGAATGCAAGAATGGCTGAAATCGAGAGAGTGCAGAAGAAGTGAATAAAACCAGGGTTTTAGCTTTTATAAGCAAAAGGACAACTGAGGGAACTTAATCTTGACCGTTGAAGACGAAACGACTTGATCTCGATCGTTGAAATTATGAAGACGGTACGGAAGACACAGCTGGATGGGCACGATCTGCACCGTTGAAGAGGAAACGACACGATCTTAATCGCCGAGATTATGGGTACGGAAGGGACGTGCGTGACGTCATGGCTGCTTTTCCAGAAAACAACAGTCACGCCGGTTTAAACGTCGTTTCCTTATCCCTAGGCATTTAATGCTGCAGTAACCGAAGAGTCTCCTCGGATTTGGCAACTGCCCATGGGGTCTGGTGGGCCCAAGGCAATCATGAGTAAGAGACTCTGTTATGCAACAATCACACGCAAGGCAAAGGCCTCCGACGGTGGTATCGGAAGGTATAAAAACAAAAGCCTCCGACGGTGGTATCGGAAGGTATGAAAACAAAGGCCTCCGACGGTGGTATTGGAAGGTATAAAAACAAAAACCTCCAACAACGAGGTCAGAAGAGCTGAATTAAAAGACATGACGAACTAAAAGTCCCCCATGTCTTGGGGGTAAATGATGGGTTCCGATGTAATCGTTAGCCCCGTTAACAACCAATGGACGGCGAGTAGGTCCAATGGGCCTCGTAAAAAGCCTGGAAGGCCCAGAGGCCCAGCACGAAGGGTCCCGACTTTAGCGGTCCCGATGTATGAGCTGAATGCTCCCGATAAGAAGCCTCTGAGTAGGCCCCGATATGCCTTAGTAAAGGCCCCGATAATAAAGCCCCGCAGAGGCTAGACCTGTCCCGTAGAGACTGAAGGTCCTGGGTGGTGATCTAGAATGAGACAACTCTGGAGTCCCCGACAGGAGTCGGGACTTGTGATCAGAGAATAAAGGCCAAGAAACCCGCCTACCAGATAGAGTAGGGGGAGACGGTTAGAGATAGAGATAAATCCCCCGAGATACGCAGGGCGTGCCCGAGATACGCGGAGTATGGGTAAGATACGCGGAGCGTGGGGCGAAATCTACGGAATCCCTAACGAGATATACGGAATCATGGGCAAAACGGCCAATCACGGCCACAGGTAACTGAGTAACTTCCCCTCCTATATAAAGGAAGAGGTTACCTCAGAAAACCCTAATCTATCTAATACGAACTTAGACTTCTTGCTTATCACCCCATTGATCACATACTCATTTAAGCATCGGAGAGGGATTCTGGGTCACCACCCAGGTCATCCCCTTTTGCAGGATTACGCGGAGCCCAGGAGTCCAAAGCTTTCCGTCAAGGACGTAACGGAGCTTCGCCCGTGATCCAACAGGGACAAATGACATTAATTCCACGGAATGTTATTTTACCATCTTTTGCAAACATGTTGTACATTTAAAAACATATTGATCCATAAAACCATATTTTTCACATTCTAAGTTTTAAAATATATTAATTCATAAAACCATATTTTTAAACATGTTGCGTATTTTACCAACTTTTCTCACATAGTTATAAAAAAAATCAGTCATGCCTAATTACTGTTTACTTAATTGAGTAGTATTCATATCAATTCAATCATATTTTGAAAAAAAAAAATTACAACAAAGTATTAATCCCAAATGTTATGATTGTTTTTTTTAATTTTTTTTTAAAATAGGCACATTCATTCTTTCAGGCTTCAGCAGACAAAATTCTCATATCCATCCCCTTAGCATCTCCTCTTCTTCAGATACCTTTCCTCTGCCTGCCTCCGGGACCCACTACCCTCTCTACTTCACCACCATATATATATAGTATACTATATTTATTCACTCTCTCAGTTTTGAGGCGCCATTTCTGCACTGACGTTAGTGGTGGTTGATACCTCCACGGCTTCGCTTCCACCTCAGCTGAAGGAGCTCAAAATCACCTCCAATTCTGCCTCTTATGGCTTCTTCCGTTCTTTTTCCGGCCACTTCAGCTGCCGGAGCTTACAGAGATAGTAGCCGATTCTTGGCGTCCCGGAACCAAGGATTGATTGTGAGGACGCGCCAGAGGTTGTGCGTGCGTTCTTCTCTTGATTCAAACGTGTCCGATATGAGTGTCAATGGTATGATTTGGATTCTTTAGCTTACCTTGTTGAATCCAAACTTGATTCTGCTGTTTACTCTCTGATTCCTGTATGGTTAATTTGGCTTTATTGTATTGAAATGATAGCTTTTCTGTGGCTGTTGAAGTATTTGAGTTCTTGGTTTGAGTTTTTATTGGAATTGAGCAAGGTTGCGGAGTTAGGCTATTTAGTTTTAGAAGTTGTCATTGATATTAGCTTTCAATTGTCATTTCGATGGAGGATTCCATGACTTGAAGCGGTGGATTATTGATGATCAAACTGGGGAATCCATTTATTTAGTACAAGAGAATTAACGAAACAGTTTATGATGCTTCAACTCACTCCACTGATATGTGATGAAGTCTTTCTTTATCTCATTTTCATGAAATAACAAAGAAAGGAACCCGGAAGAATTTTTTGACTGTTTCCTACCAATTTCAGTTTAAATCTACTGCGTATAATTTATTTAGGTTAAGCATTTACCATTTCTTTTATGTTTTGCATGTCAGCTCCAAAGGGTTTGTTTCCGTCTGAGCCTGAACACTATAGAGGGCCAAAATTGAGAGTAGCAATCATTGGAGCAGGTCTTGCGGGTATGTCAACTGCAGTTGAGCTTTTGGATCAAGGCCACGAGGTTTGGAATCTTAAATCTATAATTTTGAATGCAGTAACTTTATATAGTAATGAATCATATTCTAAAGTGATAGCATACATAGTCAGATAGAATATCAATTTAACAGGTATTGGTTGGAGTGTTTTATTGATGTTTCATATGAGTTTCTGAATAAACTATACATCCCTTTTTTAGGTTGACATCTATGAATCAAGGACCTTCATTGGAGGTAAAGTGGGTTCTTTTGTTGACAAACGTGGAAACCACGTAGAAATGGGTCTGCACGTTTTCTTCGGATGCTACAATAATCTTTTCAGATTGATGAAAAAGGTGAAGTCTCAATGCGAATTTGCAACCTGTATTTTGAACTTAATTGCACATTTCATCAGATGAAACATCATTATTCAAACAGTACTTTTGATCTTCTTCCTTCTTCATCAACTGTGGTATCTTAGGTAGGTGCAGAAAAAAACTTGCTTGTGAAGGATCATACTCACACCTTTGTGAACAAAGGCGGTCGGATTGGCGGTATGTATACTTTGAACTCAGATTATTTTATCTAATCCTAAACCAGGTTAAAACATTTCCTCATATTCATGCAACTGGTCTTTGTGTTGCCAGAGCTTGATTTTCGTTTTCCAGTCGGAGCTCCACTACATGGTATCCAGGCCTTCCTAACTACAAATCAGTTGGAGGTAGGTCTTTGTACTACTTAATGATCTGCAAGCATGAATCACTTTGGTTCACCATATCACCGAAGTCCTGATTACAGCAACTGATTTACCCGCTGCTTAATGTGCAAAACATTGAATAGATCAATATTTATTCTCTTAATTTGAAGGACAAATGAAGATACTTCGTTTCTAGGCAAGCACCTAATGCTTTTCTTATGATTCTCCTGTTGTTTTGTTGGAACATATTTAACCATGGGAAAGCCTAGAAGTGTACTGGGTTTGCTTCATAAAATGTGTATATGTATCAAGTCTGAACCTTACTGGCAGCATGTATTTAATTAAGTTCTTGATGTGTTGCTATTCATCATTTCTATTTTTTATACATCGTTGATCAGGTTTCTTGTGCCTCTATTATTAGTAGTAGTTATTAACCCCTTACACCACCTTTCTATTTCTTCTATTTTTATTTTATTTTTTGTAATTTTCCTCCAATTATGTAATTAATATGAAGCCTGTCACTCTGCAGCCTTATGATAAAGCTAGAAATGCTTTAGCTCTAGCTCTAAGCCCTGTTGTGAAGGCTCTAGTTAACCCAGATGGAGCACTGAAGGACATACGGGATTTAGACAGTGTAAGGATGCCATCTCAATCCTCTATCAACTCTTGATCTTTTTGGTCGCCATGCTATATGATTTTATTCTAGATTATTTTTTGGCCAGAAACTTGCACAGCTTCATGCTATAGTTGTTGTTAGAGATAGGATAATATTCTGATATATATCTCTATCTATTGAGATCCTACCAGCTACACACCTATATATATATCTACAGGGACTGTGAAAGACTCTCAAGGAGAACAAATCGTAAGTGTTGTGTTAACTTGTATGCTGTTCAACCTCCAACAGATAAGTTTCTCCAATTGGTTCATGTCCAAGGGGGGCACGCGCAAAAGTATCCAGAGAATGTGGGACCCGGTAGCATACGCTCTTGGATTCATCGACTGTGATAACATTAGTGCTCGATGCATGTTGACCATATTTGCACTGTTTGCTACCAAGACCGAGGCTTCTTTACTCCGCATGCTCAAGGGTTCTCCCGATGTTTATTTAAGTGGGCCAATCAGAAAGTATATCATGGATAAAGGAGGAAGGTAATTATGAGTAGCAGTTTCTTCACTTGTTATGATGAGATTAAACCTTAGTTTTATCTGATTAGAACTAATAACCGAATGACTCTTAATCACTGGAACAGGTTCCATCTTAGGTGGGGCTGCAGAGAGATACAGTATGCTAAATCTCCTAATGGAGACACATATGTCACTGGACTCGCCATGTCTAAGGTACAAATCCTCCTTTAAGCAGTCTTCACTAATTATAAAACTGAAAAAAAAGTCACCTTTTTCTGGGAAAAAAACTAATTAAGTAAGGTAGTCAACAGATTTCCGAAGCAGAAAATATTCCATTTTTACACTAAGTTCCGATGCAAGTCTCCCACTTAGAAGCAAAGATGGGACATAATCATGGTTGTTCTTTCTCAGGCTACTGAAAAGAAAATTGTAACAGCTGATGCTTATGTGGCAGGTATGTATCATTGTATCTCATTTCAATTTTTTTTTTTTCGAGAGGTTAAGTGACTGGAGGGTCTTATTGAAACTATAATTCTGGCAGCATGTGATGTTCCTGGAATCAAAAGATTACTTCCAAAACAGTGGAGGGACTGGGAGTTCTTTGATAATATCCACAAATTAGTCGGAGTCCCTGTTGTCACTGTGCAGCTGCGATACAATGGATGGGTCACTGAGTTACAAGATCTAGAGCGGTCCAGGTGTGTTATAGAAAAAAAAAAAAAAATCTCGGATATCTATTTTACTCAATTGAAATGCGGTTATGTCAATGCATCTTTTTTTATGGTTAGGCAACTGAAGCAAGCCATAGGGTTAGACAACCTCCTTTACACACCAGATGCAGATTTCTCGTGCTTCGCTGACCTGGCACTAACTTCTCCAGAAGATTACTACATCGAAGGGCAAGGTTCATTGCTCCAGTAAGAACTCTTTGCCTTCAGAAAAATAATAATTGATTTATCATTTACTGATTAATTTCTCACATCATTCAAGATGTGTTTTGACACCTGGTGACCCTTACATGCCTTTGACGAATGATGAGATCATAAAGAGAGTCTCTAAGCAGGTAATTTCATATGCTTATAGCGAATTGGAAATGAAGTATTGCTCCTTTTTTGTTGCCTCCCCTCAGTACTGTTTCACCTTCTTGTATCAGGTATTGACTTTGTTCCCATCATCACAAGGGCTAGAACTAACTTGGTCATCAGTTGTTAAAATCGGGCAATCCCTATACCGCGAAGGACCAGGTCAAGATCCGTTAAGGCCTGATCAGAAGACTCCCGTCAGAAACTTTTTCCTTTCGGGTTCATACACAAAACAGGTACCATTTTCCACCATCACTATGTGTTTCTTTGGACAATTTGCTAGATGAAGTTTGTTTTTTTTGTCAACTTGCTAGTTGAACTTATACAAAAGTTGAATAGGCTAGCTTCATCTAATTGTTGTCAAATAGTGATGGAAATGTAGATTTTGTTGTCTAGTTCTTTTTGCAAATTGCTAGCTAAACTTTAAGAAATTTTGCAATTGTTAGCTGAACTTTAGTGAGATCGACAATTTGCTAGCTGAACTTCGGAAATTTGCTATTTGATGAAATATAATGGCAAGTGATGGGCATGTGCAAGTTTCTGTTCCCCATTTTACAGAAAATATGATTAGCTAACAATTTGTCCCCAAAAAAGCAAAATGATTCAAGTCCTCAAAGTTCAGCTAGGAAGTTGCTAGTTTATCCTTTAAGTTTAATTCCATGGAGTTAAAACGATAATAAAAAAAAAAAATTAAGCACTGCCAGTGAACATTTTGATACCAAAACAAGAGTCGGACTTAGTTAAAGAATGCACTTCAGATTTGTGCGTGATTATATATACAAACTCAGCTTCCCTCTGAACATTCTGTAGTATTATAATTTCCCTCATGTTATGTTGCAGATAAGAAAATTACATGTTGGTTGCAGGATTACATAGACAGTATGGAAGGGGCGACTCTATCAGGAAGGCAGACATCTGCTTATATATGTGATTCCGGGGAGGACTTGGTGCTGCTGAAAAAACAAATAGCAGCAGCCCCTCAAGAATCGGTAGGCCAAACCCTTCTCGTCTAACCCAAATTCACTTCTTACACATCCATACCCAAATTGGCGGTCATGATTAAGTTATTCTTGTTTCTGTATAATTTACGTATATATATATAGGAGGTACGTCCATTAGAAATTGTTGGTTGAGTTGATGATTAATGAAGAAGATGCGTGAGTTTATATGCCTTTTCTTCCCCCCAGAAGCAATACAAATCTAAGCATCTAACGGTAAACGTGTTCATTCACAAATCTAACGGTTTATTATTCTAACCTTTCTTAATTGCTGTCCATCTCATTTTAGTTGCATTATTTTAGCCAAACATACTTATATATATTCTTACTTATATGTTCGGCTGTTTATTCAAAAGTATTATGCTTATACTATTTTTAGTAATAAGTACCACAAGCGCTGTGCTTAACAAATAACAAGCATGGTAAAAGCACTCCGATTGGGGCAGTTTAGAAAATAATTCATAAATTAGGGAGGGAGTGAAGTGGTCTATTTAGAAAGCAGATTTCTATTTTCCGTAAAGAATCTAAAATCAGCAGCAACTCAACCAACCATTCATTATCCAATCTACTACTGGTGTCACTTACTCTCCTCAACCGACGATATCTGTCACGCAAATGATAATGAGCCCCGGTCGGAAGACATCCAGAGCTTCCTCGATAATTCTTTAACCAAAATGCCCCATATTGGAGCTCAAACTCCAGACCCTAGCGAATCGGATTTTTGGGTCTCCAGTTTGATGAAGAACAGGGAGCTGAATCCGATCAATATCATTCCTGGCAGATCGATGAAGATCATTAGGGAGACTCCGACCTCCACCATTGTTAGGTGGCCATACCTTCGGACAATGGAGGGGAGTGTGGAATCTGACCAAGAATGAAAAATACCATCTGGAGGGACATGTTCTTCAATGATGAAGATCTCGAGAAAGTGAATAAGGCCGAAGCAGCTTGATTGGACCTTCAAGAACGCATTTTAATTTCACCAAATTTGTATGTTGAAAGTAAATTTGTGTTTTGCTGTTTGTACTAAGAAAATGGAGAAAAAATATCAAGATTTGAGTGATTGTTACCAGAAAAGAAATATCTTTTATGTGATTGGAATTAAATTGGAATCCAAGATCATAGGTTTTTTCGTTAAATTGATCTTGATTTGTGTGCAATGTTTGCTGTCTCTCATGAATCTGCTTTACTTTGTGATGGGTTTCGACATAGCCGTTAGGCCCATTAACGACGAGTAAACGGTGAAATAGGCCCACTGGGCTTCGAAAGAGGCTTAGAGGACTAATGCGAGGTGTCCCGACAAGGTCGGTCCCGACATATGAGCTATACGCTCCCGATAGTATGCCTTTAAGTAGGCCCCGATGATGTGCCTTTGAGTAGGCCCCGATGATATGCCTTTGAGTAGGCCCCGATATTGAATCCCTGAGAAGATTGGCCCTGTCCCGATGACGAGAGGCCCCGAGCGGTGACCAAAGGAGATAACTCTGGAGTCCCCGACATCCGTCGGGACTTGCCACCAGAGAACGAGACCGAGAAACACGCCCACTATCAGCGTAGTGGGAAAGTGGCCAGAAAAGACGGAACGTGGGCTACTGGCCGAGATAAACGAAACGTGGCAGTTATCCCAACAAGTAACTGAGGTAACCCCTCCCCTATATAAAGGAAGGAATTACCTCAGGATTGAGACGTTCACATACACTTACATACTGATACTTGCTTGCCTGCATCGAGATACTCATTTAAGCATTGGAGAGGGATTCTGGGTCACCGCCCTGTCTATCCCCTTCTTGCAGGATTACTTGGAGCGAAGGAGTTCGGACTTCCGTCAAGAACGTACCGGAGTTCCAACCGTGATCCAACATTGGCGCCGTCTGTGGGAAGCGTAACAAAAAGCGAAAATGGCTTCTACCCGATCGATGGCTGGCAAGCAAAAGAAGAGACAAGGACAATCTGGCGGTTCCCGCCACCCTGCTGGAACTCTGAATTCAGGGCCGCCGGAGCGCACTGTTGATCTGCATGATCCTCCCCCTGCTGTTTCCAAAACAGGGGGGCATCATGATGATCGCAAAGATTCCATTCGGAACTCGTCGGAGAGCCGGGAAGAGGTCCCGAGGAGGGACTAGGATGCTCCTACAAAGGTGGACCTGACAAAGACTATGCTGGATGCCATGCCGATATTCCTGGAGACTATGGAGGCTCTCCTGGATCGAAGGGAGGCTGCCAAGAAGAAGGAGGAGGAGTTGCCTCCGCCCCCGCCGAGAGAGAATCGGGACGGGCAGGAGGCCCAACCCGAGCACCAGGACAAGGGCAAGGAGCCTGCCCTATCGGAGCAGTTCGTGGTCGATGGGCCTGGACCGGTGCAGCATAGGACCATTCCTCTCAATGGCCCTATCACCCCCGATCAAGTGGTGAAGATCGTGAACATCTGTATGGGGGACCAGAAGAAGATGATGTCGGAGCTGAGGGATCGATCCACTCATCCCTTTGTTCCCCGATTGGTGAACACCACTGCCCCGCCAGGACTGGGTATCCCGAAAATCAAGGAGTATGATGGTGAGGGAGATCCAGTTCGTCATGTCCAGAAGCATGTCATGGCTTGTCTAGGCAGAGCCCCGAATGACGATATAGTGTGCGTTTTGTTCCCAGGTACACATGGGGAAAGGGCTCTGACGTGGTTCTTTAGCCTTCCTCCAGGGTGCATCTCTAGCTGGACCTAGATGCATGATCACTTCATCCAGCAGTACCAGGGTCGCCGACGTCTCCTGAAAAGCGCGAGGTCCCTGGCTGAAGTGGTACAAAGGCCCGACGAGTCGCTGGCGCATTACTATCAAAGGTACACTGCCAGCGTGGCCGAGATTGATGAGGAGATGTCGGAGGGAGAGACCATCCGCACCTTCATTCGGAACCTGACAGCACCATATGGTTCCGACCTGATGCACAACGTGGCTGAGAAGGCTGTGTGGAACATGGAGGTGCTGCAGAAAAGGGTGAAGCAGCAAATCGACGTCTAGGAGTCGAAGATAGCTGCCGGAGACCTCGATCCTCCAAAATCGAACAAGGGGAAGCAGTCGTTCAAGCCCTCGGACGATCGCAGGAGAAAAGATAAACCCGAGAATAGTCGGGGTCGAGGCCGCTCCAATCGGAGGGAAGACAAGCGTCCCTCGAAATCGGACAAGCGGGAGGACCGTTACACTCCTCTCATTTGCTCTATGGGCGCTGTGTTGGCGGTGATGGACCGACAGGGTATTACTAGGTACCCCCCGAAAAAAGATGGAGAGTTCATGGGAGCCCGCACCGATCGTTATTGTCGCTTTCATCGCGCCAGCGGTCACGACACTAACCATTGTCGGGAGCTGAAGAAGGAGATTGAGAAGCTGATCCAGAAGGGGAAGCTCAATGAATTTGTGGCTGGACAACGGGGCCGATCCCGTTCCCGGTCCCGATCGCGGTCTCGCTCCGATCCCACGATCGGTCCCCGAAGAAGGACAAACCTGAGTCTTCCAATGCCCGCAAGGAGAAGCGAGGAACCATTAATGTGATTCATGGAGGACTTGCTGCAGGAGGAGATACCACGGCATCTCGGGAGGTCTATGCTTCTCGGATTCCCATTGCTGTGGTGCTGGGCAAGAGGGCCCGAAATTGGACTCCGAAAGAAGAAATGGTGATTCCCTTCTCAGCAGAGGACCTGATAGGTGTGGAGACCCCGCACGATGATGCTTTAGTCGTCACCCTAAACGTGGACGGGTACGAGATGAAGCGGATCTTGATAGATGGAGGGAGCTCCTCCGATATTTTGTTCATGGACGCACTGCAGGCCATGGGGTAAACCAAGAAGGACTTGAAGCCTGCGGACTTCCCGAATGTCGGATTTTCTGGCTCTACCTCTTACCCGGTGGGGATGATTACCTTACCGGTCGAGTTCGGAAGTGGTTGGAAGTCGGAGAAGAGGAACGTAGAGTTCGTGGTGGTCGAGTCTGCGGGGACCTACAATGCCATTATCGGGAGGACTACCATCAATCCGTTGGGGGCAGTTGCCTCAACTGTCCATCAGAAGCTGAAATTCCCGACCGACCACGGAATCGGGAAAGTCCAGGGCGATCAGGTGGCCTCCAGAAGGTGCTACGTCAATGCCACTCGAAGGAGGAATCGGGAGGCTATGACTGTTCTCCAGACTGACACTGATCCCCGAGAGGAGTTTGGGCGTCCCGCCCCGATGGAGGATTTGAAGGAGGTCGAGATTGATGGACCTCAGAGGAAGGTGAAAATCGGGTCCGCTCTGACTGAGGAGACGGCCCGAGAATTGATCGATCTGTTGAAGGAATTCAAGGAGCTATTTGCCTGGTCCCCGAGTGACATGCCAGGAATAAGCCCCGATGTGATTACTCACGAGCTGAAGATTGATCCCGCGATCAAGCCGATTACACAGAGAAGGCGCCCGATGGGTGCTGACAAGAAGATCGCGATCCAGCAAGAGGTGGGCAGGTTGCTCGATGCTGGATTCATTAAGGAGCTCCGATTCAGACCTGGGTCGCCAACCCAGTCCTGGTGAAGAAGAGCAATGGCAAATGGCGGATGTGTGTTGATTTTCGCGACCTAAACAAGGCATGCCCGAAGGATTGCTACTTGCTCCCGAGGATCGACCAGCTGGTGGATGCCACATCGGGACATGAACTGCTGAGCTTTATGGATGCCTACTCTGGCTACAATCAGATCAAGATGTCCAAGGAGGATGCCCCCCACACCGCCTTTTATGCTGATAGTGACATCTATCATTATGATGTTATGACCTTTGGATTGATCAATGCAGGCGCAACTTATCAGATGATGGTGAACAAGCTGTTCGGAGATATGTTGGGGAAGACAATGGAGGCCTATGTGGACGACATGCTGGTGAAGTCCCGACAGGCCGAGGATCATGTTCACAACTTGGCCACAGCGTTTGAGCGGATGAGGCTCCATCAAGTTCACTTGAACCCGACCAAGTGTGCCTTCGGAGTGCACTCAGGGAAGTTTCTGGGCTTCATGGTGATCCATAGGGGAATCGAGGTGAACCCTGAGAAGCTGAAGGCAATCGAGGAGATGAAGTCCCCGACGAACCATCGGGAGGTGCAGGTGCTGAATGGCCGATTGGCCGCGATGAATCGCTTCCTGTCCAAGGCAAGTGATCGATCCATGCCGTTCTTTGAAGTGCTGAGGGCAAACAAGAAGTTTGAGTGGACTTCCAAGTGCGAAGAGGCGTTCCAGGCACTCAAGCAGCACCTTCGCACCCTCCCGCCATTGGCGAAGCCCATCCCAGGCGAGCCACTCTATCTGTATTTAGCTGTTTCTGAATTTGCTATTAGCTCTGTCTTAGTGAAAGTTGTAGAGGGTAGCCAAGTCCCTGTCTATTATGTAAGCAAGGCACTCGCCAAGTCTGAAATGAATTATCCCGCCGTTGAGAAGTATCTTTATGCGTTGATTGTTACTGCTCGGAAGCTGAGACCTTACTTCCATGCGCATGAGATTACCGTTTTGACGAATCAGTCCTTGAAACATTTTTTGAACCGACCTGATGCGTCGGGGAGATTAGTGAAATGGGCAGTCGAGCTTAGTGAGTTCCGCATTCACTTTGCTCCGAAAACGGCTATTAAGGGCCAGGCGTTGGCGGATTTCATAGTAGAGTCTACAGCCCCCGATCTAGAAGAAGCGGGCCCTGTAGAGGGGGCAACTATGGAAGTCCCGATAACAGAACAGTCAGAACAGCCTGATGACGAAAATACTTGGGAGATGTATACCGATGGCTCCTCAAATTCAGAAGGATCGGGAGCAGGTTTCGTACTGATACCACTAGACGGAGGCGAGCCCCTCCGTTATGCCTTGGCCTTGACATTTAGGGCCACCAACAATGAAGCTGAATATGAGGCTCTCATCACTGGCCTCAAAATTGCTAAAGGAACAGGAGTTGGTCACTTAAAGGTGAAGTGTGATGCTAGTCTGATCGTGAACCAAGTCCAGGGGCGATACGAAGCAAAGATTCCGATGATGAAAAATTATCTTCGCGAGGTGCAAACCCTGAAGGAGAGTTTCAAGAGCTTCGATATTGAGGCGATCCCGAGGGAGGATAACGTGGAAGTAGATGCCTTGAGCAAGTTCGCCTTGGGGGCACCCCTCGATGAAAGTCGGAAGGTGCATTTCTTGGAGAAGGTGATCTGTCAACCACCGATCAATCGGAGGTATGTACCATTGAGATCGGATCGGAGGAGCCCACTTGGATGACCCCGATAGCCGCGTATCTGACTACGGGGGCAGTCCCCGATGATGAAGTAGCAGCCGGCAAAATACGCCGAATCGCGCCCAATTATGTGATGGTGAACAATCAACTGTACAAAAGGTATTTAACTCCTTACTTGAAATGTGTGGCTGAGCCCGACACAGATCGGATCCTTAGGGAGGTGCACGAAGGATACTCGGCTTGTCATGAAGGTGCCCGATCCATCGTGAGGAAAGTGCTGAACCTGGGCTATTACTGGCCCACGATGAACAAGGAGGCAACGATGCTAGTCCGATCCTGTGACGCTTGCCAAAGGTACGCCCCGAATATCGTGGCTCCAGCTGCCGATCTGACGTCCATCAAGAGTGCTTGGCCCTTCGCGCAATGGGGAATCGATTTGGTGGGACCCCTTCCAGTGGCAAAAGGTCAGTGCCGATATTTAGTCGTGGCTATTGATTATTTCTCGAAGTGGATAGAAGCTAAGGCATTGGCCAAGACAACGGGGAACCATATCCTCAAATTCCTCCAGACCCATATCATATCTCGATACGGGATCCCTAAGGTATTGATTAGTGATAACGGCCCTCCGTTTAACGGGGCCTAGTGGAAGGAGTACCTGGAGGAACTGAAAATTGAGAATCGGACAGCCTCTGTCCGTCATGCTCAAACCAATGGACAGGTGGAGTCAACCAACAAAATCGTGATGGATGGCCTGAAGAAGAGGGTCCACGCCTTGAAGGGCAAATGGTTGGATGAGTTGGAGAATGTGCTTTGGGCTGTTAGAACAACACCCAAACGACCGACCGGGGAGACTCCGTTTGGCCTTGTTTATGGCACGGAGGCAGTTGCTCCCGTCGAAATAGCCGTGGCATCCCATCGGACGAGGTATTATGAACCTCTGTCGAATGATGAAATGAGGCGTCTGGACTTGGACTTGGTCGAAGAGAAGAGGCGGAGTGCCGAGGAGGCCAAGGCTTGGATGCGCTTGGCAACAGCCTGATATTATAATCGACGATTCAAGTCTCGACAGTTCTTTTTCGGGGAACTGGTCTAGCGTCGGAACGAATTTACCCTTTTGGATCGGATCAACAAGATGTCACCAAAATGGGAAGGGCCTTATAAGGTCGTGGGGATGCCAGCTCGAAACGCGTATAAGTTGGAAGACCTCGATGGCAATGTGTTGAAGCATTCTTTTAGTGGCGAACACTTGAAGAAATGTCATGTTTGATATTAAGTCGCCTTCATTTGTGCAAGTGGGTTATCAAAGTCGTCTTCAGTGGTGCAAGTTGTTTATCGAAGTCGCCTTCAGTGGTGCAAGTTGTTTATCGAAGTCGCCTTCAGTGGTGCAAGTTGTTTATCAAAGTCGCCTTCAGTGGTGCAAGTTGTTTATCGAAGTCGCCTTCAGCGGTGCAAGTTGTTTATCGCTTCGATTCAATGTAAACAGATTTTGAGCCATCAATGAATAAAGAGGTTGCTTCCAACCAAATTGTGCTTAGACGTATCATTCTAAGTATGCTTAAATCGCCTTAAGTGGTGTAGCTAAATCGCCTTAAGTGGTGTGATTAAATCGCCTTAAGTGGTGTAGCTAAATCGCCTTAAGTGGCGTGGTTTCGCCTTAAGTGGCATGGTTTCGCCTTAACTGGCATGGTTTTGCCTTAAGTGGCTTGGTTTTGCCTTAAGTGGCATGGTTTTGCCTTAAGTGGCTTGGTTTTGCCTTAAGTGGCTTGGTTTTGCCTTAAGTGGCATGGTTTTGCCTTAAGTGGCATGGTTTTGCCTTAAGTGGCTTGGTTTTGCCTTAAGTGGCTTGGTTTTGCCTTAAGTGGCATGGTTATGCCTTAAGGGGCGTGGTTCCGCCTTAAGCGGCACGATTAAATCGCCTTAAGTGGCGTGGTTTCGCCTTAAGCGGCACGATTAAATCGCCTTAAGTGGCGTGGTTTCGCCTTAAGTGGCACGATTAAATCGCCTTAAGTGGTGTGGGTAAAATGTCTTAAGTGACGCGTCGAAATCACTCTTAAGTGGTATGATCGAATCGCCTTAAGTGGCGTGGTTAAATCACCTTAAGTGGTGCAGCGATAATCGGAACCAAAAGAGATTGATATTATAAAGATCTAAGAGGTTCACGACAAAAGAAGGAAATTACAAGGATTCGAAAATAAAGCGATTAAGCTTGATCCTTGGCAGCGTCGAGGGGAGCAGGGTCCACGAGGTCTGTGGCAGAAGGCTCCGCGGTCGGAGGATCGGATCCTGGAAGATTGGCCGCGGGAGGATCAGACTCTTGGAGGTCAGCCAGTGAAGGGTCGATCATCGGGGGATCAGTTGTCGGGAGGTCTGCACTTGGAGGCTCCACCGTGCCTTCAGCACCCGCAGCCCCCTCGGGGGTGTTGGCCCCGTTGCTCTTCTCGGAAAGGTTGAAATACCTCTCCGCGAAGGGGGCGAGGGTCTGAGACTTGGTGAAGTCGATGGCACCACCATACTCCAGATGGAGCTCCTCGACAGCATTAAGCAAGGTGTTCTCCACCTCCGCCGTGCAGAACTTTACCGCGTCCACTTGGAAAGCCTCGGAGCCCCGATAATCTTCCCGTCCCTTGGCCTCAGCCTCGGCCATCTTGGTGGGAAACTCAACGAGTTCCCGCTCCATCTGTTGAGACCGATTGACGAGAAGGACTTTCTCAGCCTCCAGCCCCGCCTTGGCGTCTTCAAGGGCCTTCTTCTCGAGGACAAGCCTGTCCCGATCCTCCGCGCCCCCCTGCTGCTCTTCCTGGAGCCTTTGTCGCTCCTGCTTTAGCAACCGCTCAAAGTCGTGGACATGCCTCAGGAGGTACCGAGTCTTCTGGTTAAGGAGGGCCTGCTCCTTAACCAACTTGCCCCTCGACGATTCGGAGGCGGCCAGATCCTCCTTGAGCTTGGCCAAGACCTCGGGGGCCGCCTTGGCTCGCTCCTGCTCCAGGGCCTCCTCCAGGGCCAGGACATACCCGAAACAGCGGTGTTGGTCCGCTATTTCCTGTGAAGAAGAAAGGAAGAGGTCAGTACACGAGAATATTCTGCCTTATATGTACTAAGTGTAAAAACAGGAAACCTTACCTCCACACGACGAACGGCCATGTTGCGAATGTCCGCGTGGATGTCCTCTCGAGCCAGGGAGAGCGGAAGCTTCATAAATGGCGGAACTGAACCTGCCAGCAGGTGCAGACCCAGTTCCGATGATACATCATCCCGACGCAGCGGGACCCCCCGCAATGACTCGATCAGAGTCCAGGGAGCCGCCGCCTGGTCGGGGGTGTAAACCTGGTAGAAGCTCCCGTCTAAGAGGAGAGGGGAAACGACGCCCTGAGTGTCGGAGGTGCGCGCCTCCGAGCCACCATGAGAACCCGTCGAAAGCTGCTGTGCCGGAGAAGATGGAGGCAGCCCTTCGGGAGTCGGCTCCAACGGGGTCTGCCTCGCCCCCCGACGGCGAATCAGGGGCTGACCCTCGCTCACCTCCTCAGAAGAACGAGAAACATCCAGATCAACCACCCGATGGAATTGACCGTCCGTCGGGGCGTCTTCAGTCCCCGATCCTCCCGGGGCTGGAAGAGAAAGGAGGGGCTCTCCGACCTGGGCGTCGGGGGGTGGCACCTCCGCCGAAGCTCCAGCTCCCGATTGACCTGCAGCTGGAGGACAAGAAGCTTCAGAAAGAAAATCAGGAAGTTGACCAGGATCCTTACACCAAATGACGCGACGGGAGAGATACTGGTCCTTTCCGTAATAATTGTAGTAACCCGCTTTGAGGATGCGGGGAGTTTCTCCTTGCAGGATGCGTTTGATCCCTTCGATCCTGGCTCCCTTATCGGAGGGGATTAACTCCTCAGGAATACGCCTCCTGTATAATCGAATTGCTAAGCGAGCTGTTTACCTTCCTCGAGAGTCTTGGTGTTGAAGATCTGCTCCATCTTCTCCACCCGGGCCCTCTTGATCTGCTCCGAAGTGGGAGGTGCCGATGAGGAGGCGGCCCTCTTTGAAGACTTCCTCTTCCTCGCGGGGCGTTGGATAGCATCGGTCTCCGCCTGCTTAAGCACGAGATTTGTCAGCAATGATACCTTCTTAGCTGCAAAGACGAAAACGAAAGTGCAGTTAGAATATTACCCAAGGAACGAGGTTAGAAGGGCCGTCGAAGAGTTGACCCCCGGAGGTGACATCAAGGAGTCGGATCCCGGTCAGAACCAGGTCCCGCTCCCCGATGGAGTTGGCATCGAGGGGAGTGAAGGAATCCCCCCAGCGATAAAGTTGGATACAGTGGAGAATCTGGAAATCCTCCTCGGAGTAAGCGTGAAAAGCAGGAGCATGGTCCGCCTCAACCTCCCATCGGGGCCATGGGATGGAGCTGTTTCGGATGAAGAAATAATTCATCTTCCAGCCACTGTTGTTGGGCCCCGAGTCAGTGATGAGCCCCCGACCTTTGGCGACCTTCCAGGTGTCACCATTTAGGCATTCGCGGGTAGAAGGCACAGACCCCAGCATCATTGCATTTCATCCCGTAGAAGGTCCGGAAAAGTCGGAGGCTGTAGGTCCACTGTTGGCGAAGGCAGAGAACAAGGAAGGCATTCTAAACACGGATGGCGTGGGGGGAAAAAGTAGTCGGATGTGTTTTGTAGTATTCACACATCTCGACTAAATTCCCACAGAAGGGGAATCGGATCCCTGCCGATATTTTCCCGGTGGAGACAAATACCTCCCCTTCCCGGGGACGAGTGACCACAGGGTCACCCGGGACGCGAGGCCAAGGAAAAGGGAAGCGAGGCTCCCAGGTGGAAGTAATACACCCCTCCCGGAGAGCTGCATCATAGGCGGTGTCTGAAATCTCATTACAAGCATAATCGAACTTGAAGGGCTTCCTCCCCCCGGAACTGAACTCACCGTCTGGAAAGTAATCATGGCAAGAAAATGCATAGTTGATTTCCGCAAAAGTTCGGGTAAGTTGATTGAGATAAAAGGAAAAACTATGCTAACAAGTTTTTTCGGAATCGAAGGAGAAAATCTTACCAGACATGTTGAATCGGAGAAGAAAGGATGATCTTGATGGTCGGAGATCCGGGTCGCCGGAGTGTTGATCAGAAATAGAAAGGAGAGCTTGAGCTTTTAAAAACACAGAGAATGAAACGGTAGAGGAGAACTGAATAGTGCCAAGATTTGGGGTTTTATAGGAGAGAGAACAGCCAAAGAGACGTTGCAATCCGGACCGTTGAAGATGAAACGCCTCAACCTGAATCGTCGAAAAACTAGAGACAAAACGGCTAGAAAGTGCTTTTTCAGAAAAAACAGGCACGGGTACCCAAGTCGTCGCTTCGTCACCTGCTGCATTTAATAGTTGAGTGACCGAGAAATCTTTTCGGATTCGGTGGTTATCCTCGGAATATCGGGGAATCTTGGAGGAGAAGATCTGCTTCAAAAGATTTTTCGTAAAGTCGAAAGCCTCCGATACCGATGTCGGGAGGTCCAGAACTGGAAGACACGACGAACTGTAAGTCCCTCATGTCTTGGGGGCAAATGATGGGTTTCGACATAGCCGTTAGGCCCATTGACGACGAGTAAACGGTGAAATAGGCCCACTGGGCTCCGAAAGAGGATTAGAGGACTAATGCGAGGGGTCCCGAAAAGGTCGGTCCCGACATATGAGCTATACGCTCCCGATGATATGCCTTTTTGCATTACTTGTTCATCAGGTAAAGCTTTGTACGAAGGCAACTTAAAATTGCTCGTCCCATTCCTTGATTGTCCCTCCATTGTACTGGAAAAGATCGAAAATGTGTTAACTTTCTGCAATTCGAAGCTCGAGTCATCATAAGATAGATATAATCATTTTGGCATCGAAAGAAAAGGCAGGCAGGCAGGCACTGTTGTGTTCTTGAATTTTCTGCTGCTAAATTATTGAATCTTCATTGATCTCTATCGACATGCGAAAATATATTCATTTCGGAAAATTGGAAGCTCTTGTAACTTCTTTTCAACTCGTTACGAAGCCAGAACTTCGAAGAAACTTTGATTTGTGCAAATTTAGTAGTGTTCTTACTTTCTGTTTGCAGGACTTACCTGAAACTTCCATGGAGGCCTCTTATATCAGTTGATCTACGACTTCAACGATGACTTCCAAGTAACAAGACTGAATCTTTATCGAGTGTGTTGATGTCAATCATTTGGTGATTAGTAAAAACGTATCTACGGTTTCTGCAGATTTTTCGAGACGTCAATATTTAGAATGTTTCGGCACTTGAGGCAATCAGTTAGATATTTACATATAGTTCTTGGATGATTGAAGATTGAAAGATAGAAAACTCTCTTGGAATACCAGAAAAACAGTACATTTTGCACTATGCTTCATTGTTTTATCATCATCATCTTTGAGGTGAGGGGCGTTGGAGATAATAGTTTTTATATAGGATACTAATATTTTATGAGTAAATAAAATAATAAATTTTAATACATTGTTTAGTTACTTATGTTTGTACGATGTGACCAAACGGTTACTTTTATTTTTGGGTTAACAGGTCTTTTGGTCCATGATGTTTGATAACTTTTGGGTTTTGGTCAATGATGTTTATTTTTACCTAGTTTTGGTACCATATGTTTGCAGATTTGTTCTAGTTTTGGTCTAACCGTTACATTCCGTCCATTTTTTGACATGTACAAGTCACATGATCCACACTAAACTTTTAATTTTGTTCAATTTAGTCTCTCTAATACTTTCCTAACCGTTTTTTTGGTTCAATTTAGTCCCGAAGTTTCAAAAATCCAATTGGACCTATTGTCCAATTGGGGTCAATTTTGAAACTTCGGGACTAAATTGAACAAAAAAAAGGTTAAGAAAGTATTAGAGGGACTAAATTTAAAGTTTAGAGTGGATCATGTGACTTGAACATGTCAAAAAATGGACGGAATGTAACGGTTAGACCAAAACTAGAAAATCTGCAAACATATGGTACCAAAACTTGGTAAAAAAAACATTATTGACCAAAACCCAAAAGTTGTCAAACATCATGGACCAAAAGACATATTAACCATTTATTTTTTGACGTGATAGTTTGATTATCTACGTTCTAAAATAATTAAATGACTCAAACTTGTTATATTTAGTCACAATGTTTGATCCAATATGATTAAATGGTTATAAAATGACGGTTTTACCATTAACTTCAGTTAATTCAAGTGTTATTAATCATGTTCATTGTGTTATTCATTGTGTTCATCAGGTTCTGTATAAAATTTATCAAGTTTTTCATATAAAAAAATTCAAAATTTTCAAATTTAAAAAAAAAAACAACTCAAACACTTGGTTCTTCATCTATCCCAGCTAGTGTTGTTGAATTATAATTTTTTTAAATGAAGAATTAATTTTTTTAATGAAGAATTTTACGAAGAATATGATGAAGAAAGAATTTAGAATTGTATTTGGGACATTTCATCAAAATTTAACCAAACGGTCACATAACATAGGAAATTAAAAAGGACACATTTGAACCAAGTGGTATTGACAAAAGTAAGTATAGGGCTAACAATTTAACACACGAACACGCACGAAAAAACCATGTTCGTGCAAACATATGGAAGAACGATAACACGATAGCACAAATACGATTAACACGATAATAATTTTCGTGTTGTGTTCGTGTTTAGGTGTTGATGGGTTTCGCTATGGCCGTTAGGCCCTTTAACGGCGAGTAAACGATGAATAGGCCTACTGGACCCTAAAAGGGGTCAAGAAGACCAATGCGAAGGGTCCCGACAGAGGGAGTCCCGATGGTGAAAGGTCCCGACAGAGTCGGTCCCGATAGGCGAGCTGGGCGCTCCCGATGAGATGCCTTTAAGTAGGCCCCCATGATGAATTCCTGAGGATGTTGGCCCTGTCACGATGACGAGGGGCCCCGAGCGGTGCAACAATGAGATAACTCTGGAGTCCCCGATATTGGTCGGGACTTGCTATCAGAGGTTGAGGCCGAGAGATACGCGGAGCGTGGCCGAGATAGACGAGATCATGGCCGAGATAGGCGGGATCGTGGCCAAGATACGCGGAGCGTGGCCGAGATAGGCGAGATCATGGCCGAGATAGGCGGGATCGTGGCCGAGATAAGCGGAACGTGGGATAACCGCCCCAGCGGTTCACCAGGTAACTGAGATAGGTCTTCGCCTATAAAAGGGCAGAAGTTACCTCAGATTAAATACGTTTTGATACTGAGACTCTCGCTTGCCAGTTTATTGAGATTATCGAGATACTCATTTAAGCATCGGAGAGGGATTCTGGGTCACCGCCCGGTCTATCCCCTCTTGCAGGATTACGTGGAGCGAAGGAGTTCGGATCGCCGTCAAGACCGTACCGGAGTTCCAACCGTGATCCAACATTGGCACCGTCTGTGGGAATCGCAACGAAAAGCCAGAATGACTTCTACTCGTTCAATGGCGGCTGGCAAGCAGAGAAAGCAAGGACAATCTGGTGGTTCCCGTCATCCTGCCGGAACTCTGAATTCGCCACCAGAGCGTGCTGAGGACCAAAATCTCCCTGCTGAGGTCTCCCGGACAGGGGGGCACAATGAAGTTCCTGAGGATACTGCTCAACACCAAGAGAATAGGGAGGAGGAGGTCCCTCCAAACGCGGACCAGGCGAAGGCTGTGGCGGATGCCATGCCGATGTTTTTGGCGGCCGTGGAAGCTCTCTTAGAGCGGAGAGAGGCTGCCAGGAGGCAGGAGGAGGTGCCCCCGCCAGCGGAGGTTCAGAATGTGCAGGAGGCCCAACCCAGATGCCAGGATAAGGGAAAGGAGCCCGCTCAATCAGAGCGATTTGTGGTCGACGGGCCAGGACCAGTGCAGCATAGGACCATTCCCCTTAATGGTCCCATCACCCCCGATCAAGTGGTGAAGATCGTGAATATCTGCATGGGGGAGCAGAAGCCGATGATGTCGGAACTAAGGGATCGATCCACCCATCCCTTCGTTCCCCGCCTAATAGACACCCTCGCCCCGCCAGGGCTAGGTATCCCCACAGTGAAGGAGTATGATGGCGAGGGAGATCCAGTTCGTCATGTCCAGAAGCACCTCATGGCATGTCTGGGCAGAGCCCCGAATGACGATATCGTGTGTATACTGTTCCCGAATACACTTGGTGAGAGGGCCCTGACCTGGTTCTTCAGCCTGCCCCCAGGGTGCATCACCTGCTGGGTTGATATGCATGATCGTTTCATCCAGGAGTACCAGGGTCGTCGGCGTCTCTTGAAGAGCGTAAGGTCCCTTGCCCAGGTGGTGCAGAGGCCCGACGAATCGCTGGCACATTATTACCAGTGGTACACTGCCAGTGTAGCTGAAATTGATGAAGAAATATCGGAGGGAGAGACCATTCGCACCTTCCTTCGGAACCTTACAGCCCCCTATGGTTCCGACCTGATGCACAGCGTGGCTGAGAAGGCTGTGTGGAACATGGAGGCACTGCAGAAGAGGGTGAAGCAGCAAATCGACGTGCAAGAGTCGAAAATAGCTGCCGGAGAGCTTGATCCTCCGAATTCGAATAGGGGGAAGCAGTCGCTCAAGCCATTGGACGACCATAAGCGGAAGGATAAGTCCGAGGGCAGTCAGAGTCGAGGTCGTTCTGATCGAAGGGAGGACAGGCGTCCCCCGAGGAAGGACAAGCGGGAGGACTATAACATCCCTCTAAATAGCTCCATGGCGGAGGTGTTAGCGGTCATGGATCGACAGGGTATCTCTATGTACCCCCCGAAGAAGGAAGGAGAGTTTTTGGGATCCCGCACCGATTGTTACTGTCGGTTCCACCGCGCCAGCGGTCACGACACTAACCATTGTCGGGAGTCGAAGAAGGAGATTGAAAAGCTGATCCAGAAGTGGAAGCTTAAGGAGTTTGTAGCTGAAAGGCGGTGTCGTTCCCGCTCTCGATCTCGATCGCGGTCCCGTTTCCGATCCCGCGATCGGTCCCCGAAGAAGAAGAAGTCGGAGCCAGAGTCTTCTGGTGCCCGTAAGGAGAAGCGGGGCACCATCAATGTGATTCACGGAGGATTTGCTGCAGGAGGTGACACCACAGCCTCTCGGGAGGTTTATGCCTCTAGGATTTCCGCTGCTGTGGTGCTGGGCAAGAGGTCCCGATCCTGGACCACGAATGAATAGATGGTGATTTCCTTTTCAGCGGAGGACCTGATAGGTGTGGAGAGTCCACACGATGATGCTTTGGTCGTGACCCTGGACGTGGATGGGTACGAGATGAAGCGAATTTTGATCGACGGAGGGAGCTCCTCCGATATTCTGTTTATGGATGCGCTAGAAGCCATGGGGAAAACGAAGAAGGATCTCAAGGAGGTAAACTTCCCGATGGTCGGGTTCTCTGGTATTACCTCTTATCCGCTGGGAATGATCACCTTACCAGTGGAGTTCGGTAGCGGGTGGAAAGCGGAAAGGAGGAATGTGGACTTCGTGGTGGTTGAGTCCGCGGGAACTTATAATGCGATTATTGGGAGAACTACCATCAACCCCCTGATGGCAGTTGCCTCGACTGTCCACCAGAAGATGAAGTTCCCGACTGACCATGGAGTCGGGGAGGTCAAGGGCGATCAGGTGGCTTCCAGGAAGTGCTATGTTAATGCCACCCGAAGGAAAAGACGGGAGGCTATGACTATCCTCCAGACCGATTCTGATCCCAGAGAGGAGTTTGGGCGTCCCGCCCCTATGGGGGATTTGAAGGAGGTTGAGATTGACGGACCTCAGATGAAGGTGAAAATCGGGTCTGCCCTGTCTGACGAGAGGGCCCGAGAATTGATCGAGTTGCTGAAGGAATTTAAGGAGCTGTTTGCCTGGTCCCCGAGTGACATGCCAGGAATCAGCCCCGACGTGATTGAGCATGAGTTGAAGATTGATCCCGCGATCAAGCCTATCGCGCAGAAAAGGCGTCCGATGGGCGCGGACAAGAGGATCGCGATCCAGCAGGAGGTGGGCAGGTTGCTCGATGCTGGATATATCAAGGAGCTCCGATTCCAGACTTGGGTCGCCAACATGGTTCTGGTGAAGAAGAGCAATGGGAAGTGGCGGATGTGCGTTGATTTCCGCGACTTGAATAAGGCTTGCCCGAAGGACTGTTACCCGCTTCCGAGAATCGACCAGTTGGTGGATGCCACGTCGGGACATGAATTTCTAAGCTTCATGGATGCTTACTCTGGGTATAATCAGATCAAGATGGCTAAGGAGGATGCCCCCCACACTGCCTTTTATGCTGATAGTGACATCTATCACTACGATGTCATGCCCTTCAGACTGATCAATGCCGGGGACATGCTGGGGAAAACCATGGAGGCTTACGTGGACGATATGCTGGTGAAGTCCCGACAGGCTTAGGATCATGTTCACAACTTAGCTACGGCGTTTGAGCGGATGAGGCTTCATCAGGTTCACTTGAACCCGACCAAGTGTGCCTTCGGAGTGCATTCAGGGAAGTTTTTGGGCTTTATGGTAAGCCAAAGAGGAATTGAGGTGAACCCTGAGAAGCTGAGGGCAATCGAGGAGATGCGGTCTCCGATAAATCATCGGGAGGTGCAAGTGCTGAATGGTCGACTAGCTGTGATGAATCGCTTCCTGTCCAAGGAAAATGACCGATCTATGCCGTTTTTTGAAGTTCTGAGGGCCAACAAGAAGTTTGAGTGGACCGCCAAGTGTGAAGAGGCGTTCCAGGCACTCAAGCAGCACCTTCGCACCCTCCCGCCGTTGGCGAAACCGATCCCAGGCGAGCCGCTCTATCTATATTTAGCTGTTTCTGAGTTTGCTATTAGCTCTGTGTTAGTGAAGATTGTCGAGGGTAATCAAGCCCCCGTGTATTATGTAAGCAAGGCGTTTGCCAAATCTGAAATGAATTATCCCGCCGTTGAGAAGTATCTATTTGCGTTGATTATTACTGCTCGGAAGCTGAGGCCTTACTTCCATGCGCATGAGATTATTGTGTTGACGAATCAACCTCTGAAGCATTTTTTGAACCGACCTGATGCGTCGGGGAGATTAGTGAAATGGGCAGTCGAGCTTAGTGAGTTTCGCATACACTTTGCTCCGAGAACGGCTATTAAGGGCCAGGCGTTGGCGGATTTCATAGCAGAGTCTACAGCTCCCGATCTAAAAGAAGCGGGGCCTGTAGAGGGGGCAACCATGGAGGTCCCAATAGCAGAGCAACCAGAAATGGCAGAGCAATCAGAACAGCCAAATGAGGAAAATACTTGGGAAATGTACACCGATGGCTCCTCGAGTTCAGACGGATTAGGAGCAGGATTCGTATTGATACCGCCCGGCGGAGGCGAGCCCCTTCGATATGCTTTGGCCTTAACGTTTAGGGCCACGAACAACGAAGCTGAGTATGAGGCTCTTATCACAGGCCTTAAAATTGCCAAAGGTACAGGAGTTGGTCACTTGCGGGTGAAATGTGACGCCGGTCTGATTGTGAATCAAGTCCAAGGGCGATATAAGGCGAAGAGCCCGATGATGAGAAAGTACCTTCGCGAGGTGCAAGTCTTGAAGGAGAGCTTCAAAAGCTACGACATCGAGGCAATCCCAAGGGAGGAAAACGTGGAAGCGGATGCCTTGAGCAAATTTTCCTTGGGGGCACCCCTCGAGGAAAATCGGAAGGTGCACTTCTTGGAGAAGGTGATCTTATCGACCACCGACCCGTCGGAGGTCTGTGCTATTGAAGCAGGATCGGAGGAGGAACCCACTTGGATGACCCCGATAGTTGCGTACCTAACTACGGGGGCAGTCCCTGATGATGGAGTAGTAGCTGACAGGATACGTCGGATTGCGGTTAATTATGCAATGGTGGACAATCAGCTGTATAAAAAGGGGTGGTTCTCAACTCCTTACTTGAAATGTGTGGCTGAACCTGACACAAATCGGATCATTAGGGAGGTGCACGAAGGGGTCGCGGCTTGTCACGAAGGGGCCCGATCCATTACGAAGAAAGTGCTGAATTTGGGCTATTATTGGCCTACGATGAGCAAGGAGGCGGCGATGTTAGTCCGATCCTGTGACGCGTGCCAGAGATATGCCCCGAATATCGTGGCTCTGGCTGCTAATCTGACGTCCATCAAGAGTGCTTGGCCCTTCGCGCTGTGGGGCATCGACTTGGTGAGACCCCTCCCGCAGGCACAAGGTCAGTGTAAATATCTGCTTGTGGCCATTGATTATTTTTTGAAATGGATAGAAGCTAAGGCATTGGCCAAGACGACGGGGAACCAAATCGTCAAGTTTCTCCAGACCCATATTATATCAAGATACGGGATTCCTAAGGTGTTGATCAGCGATAATGGTCCACCGTTTAACGGGGCTCAAGTGAAGGAGTATCTGGAGGAGCTGAATATCGAGCATCGGACTGCCTCTGTCCATCATGCTCAGACTAATGGCCAGGTGGAATCAGCCAACAAAATCGTGATGGATGGCCTGAAGAAAAGGGTCTATGCCTTGAAGGGCAAATGGCTGAACGAGCTGGAAAATGTGCTTTGGGCTGTTAGAACGACGCCCAAACTGTTAGGTTATGAGATCTAGGTCAACGGGTGGTCGGCTTTGATCTCGCTCCTTACTGGGGATATGTGTGATCCGGTATTTTTGAGTTGCCCTGTCTTAGCCTATCTTCTTCCTTCCTTTGCTTCTTCTCTCCTTTTACCCTGCAGAAGGGGCAATACCAGACACGGAGGGGGGGGTGGTGCCTGGTGAACCCTCTCCGATGCCTAAGTCAGTATTCTTCTTAGAGAGATAAACTAGAGAGATGTCAGAGCAAAGTAATCCAAATTGCCAAGATGCCCAAATGAGTTGTGAAGGTGGGGTATTTATAGGCAACGGTGTCATTAAGGTGGCTTAATGACATCGTTTAACCTTTAAACACAATTAATTAACCTTTAAGCGCATAATTAAGACCTTAGGATTCGGAGAAGGTAGGCGGAGTGGACCGGGTGTAGGAGTCCGAAAATGGTGCCGGGGCCCTTGGGGGGAGGAGAAATCCGACCCCTAAGGGTAGGGGTTGGGTGAGGGCACCCAACCCCTCCTAGGGAGGATGGGGTTGGCCAACCCCATCCCTCCTAGGAGAGATCGGGTTGGCCGACCCGATCTCTCCTAGGAGAGATCGGGTTGGTCCACCCGATCTCCCCTAGGAGAGATCGGGTTGGTCCACCCGATCTCCCCTAGGAGAGATCGGGTTGGCTGACCCGATCTCTCCTAAGGGAGGTCGGGTGTGGCCACCCAACCTCACCTAGGTGAGTTTGTCTCGGCCGGACGAGCGCTCCGGCCTCGTCCGAGCCGTTGACATGTTCGCGAAGTGTTCGGGTTGAAGTTTCGATTTACAAACGTTAATGGGACGATAAAAATACAACAGTTTGGAAGTCAACGGGTTCAAATTGGGCGTATATCCATCACATGCCCCCGAGTCAACCAATGGCCTAACCCTTGATTGACTCTATTTCAGGATGGCATGATACGCGCAATTTGAAACCGGGATTTCTACCTTTCATCTGAGTGCCAGCTTACCCATGGATGCGTGTCTTCGACTCTGCCCCCTGTCTTATAAGGTAGAGGAGTTGTAAACGTTAGAGTAGCACGGACGTATGCCTAAGCATGCGTCCGTCTGAGGCGGGAGCAATAAATCTATCTTTGCTACCGGCGGATACTTAAAAAATGCATACTCTTACAAGGATGCAATACGAATGCAACTAAGTGACTTATGCTTCAAATTCGTGCCGGGATTCTATCTAAGTGAGGAAAAATTTAATTTTGGCTAAAAATTTTCCTAAGTATGGAATGCTCAAAAATAAAACTAACTTGATAGTTTTTCTAAGTATGGAGATATACTTAGCCATAGTTGAAAGGGATAAAAATGATGGTTTTTCCTTGACCCTTAGATCTCATTTAAAGATAGATGGAGGGTGGTGATTAAAACCCCTTAAGAAACCCTATCATATTTTCAAAATAGAGGAGAGTTAGAAAAATACCTCAAGGAGTCACCATAGCCACCATCTTCCCTTTCCACTCACCCTTGGAGAGTAAGAAAAGTTTGAGAGCACCCCCAAGGTTAGGGCCGGCCGGAATTTCCACCAAGGGGCAGAAATCCGACCAGCAACTCAGCCGGAACCGGGGACGGGAGGGAGCTTGGCCGGAGGCGACGACACAGCTCCAGGCGGGAAGCAGCCCACGGCGACACGGAGGCGGCAGGGGGCTTGGCTGACGACGGCGACGCCGGGCTGACTGTCGACGGGGTACGGTGACGACGACGGGACGGTGTGGAGGATCGATTGAGGGCGGCGACATTGGCCGGACATCACCGGCAAGTGACGGCGGAGGAGCGACTGGGCTCTGCTCCGGCGACGGCGACGACGGGCCATTCTCGGCGAGGAGCTGATTTCCGGCCACGCTCAAATTCGAATTCCGGACCCGTTTATCACATCGGGTCGGGTTTTCCGAAGGTCCGCTCTTTTCCTTTCCGTTACCGCGTAAAACGTTGATTTTTGAATCGTTGATATTTGATTGCCGATGCTTGATTGCCGATGTTTGATTGCCTAAATTTGATTGAATGTGGGATTGCCGCGGATAGCCGTTGATAGATGTGGATTTGGAGAAAAATGTTTGCCGGTCGTCCGGATATGGTTTCTTGTCCGATTGGGCTATTCCGGTCTTGAATTTGATGTCGTACCGCCGTTGGTGTGTTAATCTTTGTTGGAGGGTATAACGGTAATTTTTTCCAAAACCCGACCTTAGGCTCGGATAAATTATTCAACTTGGTTGTCGTGGTGTCCTCGGCTCATGTTGACTATCTTTGCTGGGTGTCTTTGGATCTTTGATTGTTGTCGTTGGTCGGGTGTCGGAGTATTTCCGGTTCTTCGGAAATATTTCTTGTCTTGATATTTGTCGTGTCGTGGCAGGTATTATACTCCTGGTGGTGTCCGCGCACGCAGACTCTTCAGAGGCGTCGTATCCTCCGAAGGATGAGTGAGTTCCTTTTCTCTTCCTTTTCGGTCGTCTTACTTCCTTTCCTATTGCTAGCTTGGTACCGTGACCTTCGTTGAGGTGTTAGTCGAAATTTGATCCGTACTTTGGGATTTCCTGCTACCTTTGCCTTAGGTTTCGCTATCTTGTCGGAGAACCATCTCACTAGGTCCGATTACAATGAGCATGTTACCCTAGGAGATATCTGTCCCCTAGATGAGCCTCTGTATCCTTTTCTCCCCTCCTTGGGGAATACTCGCGAGACGGTGACGGAGCCTCCTATAGGGAAGGTCGCCGTGTACCCCTCCCAGATCCGATTTGGGCTGAGGTTGCCTTACTGTGACGAGCTTATAGAATTGAGCAGGTTCTTCAGGATTTCTCATGTGAACCTTGCCCCCAGTGCCCTTCGTGTCTGGGTGGGCTTCCGGGTATTGTGCCATTGGTACTCCTGGAAGTACTCTCTCGTTCTATTCCGATGCTTCTACCGGTTCCAGTACCAAACGAAGGTGGGGTTTGCGAGTTTCGTAACTCGCCATCCGACCTTTAAGGATCCCTGATTTACTGATTTCGGGTTGAGTGGGATCGAGTGGGATACCTCCCTCCGTTTCGTGGCCCGGAGTGACAATTCGGCCAGTCACTGGGCTAAGCATTACTTCTTCATTACGGATCGATACGTCACTTGGTCGGTCTTGAATGAAGATCGGTCCGATGGTTGGCCTGCTTTCGGAGAGTTCTCTTCAGTTGATTTAGAGACTATGAAGATCATTCACGAGAGCAACAGGACTCGGTCATACTGCCCCGTGTCCTTAGTGACTGAGACGGATCTTTACGAGGCCGGGATCAGTTTGACTCCTGACTCCGGGGGTTCGGTATGTCACTTGGTCTTTCCATCTTTATTTACCTTCTGCTCTTCCTTTGTAGGTTGGTTTCATGGAAAAACCTATAACGTGCAGGGAGCCCCTGTTGATCTGAGCAAGAGGAAGGCTCCTTCTAGTTCCGCTTTGAAGAAATCCCCCCTGCCTGGGAAGAAGGCTGGGGCCTCTGGTATGCTTTCTCCTATTTGCTTCTTTATGGTATAACTTGTGTTTTTCTTTATCTTGCTTTTCTTACCTTGCTAGGGCGCTCCCCCTTGGTGACTGAGAGGGTCGTCTCCGTTGGCAGAGATTCTGGACCTTCCAAGTCTAAGTCGCGGAGATCTGATTCTGAGGCCGGGGCCTCGGCTGCTAAGAGAAAGAAGGCCGTGGATCCTGCTTCGCCTACTGCTCGTCCTCCGACCCTATCTCGTGATAAGGAGATGGTGGTCGAAGAGGTGCCTTCCCTGGCTGACAAAGGGAAGCGACCTGCTGGTGGTGGTTCCCCTGCCCCCCAGCCGAGGGCACGGTCCTCAGGTATGATCTCTACCTTGTTGCTGATCCTTCTATGTTTATATTCTCCTTTGACTTGCTTTGCTTGTGTAGGTGGGCCTCCGACTTTAAGTCGGAAGGATTTCGCCCGTCTTACTGATGAAGATGTTATTGGGTCTGAGTGGACTCCTTTCGCTGGTCTGAAGGAGTTCCACTTCGATAGCACCTCCTCTTTGCGGACCCCTGAGGTTGGTGTCCGCGTACTTCGCGGCGCCATCCCCCCTGGCGATCGTGTTGCTCCGCCCAAGTCTCCTGGGGAGACTCGGCGCTTTGTTCAGGGGGTACTTTCTCGTTATGCACCTGTGAGTTGTTCCTTGCTTTCCTCTTATTACTTTCATAATGGCTATCTTTCGGTTACTCATCCCTTGTTTGAATTGTTAGGGTATGTCTGACATGGTGAACATGTCCTCGCTCGTGCTCGAGTTATCTGATGAGAGGAAGACCCTTGAGGACAGCCAGGTCTCTCTCAAGGCGGAGGTCGCCACTGCTGCTGAGAAGGCGCGATTATCTGATTTGAGGATGCAGGAGCTCCGGGACCAGGTGTCCTTGCTTGAAACCACTGTGGGCAGTTTGCGTCGGGAAGCTGAGGTTGCAGCGTCGCTCCATTCTGAGGAGTTACGGAAGTTGGAGGCTAAGTGTCGTGCGGAGGAGAGGACTGTCGCGGTGTCTGAGTACAAGGCCTCCTCTGCCTTCACTGCCGATTATAGCGCGCGTCTCACTCAGGAGATGAACCAGTTCGGTGAGTATCTGGTTGATCACATTTTCCGTATTGATCCTCAGTTCCCAGTTGGTGACCTTGGTGACTTCGGGCCATATGCCAGTGGTTACATGGCTGTTCTGAGGGGTCAGGCTGCTGTTGCAGACGAGCCTGCCCCTGCCCAGGTGGATGCTACACCAGTGGAGATTGGTACCTCAGATTCCTCCTCATCATCTCTATCTGCCGGTGGTTCAGCTTCAGGGGGTGAGGGTGACTCCCCCGAATGTTCTGACTGACGTGTTTATCTCATGTTATCCTTGTATATAACTACACTCCTTCTCCCCTTTAATGGGTTGAGTGTCTTTTGAAATTGTGGTGGTGTTTGTTGTTACTTTCCTTTGCTGTATTTTGTTGTTGACTACGTGCTTCGCTTGCCTTTACACTAGTGCTTCTCATGCTTTTGTATATATCCCTCTGGTTATGGGCTCTTCTCTTGGTGTGTTTCCTTTATTTGTCTTTCTTTCGTGTTTTCCTTCATGTCATACCTGCCATTTCATAAAGGAAAAAACATTACTTGTTCTTCACATTACTTTACTTAGAAATTTCTTTTTCATGGTATTCTTCTGAGCATGGTGTGATGATCTCTTCTGATACCCCTTACACGGTATACGTTGTACTGTTAGACCAAAGATACGCTCTTGGTGGGCGTCGAAATCTGTTCACGAGACAGGCTCTCGGACGGCACTTAACGTTTCACAGGATAGGCTCCCGGAGGGCTCAGGTTAGACCAAAGATACGCTCCTGGTGGGCGTCGAACTGGTAGTTTGAAATCTACCTCAAGATACGCTCTTGGGGGCGTCGAACTGGTAGTGTTTTTTCTACCTCAAGATACGCTCTTGGGGGCGTCGAATCTGGTAGGTTGCAAATCTACCTCAAGATACGCTCCTTGGGGCGTCGAATTCGTAGTTTTTGGAAACCACTCTCAAGATACGCTCTTGGTGCGTCGAATTCGTAGTGTAATAACTACTCTCAAGATACGCTCTTGGGGGCGTCGAATGTCGTAGTACGAACACTACTCTCAAGATACGCTCCTGGGGGCGTCGAAGTTCGTAGTTTTTGGAAACCACTCTCAAGATACGCTCTTGGTGCGTCGAATTCGTAGTGTAAGAACTACTCTCAAGATACGCTCTTGGGGGCGTCGAAGGTCGTAGTATGAACACTACTCTCAAGATACGCTCTTGGGGGCGTCGAATGTCGTAGTATGAAAACTACTCTCAAGATACGCTCTTGGGGGCGTCGAAAGTCGTAGTATAAGAACTACTCTCAAGATACGCTCTTGGGGGCGTCGAACCTGTCATTGACTTGAAGTCATATCTGTGTAAGGATAACTTTGTGATTGTACCACTACATTCACTGGAAAATACTTTTGAGTAACTACTACTCCCTTAGGAGCATTCATGTTTTTGTACACTTGGGATGCCTTGGTGCACCAAGACATCCTTTGTAGGAATAAAAGATAGTTGTAGAGTTGGAGTAACTTCGTGGGTTCTCCTTCTCAAAGGTTGTTTTTTGAAAAGCTTGTAAAGCTGAAACATGCAAAATACTAAATATGAAACTAAGGATATGGGGTGGTCACTGTGTCTGTTGCCACGTACTCCTTGAAGCCTCCATTGTAAATCATTTCTTCCACTTCCACCTTCAACACCATGCAGTTGTTGGTTTGATGCCCCCAGGTCCCATGGTACTCACACCAACCCTGTGCATCTCTTCCTAGGAAGGCCTTGCCTTCCTCCCTGCATGTTGGTAGCTCTTCCTTCAGGTGTTTGTGGAAAATTTCTTCTATGCTGATTGTGAGGGGTGTGAATGTGAAATTGACACATCCTCCCCATATGTCAGTGTCTCTTCCTTTCTCCGGAACTTCATCCAACTGCTCCGTTTCCTGTGCAAATGCCCTGTCCAGCTTATCCTTGAGCTCTCTCATTGTGCTCGTCATGATCATCTCATAGAGCCCTCCATATGCCCTGAATGAGTTTGGATGCATGTTTCTAATGAATGCTCTGACTGCTTCTCCCCTTGTGATGTCCATGTTGACACCATACTTGAAGAATCTCTGGAAATAGCTTGATATAGACTCCCGCGGCATTTGCTTGATATCATCTATGTAACGGAAGCCTCTTAGGATGGAGTTCCTTGTTCTGTTCCCTATTATGGTGTCTGGCTGCCAAGGTATGGATGTCACCTTCACAGCCTTGCTCCTGTGTCTCCTTGTAGGCACTGTTTGAAAAAACTGCCTGCTCAAACGGAGTGTCACTCCACTCCTCCTCCTTCCTTGCCTTTGTCTCCTTCCCCTCCTTCCTCTGTCCTGGTTGGCTTCTACCATGACTACAGCCACTGTGTCTGTCCCGTGTGATCCACGTCTCATTGAGTTGACGTAGCACTGCCTTGCGGTGCGTTGATCACCCAGGACCTCTCCAACCCCGTTCTCCGTGATGTACTTCAGCTTCTGGTGAACAGTGGATGGCACTATTTCATATGGGTTTATGGTTGTCCTTCCTAGGATCCCGTTGTAGGCTCCCAGGCTTTCAACCACCAAGAAATTGACATTTACCTTCAACTGGGTCCATCCTTGGCCCATGGTTACTGGTAGGGTTATCATTCCCAGGGGGTAACTTGTTGCCCCTGAGAAGCCAACTAGAGGGAAGTTGACCGGTTTGATGTCTGCTTTGGTTTTCCCTATCTCCTCTAACACTCTCAAGCTTAGGAGGTCGGCTGAGCTGCCCCCATCCACCAAAATTCTCTTTACATCAAAATTGTCAATATCTAAAGTAATAACTAGAGCATCGTCATGTGGAAAGACGATGTGGCTCTTTTCCTTCTCCGAGAACTCGATCTTCACTTCTTCCCCTTCTCTTGGCCTTTTTCTCCACCTTGGCACTGAGCTTAGCTTGGATGCATAGACCTCTCTTGCATTAGCAGTTGGGCCACCCGATGCTACTCCTCCATGTATCATATTTATGACTCCTTTTTTGTTGGGTGGAGGGTTGTATTCTATCTTTCCCTTGCCCTTGTCTTTCTGTGATGGCCCTAGTTGCATACTGTTGCCCCCATGGTCTATGAATTGCTTCAGTTCTCCCCTCTGGACGATGTTGTTTATGCTTAGCTTTAGGCTAAAGCATTCATTTGTGTCGTGACCATAAGCCTCATGGTTGTCACACCATCTATCCTTGTGATTTCCCACCATTGGGGCTCTCCACCTTGCAGGGGGTGACCAAAGCTTTTGGTTCCGCATCTCTCTAAGTACGGTGGCTGGAGTGGCGTTCAATGGGATGAACTTAATGACGTTTATTTCTCTAGCCTTTAAAGGTTCACCCATTTGGTTTCTTTGCTGTGGCGGACGCCATTCCTGCTGCCTTGCATGCTGCGGTGCCTGGGGTGGCTTGCCTTTGTTTGGCTTTTGATTATCCTCCTTAGCTGCCTGGATTTTTGCCTTCTTGCTTGCCCTGTGCCTTTCAAGGTCAATATGCGTTTTAACTCTTCCTGCAAGCTCCTCCAAGGTGCTTGCTGGCTTTTTGGCCATCTTTTCAGCCAATGTTGACCCAAAGCGACCTAAGTTTCTGATGAAGGCTCGTATTATCTCCCCTTCGGTGATGTCTCCCTGGATGTCTGCAATATTCTGGTTGAACCTAGTATAGTAGCTGGCCAGGGATTCATCGTATTATTGTTTCACGTCATCAATGGAGCCTGTTCCCTTGAGGAGTTTCCTCTCCCCTAGGTATCTCTGCAGAAACTTAGCTTTTAGCTGCTCCCATGAGTGGATGCTCTCAGAGGGCAGGCTGAAGAACCGATGTGAGGCCACCCCTGTTAGGGTGTTTGGGAACAAGAGTGCCTTGTACCTTTCATCAGTGGTCCTCCCAAATAGGGAGGCCTCATGCTGTTGGATATGCTCTAGGGGGTCTCCCTTCCCATTGTACTTTGCAATTTGCACTGTGTGCAGGGAGTCTGGCACCCTATTCATCTCCAGTTCCCTTGTGAAAGGGTGGTTCGTCTTGTCACTTAGACAATGCAGGCTGGGTTTCTTTGACTCATTCAATTTCCGGGTTATCATGGCTTCTACCTCCTCCGGGGTGATCATCACCTGCGCCGGAATATAATCCCTCTGATATGCACTGTAGTTGTAGACTGGGCTTACTGGGTTCCCTTGTCCATGCTGGTATGGACTGTAGGTGTACCCTTGGTACGCCTGCTGGGGTGCTTCATAGAAGTCTTGCCTCCTTGGAGGTCTTGCTTGTCTTTCCTCTCTAAGCGGGGTGTAAGCCCTGTTGCTCTGCTGTTGCCTAGGAGGCACGAATTGTTGCCTTCCCTCTGGGGGTGGCTCCTGGTAATATCTTCTTTGTTCCTCTCGCTGCTCTGCTCGAGGGTGCGAGTAGTGCTCTTCTGTTGGGATCTGCTCCTCTTCATGAGCTTCAGTGTAAGTCCCTTGGGTGTATGCCGGCCTTGCATACGCTGTGTGGGCGCGGTTGCCATCTCTCTGTGCCGGCATCCCATACGGGTACCTTTGGGGTTGCTCTTCATAATAATATCCCTCAGGGGGTGCCGTGTTGTGGGAAGGCACTCCCTGTTGTTCTCTTTCTCTCTGTGGCCTTCTTGCCCGGGGGGTGGAGGCTGTGGAGGACTCAGCCCCAGCTGGGCGTGAAGGTCCTCCCTCCTGGTTGTTCTGTTGTTGAGGAGGCTGTGGTATTTCTTGGGGCTCTGGATGCATTGGCTGCTTCCCAGGGTTAGGCTGCCTCCCTGGGGGTATGGGTTCTCTCCTCCGCCCATTGCCCCCGGGTGGGCGTTGGTGCCTAGACACCCTACTGTTCGTCATAGCTCGTGTAATAGCCAGGCTTTCTGTCCGAAGCCCACAGACGGCGCCAAGTGTTAGGTTATGAGATCTAGGTCAACGGGTGGTCGGCTTTGATCTCGCTCCTTACTGGGGATATGTGTGATCCGGTATTTTTGAGTTGCCCTGTCTTAGCCTATCTTCTTCCTTCCTTTGCTTCTTCTCTCATTTTACCCTGCAGAAGGGGCAATACCAGACACGGAGGGGGGGGTGGTGCCTGGTGAACCCTCTCCGATGCCTAAGTCAGTATTCTTCTTAGAGAGATAAACTAGAGAGATGTCAGAGCAAAGTAATCCAAATTGCCAAGATGCCCAAATGAGTTGTGAAGGTGGGGTATTTATAGGCAACGGTGTCATTAAGGTGGCTTAATGACATCGTTTAACCTTTAAACACAATTAATTAACCTTTAAGCGCATAATTAAGACCTTAGGACTCGGAGAAGGTAGGCGGAGTGGACCGGGTGTGGGAGTCCGAAAATGGTGCCGGGGCCCTTGGGGGGAGGAGAAATCCGACCCCTAAGGGTAGGGGTTGGGTGAGGGCACCCAACCCCTCCTAGGGAGGATGGGGTTGGCCAACCCCATCCCTCCTAGGAGAGATCGGGTTGGCCGACCCGATCTCTCCTAGGAGAGATCGGGTTGGTCCACCCGATCTCCCCTAGGAGAGATCGGGTTGGCTGACCCGATCTCTCCTAAGGGAGGTCGGGTGTGGCCACCCAACCTCACCTAGGTGAGTTTGTCTCGGCCGGACGAGCGCTCCGGCCTCGTCCGAGCCGTTGACATGTTCGCGAAGTGTTCGGGTTGAAGTTTCGATTTACAAACGTTAATGGGACGATAAAAATACAACAGTTTGGAAGTCAACGGGTTCAAATTGGGCGTATATCCATCACAAACGATCAACTGGGGAGACTCCGTTTGGCCTTGTTTATGGCACGGAGGCTTTTGCTCCCGTGGAAGTAGCTGTGGCGTCCCATCGGATGAGATATTATGAGCCTTTGACGAATGATGAAATGAGACGTCTGGATTTGGACTTGCTCGAGGAAAAGAGGCGGGAAGCCGATGAAGTCCAGGCTCGAATGCGTTTGGCGACGGCCAGATATTACAATCGGCGAGTTAAGTCCCGACAATTCTTCGTCGGGGAGCTGGTTTGGCGTCGGAACGAGTTTACCCTTTTGGATCGGATCAATAAGATGTCGCCAAAATGGGAAGGACCTTATAAGGTCGTGGGGATGCCAGCTCCGAATGCGTACAAGTTGGAAGACATCGATGGCCATGTATTGAAGCATTCTTTCAGTGGTGAACACTTGAAGAAATGTCATGCTTGATGAAAAGTCGCCTTAAGTGGTGCCCGATGAAAAGTCGCCTTAAGTGGTGCCCGATGTAAAATCGCCTTAAGTGGCGTAAGTTATTTATCGTTTGATTCGATGTAAGCAGATTTTGTGCCATCAATAAATAAAGAGGTTGCTTCCGATCATAATTATTCTTAGATTTATTCTAAGTGTTGTTGAGTCGCCTTAAGTGGTGCACGAGAAAAAGTCGCCTTGAGTGGTGCACGAGATTGAGTCGCCTTAAGTGGTGCACGAGAAAAAGTCGCCTTAAGTGGTGCACGATAAAAAGTCGCCTTGAGTGGTGCACGATGTTAAGTCGCCTTAGGTGGTGCAAGTGGTTAAGTCGTCTTAGGTGATGCGGATTGAATTGCCTTAGTTGGCACGATTAAATCGCCTTAAGTGGTGTGGGCTAAATCGTCTTAAGTGATGTGTTGAAATGTCCTAAGTGACATAGTTAAGTCGCTTTGAGAAGTGCAACAGAAAATTGGAACTAAGATAGTTTGATATTGATAAGGGCTCAAAGGCCGAGGATGCATTACAAGAAGAAGAAAAATACAAGGACTATAAAGATAGAAGCATTTAAGCTTGGTCCTTATCGGCATCAGCGGGAGCAGGGTCCACAAGATCTGTGGCAGAAGGCTCCACGGGTTCAGCTGCTGGAGGGTCGATTATCGGGGGTCAACCGTCGGAGGATCGGCACTTGGAAGCTCAACCACGTCTTCAACACCTGTGGGAGTGTTCCCCTCATCACTCTCCTCCGAGAGGGCGAAGTACCTCTTCGCGAAGGGAGCGAGAGTTGCAGATTTGTCGAAGTTGATGGCGTCGCCATACTCCAGATGGAGCTCCTCGACCGCATTGAAGAGGGTTTTCTCCCCTCGGAACTGGATCCGCTGTCTGAAAATTAGCCATGGCAAGAAAGGCATATTGGGTTTTTCGGAAAATTGTAAGCAAGTTAATCGAAGATGAAGGAAAAGATATACAAGCAACAGGGAAGAAATCATTACCAGACATGATGACTCGAACTGGAAGGGATGATCTTAAAGGTCGCCGGAAATTTGATCGGAGAGCAGAAAGCCAAGGAAGAGCTTGAGTTCTCAGAGTTGCAGAGCTTTTCGAAATCGCGAAAACGGTAAAAGAGAAATAGTGCCCAGGGTTAGGGTTTTATAGGAGAAGGGACAGTCGAAAGGACATTCAAATATGGGTCGTCGAAGTTGAAACGTTTTAATCTTGAGCCGTTGAAATGAAACGTACAGAATGGCAAGGGGCGTAATGATGAAACGGCCTGAAAAGCACTTTTTCAGAAAAAGCAGGCGCGAAAAATCAGGCACGGGTGCCAAAGACGTCACTTCGTCACCTACTGCATTTAATGGCTGAGGAACCGAGGAGTCTTCTCGGATTTGGTGATTATCCTCGAGGTATCGAGGAAACATGAACGAGAAGATTCGTATCAAGTGACGTTATCAAGGGAAAGGTCCCCGACTCCAATGTCGGGAGGTCGGGAGTTGAAAGACACGACGAACTGTAAGTCCCTCATGTCTTGGGGGCAAATGATGGGTTTCGCTATGGCCGTTAGGCCCTTTAACGGCGAGTAAACGATGAATAGGCCCACTGGGCCCTAAAAGGGGTCAAGAAGACCAATGCGAAGGGTCCCGACAGAGGGAGTCCCGATGGTGAAAGGTCCCGACAGAGTCGGTCCCGATAGGCGAGCTGGGCGCTCCCTATGAGATGCCTTTAAGTAGGCCCCGATGATGAATCCCTGAGGATGTTGGCCCTGTCACGATGACGAGGGGCCCCGAGCGGTGACACAATGAGATAACTCTGGAGTCCCCGATATTGGTCGGGACTTTCTATCAGAGGTTGAGGCCGAGAGATACGCGGAGCGTGGCCGAGATAGACGAGATCATGGCCGAGATAGGCGGGATCGTGGCCGAGATACGCGGAGCGTGGCCGAGATAGGCGAGATCATGGCCGAGATAGGCGGGATCGTGGCCGAGATAAGCGGAACGTGGGCTAACCGCCCCAGCGGTTCACCAGGTAACTGAGGTAGCTCTTCGCCTATAAAAGGGCAGAAGTTACCTCAGATTAAATACGTTTTGATACTGAGACTCTCGCTTGTCAGTTTATTGAGATTATCGAGATACTCATTTAAGCATCGGAGAGGGATTCTGGGTCACCGCCCGGTCTATCCCCTCTTGCAGGATTACGTGGAGCGAAGGAGTTCGGATCGCCGTCAAGACCGTACCGGAGTTCCAACCGTGATCCAACAGGTGTCACAACACGAAACACATGACAAAGTTGTATTACTAAGTATAATTCTTGAGTACTTTTTGAAAAAAATCTTATTTAATAGATTTTAAAACTCCAATTAGTAGTTTAACTTTTAGAGTTTGTCAATCTTATATTACGATTTATGAATATTGGGATATTATTTAATGGTTTTTTTATAGGTAGTTTATTATTTTTATTTTTGCTTAAATATATCGTATATAGGTTAAGTGAAGAACTTAACACAACATGATAGCACGACATGAACACGCACGATATATGTTGTGTTCGTGTTTGTAAAACGTTGTACTATAAGCTTATTGTCTGTGTTCTTAGTAAATTTAATACAATACGATTATTAATTAACACAAGCGATAGCACGCACGAACACACAAATTGCCACTCCTACATGTAAGTAACCAAACTATGTATTAGTTTGAACAAAATTCATTAAACAATATTTTCTTGAATTATTATACTATCTTTTTATTCTGTCATAGTTGCATGATATATATATATATATATGAGTAGTCATTTATCCACACCATGCGCTGAATTCTACTTTAGTACATGTTTATATTATAATATCATTACTCGCATTTTGTTTGGAAAATTAATTTGAATTTTAATATATATTATTATTGATTAATATATTATAAGATGTCAAATGTCATTTGGTAGTTCTCACATTTACTTTCATATTGGTAAAAATAATTTGTAAATTCGAGTGCCTCAAAAGTTTTTATAAATAGTATATAAGAGTATAAAAAATAAAAGTAAATAAATATAGCTACATACATTAAAATTAGGGTTAAATGTATTTTTCATACCATATGTTTGACCATTTTTTACTTCTAGTACCGCATGTTTTTTGTTACCATATGTTTGGTACCAAACGTTTGGTAAAGTATGCTTTTAGTACATCCGTTAAAATAACTTCAATATCCCTTTTAAGTCGTCATGTTCCATGTACGTAATCTCTTTTTAAAAAAAAACTAAACTAAACTTGAATGGACGAAAATACCCTTACCTATAGGAAATCTTCTTCTTCTCCGGCCTGCTCCACATCCTAGTCTAGTTCTTGATATGACCGTTGGCGAGGGACATAGGACGATCTCAACGGAGACGTCACCGCCTCCAGAGTTACTGAGGGGTGGTTGGTGTTGCTGATCAAATTACAAATGCTCTAAGATTGAACATGGTGTGGAAGACCTGCAGATTTGAAATTGGGTCTCTAAAAGCTGTCGAATGATTGGCAAATTCTTGTAGATTTGAAATTGTCTCTACGAGGAACCTCGATTTCCCAAATGTTGCTTGTTTTGGTGCTAAGAAGGTGATGCCTAAGTCCAATTAGGGTTTCCTACCCAGATTCTTCTTCACCCGCTTTCCTTATTTTAAGATGGGTTATTTGTTTTTCTCACTGCCTGTAGTCTGGATTCTTCATAATTGAAGAACAAAGCAAAGAACAAAGAAATGTCATCGAACAAGACGACCTGCTCTACGGGCAGTTCATCCCGGTCCAAACACAATGCTCGTGTAATTGCTCAAACATCGATTGACTTGGGGTAGAAGACAAGGGTGTTGCTGAAGAAACTGCAGGTAATGGTATTTTCGTTATTCAAGTTTAGTATTTTTTAGGTTACGTCCGCGACACATGACGACTTAACGGGGATATCTGAAGGAATTTTAACGGATGTACTAAAAAGTTTAATTTTTCCAAACGTTTGGTACCAAAACTAGACGGAAAAAAACAAGTGGTACCAAAAGAAAAAATCGGTCAAACATATGGTATGAAAAATACATTTAACTCTTAAAATTATATAATATTAGGTGCTGACCCGCGCTATGCGCGGGGCGACACGCTAAAATGTAAACGGTACTCTGTACATAAAAGATCGAAATTTTGTTCCATCATGTTCCAGAACAAATACAACGTAGCACTAAGATCATAATGAATTCTTTAATCATCTCATGTAGATCAGGTGCCTTTTCAGCCATGTCAATTGGGAAATACACATATCATCTTAGTATATGCCCTTGTGTCTGGTTCTCCGCCATCTTTCCTTATCTCCAAGAACAACTCTTCTGCCATATCGAAATTTTTATTCCTGCCTAGTGTTGGGACTAGAACCACTTGGGGCGTCGGGTCCTTGTGAAGTAGGTTGAAACGTTCGTCGGGTCGTCGGGTCGCTATACGTGCCTTGTACGCGCGCTCCTCCTGAGACCTGCACACGGGGCAGTATCGACACCACGAGGGGGGATGGTGTGCGATGAGCCCTCTCCGATGCTAAAATGAGAAATCTTAGAGAGATAAAGCTAGTGAGAAGTCAGAGCTCTCTTGCCAAGATAAGTTATGAAATGGGTCACCAAGGTTCCTATATATACGGCACCTTGGGTTCAAACCCAGTTTGAAGCTGTCCGACCCCGGTTTAGTAGAAAAACGAGAACTGGGCGTGGGCTTGAGTAAAATTGGCAAAGGAAAGGCTCGTGTGCAGTGTAAGTATACGAGGATACGCGCGTCCCGAAGTGACATCCCGAACCTTCGGATTGCGTGGAAAATCTGAAGGTTCGGTTTGTCCCGGACAATCCGGATGGGTTATGGTCCGAATATGCGCGTGTCGCGCGTTCAGACCGTTCGAACCCGTTATAGGCGTTTGTAAAACGTTGGTGGGTTTTGCGTGTTAACGAGGCCCGTATGTAAAACGAACCCGAATCGGACGTATATCCATCATTTTCTCCCGAGTCAAGTATTGGCGTAACCCTTGCTTGACACTATTTTTTGATAGGATAGACGTCCGATTTAAGTTCGGGAGTTACCTCATAATAGACTTACTTTCTGTCGGGGCGTGGGCCTCAATATCGTGTTTTCCATCCTTAGCTCAACGAAGGGGATTATAACTGCTGACATGATTAGTGCAGCGAGTATACGTGTATAACAAATATATGCGTGTCAATGTATGTGTATGTACGTAACATGGACGTAAACGTTGACGTGTATGCAAACATGGTGTACACGCGTGTATAAGTAAACATATGACATGTGATGATTATGAAATTAATGATATAAATATAGAAATAGATATGTGATGGTATACATACAAGTATGTATTTAACGAGGTCGTGACAATAAATATATGTCGTGTATGTATGTGTGTAAACTCGGTGTTCGCACGTATGTAAGGGTGTGTAGGTGTGTATGCATGTTATCAACTCATAAAAAAGAGTTATAAAAAATTAAGGAGAGGTAAAGCCTTACCCATACCCTATATAGAGGAGAGAGTATACACACCTCCCATACTTAGTCTCCACACCAAAGGTTGTCTCCTCCTCCTTTCTTGAAGAGTAAGATACTTGAGGTCCAACTTTCTTGAGGACCAAGAAACTCCGGCCAATCACTCACCACCCACGGCGGCGCGACCACCTCCGGCGAGGGAGACAGCAGCGGCGACGGGCGTGACAGCAGCGGCAGAGACGGCGGCGCACAGCGGCGTGGTGGCGGCTGCAACTTTTTTGCTGCGACGACGGCATTTTTCACGGCAGTCGGACTTCCGAGGGTGGTTAGAGACCATTTCCAGGTATGACAATGTCTAAGGCCACCTTAATTTGGCCAATCCTTAGCTTGGGTAGAACTTAGTTTTTCACGCACACCTAGTGTTCGATGAAATTCCTAACACACATCAACATAGCGTGAAATGCATAAAAAATGGATAAGTGTTTAGAAATGTTGTATGTATAGTCAAGACTGTTACTCCCCTTGTTGATTACATGAGTTAGGTGACCGAGACCTTGTCGTTTTTGAGTCGTATACTTAGCCACTTTTTGACCGAAATTGTCGATTGATGGAATCCGTGTAGTAATTTGTGTTGTGACATAACTTTTACGCACATGCTCGTTAACAAGATAGTGTTTGTAGTTGTGGGCGTATCTCGCATTCCGCTTGTTAAGGATAAACGCATAAGTATGTATAACCTGTCATCATAGAATGATATACACACGTAGGTGTTAGTGTTATAATTGCATTCACATTGTTATAATTGCATACACACGTGATAGGCCACGTAGGCGCGAGTAAGTGCGTGTAAGCACGGGTAGGTGCGCGTAGGCACAAGTAGGTGCGCGTAGGCACGGGTAGGTGCGCGTAGGAACGAGTAGGTGCACGTAGGCACAAGTAGGTGCGCGTAGGCACGAGTAGGTGCGCGTAGGCACGAGTAGGTGCGCGTAGGCACGAGTAGGTGCGCGTAGGCACGAGTAGGTGCGCTTAGACACGAGTAGGTGCGCGTAGGCACGAGTAGGTGCGCGTAGGCACGAGTAGGTGCGCGTAGGCACGAGTAGGTGCGCGTAGGCACGAGTAGGTGCGCGTAGACACGAGTAGGTGCGCGTAGACACGAGTAGGTGCGCGTAGACACGTGTGGACTGTATAAGTGTTGGGACAAGGCCCTTACTGACATAGAGTTGCCCCCGTATAGAGGATGTTCACTATGTAGTAGTTGTAAACTTATAAGTTCGTACGCGCGGAGTTGCCCGCGCGTAGGGGGTGTTTGCCACACAGTTGTTAGTGATGCGACCAATACGCGCATGCTTGCTGAGTAGATACAACCTTGCTGGCGCGTCTCTCACTAGGATTACCTTCTCGGTTTGCCGGATACAACAAAATGAGTAAGTTATTCATCCCCACTCCAGGAGTTAGGTATTGTTCATATTCAGATTTTGATTCTGAGTCGGATCCTGCGGAATCCGTTGATTCGGGATCTGAGGATAGCACAGACTCTTCTCCTGAGTCGGAGTCTGGTTTGGGGTCGGAACACATGTTCCAAGCTTTTTCTGGCAACCAGCTGCAACGCAAGGATTACGTGGAGCAGTCTGGACTTTGTCCACTCGTGGAGGCAGTTTTCCCTTTTGACATACTCCCCGGAGTTGCTCGGGGTGAGCCTACTGTATCGCCCACTGAAATGGCGGCGGTGTATACTGGACAGATACGGGAGGGGTTGTGTTTTCCCAATCGTCGCGACTTGGTCAGACTTTGTCGCTATTACAGGATTTACCTACTTGATCTCACGCCCGCCGGGATCCGGTATTGGTTTTGCTTCCAGGTGTTATGCCACCAGCAGTCGTGGCGCTACTCCACACTGCTTTTCCGGTGTTTATTCCGACTTCAGCGCCAGGACTCTGCTGGCTTATCTTCTATCTCTATTCGCTGTCCTTTGTTGAAAGGGAGAGATTTTGCAAGTCTTTGGGAGAAGTAAGGTGGGACACTACACTTGTTTTGTGACTGCTGCTGCTGATCGGTCGAGAATTCACTGGGAAGAACACTATTTCTTTGCCCATGACGTTGGGGTGACTTGGCCAGTTGCCCATGTCACTGAGACTGATTCCGTGCCGACATATGCTGAGTTTTCCGATTCAGACAAAGCGACCATGAAGGCTATATATCGAGCTCACAAGGCGCGCGCCTATTGTGCCTTGTCTTGCGTGACGGAGCAGGAATTGTTCGAAGCTGGGATTCACGTAACTCCTGCGGACGGTCCTTCGGTATGTTATGAACCTTTATAACTCCTATTATATTGTGATGTAGGTTTGTTTCATGGAAAATCCCCGCGCTTGGAGGCGAGTCTTTGAGGGAATGCTGCTGCCCCTGCACGAGGTGCTCCCTCTGCTGTTTCGGATTCGCTTCGAACCATGAAGCCTGGGCGTGGGAAAGGCTCCATGCGTAAGTCACATTCTTGTAAATTTTTTCTTTCTTGTCCATTTTGAGTATTGTTGTTCTCATCCTGCTTTGTTCTTGTTTGCAGGTCATTCGCCCAATGTGACTGATCGCGTTGTGGCCGTTGCTGACACTCCGCCTCGACCCAAGGCGAAGAGAACCGAGTCTGAGGTACGTCCCTCGAGCGATTCCAAGCGATCTAAGTCTGGAGGTAGTGGAGCGTGGAGGACTCCTTCCCGTGACAAAGGGAAGGGCGTCGAAGGACAGGCTCGCGCGTCTACCATGTCTTCCCCCCGGTCGAGGGACCGGACCTTGGAGGAGGTTGCTCCTCCTAAAGGTGTGTATCTTGATTCACTTTCTTGCTATACTTGTAATATTTATCCTTTTTTGCTTATCCACTTGTTTATTCACAGGTGTTGTGCCTCTTGCTGCGATTACGCGCGTCGACTTGGTTCGCCATGTTCGCAATGCTATCATTGGGGATGAACAGGGGCCCTTTGCTGCTAGGGAGCCCCGTTTTGCTAAGGATGCCAGCTTGAGTACTCCCGAGGTGGGAGTACGCGTGTTTCAACAGGTCATCTCTCCTGGTGATCGGAGGGTTTGCCCCACTGAGCCTGAGGATGCGCGCGCCTATGCTGAGGGTGCGTTCGCACGTGTTGTGCCAGTGAGTGTTCATGCTTACTCATTTATGGATTGTATGTATACTTGCATTTTCGTTATAACTTGCTTGTTGTTGGATGATGTATTGCGCTATATGTTGTTATTGATGTGGTGAACCTTTCCTCATTTATGATTGAACTCACAGAGGAGAAGAAGGCTCTCCAGGAGAGGTGCGACATGCTTTGTCGTAAACTTGTGAGTGCAAAAGAAAAGTCGCGTCTCTCAGATGCTAAATTCGTCGACTTGGAGGTAGGTGCCTTGATCGCGAGGCTCGAGTTGCTACACTTGAGTCCGATGTGATTGTTCTTCAGAAGAAGATAGCTGAGGATGGCGAAGCGCATGGCCTTGCGTTGCAAGCTGTGTAGGATAGCGTGCATTAGGATGGGAAGGTTGCCGGTGTTGCTGAGTACAAGGCCTCGCAATCCTTCCGCGATGATGTTCGGGCAGGAGCCGATGATCTAATGTATGACTTCTCAGAGGGATTTATTGAGCAGGTATATTCTATTGATCCTGACTTTCGTTTTGATCAAATGGGTATATATGCTGAATTTGCCACTGGACATGTGGCGGCATTGCGCCTCCGAGATGCGACCACTCCTCAGATTGATGTTGTGTTTGGTGATGATGGTGATGTAATCATATGGTGATGGGCGTCGTAAATTGAAGCCCATTATATGTATCTGTTACCTAAGAAAATTGGGTAAATGTCACATTAGGACATTGGGCCAGAACCAAATCCCAATTGACATGAGAGACCCAAAATATGGGCCTCCCTTATGCATAGGCCGGCCGAAACTTATAAGGTTGGCAAAGTGGACTTTTGTCCACTTTGCTCCTCCTATAAATAAGAGGTGTTAGGGGATTATTAGGGTTAATCCTTAATCCTTCCTTAGAGTGTTTTAGAGAGAAAAATCATCCTCCCCATAACACTAATTCGGCCGAACCACATAACACCAAGGTTGTGCCAATTTGCCTTCGAGCAAACACTCTAGAGATCCGTCCCTGCCAAGAATCGATCAGAGGCTTTGCTGTGCAAAATATACCGCGAGGGCTTCCATAACAAGAACCTCTACGGGTGCCGACCGGAGGACCGTGAACTCCCTACTGCAGGATCTTGGGACTACGGATTACGTCTGAGGTATGTGTAAATCTGCCGTTGCGTAATATTGATTACTAGCATGTACCATATTTATAGTATCCGTAGTGATTACTCCCCGTAATCTAACAGTGGTATCAGAGCCTGTGTTAGGAATTTACGATTTTGATATTATATGATATTCATGATCTTCAAGAAAAAACGTGATTTTTATCATAATCGAACATTGTATTGTAAAATTTGATCACAAAGTTGCAGCCGCCGTAACACTAGCCATGGAAATAATAATTCATCACGCAAGAGCCGTAGGTTTAGTTTAATAAGTATAAGTATAATTAACTCCCACTGTGTGGATCACAATTTGTCTTTTATTGGACATTGGTTTTGTTAATTAAGAACATTTTATATTTTTGTTCGGATTGTTGAACCACATAGAGCAATAATTTACGGCGGCATAGTGGTGGCCGAACGGCCAAAGCTAGGGTTTGGGTTTATAAAATTTTGACATTAACTATTGATATATTCTATCATGATTTTAGGGTTGTTAGGTGATATGGATAAGATTCACTATATATATATATAGAAATATAAATTACTATTAATATATATAAATAATTATTAAGGATAAATATATTATTAATAGATTTAGTTACCTAAAAGATTAAGAAAATATACTAACATTATATTTGATTCCCTAATAAGATATTGACTATAAATAAATATATGTGTATATATATTATGTACCGAATTTTATATATACCTATATATATTGTGATTGATTTTTTCTTAAAGATAGAATCTTGGCAATAAATATGTATATGTTTAATGTTGGCCGAAATATATATATATATTGATATTGGAAATTATTTTATATAATTAATTACTTGGTGGCTAAGTTAAGTTTTTAGTGGACATCAAAACCCTACTTAGCCCACAAGTAAACATTTCGGCTCAAACCCTATGAATTTAATGGGCCGGTCCAATATATTAAACCGGGACGCGTTAAGCCGAACCAGGTTTTCTTAATCGGTTAGACCTAGTCAGGTCGGGTCGGACCGGGATAACTAAGTGGATCTAACTAAACTGGTTTAGAGTGTTGAACCGAACCAAACCCTATTTTTATTGGACCGGCTCGGACCGAACCAGATTTTTAAAATAAAACCGGACCGAATTGAACCGGACCCGAATCGGATTTTCTGGACCGAACCGAATCGGACCGAAATTGACTGAACCGAACCGAATTTTCATAACTGAATTCAAGTCAATTATATAAAATAGGGATGTCAAGTTTTAAAATCCAAATGTTTTTAACTTCAAATTGCCTACACAGTGCTCAAAGGTTTATTATTATTCACATAACAATTAAACCTTAATGTCGTGTTTCGATTATAGGGATGGATCTCAGAGATACATGTTTTTGAGACTGGATTAATTAGTGGCTGAGTTGCAATTGTTTATTATTCTATACATATTTATGCATGATTTGAACTGTCGTCTTGACTGCGTCAAGCTAGCTGGATATTGCATATTGAGGGCAGAGCCCTGGTTAAATATATGGTATGCGTACTAGGATAGACATGCTGTGATGGTTGAAATTGCCTAGGATTCATATCCTAGAATGATGTGTAATTGAATACAAACATGAATTGCAAATCAGCCCCTAATGTTTAAAATATATTAAAATCGAAAACCAGTCGTCAAATATGTATGATTGATGTGGAAATTTCATGTTTGACACGTATGCTAGAATGTTGAGGATGTAGCCGCATTTGATAATTTACTTGGAAGTAGAATTATGTATGCAAGCATGAGTTCCTCGGAACATTAGACGCATGACGCGTAAGCATGAGTGTGGTTTGTGTGATGAATGTTACTTGCGTTGATGATTTACATGGATGTAGAATTGTATATGCGTGAGTAAATTCATCGGAATAATTTTTCCAAAATAAAAAGGGCTTTGGGAAAGCCAAGATCGGGTATGCTTGTTTTAAAATTCTCATTCCCATAATTTGCGATTAAAACCGTTTTAAAAGACTGATCATATCAAGCAAATGAAACCAGTTGAGGAATTTGGTTTGGATTCATGGAATAAGTTTCAAGGATGTTTTCATCTGCTTGATATGATAATATGCATGGTGGAATGTCATATAATTTTGTTGTATTTCCTCAACTTGGACGATAACTCTATATTTTATTGACAAGTTATTTCTCAGGTTTTTGTGAAATATTAATCACCAATTGATCATCTAAGGTTTCAGCTTATTGTGAAAACACCTAATTAAAACTAATCTAATCTAAAGAATACAATTCTGGTTGAGTAAATTAGATTATGACATTTGTCACGACAAATAATTCCTAACTTTAAAAATTCTACAACTTTTGGCTCTCAATGCCTATTATGTACCACGTAACACAATGATGATTCTGAACTTTAAAAAACATTAGAATAATTCACAACATTGAATAATTAATATATATTATAAAGCAAAAGGGGTGAGATTAAGAGAGCAAATATAGAGCGGCCACGTCAGTATATCTTACACCTAGTTAGACCGGTCAAAACTCACTCCGGTTCTCACTTGACCTGGTCAAGCAACCGAACCGGTCTCCCTTAAAACCCTAAAACATCATGCGGCGCCTCTCCCACTTCTTTCCTACGCGCCTTCATCTTCTTTCTTTCACCCATCTGTTTTCCGTCCACTCGATCTGTTTCAATGAATTCAATAAAGTGTGGATTCATGGCCATACTTGAAGGGCAAGTTCATTCAACGATACATGGGGGAACGTACATTGCTGAAAGGCTCGAACGCACTGGATGATGTACAACAACTGCATGGCGAATCGTTGGCTGAATTTTACATTTGTTTCAACCAGAACATTGCGGAGATACATACGAATTTGTCCGAGGGAGAATTAATCAGAGCATTCATTCGAAACTTAGGCCGCCTAGGCTTCGTGCTAGGTGAGAAGATGTCAAAGCGTCCGGCAGAAACCTTGTAAGAGTTGGCCTCGTGCGTAAATATGAGCATTACTTTAACATATCACCAAATCAAGGAAGTCGCTAAATCCTTCGACATAGACTCGCTTTTCCTAGGAAAAAAAACAACTTTTAATGCCATGATATGATCCTAATACAAGACAAACAAAATTTACTAAAGAAAAAGTTTCCTAATAACCTTTAGTCGTGTATCAGAACACTTAGATGGACAATACCTAACATCAATATTTAAAGATTTAACCATGACCCACTTGCTAAATGATTCAACTACGTCTTGAAGAAAATAGTTGATCTTAGTAACTGTGACTTAATTGTTCATATCAGGGTCTCCTCTGTTTCGATCTATAATATGTTTATCTATAAAAAAGAGAGAAATGAACGTGCAGGTGCAATAAGAGGATTTCAATCAAATAACTGAAAAAACTAAAATTTGATCTAATCCCTTAACCTAATCACTTCAAAGGCAGAGAGTTTTTTCCAGCTGAATATCAAACTAAACTCTATAGCAAATCAATGAAGCATTTAAAGCTGATCACAATAGTCAACTGGGCCAACATAATCAGATTGAATGATAAATAAAACAAATAATTATGTACCTGGATTGTTCATGAGAGCTCCCAGTTCTCGATAAATAACCTTTCTGCAGAGAAACATCAGTAGGAAGCTCCTCATAGACATAGCCCACCGAATCCAAAACCTTCTTTCTGTATGCTCATGAGAGGTAATGGACTTCACATCCATAATCAAAATATGCAGTGGAAATTTGGCGGCAACTGCTGTATTCCTCTAGATATGCAGTGGAAATTTGGCGGCTCCAAATTGCTCTTGTTATTATCAAGCTCTGTTACACGTGATTAAAAAAAACTGAAAATTGGAGTTTCAATTGTTACACCTAGACGATCTTCACAGCATCCTTCATCTTCCACAAATAATCACTTATCCTCTCCCAGGCGGTATCTAAGGCCTCCAATGATTCATCTGTATCCAGACCGCCCTCTGTCGCGATCCCATTAGAACTGAAACAATCATCAAATATAGGAGAAGAAATAATGCATCAGTAACTTAAATTCACCAAAACTCTCCAACTCATAATCAATTTTAAATTTCTAAAACAGGGCAATACACCTAAAACCCTGAATTGGTGAGGAATCAGTAAGATTTATATAGGAATGAAACCGCCCGATCAGATTTGAACCGACTTGGATAAGAAAATTCATTGAACTAGGAACATAACCAAGAGAATCAATTTGTACATTACATCTGACTTTGAATCCGAGGTTCGGAAGCTAAGACTGGTGTTTCGATGAAATCTTGGCACTATTAGGTCCACGGAGATCCCTTTTTGGCTTACCTCGGTTAGGTTGATGAGAATCTCTCCTCTAATCAATAAAGTTTCACCAGAATAGATAAATTCTTCATCAGAAATAAGGTAAGGCGAGATCTAATGACCAAACCCTTCAAAATTAACCGTAATATATTAGCACTATAAGTAATCCTTAAGGTAGAGACACAGTATTCGATTCCAACCCCCAAAATGTAAGTTTGAAGGTACATTTACAGTAACACATATACAGTTCTACGTTAAGAACAGAACATTGTAGAGATTAGAAAAGATCGAAAACCTCTACAACGACAACACGTGCTAGTGAACAATGAATTCCATATTCAACTCGGAAATATCAACCATGATCTAGTTAACTTCTTTATAGTAAACAATTACAAAATTCCATCAGTCATTTTTCTAAGAACCAGTGAAATGGATCGAGTCCTCTAGAAAAAACTATGGAAAAAATATGAGATATTTTTTGTTATCTTAAAGAAGACTTTTGAACATCAAGATATATATATACATAATGATCTCTCCAATTAAGAAGCCAACAAAAATATGAATCAAGATGAATTTATTTTTGCATTCAACACAAAACAGAAAAAATACCATCCCATCAACCACAAAGATAAAAACTGAACATTTAAAATGCATACATACTATGATTTGTAGTGTACATGCATCATCATGGAGCTCCATGGAAACTAAATGACATATTTGTAGGGAGAGAGAGTCTAAACCAACAAAAAGCTGCAATGCTAAATCATGAACTTCGAACTTAGTGGATGCAAATGGTAAAATATCGGCAATTTTTGCAGATTGTTATAATAGATTCTAAGCAGTAAAGAAAATTCAACATTTACCTTGGTTCTTCTGTCGAGATGTAATTTCAATATCTGCATCAACAATCTTGTTGTCAAACAAAAGCTTCTCCACCAAATCAGAGAAAGCACAACAATTTCTTCAAAATAGCATATAGAAATAAGCGAGATTAGTGCTATTTTTTTAACATCCAGAATCCACATTCTGTGGTTCCATACCATCGAGCGCTGCCCCTCAAACATGAGATCCTCTTTCTACTCATCCATGAACCAATTGATCAACCCTATAGGAATTTGTAAGATATATATAGGAAGGAAGGAGTGCACCCAAACAGAACTAAACTGAATTGGATAAGGGGATTGAATGAACCTGGTGAACCTGGGTGATGCTTTGCTTGTTGAGCTTCATTGTTGCTGATTACAAAGCCCTAGGGAATAACCAAACGAATTGAATTTCTGCAAGAGATGATGAGATCACTTTCACTTAATAGCTTAGCTCCTAGGTAATGAAACTAAACAGAATCAAAATCATATCACTAAACAGGTGGATATGAAGCAAGATTCAAGGAAGAAAGATATATGGAAGCAGATTAATCGGGCCGTAGAGATCAGATTGATTAGCCCAAGACACTAGTCAAAGAGATCAGATTATGAATCAGAGCCATACCTTTGAATAGTTGGTCAAATAGTCTGTATAAACTTTATATGGAAGCAGATTACTGTAACATATGGTTCCACACATTTTTGCCAAACAATGTAAATAATAACATCCAAAAAGTACTATACAGATCTGGAAGTAAGTGGTTAGTTTCCCATTACAAACCCTAAACAGGAGTGAACAATGTAGCCAAACTTTGATCCATTGTTATCTGAAGTTTTCCATAAGACATTAGGGTTTTCTCCTCACACCTGTAGGTTCCCTTCCCTCTAGCCAAAACCTCACCGTCTACATCAATGATGCCTTCTCTTCTCGGGTCATTACTTCGAGTGCCTGACTCTAAGATAAATGGTTTAACCTGCGCAGTTACACAAACACACATTTTTCAGATTAGTAAGGTTTTTAATATCATTCAGTGTTTCAAAATTGAAGTTCTTGAAAAATTTGACTCTCAATGGTAAAATACAATCCCTACCTTAAGATACAAGACCAGGGGAGATTTAACTCAGTCAGAAGTGAAAGCAATGACATCTTCGGGCAATCCCGAATAACAATCAAATCAATGTAACCATCTGAAAACTGCATACATATAGACCAAATTTATTATTATTATTTTAAAAAAAAAATATATCATATGTATAGTCTTGATGCATTGAAAAGCATATAGTCAATAGTGGTATGAAGATCCAGACCTTAGCATCAGGTGCAGCCATAGTATTTTCACCACCCCATGGAACGTTGTGAAGCCAGACCGAGACAAATGGTCCGCCAATTGATCTCCAGCTTAGTTCTTCTAGGTTTAAAACCGGACCCTGATAGCCTCTAAGCTTTCTTATATGTTCTTCATCCTTTTTAATAGCACCGTCACCTCTATAATTTGTGGGCACTCCTTGAGTTTCAAATCCAGGTGCATGCACAAAGGAGATGCATCCATTATGCCGCCTCAGGCGCACAATTCGTTGAAGCGCCTAAAGAAAATTTCGTCAACAAATAAAGGGATTCCTTATCCAAATAATACGAAATTAAAGAAAAATGAATCAGCAAGGGCAGAGCATACATAACATTTGGTCAAACCCTAAATTGAAAACCATGAAATTGATTGAATCCACCAAAACCTAGAATCAGACATCAACCAGGAGCCGAAAAAAATCATCGGAAATCAAATCAGATCGTAAAACGGTCACCAGATGCTTGATCTTCTCTTCCGGCGTGAGAAGAATTAACCCTTTTGGCTTAAGCAGATAAAGGGACGCTTTGCTTGCAGAAGACACCGGGAACCGAAGCGGACGGGGATATGGAAGGGCAGTCGGCTTCTCGGAGCAAAATGATAGGAATTGGGAGCGGCACCAGCAGAAGAAGAATGGTAGCGGCAATTAATGGAAGTGAAGAGAAGACGAAGGGTGGGAGTTACGGCGCGTGAAACACAGTCTCGAGTGGGTGAAAATTCTGACGTGGCAGCAGGAGATTTCATCTCTTATCTATCTATCTATCTATCTATCTATATATCTATATATATAATAAGGCAGAAGGAGAGAGGCTAAAACTCTCACAAACTGCCACATCAGCGGGAATAACAAAGGAGACTTTGCCACGTCAGCACAGAAACGAACCTTACTTTCCTTACACGTGTACCGTCTCTTCTCCTCTTCAAGCGCATCCGCTCTTCATCTTCTTCTCTTCTGTTCCGATCTTATGTTCAGTCAGATGTGGAGACTTCACTCTTATCACGGCTCAACCTTGGTGTTCGTCCGCCCCCACCGAACTTTAATAGCCCACTGCTGCCGGGTTCACTGGAACGAGCACTCCTCCGAATGCCGCCTGCTCCAGGTAATTGATCTTCGCGATTTTTCAATTCACGTCGTTCTCAGATTGATTTTATATGATTTAATTTAAGCTCTTCAATTTGGATTGAAAAACCTAGATGATCAAGGGTCAACTGAATTACATGATGGTGGTTGTTGGCAGCATGAATCAGCTGCGGCTTCAGAGATGGTCCCCCTTCTTGATGAATCCTTCAATCATCTCTGAAATATCAAAGGAACGCAAGTCGTTCTCTCCAAGCAAACTTCTAGGATTCGACAATGTCGATTTTCTGTTTTTATCTATTTTTTAGTCTCTTTGCATCACCGATTTTGATCAAATTTCCTGTCATTTCATTATTTTTAGCTACTGATTAAATTTTATGATGAAATTGGAGGTGGATTTAATGCAGGAAATTCCAATTCCAATAAGAACCTTCAGTGAAGAGTTTCCGATTATATGGGATGAAGGGCAGCATCTTTCACTACAGCGGTGCCTTTAAGTTTTTCTTCCTTCCACATGGTTTTTCACAGGTGAATTTCTCTTCCTTTGATACGACTCTTTTCAGATGATAACATGATGCCCTTGCAGATGGAAATGTATCTAGGTAGATATGTATGGTTTATCAATGTGGCAATTAGTAGACAATCAATTCAATTCAATCTTCTCGGATTTAGGTTTGACAATGGAACAACTTATGGCCATGTTTATGCAGCTCTTAAGGTTCAATCATAAATTTAAGTAGCTATTTGATTCCATGTCGGCTTTCTGTTTTTATCTAATTTTGAGCTCTCTCTCTGCCTAAATATAGAATTCAACTTGCATTTCACCGATTTTAATCAAATTTCCTAACATTTCATTATTTCTAGCTGCTGGTTTAATTGGAGGTGGGTTTAATGCAGGAAATTCCAATAAACAACCCTGTGTATATGATGTTAGTTGCTTCCTTTGGGTCTGCAGCAAAAGGAACTGAGCTTAAGGCTCTAGAATTTGGTTTATCTATGTGTGAATCAGTAGATACGTATGGCTTCACTCTTGATCATGCCTACCAAGATGGTAATACCATTACTATAATGTTATTTTAATCTTCTATGCATGTAAATCACTTCCAGTATAATCTTACACTTTTCTTGATCTATAAGCAATTAACTAAAAGGCAGTTGCAGGACTAGATGCTTTTCTAAATCTCGAAAAGGCCATACTCCCCTCCATGGTAGGGCTTATTACCAAATGATGTAGTGTCTTCGGGTACTTTATCTGTCTCTCAACATTTTCTCTTTCTCATTCCCAGTTTTCCAACTCCCCAATTGACAGCGGCGATTCCATTCATTTGCATCACTATACCAAGAAAACCAAGTATACTAAGCAATAGTTCAATTCCTACATCATCAATGTAATTTTCTTCTCTCCAATTCCTGGAAGCCATCGACTCCGAAACCGAGGCGGCTCAGCTCGGTACATCTTGGATGCCCTAATGCCAAATTCAGTGAATTACCTCCCCAAACCGTTCTCAATTCAACACGAGTGGTATGATTCATCTATAAATCTCGCTGATTCATGTTCGAATTATTACTTAAACCTGCATAGATTCAGCTGGTGTTCCTCTCTATTGATGTTGTTGTGGTTGTAAGTTGTTGTGAGTGAGTTTCTTTTGCGTGATCATTCTTGCGATTTGGCTTAACTTAAGTTCTATTATCTATCTACAGTATTGATTCATAATAATGTATACCAAGTGTTTGGGGAAATTTCCATGAAAGAAATGGCAATGACGAGTTTATGAAGAATAGTGCTAGGTTCTTCTGAAGTTCCTCTTTTATATTTTTAATCGCCTCTTTTATATTTTGAATCGCCTCTTTGTTTATATTTTGAATTTGAGATATGTTCGATTTGAAAGGGCTAAGTCTCTTATGTTGCTTCCATTGTGAATACTAATCATAAATTTACTCCACACTTAAAGAATCCAAAACGGTTGGGTCGATTAATCACTTTAATTCAGTTTTGGTGTCATCGAGTCGGTGGCGGAGAGGGTGACGAGATGATGTCGAAGCCGAAGAGTTCGTGCCGTCTTCCCTTGCTCAGAATTATGGAAACATCAGGAGAAATCCTGGTTTTGGATTCATGAACAATTTTGTTGATGCGGGTTTCTTATCTACTGTTGCTGATTCATGAACAATTTTGTTGATGCAGGTTTTGCATTAAGCAAAAATTTGAAGCCCAAGAACGTCGAGTTCGATCCAAGTGGTTTGCTACTCTTGGTAACTTTTATCTTTTCATTGATGTGAATAATCGGTGGTGGTACAAAATATTAGACATATCTGTTACTTACTATAGTCATATTTTGATTTACCATTTGACACTATTTTGCTTTTATTTTTATTTATATATATTGTAATAATGGCTGGATTCAAAAAGCTTCATTGAGTAGAGATTTTAAGTAGTTCATGTTTCTAAATTATTTGCTGCCAACTTCTTTATATTTTTACTCACTCATGCTTCTTTGGTCTCATTACTACTGCCAATGATATAATGCGAGGAATTCAAATGGTTTGTCTTTTCTAAGCTTTTTAGTTGCAGATTTGTCTGATGATCAAGGTAGTACAAATTAAGAAGATGTTGTTCAGCAGTGATACACTTTGCCATCCATTCATCCCGTGTAGGTAGGTGGAAGTTGATTTTCATTCTGCTACAGTTTTAAACTGCTTTTTAAATTTGGCTTTTATAATTTAGATAAATTAGGTGGTAATTAATGTATATCAGATTTGTTTTTTCAGTTAGATAGCACATATCTCAGATAGTTGAGACCAAGCTTTTAAGGTTTTTTATGCCACTGAAAACCTTAGAAACTGCAATGTTGCAGAAATGATTAGGTCTATAGTATATATATGAAACACTTGGTACTATAGTTGTGTCTTGAAACTCAGTGGCCTAATAATCTATACATCTCTCACTAAAATACATTCAAACAAAAAAGAAAAATAGAATTCAATATTTTGTTACATGAATTCCTTTTACAAAACAAGGTGGTTTGTGTTATTAGTAGTGCTCGGCATAAAATCACTTTCAGTTAAATTAAACTGATCATCCAGGTGGATGATCAGTTTAATGGATTTTTTGCTACGCGCGGTCGCTTGGTTTACAAATTGCTTAATCATTTTTTAAATCATTCTCATGTTTTGGCTGATGGTGGTGGTTTACCGTTAATTGTTCAATATGTGGAGCTTGCTCACGGAGGCCGTGGTTGTGACCTGTGGGTGTTCATCAGGTGGAGCTTCCTCATGGAGGTTGTGGTAGTGGGCGTTCATCGTCAAATGATCATTACAGTAGCGCCATGGTGGTGGCGGTGGTCAAGGTTCACATGGGGCTCCAAGGCGTTCAGATTATCGAGCTTTGCAATTTGTATTCCTTTCGGTGTCATCAATGTCAACTATGCATCATATCTATAGTCTTTTGTATATTTCTTATCCTTATGATTTGATACAACAACCTTATATAACATCTTGATTTCAATCACTTCTTATGTACTCTTAATTTCAACACAACTTTCTCTCATACTTCTCAAGTGTAGTATACATTCATATATAACTAGGTAACTTATCATAAAGATTTCAAAATGTTGCTTTGTTTATTTCTTCTTTAGTTTACAACTTATTATGGTTGAATAATAATGTTGATAATATGGAGGTTAGCAATTTATAGTTGATTTTTTTTAAGAGTTCTTGAATATTTTTTACTTTCATTAAAATGATGTTTTTTTTGGTAAAATTTGTTTTTAACATTGTACAAAATAAAAGTTAAACCGCTCTAATTTTATCAAATATTAGTTAAGTAACTATCATATACAAATACAATTACTAAATGCAATCAACCAAACATATTTTCAATCTTCTACATATAAGTAAATGTGTATAGTTTAACAGGTCGCCCGCGCGTAGCGCGGGGTCAGCACCTAGTATATATAATAAGGCAATATGAGAGAGAGTGTAGCAAATGTGAGGTCGCCACATCAGCAATTATACATCATCCAAAGCTTGCCACGTCAACATATGTTACACCCAACCAGACCGGTTAGCATTTGGCCCGGTTCCCACTATCGGTCACACAATTGAACCGATCTACCCTTAAAACCCTAACAAATCAAGCTGCACCATGAGAGAGATTAAAACACTCTTCAAATCTATCTATATATATAATAAGGCAATATGAGAGAGAGTGTAGCAAATGTGAGGTCGCCACATCAGCAATTATACATCATCCAAAGCTTGCCACGTCAACATATGTTACACCCAACCAGACCGGTTAGCATTTGGCCCGGTTCCCACTATCGGTCACACAATTGAACCGATCTACCCTTAAAACCCTAACAAATCAAGCTGCACCATGAGAGAGATTAAAACACTCTTCAAATCTATATATATAATAAGGCAATATGAGAGAGAGTGTAGCAAATGTGAGGTCGCCACATCAGCAATTATACATCATCCAAAGCTTGCCACGTCAACATATGTTACACCCAACCAGACCGGTTAGCATTTGGCCCGGTTCCCACTATCGGTCACACAATTGAACCGATCTACCCTTAAAACCCTAACAAATCAAGCTGCACCATGAGAGAGATTAAAACACTCTTCAAATTGCGCCACCTAAGCATTTTCTAAAACTCCCATATTGTGTCACCTCGGCATTGGGCTGACAATGTTATTTTACTAAAATGGGCCAACATAGTTTTTTTAATAGGCCCAGCCATCTGAATTTGGCCCGATAAAAATATAAAACATCATTAGAAAATCTCATAAATAAATTATATCTGAAAAAAAAAATCAATATCCAGATGCATCGATGAAATATGAAGGGATGGATCACTTTCAACGGTTGAGGGAGAGGTGAATGGTCTTTCAGTTTCAATCGCAATTAATCTGCCAAATCAGCAAAACCATTAAATTCTCAAATCAGCATAGCATTGCAATCGTTATGCATTAGGAAGCGTTATGCAGTTGGAATCATTATCAATTCTCACATTAATTATTTTATAGAATTAAATCCAGACAACACAGCCTAATCAATTCTCACATGCGTTATTTTACATGATTCAAATTAGCAGAAACAACGCAGGAACAAGCAATATAAATACCTCTGATTTGGTTTCCTCACAACCGTGACAGATAGCCCTCACACATCACTATTCACATCCATAAACAGAGATGCAGTTGCTCTGACGATATTTGTGGTTATTATTATTATTGACGACAAGTAACAAACTAAACATCTTCATTGTTCATATCTTCAACAACAAACGGGGAGCAGCAAGAAGCGTAATGAAGCAAAATTCAAATCTTTTGAAAAATATACTCTTGATAGGCAGTGCCAGGGGCGGGGCATTGCCGAACCGACATGCAAACGGTGGTGGCTCTAACAACGGTGGCATACATATGCTGAGTGTTTAGATCTGCGGGGTACGATCTCAGATTTCAGCCAAAGAGCATTAAACAAACCCAGCGACGATGGTGGTTCGAACGATGTGGCTTGGATCGAACCAACGACCAAATGGACAGAAGACGGACCGCCGACGGGATAGGAGGCGTCAACATCTTTTTGACGGAGGGAGGCTCACCAGGAATTGAATGAAGGAGGAGGCTATCAAACTTCAAGTGTTGGCCGTTTCGAGGAATTGATTGTGATTTGTGTGGGGTGGTCAAAACTCAAAAGGAAGGTAGGATTTCAGATTCAAAGGAAAAAAATAATAATGGATAATAAAACATCCAAAAGTATGTAAGTAGGCCTGATTGTATAAAAAGAAAATCAAAGTTATCTTATTTTTTATTTTAATATAATTTTAATAGAGCTCCATTTTTTTTAATGTTGTTTGTTTCACATTAAACTCTTATGTATTTTCATTAAACTCCTACCCAATTTTAAACATTTAAATTAATCTTATTTTAATATAATTAATTTGTCCAAAAATAATATAATTAATTATATAAAAATTGTAAGGGTTTATAATAATTATTATATATTTCTTATGGTGGATTAACAGTCTAAGTGAGTTAATTGGAGTTGAACACTTTACCAACATGACATCAAATTCTAATTTGATAATAACATGTAAATAGATTTTAATTTTTCTCATAAGAAGACAAGTTATTTTACTATTACCTCACGCGACGTGCATGGTCGGTTTGCATTATCAACATTACCGTATTAGGATGGACAAAATAAATATATTTAGGATTTAGTGTTCTTTTATTTATTCTTATCTAAAAATGTTTAACTAAATTGTTATCATTATATACTTAATACACTGTTTAGTATAATTTAATCATATAATAGTATATTATTTATATATACGTATAAAAAAAAATACATAACATACATGTAAGTGATATAGTTTAGAACGTCCCAGCGCGTAGCGCGGGGTCAGCATCTAGTTATCTTTCTAACTAAATTTAATATATAATATATAGATTAGGTATTTGCCACGTGGCGGGGTTTAATATTTTCTTTTATAGCTATTCTGATTATGTTATTTATGTAGATTATTATTTTTAAATGTTATATATTATTTTGAATACGCTATGTTTAATTTTGAATTTTGCATTATACTTCAATCATATGAGTGCAAAATTTGATTCTCAATATTATTTTACATAAACTCTTATGTTTCTAATATCAACTTTTTTATTTTTATGAAACAGGTACCATTTTTTTTGTTTCGTAAAGAGTTGGATTATTTCTTCATGTGTTTATATACATATTAAAGACCAATTTTAAAAAGGAAGTGATCATCTTTTGAAACATGATCAATATTATAAAATTCAACACCAAGAAAAAAAAAAAAAAAGGAATTAGTCCTAGACTCCTGATTAGACAAAAATTAAGAAAAAATAAATATTAGTTAAATAATTTAATTTTGGAAAAAACTTAAAGAAATTAAAGTTTTTTACGAAAGAATTTAATAATGAAAAATGAATAAAGTGAAGTGAAATATATTGGGATAAATAAAAAATAATATATATAGCCCAAAATCCTAATATTGCTTTGAATCAATTAAAAATGGTAAAGTCTAAATTTTAGGAACTTATTCGTTTCAAGCTTCAACGTAACCATTTCTTATACCTTTTTTTTTAATATAACATCATAAAATATGATCAAATTATAACAACTACTATATACAATAATAACAATAACTATCTCCAAAAAAATATTGCCAACGAAAAAATATCCATAAAAATATAGTATATTATTCTTCAATATGTAAATGTCATTAATTAGACCTATTATTCTTCATTTTCCATCCCACTCTAATGAATATATATTCAAAGCATTTATTGTTAATTTTCTTAAATTAACAATAAATTAATAAAAACAATTTATAAATTTTGTTTAATCGGTGTTAAAAAAAACTTTGCCACAATCTATACATATATAACAACAATAATTGTTGTTCGTAGACATAATCCAACCCAAATAAACATTTTTATTATTGAGCTTATTGAATTACCAACCCTAAGAATAAGATTCTGCCAGATTCCCTTTCCACATTCAAATGGCTGTCTTTTGTTTCCATAACTTCAACTTTCACCTAACCCAGTTGCCGATGTCGAAGGTTTCCAATATTGCGTAGGTTCGAGACTCCGTGCCGTTGCCGGAGGTTTGGTCACGTCAATCTCCTCACCGATCTCTTATTGTGGCGAATTTCGGTTGTCGTTGGGATGTATTCTTCTCGTGAACGTGTGGATCTGGCTACTGATAGTACGATCTACGTTTTCAAAGTCGTATCTGAAGGTGCAACGTTGCTATTTCTCCCCCTATTTGCGTAGACGGATCTGAAGGTGCCTCGCCGCTTGACCCGCTTCTTCTTCTCTCCCTATTTCATTTTTGATCAATTTTTGTGATTCCTCTACTGTTTTACCCCAAATCTCGTTTCCAAATATCGATCTGAGGCGCTGTGTTTCTTCTAATGCGATTACGAAGCTTTAACAATTGGGTCGACGGAGAGTGAACCTCTTCCTGGTGACGTCCTCAGCCAGCAAAAAAATGATTTTTTTTAGCTTAATTTTGCATTTGATTTTTCTTAAATCCATCCACATTTCTGCACATATATAGTTCATATTAATGTTGAAGAATAGTAAGAGGCAAACATTTCATCATGTGTAACCGAAATTGCTTTTAAATTGCTTCTACTTTTATGGGGATATTTTAATTACATGTAACCGAAAATGATGAAGTGTAATAATTTTTAATTAATCACAATAAAATGAATGGTCAAATTTAATGGTAGTAAACAAAATAAAAAGAAGAATTATATATATGAATAAATAGGTTAAAAGATTAACCAATTAGATTGCTCCATGATGACATGGCATAATTTTAGAGTGTTACTCAATCAATTAAGAGAGAAGGTATCCAAACTATATTATACTAGACTAGGTGGCAACCCCGCGCTTTGCACGGTTAGTACATAATAATTTAATTTAATTATAATTCATTTTTTATTTTTATTTATATATTTAATTTATTTTTAATAATACAAAGTATAAAAATAATTTAAATTATAAGTATAAATTAAGTGGATACATATTACAATAATACTTTACAATTTTATTTTAATAAATATATACAATATATACATGGAATATAAAATAATTTATATATGAAATATATTGATAAACTGAATTTTTTTAATTAATGAAATTTATTTAATATATATTATTTAATTATAAATTGGACAATATCCAAAAAATGTATATCTATCAATATATTTAATGGTTAATTGGTGTGAGTTGGTAAAGTATTACATTTACTAATATATGATATTAATTCAAGTTGTTCAACTTAATTTTCATGATATTTATTCGTATCGTATTATATAAAAAATATTAAATTGAATATACACATTTTAATAAGTAACTGAATAAATATTACTTATGCTTTGATGAAGTAATATCGTAGAAAAAACATACTTTCATTAAAAAGTCAATTATGAATATTATTAGTAGTTAACTTACTCACGCTTTTCGCAGATGTTGGAGAATCCGTAAGTTGCTCTTTGTGATTCAATTATTTTATTTGTTTTACTTAGTTACTCTAATTGTTACGTTATTAGCTTGACATAAAAAGGTTGAGATTTAGTGTATTTGAACGATTATTAGAACAACAAATAGAGAAAACCTCAGAACAAATCATTACTCGATATGAAGTTGCAGCCATGTTCTCCATCTCCACAGGATTCCTCTTTTCATTTTAATCGACTGACTATGTATGTTGTTGATCCAATTGCATAAATCTCCATTCCTCTATCAATATATTCTAGTCTAATTTCATCTTTAATTGTAGAAGAAATGTAACGTACGTAGATGTTACAATAAAAGTGTAACGGTCTTTAAGATGAAATGAGAGTGTTTGGAGCTCATCCATGAAGAGATGTCTACTTAGGATTGACACATCAGCGGTGAGAGAGTGTGAATGACATGCAGTGTTATTAGAACCGGACCGGACCGGCGGTCCGACCGGGTTCGGACCGGAACCGGACTCCTCCCCGGTCCGGTTTAAGTATTTCCGGAGGATGTAAGCGAACCCGGTTCTGAAGGCCGGTTTTCGCCGAACCGACAGGTTCTGAGCGAACCGGGCGGTTCACCGGTTCAAAGTTAAAAAAAAAAAAAATTCACTTAGGGTTTATGGAGCGCCGCAGGAACCTGCTACATCAAGAAATGGTTGAAATCTTAGCCGTCACTCCTTGGGTAGGTAAATTCACTCTCAATTAATTGTGATTCTCTTCGCATGGACTCAATCTATTGAAGTTGGTGTTTTTCGTCTCCGGTCCTCTGGCGTCGAGCGAATCAAACTCAGAGCTCGAGCTCTCAATCGATTCCGTCGGGAAAGAAAGAGAGAGACAAACAGGTCCAACTTGAGCTTTTAGGGTTGGATTGAGGAAAGGTCCAGCTTGAGCTCTCCGATTTTATGTCTAACCAAGAGAAGTATGTAGTTATTGATACTTGTACCTGTTGAATAAGAGGACTTTTCGCCAAGGCTCTGCCTGCCCCACGGTGCCTCCGCCACGGCTCTAGAGAGAAAGAGAGTATTATGGGAAAAGGAAATGCAACATCTGAAGCTTTAGGGAGGAATATAGAAGTGGGTATACTACTCTTCACTGAAGAAGCTAGAAGAAGAAGAATCCCACGAAACCATAAGGAGATCCACTGATTTAACACTAAACCGGTTCGACTGGGTCGAACCGCCTGAATCGGGAACCGGTGGCCTGACCGGTTCTGATAACACTGATGACATGTTCCAACCATATTGCATTATTTGGACACATCATGGCAAAAAAAAAAAAAAAAATTGTCAACACCATATTAAACACATTGAAATCATATTATAGATAGATAGATTAGCACATAAGTGTTCTAATCCAACATAAAAGTATATGAGAAGATGTTTATAGTTTTTTTTTTCATACTATTATTATTTAAAAATGGATAAGAATATTTTTCTGAAATAATCTCACGTTCAGCTTATAAAAGTTCTTATATAATGAAAAATACAAAAATATTCATATTTATAATTAAACCTAAATTTATAATATTCAAATATATATAACTTATTTTCCTAATCATGTCTATTGTATTAATTTCAATAGCAGCCAGCTTACTATCCCAAAAGTGCGATATACATATATTTGGTCATTAATATACTCATATTGCCATAATAACTCTTAGTAATATTATGTATTTGATTTTTTAATTGTTTTCATCATCAACTTTAAAGAATTTTTATATTAATTATTAGCAATATCAATTCTAACTACGTGGCTCTGTTTATGCTTAATTACACCAATATATTTGAAAAAGGGTTAAAGGTCCTTTTGGTACCACATGTTTGCAAAAATTACACTGTTCATACCACTAGTATTTTTTCGTACCGAATTGGTACCATATGTTTCCAAACCTTACTGTTTTGGTACCTCCGTTAGGGTTCTGTCAAAAACAGCCGTTAAATGGCATGTGCCATGCACGTGACCAGCCCAAAACTTTCAATTTTGTTACAATTTAGTCCATCTAATACATCCCTAACTTTTATTTTGTTCAATTTAGTCCTAAAACTTCAAAATCAAACCATTTCCCCAAATTGTATATATATACAATGTTCTAATTATAACGTAAAATTTAAATTGTGAAAAAATGAGATTATGATAGATACATTATAATTAATAATGTATTCTAATTCTATAAGGTAAACTTACATGGTATGGAAATTTTGGATTGATTAACTAATTCCAAATCAAGAAGATGTAATGCACATTTAAATCCTACCTTTATAATAAGTGTAGAAGACAAATAAATTAAGAAGAAAAACAAATATTGCTGGAGAATTCGTAAGAGCATCGAGGTATTGCTCTCTTTCAGAAGTTTCAAATTTTTAATGCCTCGATCGGGTGAGAACATAAGACACACATCAATAATTTTTCCATTCTTGGATGATATGCATCCATTCTCTCATGCATTCAAGTGTTAAATCCCCTCAAATTAGAGGGAGAAGCAGAGCCGGCGATTATACGTGTGCGGCTTTTGGAGAAGAGATCGAGATGTATCATCGATGGAGATCGTTTGACATTGCTAAAGGTTAAACTCATTAGAATTATATATAGATATTGATGTAGATTTTGTATAAAATAAATAGTTATATATTAATAATATATATTAGTTTTAAATTCGATTTTTATGTTTCTAAAATTTTAGAATGAACCAATTATTACATATTGGCAACAAAAAATTATTATATATATACAAAAATATTCGACTATTCAAATATATATTTATTACAATCTAAATTTATTAAATTACTTAGTATCATTTAATTATTTTGTTAATGTATTTTAACATGGTGAATTTTTTATTTTACTTTTGTTGTTTGTTCTTTTTATTTTTTTTAATAAATTTATAGTAATTTTTATTAATTATATAAGCTAAAACATGTTTGATATATATTTTTAATTGTAATTTATAAATATTATTTTTTATGTTTATATTTTGTTTCCATCCAAATTTTAGTGCACTTGTCCAAATTAATTTGCTAAGGTGAAAGTTATCATTTTTCTTTTTTATGGAGTTCAAATATCAAATTTATCAAACTAAAAATGAAACGGCTCTTGAAATGCAATATGGAGCTTTGCTTGATATCTAGAGTTACATGTGGAGGTGATTGATGATGTAACTTATCAAATTTTATGATGGGCCAATCAAATGCCACGATTTTAATACATATGAAAGATAAAGTTGTGTTAAAAACTTACTTGTCAAGATTGTATAAGATTTTTCAGAATTATATTAAATATAGATAGATAGATAGATAGATAGATAGCTGAACCGCGTGTTGCGCGGTAAGAAATTTATTTATATAATTGTTGAATATTATGAAATACATAATATATTTGATTATTAATAATTAAATGTATTGATTTTTATTATTTGAAATAATAGGAAAATAAAACTATACTACAAATATTTTAGGTGTAATACTGTAATATAATACTTTAACTTATAATATCGATCACATGTGTGATAATCGTACTTATATTTTTTTTTTTAAATAAGTTGATGGCTTGTTACCAAAATTAATTTTTAATTTTAAAATTAATTTTTAATTTTAAAATTAATTTTATTGAAGTAATTTTTTTTGCCATTTATTTATTTATTTATTTATATTTATGATGTTGGGATACATCATATAAAAGAATCAAGCCACATTATAATTTTTCTTTTCTTTTATTTAATTAGGGTTACCTTAAAGTAGTTTTTTTTTCATTTATTTTAGCTTTTTTTAATGTTGAGATATAACATATAGAAAGATCAACACATTATAATTTTTTGATTACTTTTTAGTTGAATATTCTAACTTTAAATGGTAAATTCAGTAATGATTAAATACACATATATAATTATAAAATATGTTATACTTCAACGTGCATAATTCACCATAGACATCATAAACACTTAGCTACTTATCTTGTTCATATCTCAAATTTTTTTTTTAAAATGGTCAATATGTTACCTATTGGTACATAAAGCGATCTATTGAGCTTGTAATTTATTTGCCACTATTGAGACTGTAATTTGAATAACATTAGACTTTAAAAATGTACAAAAACATAAATGTTAAAATAAGAGTTAAAAAAACAAAAGTAACAATCTATTAATATTTATATAGATATTATTAATAGATGATGTTATTTTTTGAAAAAAAAAGGACAAAAAAACAAAACGGCTTCTAACATGAGGTGTTCCAATAGAATGTCTTGATTTTGACATGTAATCAACACATTTTAGTACTTGTCAATATTTTAGAGATATTCACTTAGTATGCATTTAAGAGTTTTTTTTTTTAAAAGATAAATAAATAGTTACGTTACTATTTAGTAAAAGCATTAAATTAAAGTTAAATACTATTCATGTACGAAAAAATAGATATGGTTAATTGATCAACTAATTAAAAATATTTATCATTATTATAATAATATTGCTATAACTATTTTTAATAAAGTATTATTATTTTTTGTCGAAATTAGCATCCTCAACTTGTTCGATTTTGTTTTAATAATAATCCTTGATAATTTTAAACCAATTTATGTAACTACATGTCTTTGTTGGTCAATTTTCACTTACATGGTAATTGTGTACTATGTATCTAGCTAATTTTGAGAAAGAAAGAAAGAAAAACTTATTGAAAACTTCTTAATCAAAACTATATATGTGAAAATTATGTTACTATTGGAGAGTGATAATTCTTAGAATTAATCGATTAAAAAAAATATATGTCTCCAAAGATAACAACATTTATAATGTGTCTATATTAACAAATGAGTTATTATCCCAATTTAATAGTATATTGGCTTACCAAAAAAAAAAAACTAAACAAATTACGGAGTTTGAAAACTTTTGGATTATGATTTTTGCTACAATAAACAGTGTAAACATCTAAAAAGGGGGAAAATCTAAATAAATCTTACTAATCACAATTATATATATCAATTTTGAATTAATCTATATATTTCAAATTTAGATTAAGAAAATTTGAATATTAACAATTCTAAGGATATTAAGTGAAATTAAATTAAATATTATGGATTTTTCATTTTTTGGGCAAGGAAATTCAACGATTAAAATTTATGAAAGATATGCAACAATTGTATGTCAATTCCAAATTAATATATATAATATTAAAAATTTAGATTAAAGAAATTTGAATATTAAAAATTTCTAAGAGTTTACATACTATTAGTTTGTTAAATTAAATTAAATATAAAGAATTTCTATATTCAACAATTGAAAATTAGGAAATATAGTAAAACACATTAATTAGGGTTACCTTAATTCATAGAGGCATTTCATCGACAACATCGACGTAATTTGTGAAAACAAAAGAAGGAAGCAATGTTCGTCCCATCCACCGTTTCTCGATGCATCCATTTGATAATCCTTCTAATATTGTAGTCTTCTACAATGGTATGTATAGTGTTGAGCTCCATAACCGTATCCTTCTAATATCTGAGCCTTCTTTGATGCTTGGGTAATGACCGGAATCGACATCCAATTTAGAAGGATTAGCAACATCCAATTTTATCCTGGTCATAACCCATTACCCAAGCTTCAAAGGCTCAAATAATCGTAAGCGGCGATGACAAAGAATACTGCGTATCGTAGGTGCCCAAAGCGGCGACGACAAATATCAAATTAGTAAGAAGAATATGTAGTGGTTGGGAAGCTAGGTCGGATTAGCCCAAGAACATGCATCTGCTTGAGTTTATAATTATAATAAATTCTGCTCTAATTGTAAGGGAAAAAATAATTAATGCCTTGCTTTAAGTAGGGTTGGTTAACCTTGGTCTTTTTTAACGCTCGTAAAAAAACAAAACGGATGCTGTGTACAGAGAATGGAAGCAACCTAAGCTTGTATAATTGCTTAGGTGGACGTTAATACGTCACCAAAGGCAATAGCATGGACCAATTATGTTATATCTTTTCTACACGTCAACGTCTAACTTTATTACTTGTCAAATTTATAGTAAACTTTTCAGAATTATTATATATATAGATAGATAGATTAGGTCCCCAATAAAGAAAATAAAATCTGAAAAATATGCACCATTAATATTCCGAAAATATACATATACAATTATGTATTTTAACATAAATACACATAATATATTTTCTGAATATCTTACAATATTTAATGTATATACATTGTCCTATTTTAAGTCAATCCTATCTTTAGAAATTTCGCGACCTTCCATATTTAAATACTTCAATTTTTAGCGCGTCACATATGACATTTTGAACGTACTATGTGTGGACCAAAATTAGGTGTTTACACCCGACGAAGAGAGTCGACGTTTTTTCTCTTTAATAAGTTGTGAGGATGGATGAGTTTTTTCTCTCTTTGTCCCTGTTGTTGTAGATGCTGCTGCTTTTGCTATTACTTCTGCTTCTGTTGCTGCTGCTTCTGCTGCAACTTCACTTTTATTTCTACACAAGGAAAAAAAATTAATCTAAAGAAATTTAATTTTGCTTGATTAGAATCACATATGGCGAAATTGGTAACATTGACGTACGTTACAAATAAAGACTTTCTAAATAACATATAATATCATATATTTTAATTTACTAAATCAATGTAACAATTTAATCAATAATAAGATGTATGTATTTTTTAAACATATTATTAATTTATTTCAAAATTGAATTTCTGTGTCAAACAAAGCTAATAATATTCAATATAAATTAGAATTCAGCATAAAGCGTTAATATATAACTATAATCTAGCGCAATAATGACAATTTCAAATTTCATTTTTTGAACATCTGTATATATAATATTTTGTATAAATATATTGGACTGCGACATTTTCGAATAATTTTTTTTATTGTTGCAATATAGCTCGAATAGATTTAATTTAATTTTAAAAATTATAATATGTTGATTTATGTTTGATTAAGTTAGAAAAATGGCATGTTGTAAAACTAATAAATTTAAGTTTAAAATTTTTCAAGAATCAGCGAGGGTATCACTTGAGCTTTCATATCATTAAATAATATTTTATACTTTAATCTTTACCAAAATATAAAAAAATATCATAATAAAATAACCATAACTTTTTATTTAATTTAAATATAATTTTTCATGTAAAAATAGAGATAAAATTTATGAAACTGAAATAGAAAACTTCTAAAATAATTCAAATCAAGGGGAAAAAAAGATTGAATCTTTTCCACCTCTTTTAAATTAAATTATAACAACTTGCATATACTAGCGAAAAATTACCTTTCAAAATTGATTTCATAATCAACCGCCTTCATGAACACGCTATCTGATTGAAGCGCAATAAAAACGGGGACCGGCCCGATCCCCCGAGCCAAAGCAACCATCATCTCCTTCAACATGAGCTTGAACTCCTCAACACCAATCTTACCATCCCTATTTGAGTCAAACTGCTCAAATAACTTGTCGAACAAGTCATCTTTATCCTCATCCGTGAACAACTCACCAAGGTTGTTGCAAAGGTCTGATCGAGTAAGGGTGTTGTCTCCATCTTTGTCGAGCGACTTGAACCGTTCGATCGTGCAGAGATTGAAGGTGTCGGAGTCTTCGATGAATCTCTGGATGGTTTGGCTGTCAAGGAAGACTTTGTTCATGGTGGAAGGTTGAGGATGAATTGAGTTGAGAGGTATTTGTGAAACCTGAAATTCTTTGACTTTTGCTTAAAATAGGTGTGTTACGTTGCTGCGTGTTGGTTCATTACTGTCATTTCGTACTACATTTATATGCAGTAATAAATATACATCCCATAATTGGGCAAATATATATATATATATATAATATAATTTATATGGAACTTACATAATATTGACAAATAAGTTTTTCACTCTACTTTCTATCTCTTATGTGTTACAATAACTTCATTTTATTTGTCCATGTCAATTTCTAAGGTGTTACATGTATTTCATAATTCTCTATCTTCGACATGAAGCTCTAGAATTAGAGAAAGACACCACATTCATTCTCATTGTCTGTTTCAATATGTATCACTTTTTCTAAAATATTTTTTGAATTTTGTACCAATTTTTTTTCATAATATTAATTAATTATTTTCATATCAAATACTTCAAATCAATCACTTATAGCTCTCCTCTCAAGGCACTATTCAGAAGCCCTCTAGCTTCTGAATAGCTTTGCATCGGCCGGAGTAGATGACTCCCTCTCTCGATCCAAAAACCGGAGGGAAGTCACTGCTCTCGCACACTCTCTCGCCGGCCATGAGCATGGAGCAACTCTTCCTCCAGCATAAGCCTAAGCCTAAGCCAAAGCCGGAAGCCCCACCACAGCAGATGGCCTTGTTCAACATCGCGTTCATCCCACGATTCGCTTCGCCAAATCGCGGAGTCCGCCTCACCCGCTCGCCCCATACGTCCTCCCGTACACCCTCACCACCACCACCACCACCCCCGACACCGCACAAGGACCCCCCACCACCACCACAACCACCTCCATGGGGTTTCACACGCCGCCACACGCAACCATGCGCTGTCACGCGCCGACACGCGCGTCCCTCGCGCCGCCACACGCGCGTCCCACGCGACGCCACACGCGCCGCCAACTAGTCACCCACGCGCCCACTGCAGCGGCGCGTGTCATCCACGTGCTGCCTTGCGCGCCAACGCGCGGCCACACGCGCTTCCACTCGCCGCCACGGCCACCTCTGCCGCCCCAATGTCGTGCGCCGGTCGCCTACGATCCTCCACGCCCTGTCGTGGATGTTGTTCACCGTTTTAAGCTCAAACATGTCTACATATTGGCGGTACAGCCCACTACTTCCGCCCTCCTAAACCCTTCCATTCGAACCCATAGTTCGTCAGAACCAACACTCTGTACATTGAACGTCCCACCGCATGACTTATACCCTTCGGAGTATCCACGATATGACTGCGGTCGTATCTCATTTCCGTCCTCTCCTCACGGAGAATCATAGTATTTCTTTGGTACCCCCCCTTACGCTAGTCCTTCACGGATGTTCCTATGGCTGGGGCGCCTTACAGAAATACTCTACACTAGTCATGTGGTAAACGTCGTTTATGTACAAAGTTGTTTGCGTTTCGGCTATACTATGAGTCCGGTCTGGTATCGTTTGGTGTGTAGGTCATCTGTTGGCTCTGTCAGTCTCAATGGAGGTTCTCTTACCCTCCGAAGGATTGCGTACTCTGCTGTTTCAGACGTCCCTCCTCTCCAAGCTTCTATCCTTTGCCTGGGGTCATATCCGTCAATAAGCCAATTTGCTGTTTTAGGTTGTTCATTATTAGATGTATTTCTATTTCCTGCTTTGATATATTTTTCTTCTTTGTTTGGGCTGCATCTGTTCTACTTTTTTTGGTATTGGACGTTAACCAATACCTCTGGAGCGGTTACGGTCTATTTGGTAGTTTGTAATAGTCTTTTAATTCAATAAAATCGGCGCACTTGAGATAAAAAATAAAAATCAATCACTTAATTTTTCGTAATGTATATATCACAATAATATAAATTATTTCTATTATTATTTAAAAAAAAGTATAGTAATATTTTACCAAGTTATGCATATTTATACAAATTTCACTTAAAATGATTTAAAACAAATCTTTATAAGTAATTATACATATCTATATTTATATATAATATAATCTCGTTAAAACATATAAGAACTTAACACATAAGAAAACAAGTCATATGCATGTAAAAAATATACTATTGGTCCACGATAATTTATTTTCAACGTATGTGACATGGCATCGGCACATAGACCACACTAATGGGTTAATATTGCTCCAAAGCTTCTCATAACAACTTACAAGCAGTTATTTTTGTATAACTTAAAAACCGTTTTGATTTGTTCATAAATGATTTGTCTTTGTCCTTTTTAAATTTTCATGTAGTTAATTGATACTAAGACATATACTAAATTTATATATATATATAAACGAATAGAATAAATTTATATAATTTAAAGCCTAATTTTAGATTTATAAATCTGAAACCTCTAATTCAATCTTATAGTTTAATTTTTTCTTTGTAAATTTTAATTAAAAATTAACACTAAGTTTATTTATTTATTACTAATAAATTTATTTATATAAATTTTTCTATTGTATAACCTAGATCATCATTATATGTGTACGGTTTGTGTTTATAAAAAAATTAAAAACTTTCGTTGAATGATAAAAGAAAACATAATAAATAATATCTAAAAATTTACTTTTAGACTATATTATAATAATCAATTATGTTTTTTTTCCCTATTTACATATACTCTTTTGGTGAAAATATTAATTTATATATATTATACATCTCAATTTAATTATATTTTATTTTTAAAATAATTATACAGTTGAATTAATTTATTAGGAGAAATTATTTACAATATTTCTATGAAGTTTTACTAATTTAATTAATTTTTTTGATATGTTTGAATTGACAATATTAATAAAGTTTACTTTTACACTATATATTATAATAATAAATTATGCGTTATTTTTTCTATTAATATCTAATTTGTGGTAAAAAAAAAATAAATGTATATATATCATACATATCAATCGATCCCTATTTTCTCAATAAATAATTACTAATTTAGTTTAATAAATTTATTACTATGAAATTATTTACAATATTTATTATATAATCTTACTATTATAATTATTTTTTTTATTGAGTTTTGATAAAATAGTTTAAAAAATATATAACTAATTGAAGAATAATAATGTATATTTAAGCAATCTGCTTTACTCTATTACTATAATAATAAACTATATTCTATTTGGTAAATAAATAATTTGTATTCTATATTTTATTTATTTATATATAATTTTATGAAAACATTAATTAAATCTACTTTTTTTCTATATAAAAAATTTAATGAATTTAAATTGCAACAATTTAAATAAGTCATTTGCATACTGTGCAAATCACATATAAGTTCTCTAGTTACAAATACAACAGAGAAAATGAATATTGTACAAATTTGGCGGTGGCAAAAAATAAAATAACTGTCAACTTAATATGGTTTCATAGAAAGCGCACATAAACTATTCTTTACCAAAAATCAAATTTAATATCAAATTTGATAGTTTTGATATTAAAATAAAATTAGAAAAAAAAGTTAGTAAAAACATAACTTTTTATTCCAAAAAACATCAACTGTATAATTTTTCTTTCTAGTGGATTGTCATTAATCTATATATAATATAATTTCATTGACGTTGTGTTGAGCTCATATTTTATCCGCTGTTCGTTTTGTTCAACTAAGCATTTTCCTTATTGATATATTTTTCTCATGTTGATGCATTTGTTCAAGTAAATCATTCAACTGAATGGTGAATTTTTCTCAAGTTTATAACTAACATGTTATCTTATTTCTTTATATATATAAGATCACATGTCGTTTACGAACCATGTGAAGCTTCTCTGCACCGTCAACTATGGAGAATATATGTCCTTTTGCAAGACAGATTATTTACGGGTCAACCCGTAAATAACCCGTTAGCATATATATGTGTACCCGGAGCCGACCTGTGGCCTAGTCATTTACGGACCTATTATGATATAATAATATCGACTAGTCAAACAGAAATAGAGGATCGATTTTAAAGAATAGAATATAAAAATATTAGGGAAAACAACATAAATAGTCTTCGAACTTTACACATTTTTCTATCTATGTCCTTGAACTTTAATTTTTTCTATTGAGGTACTTGAACTCATAAAACTCATTCATTTATAGTCATGCTGTTAAATTTTTATTATTACTTGTGGTGATAATGCGCTAATTAGACGAAAAATTGATAACATGGACAAGCTGACATGACATGTTTAGGGTCACATCATATTTTTTTTTAATATATATCAATAACTAGAAAATAAATAAATGAATAAATAAAGAAAAAAAATACTAAAGAACACGAAACTAAAAGGCATTAAACATGATGTGGCCATAAACAATGACACGCCAACTTGTCCATGTCAATATTTTTTGCTTAATCAACGTCTAATCGCCACAGTTAACAATAAAATTTAACGACGGGACTATAATAGAATGAATTTGACAAGTTCAAGTACATCAATAGAAAAAAATAAAGTTCAAGGACAGAGACAGAAAAATGAGTAAAGTTCGGGGATCATTTCTGTTATTTTCCCAAAATATTATTTGAAGCTTTTAAACGGCCATTTTCAAAGTGGACTCTAGAGATTTATTAGGCCATTGTGGAGTGTAGATATTGGGCTTTATTAGAAACCCAATTTGAGCGCCTAAAACAGAATCTAGGGCAGTGTAAACCCTAGCTATATATTGTGGGGATTTCGCCTCCATAGAGTTTCCTCTTCCCCAGCCGCTGACTCTGCATTTTTGCTTTTGTCTCTATCATTCTCCTTCTGCGATCAGTGGTTGAGCTCCGACCGACTGAAGAACACTCTAATCATGGCGGAAAAGGCTGTTACTATCAGGACCAGGAAGTTCATGACAAACAGGCTTCTCTCCAGGAAGCAGTTCGTAAGTAATCCTTTCTCTGCAACTTCGTTTACACATCACGTAGGCGCTGATCGTTCGCGTATCTGAAACCGATGTAGTCTAGCTGAATTGCCTCTTGGGATATATAGAGTAAGGTTTCTTTAGTATAAGCTTGAGATTGATTGGCTCTTTAATGTGCCCTCGTTTTAATCAATCGTCGATTGATTTGGAAGTTCAAACGAGTAACCTAGAGTTACTATCATACTCTTGGTGGAGAGCTTCAATCCTTTTCGATTTAATTGATTCTTAATGATTTTAATGAACTCATTAGTATTTATGCGATGAATTTATATTTATACATTTTATAAATTTATTACCTTGGAGTTTTCTGATCTAATATAGTGTATATGTTACATGTAAGTAGTATCTTTTTCTAAATTATCATCTACGATTTGTTATACATTTTTCTTGTAGGTTATTGATGTGCTTCACCCTGGAAGAGCAAATGTATCCAAGGTAAATAATTTCGATTTTTCTATCTTTGATCTTTACTTGCTTCTTCTGGTTTGTATTTGTTATGTATTTCGGCATTTTCAGAATTTATTGTGGTTGTTTAGGCTGAGCTGAAGGAGAAGCTTGCGAGGATGTATGATGTAAAGGATGCGAACTCAATCTTTGTTTTCAAATTCAGGACCCACTTTGGAGGTGGGAAATCCACTGGGTTTGGCTTGATCTATGACTCTGTTGAGACCGCCAAGAAGTACGAGCCCAAGTACAGGCTAATCAGGGTAATCTTCCTGTTCTGTTTATCTCCATTTGGTAGATATACTTATTAGATTCTGGTTGAAACCTAAATTTCCTCTTGTTTGAAACAACTGGCCAATTCTCAATTATCAACATTAGTATCTTAAAGTTAAAGTAGACATCTCCAAGTTATCAGTCCTGTTTTTGTTGTATATTTGGCTTCACTACTGATTGAAATACCATCTTCTTTTGAACAAGGACTTGTGTTGCCAACTCCTAGCAACGTAGCTCTTATGTACAGCTTTTCTTTGGATGAAATGTGTGAAATTGGTATTAAAAAAACTGAGCCTGACCATAAACCGGAGGCTGGGTGGTATTTTTTTTTTCCCTCATCTTCTCCGTGTCAGCTCGAACACTAGGAAAAAATTGAGGCTTAGATGGCTGTTTTTTTTCCTTGAAAAATCCTGCCCGAGCCCACCCCTAGTATTCCACTCAGCTACTCCTTGAAATGCCATCTTCTTCAATTATGTTTTCGTTTAGAAGTTTGCATGTTTGGCTTACAGTGTGATAATCTTTGGTAAAAGTGCCATTTTATATGCAATCTCTTCAAGCTTCTTGAGTGCAGTTGCATTATCAATTATTACATGGCAATTTAGTAAACTAAATTGAGAATATATAGATAGATCAATTGTTGTTTCTTGAAGAAGAGATTTGACTTTGCAGGACTACAGGGATGGAGACTGTTGCATTGTCTATATATGTATGTGTGATATAAAAGCTGCTAAGTTTGGTGTGGGTTTGTTTGCAGAATGGTCTGGATACCAAGGTAGAGAGGTCGAGGAAGCAAATGAAGGAGAGGAAGAACAGGGCCAAGAAGATCCGAGGAGTAAAGAAGGTAAAACTAAAGGAAGAATCTTCTTCTTGTTCTAAAATGTATTGATTTCGGTTACTATAAATGAGTGCTGATGTTGACAAAACACTCTTTGTGCAGACCAAGGCAGGTGATGCTGCCAAGGCCGGGAAGAAGAAGTAATGAAAGGAAGGCTAAGCTGTTTTGTTGTCATTTTAGGGTTTCCCTTTTTCCTACTATATTTAATTATGTGGAGTGGATTCCCAGTATTTTCCTGCCGACTCTTTTTCATTCTTATTATAATATCGCAAACGTTTTGAACTTAGATTTCCAATTATATTATCTGAATTGATTCTGGAAGTTTTATTTGTAGATTAGGTATTGCTTTTTGCATTAAAAGACTAAACTATCCATGTAAGCCCGTTCAGGCACATGAGGTGGAGTCTGTCATCATCTTTTCTTGACACAATTTTAATATGAAATCAAATTTTAGTGCTGTCTGAAAGATGTTCTTTAAATCCAAGAGACAACAGCAGCTATAAACAAGCCTGCTTATTTAATTGTGGTTGCTGTTCACTATTCAGTTTAAGGTGTGTTGTGTTTTAGATATCAAATTGATTAGTATTCTAATAAGTTTATATTGATTTTATGTTAAAATTGACAAAATTGTGTTAATTTTAATAATAAAAAAAACCTTAATTTTAAAGAACATTTGATAACACAGTACCTATAACTCAGCGGACAGAAAAGTAGTCTATGGTAAACAATTTATATTTACAAATAGATAATATTATATACTATTTTGTAGGAAAAAAATATAAATTATTTTCAATGATATTTCCGTCCAAAATGTAATATAAAATACACACAATTCGGTTTAAAAATTAAAACATAATAGTGTTAAGATAAATTATAGTTCTCATTATATATATATATAACTAGGAGAAGTTGTCAATCAATCTATACATCTCATCTCTATCACAAGGTAGGCAGGCAGGCTCCAGCAGCAGCAGTAGAGCATTATCGCATTATGACAAGCAGTCCAAACCCGACAAAAGAAAAGAAAAGAAAATTACAGACCAAGAAGCATCAGAAACATCATTATTCAACGTCTATCTATCTATCTAATCGACCCCCGATCTTTATGCTACTGCACACTAGCTATCCATTATTGATCAACGCCACAAATTACAGACCTTACTAAATACGAAGAGATGAGAAAATGCTTCTAGCTGTGTTCTTACCCAAATTCCTCTTCCATTTGGACAGGAGAAGATCCAATTCATCACCCAACTGTTGATCTTAGCTCATCTAACTTCACCTTGATTTGATCCTGCATCAACTCTAGTCGTTTCAGAAAGACTTCGAGCTCAAGTATCTGCTGCTTCCTCCACCTAGCGTCGTCACCTAAACCCGCCATGGGTGGACCTCCGAAGCTCAGCAGTGATGGATTGAACAGCCCGCCTGGTAATTCATTCACCCCTCTCATTCCACCGCCACCAGTAGCAGCTCCGCTGACGAGCTCTTTCAGGAGTGGTGATAAGCAGCTCCGAACAGTCTCCTCGATCATGGTCGTGGTGGCACTAGGTCCGTCAATGGAAGCTGTGTTGCGTTCCTCGATTTTGACTTGGTGCAATTGGGCGACCGATTGAGTCCTTGCCCTCTTTTTCGTATTAGAAAACGCTCGAGCATCGTCGGAATTAGATTTAGGGTTAGAGGATTGGTGGTTCAGATTTATGTTATCGTCATCGTCTTCGAAATTGTCGGTGGGAGGGCCACGGGAGGCCGTGATGTTGGTCCAGATCTTGCGGGAGATGTCGAATGTCGCCTTATCGTGAGGGCTTTTGAAGGCCACGTCCTTCCCGGCGCTGATCTTGCTGACGATGGTCCGGTACTTCTTCTTCAGGCGGCGGAGCTTCTCCACGAGCTGGTTTTTGTTGAAATCGAGCTGGAGTTTGGACCTTATCTGGTCGTAGAAGAGCGTGGTATCGTTGTGGCCAGCGCCGCGCTGGATTGAGTAATCGAGGAAGCCCTGAAGAAGCTCGATCTCGTCCTCGTCGGTCCAGAGGCGCTGGAAGAGCTTGCGCGAGTCATTGGGAGTATCGAAACGCTGGCTGATGGGGACTGGAGAGGCAAGGACGGTGGAGATGGCGGTTGTAGAGGCGGGAGGGGACGGATCGGACGTGGTTTTGAGGGAGGAGTGGACGGCTACTGTAACGGTAGACTTCGCGGCGGTAGATGGGGTGGCCGGAGGGACCGGGGTGGCGATTGGGAGGGAAGAGGAGGTGGAGGCGGAATTGGCGTCGTCGTCGAAGACGTCGTCGTCCTCCGCCTGACTGTCTTCGTCATCGAGCTCCTCGTCGTCGGGAAAGGCCGCACGATCTTGCTGAGCGGCCATTTTACGTCTGATACCGCCGAGGCAGAAGTCGCTGCGTATGTAACGGTGGAGAGAGAAAGAGAGGGGAAAAGAGAGAAGAACGCGTTAGAGGCTCAGAAGGTGGGGATTGGCTCGAGACTTGCGTGTTGGACAGTGATGATGAGGTTTCAATTGGTTTGGTTTGTTAAAGTGTGCGGGTGGGCGTGGTCAAATTTAGGCTTGGGATTTAGCAATTGAGCCACCCGCTAATATGTACTGGTACAGAATTTCAGCCTCCAACCTCCAACTTATATAGCCTATACGCAATTTCATCCTGAAACTATGACTTAAGCTTCTTTTGAATTACTATTCTACATTTTTATTTTGCTAAAAAAAAATTGAGTGAAATCGGCAAATTTAAAGTTAATTCTAAAAGTTTCTAATTCTGGACTATTTTGCCACAGGTACAAAACGACGAACTCGAACGTTAAAATTAACAAAAAATACACGTCATTAAGTAATATATATATTCTTTTATTCCATATAATATTATCTAATTTAAATATTATTATAATTAAAATGTAATTACTTTTTCTTGTTTACACACTATTTTTTTTTAAGAAGTTTGGAATTATAGCCTGTTGGCGCCGTCTTACAAATAGAGAGATCGACGACAACAATTTATCTTGGCGATCCGCTAGTACAAGTCAGTTCTTCATTCACTATGTAACCAAGACACTAACAATCATTAGAAGATTAGCGACGCCACTATCACCAAGATAGGTGGCAATTTACTCGTCACCAAGACATGAGGCGACTGATGGGTTCGGTCACAGCCGTTAGGCCCATTAACAACGAGGAAACGGCAAATAGGCCCGGTGGGCCCGGAACGAAGGCCAAGATGGTCAAGGTAAAGGGTCCCGACGAAGGGAGTCCCGATGATGAAAGGTCTCGACAGAGTCGGTCCCGATAGACGAGCTGGAAGCTCCCGATGAGAAGCCTCTAAGTAGGCCCCGATGACGAATCCCTGAGAAGAATAGGCCCTGTCACGATGACGAGGGGCCCCGAGCGGTGACACAATGAGATAACTCTGGAGTCCCCGACGGGAGTCGGGACTCGTTATCAGAGGATAAGGCCGGGATACGCGGGGCGTGGCCAAGATACGCGGAACGTGGTTAAGATACACGGAGCGTGGCCGAGATACGCGGGGCGTGGCCGAGATAAGCGAGATCATGGCCTAGATAGGCGGGATCATCCCCGAGATACGCGGGATACGGGCTAACCACCCCCAACGGTTCACCAGGTAACTGAGGTGTCTCTTCGCCTATAAAAGGGCAAGAGATCACCTCAGATGACTGACGTTGAATTACACTATTTGAGATTACTGCTTGCCAGTCTGTACTAGACACTCATTTAAGCATCGGAGAGGTATTCTGGGTCACCGCCCGGTCTATCCCCTCTTGCAGGATTGCGTGGAGCGAAGGAGCTAGGATCGCCGTCAAAGTCCGTGCCGGAGTTCCACCGTGATCCAACATTGGCGCCGTCTGTGGGAATCAAACAAAAAGCTGATATGCCCTCTACTCGATCAATGGTGGCTGGCAAGCAAAGAAGACAGGGACAATCTGGTGGTTCCCGTCACCCCGCTGCAACAACTCTGAATTCACTACCGGAACAGGAGGAAAACCAGAACCATCCCACTGCTGAGCTCTCCCAGACAGGGGGCATAACGAAGGTCCCGAAGAGATTGCCGCTCAGCACCAGGGCAATAGGGAGCAGGAGGCTCCCCCAGCTACGGACCTGACAAGGGCCGTGGCAGAAGCCATGCCCATGTTTTTGGCACCTGTGGAGGCTCTCCTAGATCGGAGGGAGGCCGCGAGGAGGCAGGAGGAGATGCCCCCGTTAGAAGAAGCGGCCCCACCAGCAGAGGTTCGGAACGTACAGGAGGCTCCGCCCGGGGCCAGGACAGAAGTAGGGTGTCCGTTCAGCCAGAGAGGTTCGTGGTTGATGGACCAGGGCCAGTACAGCACGGGACCATTCCTCTGAATGGTCCCATCACCCCCGATCAGGTGGTGAAGATCGTGAACATCTGCATGGGAGAGCAGAAGCCGCTGGTATAGGAGCTGAGGGATCGATCTACTCATCCCTTCGTTCCTCGACTCATAGACACCCTAGCCCCGCCAGGGCTGGGTATCCCCACGATAAAGGAGTACGATGGTGAAGGAGATCCGGTTCGTCATGTCCAGAAGCACCTCATGGCGTGTCTGGGAAGAGCCCCGAATGAAGATATAGTGTGTACGCTATTCCCGAACACACTTGGAGAAAGGGCCCTGACCTGGTTCTTTAGCCTGCCCCCAGGCTGCATTACTTGCTGGGCAGATATGCACGACCGGTTCATTCAGCAGTACCAGGGTCGTAGACGTTTGCTGAAGAGCGTGAGGTCCCTGACCCATGTGGTACAAAGGCCCGACGAATCACTGGCACACTATTACCAGCGGTACACTGCCAGTGTGGCGGAGATTGACGAGGAAATCTCGGAGGGCGAAACCATCCGTACATTCATTCGGAACCTAACGGCTCCCTACGGTTCCGAGCTAATGCACAGCGTAGCTGAAAAAGCTGTGTGGAATATGGAGGCACTACAAAAGAGGGTGAAACGGCAAATCGATGTCCAGGAGTCGAAGATAGCCGCGGGAGAGTTGGAGCCCCCAAAATCGAGCAAAGTGAAGCAGTCGGTTAAACCTTTCGACGATCGTAAGTCAAAGGGTAAACCCGAAAGTAATCGGAATCGAGGCCGCCCTGATCGGAGGGACGATAGGCGTTCTTCAAGGAAGGATAAGCAGGAGGATCTCGACATTCCTCTTAACTGCTCCATGGCGGAGGTACTGACGGTCATGGAACGACAAGGTATCTCCAGGTACCCCCCAAAGAAGGATGGAGAATTCTTGGGATCTCGCACGGATCGCTACTGCCGATTTCACCGCGCAAATGGTCACGACACCAACTATTGTCGGGAGCTGAAGAAGGAGATCGAAAAGCTGATCCAGAAGGGGAAGCTCAAGGAGTTCGTCGGGGATAAGCGGTGTCGATCCCGCTCTCGGTCCCGATCGCGGTCCCGTTCCCGATCCCACGATCGGTCCCCAAAGAAGAAGAGAACTGACCCAGAGTCATCCGGTGCTCGTAAGGAGAGACGGGGCACTATCAATGTGATTCACGGAGGGTTTGCTGCTGGAGGTGATACTTCATCCGCCCGAGAGGTTTATGCCTCTAGAATCCCTACGGCGGTGGTGCTGGGTAAGAGGTCCCGATCCTGGACCCTGAAGGAAGAAATGGTGATCTCCTTTTCTCGGAAGATCTCATAGGCGTGGAGACTCCACACGATGACGCCTTGGTTGTAACCTTGGATGTAGACGGGTTCGAAATGAAGCGAATTCTGATCGACGGGGGAAGCTCCTCCGATATCCTATTTATGGACGCGCTGGAGGCCATGGGAAAAACGAAGAAAGATCTGAAGGAGGCAAACTTCCCGATGGTCGGGTTCTCTGGCTCAACCTCCTATCCGCTAGGAGTAATCACCTTACCAGTGGAGTTTGGTAGTGGGTGGAAATCAGAAAGGAGGAACGTGGAGTTCGTGGTAGTTGATTCCGCAGGGACTTACAACGCGATCATCGGGAGAACCACCATCAACCCCCTGATGGCGGTTGCCTCGACAGTGCACCAGAAGATGAAGTTCCCGACCGACCACGGAGTCGGAGAGGTCAAGGGCGACCAGGTGGCTTCCCGAAAATGTTATGTTAATGCCACCCGGAGGAGGAGACGAGAGGCCATGACTGTCCTCCAGACAGACACAGATCCTAGAGAGGAGTTTAGGCGTCCCGCCCCGTAGAAGATCTGAAAGAAGTCGAGATCGACGGACCCCAGAGGAAGGTGAAAATCGGGTCTGCTCTGACTGAGGAGACAGCCCAAAAATTGGTTGAGTTGCTGAAAGAGTTCAAGGAACTGTTTGCCTGGTCCCCGAACGACATGCCAGGAATCAGTCCCGAATCTCCCGATGTGATCGTACACGAGCTGAAGATAGACCCCGCAATCAAGCCTATTACGCAGAAAAGGCGTCCGATGGGCACAGATAAGAAGATCGCGATCCAGCAGGAGGTGGGCAGGTTGCTCGATGCTGGGTTTATTAAAGAACTCCGATTCCAGACTTGGGTCGCTAATCCAGTGCTGGTAAAGAAGACTAACGGGAAATTGCGGATGTGTGTGGATTTCCGCGACCTGAACAAGGCTTGCCCGAAGGACTGTTACCCACTCCCGAGAATCGACCAGTTGGTGGATGCGACGTCGGGACATGAACTGTTGAGCTTCATGGGTGCGTACTCAGGCTACAACCAGATCAAGATGGCCAAGGAGGATGCTCCTCACACAGCATTCTATGCAGACAGTGACATCTATCACTACGATGTCATGCCTTTCGGGTTGATCAATGCTGGGGCAACCTACCAGCGGATGGTGAATAAGCTGTTCGGAGATATGCTGGGGGAAACCATGGAAGCTTACGTGGATGATATGCTGGTGAAGTCCCGACAAGCTGAGGATCATGTGCACAACCTAACCCTGGCGTTTGAACGGATGAGGCTTCATCAGGTTCGTTTAAACCCGACGAAATGCGCCTTCGGAGTCCACTCAGGGAATTTTTTGGGCTTTATGGTGAGCCAGAGAGGAATTGAAATGAATCCCGAGAAGCTGAGGGCGATCGAGGAGATGCAGTCCCCGATAAACCATCGGGAGGTACAGGTGCTGAATGGTCGACTGGCTGCAATGAATCGTTTCCTGTCCAAAGCCAGCGACCGATCAATGCCATTTTTCGAAGTCCTGAGGGCCAACAAGAAGTTTGAGTGGACTGACAAGTGTGAAGAAGCGTTCCAAGCACTCAAGCAGCACCTTCGCACCCTCCCGCCGTTGGCGAAACCGGTTCCAGGCGAGCCGCTCTATCTTTACTTGGCTGTTTCTGAATTTGCCATTAGCTTTGTATTAGTGAAGGTTGTCGAGAGTAATCAAGTCCCCGTCTATTATGTAAGCAAGGCGTTTGCCAAGTCTGAATTGAATTATCCTGCCGTTGAGAAGTACCTCTTTGCGTTGATTATTACTGCTCGGAAGCTAAGGCCTTATTTCCACGCACACGAGATCACTGTGCTGACGAACCAGCTTTTGAAGCATTTTTTGAACCGACCGGATGCGTCGGGAAGATTAGTGAAATGGGCAGTAGAGCTTAGTGAATTTCGCATACACTTTGCTCCAAGAACGGCCATCAAGGGCCAGGCATTGGCAGATTTCATAGCAGAATCTACAGCCCCCGATCTAGAAGAAGCGGGCCCTGTAGAGGGGGCAACCATGGAGGTCCCGACGGAAGAACAACCAGAGAGGGCAGAGCAATCAGAACAGCCAAACGAGGAAAGTACCTGGGAAATGTACACGGATGGCTCCTCGAGTTCGGACGGATCAGGAGCAGGCTTTTTGTTGATACCACCGGGGGGAGGTGAGCCGCTCCGATACGCCTTGGCTTTAACATTCAAGGCCACAAACAACGAAGCGGAGTATGAAGCTCTTATCACGGGCCTGAAAATTGCTAAAGGCACTGGAGTCGATCACTTGAGAGTGAAGTGTGACGCAGCTTTAATCGTAAACCAGGTTCAAGGGCGATACGAAGCGAATAGTCCGATAATGAAGAAATACCTACGCGAGGTACAAGCCCTGAAAGAGAGCTTCAAAAGCTTCGATATCGAGGCAATCCCGAGGGAGGAAAACGTAGAGGCAGACGCCCTGAGCAAATTCGCCCTGGGGGCACCCTTGGAAGAAAATCGGAAGGTGCACTTCTTGGAGAAGGTGATCTTATCGACCATCGACCCGACACAGGTGTGTACCATTGAGGCAAAACCGGAGGAGGAGCCCACTTGGATGACCCCGATAGTCGCATACCTGACCACGGGGGCAGTCCTCGATAATAAGGTGGTAGCTGACAGGATACGTCGGATCGCGGCTAATTATGTGATGCTGGATAACCAGCTATACAAGAAGGCCTGGTTCTCGACTCCGTACTTAAAGTGTGTGGCAGAGCCCGACATAAATCAAATCCTGAAGGAGATGCATGAAGGGGTCGCGGCTTGTCATGAAGGGGCCCGATCCATTATGAGGAAAGTGCTGAACTTGGGCTATTATTGGCCTACGATGAGCAAGGAAGCAACGGCGTTGGTCCGATCCTGTGACGCGTGCCAGAGGTACGCCCCGAGTATCGTGGCTCCGGCTGCTAATCTGACATCCATCAAGAGCGCGTGGCCTTTCGCGCAATGGGGCATCGACTTGGTGGGACCTCTTCCACAAGCACAAGGTCAATGTAAGTATTTACTTGTAGCAATCGATTATTTTTCGAAATGGATAGAGGCAAAGGCGTTGGCCAGAACGACGGGGAACCAGATCGTCAAGTTCCTCCAGACCCACATTGTGTCCAGATACGGGATTCCTAAGGTGGTGATCAGCGACAATGGTCCACCATTTAACGGCTCTCAGGTGAGGGAGTATCTGGAGGAGTTAAACATCGAGCATCGGACAGCTTCCGTACGCCATGCTCAGACTAACGGTCAGGTGGAATCAGCCAGCAAAATCGTAATGGATGGCCTGAAGAAAAGGGTCTATGCCTTGAAGGGCAAGTGGCTGAACGAACTGGAAAACGTGCTTTGGGCTGTTAGAACGACACCCAAACGATCAACGGGGGAGACTCCGTTTGGCCTCGTTTATGGCACGGAGGCCGTCGCCCCCGTGGAGGTAGCTGTGGCATCCCATCGGATGAGATATTACGAGCCTCTGACGAATGATGAAATGAGACGTCTGGACTTGGAGTTACTCGAAGAGAAAAGGCGGGAAGCCGATGAAGTCCAAGCTCGAATGCATTTGGCGACGGCCAGGTACTACAATCGGCGAGTGAAGTCCCGACAGTTCTTCGTCGGAGAGCTGGTTTGGCGTCGCAACGAGTTCACCCTTTTGGATCGAATCAACAAGATGTCACCAAAATGGGAAGGACCTTATAAGGTCGTGGGGATGCCAGCTCCAAATGCGTACAAGTTGGAAGACCTCGATGGCAGAGCGTTAAAGCATTCTTTTAGTGGCGAACACTTGAAGAAACATCATGCTTGAAGAAAGTCGCCTTAAGTGGTGCCCAATAAAGTCGCCTTAAGTGGTGCCCGATAAAGTCGCCTTAAGTGGTGCCCGATGTAAAATCGCCTTAAGTGGTGTATGCTGTGTATCGTTTAATTCGATGTAAGCCAATTTTGTGCCATCAATAAATAAAGAGGTTGCTTCCAATCAGAATCGTTCTTAGATTTACTCTAAGCATTATAAAGTCGCCTTGAGTGGTGCACGAGAAAAGTCGCCTTGAGTGGTGCATGGTTCTTAGATTTACTCTAAGCATTATAAAGTCGCCTTAAGTGGTGCACGAAAAAGTCGCCTTAAGTGGTGCACGATTCTTAGATTTATCCTAAGTCGAGAAAAGTCGCCTTGAGTGGTGCACGATTCTTAGATTTACTCTAAGCATTATAAAGTCGCCTTGAGTGGTGCACGAGAAAAGTCGCCTTGAGTGGTGCACGAGAAAAGTCGCCTTGAGTGGTGCATGGTTCTTAGATTTACTCTAAGCATTATAAAGTCGCCTTAAGTGGTGCACGAAAAAGTCGCCTTAAGTGGTGCACGATTCTTAGATTTATCCTAAGTCGAGAAAAGTCGCCTTGAGTGGTGCACGATTCTTAGATTTATTCTGAGTATTGAAAAGTCGCCTTAAGTGGTGTACGAAAAAGTCGTCTTAAGTGATGCACGAGATTAAGTCGTCTTAAGTGATGCATGTGTTTTGGATTTATTCTAAGTCTTGAAAAGTCGCCTTAAGTGGTGCACGATATTAAGCCGTCTTAAGTGATGCACGATATTAAGCCGTCTTAAGTGATGCACGAGATTAAGTCGCCTTAAGTGGTGCATGATGATAAGTCGCCTTAAGTAGCGCAAATTAGTAAATCGTCGGGAATGACGTACGAAAATCGAGAAAATCGGAACTAAGAAAGTCTGATAGTTGATAAGGGCTCAAAGGCCCGACGATGACAAAAGAGAAGAAAATACAAGGACTCTAAAGATGAACGGTTAAGCTTGGTCCTTGTCGGCAACATCGGCAGGAGCTGGGTCCGTGGGGTCGGTAGCAGAAGGTTCCACAGGGTTGGCCACGGGAGGATCGACTATCGGGGCATCCGCACTTGGAAGCTCAGAGGCATCTTCGACAATTACGGGGGTACTCCCCCCATCACTCTCCTCGGAAAGAGCAAAGTACTTCTTCGCAAAGGGAGCGAGGGAAGGAGACTTGTCAAAATTGATGGTGTCGCCATACTCCAGGTGGAGCTCCTCAATCGCATTGAAGAGAGTGTTCTCCACCTCCGCGCCAAAGAACTTCATAGCATCGGCCTGGAAGTCCTCAGACCACCGATAATCCTCCCTGCCCTTGGCCTCCGCCTCGACCAGCTGCGCAGGAAACCCCGCGACTTGCTCCTCCAGAGCCTTGTTCTCGAGGACCAGCTTGTCCTCAGCAGCCTGCCTCTCCTGCCTCTCCTGTCGCTCCTGCCTCAGGAGCCCCTCGAAGTCCCCGACCTGCTTTTGGAGGTCCTGAACCTTCTGAACAAGGGCGGCCTGCTCCTTGGCGAGTTTCCCCCGCGAAGACTTGGAGGCTGCAAGATCCTCCTTAAGCTTGTCCATGGCCGCCCGGTCCCGCTCCCGGGACTCATCATAGGCGATGAGGTACCCGAAAAGACGGTTGAAGTCCCCGAGCTCCTACAATAGAAGAAAGAAAAGTGTTAATAGACAAACAACAAGATTTACCAATGAAAAGAGAGAAGCGAAGTTTTACCTCTATCCGACGCAGGGACATCTCTCTGACATCCCGATGCATAGCAGTCCGATTCAGGGAAATCGGGTACCGCATGGTGGGCAGGATCGAGCCTGCCAGCAGATGCAGGGCTAGGTCCTGGTGCTGCTCCCCTTGTCGAAGCGGGACTCCTTGCAGTGTCTGGATGGGAGTCCAGGGGGCATTCACTTGTGAGGGGTCGAAGGGCCTATAGAAGCTCCCATCGAGAGGGACAGGAGGAGGAGGACGAATCGTGGAGGGGCATGCCTCCGTCTCGACCCGGACGGGGGAAGGGGTGAAGTTGTGGATGGGCGACGGTTGTCGCTGCTGCGGGGAAGATGAAGGGGGCGGCCCCTGAGAGGTTGGTTTCAGGGGAGACTGCCCCGTCCTCCGACGATGACGAAGGGAGCCACCCCCGTCAGTCTCCTCGGAGGAGTCCAAGCTTTCCACCCGAAGAAACTGTTCGCCGGTCGGGGTTTTCTCCCCAGTTGAGGAGGCTCCCCTGTTGAAGATGGTGCATCCGCGGAAGCTTCAGCACCCGATGGAGCTCCCGAGCGACCTGCACCTGGAGGACGAGAGGCTTCAGAAATGTAGTCAGGAAGTTCATCAGGATTCTTACACCAAACGATACGTCGGGAGACGTATTGATCCTTCCCATGATAGTGGTAGCAGCCCGCCTTCAGGACACGAGGAGTTTCACCTCGAAGGATCCGTCTAACGTCAGCAATACGAGCCTCCCTGGTCGAAGGAATCAAATCCCTCGGGACCATCCTCCTATACGATTTAATAGCAAGTCGGAGCTTTTTACCTTCCTCAGCAGTCTGGACGTCGAAGAGTTGGTCCAGCTCCACCCGCTTCCGCTTGGGTGGCTCCGCAGAAGGAGACCCCGGCTGAGTAGCAGCCTTCTTGGCGGACTTCCTCTTCCGCGAGGGGCGGACAACATCAGTCTCCCCCTGCTTAAGGAATAGATCGGTCAGCACAGATACCTTCTTGGCTGCAAACATTAAACGAAAAAGAGTTAGAAGTTTACCCAGGGAACCATATTGGAAGGGCCGTCGAAAAGCTGCCCCCCAGAGATTATATCGAGGAGTCGGATCCCGGCGTTCACCAGGTCCCGCTCCACGAGGGAATTGGCGTCGAGGGGAGTGTAGGACTCCCCCCATCGGTAAAGCTGGATGAGTTGAAGAGTTTGGAAATCATCATCGGTATAGGTGTGGAAGGCAGGCGGGGAGTCTGCTGCCACCTCCCATCGTGGCCATGGGATCGAAGAGTGTTGGATGAAGAAGTAGCTCCTCTTCCAACCACTGTTGTCGGACCCCGTGTCAACCAGGAGTCCCCGACCCTTGACCACCTTCCAGGTGTCATTGGTCCAGTTACACCGTGCAAGCTGCTGCTTACTCCACTTGGGCATCCGAGGATAGAAGGCGCAAACCCCAGCCTCGTTGCACTTCATCCCGTAGAAAGTTCGGAAGAGTTGGAGGCTGTAGACCCATTTCTGCCGGAAGCAGAGGACCTGGAAAGCATTCCACAGGCGAATGGCATGTGGGGAGAAGGTGGTTGGATGGGTTTTGTAATGCTGACACATCTCGACCAGATTGCCACAGAAGGGGAATCTGATCCCCGCTGATACTTGCCCCGTAGAGACAAATACCTCCCCTTTTTGGGGACGAGTAACCTCAGGGTTACCCGAGGGGCGAGGCCAAGGATACGGGAAACGGGGTTCCCAAGTAGAAGTGATGCACCCCTCTCGGAGAGCTGCATCATAGGCAGTATTGGAGATTTCATTCAGAGCATAATCAAAATTAAAAGGCTTTCTCCCCTCAGAGCTGGACCCGCTGTCTGAAAAGTAACAATAGCAAGGAAAACACAGTGGGATTCTCGGAAAGCTATAAATAAGGAAAAGATGAACAAGCAATGAAGGAAAAATCCTTACCAGACATGATGAATTGAAGGTTGAAGGAATGAGCTGGGCGTCGCCGGAAAGATGACCGGAGAAACTCTGAGACCTTCGGAATTGCAGGGCTTGAATTCGCAGAGAAGTTGCAGAGAGTTTTTGAGAATTCGGAAACGGTAAAAGTTAAACTGTGCTCGTGGCTAGGATTTTATAGGCGAAGAGGACAGTTGAAGGGACACTTCGATCCGAGTCGTCGAAGTCGAAGAATTTTAATCTGGACCGTTGAGATGAAACGTGCAGAAGGACAACAGACGTAATGATGAAACGACCTGAAAAGCACTTTTCAGAAAAGAGCAGGCGCGAAAAATCAGGCACGAGGGCCGAAAACGTCGCTTCACTATCTACTGCATTTAATGAACTGGGGAATCGAGGAGTCCCCTTGGATTTGGCAGTTATCCACGAAGCACTGAGGAAACGTGAAGGAGAAGACTGGTAATTGAGTGACTGAGCCAAGGGAAAGATCCCCGATCCTAATATCGGGAAGTCGGGGGGTCGAGAGTTGAAAGACACGACGAACTAAAAGTCCCTCATGTCTTGGGGGCAAATGATGGGTTCGGTCACAGCCGTTAGGCCCATTAACAGCGAGGAAACGGAAAATAGGCCCGGTGGGCCCGGAACGAAGGCCAAGATGGTCAAGGTAAAGGGTCCCGACGAAGGGAGTCCCGATGATGAAAGGTCCCGACAGAGTCGGTCCCGATAGACGAGCTGGAAGCTCCCGATGAGAAGCCTCTAAGTAGGCCCCGATGACGAATCCCTGAGAAGAATAGGCCCTGTCACGATGACGAGGGGCCCCGAGCGGTGACACAACGAGATAACTCTGGAGTCCCCGACGGGAGTCGGGACTCGTTATCAGAGGATAAGGCCGGGATACGCGGGGCGTGACCAAGATACGCGGAACGTGGTTAAGATACACGGAGCGTGGCCGAGATACGCGGGGCGTGGTCGAGATAAGCGAGATCATGGCCTAGATAGGCGGGATCATCCCCGAGATACGCAGGATACGGGCTAACCACCCCCAACGGTTCACCAGGTAACTGAGGTGTCTCTTCGCCTATAAAAGGGCAAGAGATCACCTCAGATGACTGACGTTGAATTACACTATTTGAGATTACTGCTTGCCAGTCTGTACTAGACACTCATTTAAGCATCGGAGAGGGATTCTGGGTCACCGCCCGGTCTATCCCCTCTTGCAGGATTGCGTGGAGCGAAGGAGCTAGGATCGCCGTCAAAGTCCGTGCCGGAGTTCCACCGTGATCCAACAGCGACCTTCTTATTTACTTTACAAACCACATCCGCCTTTATCAACTATTAAGAAATCGGATGTCGTCGTCTTACCGTGACTAATAAAGAATAAGGTGTTACCACTTTGAAATCAGTTTAAATCTCCAATAAATAGTAAGTTTTACACGTTCATTAAACAACATAATCTCTATGAAATACTCTATACTAATTTGAGCTTCAGAGATGAATCGTGGGGCAAACCTCACATTTCCTTCTTGTAGGTGTTAGTCGTGGTAGAGCTCAGGAGCACAGGCTTTGAGATCCAACATTTGGTGTCGTTTATGGGAATCCGATCAAAAAGTCATGTCTCTATTAAAGAACAAAGTGAATAAGGGTGTCGCCTCCACTACCACTGCGATAGTTGACGAGAAGCATCCACATGATTTTAATGCTCAAGCTACACCACGTCTCGACGACATTCGTGATCCAATCATGTTCCCGTATTGTTCATACGAGGTTTGCCGTGCGACCGGCAGACACAACGAACATCGTGCTGCTCATCATTAAGAGTGTTGTAGCGTCTGCATAACGTTGATTCCCTATCATGTTATCAACTTGTTACTACTCTAAGCTGCGATGTACTCCTGGTCAACTGTTATTCTAAAATTGCCTAGTTCCCACAAAAGGATACTTCTCCAAGGCATCCGCACAAGTATTCACAACCTTCAACTAATATATGGTTGGTGGCCACCTAGTGAATACAAGAGTCGGAGAATGACATATGTGCATTGTTGGGATCAAAATGACGTGGCTTGAACTTCTGATAATGGACTTCGAGATCTCGCCTGTGGCTAGCTCCTTTAGGTATTTGTGTCGACCTTGGGGTGACTTAGTTTCCTTTAGGTGCTTTGTGAAAGGCGAAGACCTGAAAAGAGGTAGGGATGGCCCCTGATTCCACTCCGAAGCTTAGTCAGTAATGGAATATAAGAGAATACTTTAAGAAGTATGTGAATGTAGATAAATAATGAGAGTATTCCCCTATTTATAGGGGAAGTGTACCAACTTTGAATGACGGTTATCCTCTTGGGAGAGTTTCTGTCCTGAGTCGGTGTCAACAGGTGACAAGCAGGTCGCCACCTCACCTTTCCTTAGCTAGGAAGTTTCCTTCTGGCGGTAGAAGCAGGTCGCCACCTGTCCTTTCCTTAAGAGGAAGGGTTTTCTCTAAGGCGGCAAGTCAGGTTGCTAGTTGTCCTTTCCTTAAGAGGAAGGTTTCTTCAACAAGACTTGGTTGCCTTAAGCCTTAGTGAGGTCCAATCGGGTGTATATCCATCATTTGCCCCCGAGTCAAGAATTGGTTTACCACTACTTGACTCTATTTATTTAGAAGGATTAGACGCCCGATTGCACCTCTACTACTAGTTTTACCTTTGTTCATCTTTGTTGAGTGGTCTTTACTTCCGTTCTAGGAGGGTTTGACCTATATCATCGTTGAACTTATAGAAAAAATCATATATGTAAGTGGTTAGTCATAAAAGTGCAATCATATGACGACGTGTATGCAACCGATGACATGGATCATATGTGTTTGTGATAGTTCATATGTAACGATGTAAGTGCATATGGACATGCTATCATGGGCACTAGTATGTGTAATCAATATAGTAGATATGAGTAAGTGGCAGTGTAACATATTGTGCACTTTTGAGGGTGTTGCGAGGTAGTGACATGTGACTGTGTTAGTGTCGATAGATGTAGTCATGCTTAGTGATGAAAAAATTCATAATTGTCATGACACTAGTAATGATGCATCTATGTGTGCACGTGTAATCAATAGTGAACTAAGTGTTCTATCTATCATGGAAAGCTATCAATGAGGTATATCAATGTGCATCTATCAATGATATATATATATATGCTCTAGTGTATAAATCACTAATCATGAATAGTAATGGCAATACAGGCACAATCATGTCAGGTGATAGAAAACTCATAAGTGTTATGACACTATAGTTATGATGCACCTAGATGCACACACGGTAATGGGTGATAAAATTACCAAGTGTTTGACAACACTAGTAATGATGCATATGGATGCATGTATATATATCATGAAAATATGCCTAAGCATGTAATAAATACTTGCAATATATGGTTAAGTCAAGGACAATTGAATCGTTGCATATAATCGGAAAGGGTTCACCTCTATTTTGATTTTGAAAAAATTTCGATTTTTCGAAGATTTCTTATGTTGGCCGCATAGGAACGTCATTGCTTCCATTCTGGTTGATAATCATGTTTATCAATATGGTAGTAACCTGTAATCACTTGAAAATGGTTATATAAAATTTTGCCCCTTTAATGGACTCGTTAATACCATAGACGTGAGGTGTTGGGCCTCGCGTTGATGGCGTCGTATACTATGCTTGCCTTGCCATCATATTCGCATAGAACTGACGTAAGGGGTTATCATTAACGCTTTGTCACGTATCACTGTGTTAGACATGGGGGTCTCCCTACATGCCTGTCATGTATCATATCAATAGATGTAGCATTGCCCCCCTAGGGTAGGCGTAGTGATCATCAATGCTTAGGGGGTTACCCATTGCATTGCAACACTCATCATCATTGGTACCGTATCATATTGCCCCCGAAGTGGACGTCAGCGATGTATTGTAGGTAGGGTGCCGACCCCTATATCAGGCGTGTCACCTAGTATGCGCATACCGTTGTGCTCATCAAGTAGTTGTAGGAATCAATGTAAGTATGGGGTATTAATTTATATAAAATTAATATTTTTAGAATGATATACAATACATTTTTATTTTATGTATATTAAAATCATTAGTAAAAACACCTGAGGGTTTCACATTTAACCGATTTACTAATATGTATCTAATTAATGTGTATAAACGTGATTCTGCTAACGACGATGAATCAAGACATGTCAATTGATGAATAACATATATATACCGACATGATGAAATAATATTGATTCAATTAATTTAACTAATCACTATTATTATATCAATAATTATATTTATTAATCATCATGTCCGCTGAGTAAAAACTGCACCTATTAGTAATATTAAGTAGCGTATGAAAAGATTCAACACTTCTAAAGTTATATTTGATTCTTCCATAGTGAATTATCAAATCAAACTGGCAAAAAAAGATGGATTTTTCTACAATGCTTTTGGAGCACCATGCTTTTGGTTTTTTTAATACTATGGTGGACTTAATTGTAACATAAGTAAAACTTTAAAAGTATTAAAAAGTATGAATTTTTTTAACTACACCTAAGATGTGTATCATACTATTAATAATATCAATTTTCCAATGGGGTTCACCTTTAGGGCAATAGAAAAAAAAAATAGTGGCAAAAGCATGGTGCTCCAAGAGCATGGTAGAAAAATCCAAAAAAGATTCAAGACAATTTGGTCGAACATCTCTGGCAATTTAGTAATGTGTGTGACAATTCTATATAGTCTCATATATATATATATGTTAATTTTTATTTTAATTGGCAACTTTAATGTATTGTTTTTATATTTTTGTAATGTAATTTTTAAATTATTGCAATCATTAATTTTAAAAACTTATGTGCTCATTTAAATATTATATTTGTTTTTATACAATTTTTAAATATTAAAAGAATCGTAATTACTTTTAAACGTATAATATGTAAATAATTGAACTAACCTAACGACGCCGATTTTCAAATTTTGGGATAATTAACAACACACGTCGGTCAAAGTTGGAACCCAAATATTTGATCTAAAATTGAAACTTTGACGAATTCATAAAAAATGTGAAATTTCGTTAAACAATCAATTATATTTTTATGATTTGTACATATTTTTTCGAAGTTTATTTTAATTAATTCAGTCTAACACTTCAATCTCATTCATTGGTTTGTATATATATGCTCATTTTTTAGTTGACAAATTTAACATATTATTTGTATTTTTCTGTAATATGATTTTAAATTATGACAATCATATTTAATAAAATTACGTGCTTATTTATATATTATGTTCGTAACTTTTTATATAATAATTATTTGGGTTAATAACTAAAAAACTGTCCAAGGTTTACCCTATGTTAAAATTAGGTGTCTGAAGTTTGAAATGTTAAAATGGACTGTCCCAAGTTTCATTTTTGTTAAAATTTGGTGTCTCGGTGTGATTACTTTAGAGAAGTCAATTCTGACGAAACCGTATGTCAAATTCAAGCTTTCATACACACTCCCTTCTCGTCATCTTGCCGGGACCATCACCTAAAAATTTGGTCACATTCGGGCAAGTAAATCTCGCTCTATTATCCTTGGAAATGGCTCTACACCACTCTTCTAGAAACTTTTTTTTTAATGTTCAATTTTTAGGTGAAATTTGACGATTTTGTTAAAAGTAAAGAGTGATTGATTATGAGTGGGTTGGTGGGTTGATGAAAATGATTGAATGGAGATGAAAAGACGCACAAAGACACCAAATTTCAACAAAAATGAAACTTGAGACAGTTCATTTTAACATTTCAAACTTCAGACACCTAATTTTAACATAGGGTAAACCTTGGACAGTTTTTTAGTTATTAACACTAATTATTTAAATACCAAAATAATTTTGTATTTATAAATATTTAATTTACTATAGAGTTTTTATTGTGAGTATAACATTATGTGGGTCCAATTTGAAAGTGTAACTAAGTCTCCAATTTTACTGTAGCATTTACTGTAATAATTTTCACTTTGATGACTTGACAATAACGTGACGGTCGGAAAAATTGAAAACTCACCGTTGGAAGAGCTCTAACATACGTAACTGCAACGGACAGAGGAGAGAGGTGAGTTGAGATGAACGGATCTCGTGGAAAAGATTTAAAGGCTAAAAATTCGACCGAGTGTAATCGTGTGTCGTTAGTAAAATCAGTTCCATTGGGTTATTAGAATTCGAGCCAAGTAACATTCGCTCTTTCATATTCGAAAATCAGATAACTGAACAAGTAGTATAAGTACTAAAGTGATCAGTCAGATTCATCAGCATCCAAACCAAAATGGAGAAGCTTTCTTTAACTAAAAATCTTAAAAATGAAAAATTATTCATAGTCACACTTTACAAGCTTTCCCTTACAAGCTTGACCTGTGCGAGTAGAGATTATTTTATCTAAAAATTTAGATTGGAACCAACCAAACAAATTCCAATGAAGATCACCCCACCATATCAAAACCAAAAGCAGAGCAGATGTTCAGTTCAGGCAGTGCAGAAATGAAGTTCCTCTGCAGATCATCACCATAGTAACCATAGCTATTTGCTTATCTAGACTGTAAAGTGCTTTCTCAAGACAACAAACAAGAACATTATTTGGCATGTCTATGATACCAGACGAATGCTGCATTTTCACTGTTATCAGAAAAATAAAAAGGCAAAGCAGAAAATTCGCAACACATCTCTAGCATTATTATTACTTCCAGAAAGTTTCCAATCTATATATACCAGCAGTTATTCTAATACAGATTACTACCACACATAAATATTCTCTATCTAAGCACAAGACTAGACACCAAGCAGAAAACATTATTCAACACCTGCTCTATCAAATCCTCAAACAAATAAATATAAGATCAATAAGCATATAATAGAAGCTCACACATTTACCCATCATGAAATTCTCGAAAAGCTTCATCCTTTATCATCTGCTATTATTTGATCGGAGCTCCTCTAACTTTGCCCTAATTTGATCCTGCATCAAATCTAACCGCTTCGAGTAAACCTCTAATTCCAGTATCTGCTGCTTTCTCCACCTCTCATCCTTCAATTCCCCACCAATTCCAGTTACCATACCAAAATCTAACATTGCCGACCCTCCAAACCCAAATGGAGCTGGGGAAGCAAATCCTCCAATCCCACCACCACCATTAGACCTGCTTTTCAACTCCTTAATCAATGGTGTCAAACTAGTCTTCACTATTTCTTCAGTCAATGCAGCTAAATTACTGCTTGGATTCACGTTATTCTCCGGTGTGGACTGAGATGGCAATCGTGGTCTCTTTCGTGAGCTAAAGGTAGTATCTTCAGTCTTCGGGTCGGGATTATGGTTTGGGATAAGGTTAGGAGTCCTCATGGGGCTGCTAGAAGAAACATGATGTAGGTTCCCCTCATCATCCTCATCCATGTTATCGCCATTCACCACGGGAGCAGCGATATTGCTCCAGATCTTACTCGAGATCTCAAAGGTGGCACGATCATGAGCACTCTTAAACCCAACATCCTTGCCGGCGTTGATCTTGCTAACGGCGTTCCTGTACTTCTTTTTCAATCGACGGAGCTTCTCCACGAGCTGGCTCTTGTTGAACTCGAGCTGGAGCTTAGATCTGATCTGGTCATAGAACAGATTCGCGTCCCAGTGGACGGTGCCGCCCCGCTGTGAAGTATAGTCGAAGAAGCCGCGGAGGAGTTCGATCTCGTCCTCATCTGTCCACAATCGCTGGAAAAGCTTCCGAGAGTCGTCCTGGAAGGGCTTCCTGTCGCCAGCGGCGGGGAGGGCAATGATCTGGTAGTCCGGGCGGGTGGAGGCGACGGTGACGGTGGTGGAATGGAGGAGATCGGATCCGTTAGAGGCGGATGGGAGGGCCACGGTGACGAAGTGTGCCGAAGAGGAAGTAGGGGTAGCAGTGGCTGCGATAGCTGTCGGAGTGGGGAGGGAAGAGGAGGTGGATGCGGAATTGGCGTCTTCGTCCTCCGTGAGGCTGTCTTCGTCGCCGATGTCTTCTTCGTCAAGGTGAGGGGTATCCGGATGGGCGGCCATTTGGTGGTGGCTGATCGAATCGGGAGGGAGAGAGAGAGGTTAGGGTTAGGGTTGGGAGCTGCGAAAAGAGGGCGCGTTTGGTGGTTTGGGTTTTGGTTGGGATTGACTTGACTCGCGATGGTGGTGTGGGCTGGCAGCCATTGTCGCGTGTCGTGCGTGGAACGATTATAGTTTAATCGCGCCACGTCAGCTCCGATGAAATTGAGCTTTAAAAAGACTAAAATTGGCGGGTGCACCTCATATTTGCCGTTATCGCCTCTTATACTTCAAGCTTCTCTTTTTGTGTAACTTGCCCCTCAAATTAAATTTCTCTTACACTAATTTTTTTTTGCCAAGAATATACTTTATTAATATATCAAATAATTCAACCTAGATTACAATCTATAATCAAAATAGATAAAAGAGAAGACAGGGTACTACGACCCGATTAGCCGGGCACATCTTCTATCTAAATTGTATAGCAATCCAATTTGAGCATCGATTAACGCATCTATGAATAACTTTCCAAGTTACATCTTCAATCATGTTGGTGATATGTCGGATAGAGCTAATGATGTTGTCAAGTCTCCAGTCGGGATTTGTCGTAGTATGTCGGATTTTGTTTACAATGTATTCCGCATCCGACAAGATGACGACTTCCCTCCATTGGTGATGAACTGCGAGCACGACTCCTTGAAGTATTGCTCTTGCTTCTTGTTGGGATCAAAATGACGTGGCCTGAAGATTCTGGTAATGGATTTCGAGATCTCGCATGTGGCTAGATCTTTTAGGTATCTGTGTCGACCTCAGGGGGACTTAGTTTCCTTTAGATGCTTGTAGTAGGCGAGGACCTGAAAAGGGGTGGGGATGGCCCCTGATTCCACTCCGAAGCTTAAGTCAGTAATGAAATTTTAGAGAATACTTATAAACGTATGTGTATGTTCGTAGTAAATAATGAAAGTGTTCTCTTATTTATAGGAGGAAAGTACCGACTTCAAATGGCGGCTACCCTCTTGGGAGGGTTTCTGTCCAGAGTTGGTGTCAGCAGGTGACAAGCAGGTCGCCACCTCACCTTTCCTTAGCTAGGAAGGCTTTCTTCTGTCGGTCGAAGCAGGTCGCCATTTGTTCTTTAAGAGGAAGAGTTTTCTCTAAGGCGGAAAGTAGGTTGCCAGTTGTCTTTTCCTTATGAGGAAGGTTTCTTCAATAGTATTTGGCCGTCGACTCGACTCTTGCCTTAAGAGGGAGACTTTGGAGCTGATTGGTCGCCAATCTTTGAAAACTTAGTCGTCGACCTTCCCAATATTTGGTGTCGACTATCTTCTCTTGTTTTCACATTCTGAACGTGATTAGTCGTCGATCTCTTTTATGAGTCTCGACTTATATGCTATCGACTTGTATGTATTGGCCCACTTTCACAATCGTAACCCAACACTTGCCTCCGAGATTTGAGTCTTCAGCTTTGTATGAAGAAGAGGTCTTAAGTCGAGTACTAATCAGGTGGTTCCTTTTTCGGGAGATATATTTAGTCGAATTGCGGTCTTCAGGCTTTATCGGTTTCTTGAATCGAGGTCTGAATCTTCTGGCGAGAATAGGATCTCTCTAGTTAGGGCGGTGATCTGTATTCTTGATTTTTGGATTGTTTTGAGAAGCTCAATAGTCACAACAGTAATATTTGTGTAACGGTAATGCTGGCAGTAATTACACCAATGAGTGATGACCTCGAGAAACCTTCCTCGGGAAGATATCTTAGGTAGTGGAAACTTCAGTATAAATACTACTATTTCACCTTTTGCTCCCGTTTTCATTCACTCTTGCAAACCAATATAGTGCTTTCTTTATCAACACAAATTCGCTGCATCCCTGCTTTCCCAAGGAAAGAATCTTGGCCGGAGTCGCCACCGCTGGTCCTTCAGACCCTAATCGAGAAGTTTATTTTCTGCGTTCACTTTCCAAAACTCCCATGGCCTCTTTGATTCCCCCAGGTAGGTTTTCTGGTTTCATTCCTTCTTTCCCCAATCCCCTTAAGGTGAATAGTTATCAGGCGCTGCTTTTATAAAAGCGGTGACGCTGGCCAATCTTAGCGATGCTGAGAGGCCTCGATATGGTGGCCCTATTTGTGAAGCTTACCAAGCTCTTCTAGAAGAAGTCCCTATATTCGCCGGTCAAATCGAAGCAGGACTTCGATTTCCCTTCTGTTAAGAATCGGAAGAGCTCTGTGAGCACTATGGGGTGCATCCCTGTCAATTCACTGTCAACGCCATCCGTTTTTGGGTTGGTTTTCGTTGTCTGTGTGACGTTTACGGCTGGAAGTATATCCTTCAACTTTTCATGTGTTTCTTCCAATTTGTGGCTAGCCCACAATTAACCGTCAGCTTCAAGAGTCGATGGCCTCCATCAGATGATTAGTTTTCTTGGAGATCACTTAGGTAGTTAGTGACGGGATTGAAGTCTTTCAATTCCATCCGGAAAGATTATCATTTATTTTATCGAGAGGGTGTTTTACGGCCCCTCAATCCTTCTATTGGAGGTGACTGTGCCCCTTCTCTACATGGCTTAAATCCGGAGGAATTTTCCACTGTTGGCAAAATTAACGCCTTGGTCACTCAAAAAGACTTCGAGCCTTGGCACTCTGTCAATGACACAACAGAGGAGGCTCTTATTCGGGCGGGAATACGTCTTCGCCTAGAAGAGATTCCGATTAGCTGGGTAACTTTATTTCTCCTATAGTTACATTTTGAACATTTTCTTGCTTTCTGTAGGTATCCTTACGAAGATTTTTCGTGACCAGGCGGCAACAAGGGTTCCAATACATCCTGATTTCCCGACACTGATGCTGCTGGTGAGGTTCCTCCTACTGGTGAGCTGTCTGCTGCTGGCGAGGTTCCTGTTATTGACGCATTTGCGGCGGAAAAGACGCCTAAGACCAAGACCAAAAGGAAGGCCAAACGTGATCTTTCTTCAAAGAAGAACGATATTGAGTCTCCTAAGAGAATCAAAGTGAGCGCTGCTACTCTGATAACAACGGTTCTTGAAATGGGTGCTTCTGTTGCATCTGATGTTCTTTCAAGCTCCTCGCTTGTTGCTGAAGGTACAAAAGCTCATCAACCTAGATTATCTTCTGACGAGTAATTTCTCATATTTTTCGATTTTGTTTCTTTGATAGAGGTAAGATTGAAGGGTAAGGGCATCGCCGACCCGTTTGCTTCTCAGGCCATGAGAGGCCTGAAGTTTGAGGGTCCTCCTTTTAATTGGAAGATGCTTCACCATGCCCCCGATGGTTTGGCCGGGGAAGTCGAATGGAATTCTCTTGCCTCTCTGAAGGGGTATCAGCTGAAAGAGGGTCATTCTCTTGCTAATCGGAATTTGGCGTTACATCTGCTTAATGCTTCAGTGCCCCCATAAGACCGTCTCCGCTTATCGACCCAGGCTGAAGAGGTTGATGAAGTTGTTCGTATGCTTTTGCATCGACATACTAAGGTAAAGAGATGCATATTATTTAATATATCCTTCTGAACCTTCTATCATCGATCTCTGATTGATCTGCTCATTTTTATATATCAGGCTTCTCGATATTTCCTTCAGGATTCCAGTTTAATCCTCGACCTTAACGAGGAGCTATCTTCTCCCTGGGAGAAGTTTGCAGCTTTTAAGGCTGGGGAAGGAGAAGAGAAGGAGCGTCTTCAGTCAGAGGTGGCCCAATTGAAGGAAGACGTGCTTCGTTTGAACAAGTCCCTCGCCACGACTGCTGAAGATCTCTCTGTTTGCAAAGAGACTGTTGGGTTCGCTTCACCACTTGGGTTGTTTCGGGCTTTTTCCTTCACGATCGGGCTCGAGATATATGTATAAGGACGGGAACGCCGCAATCCTTAATACAAAATCGCCGAGCGGGACTCTGATCATCCACCTTGGACTCTTGATCTTTGAGACCTGCACGAAGGGCAGTAACCAGCGTGGGGGGGGGGGGGGGGATGCTGTTGGGCCCACTCCGACGCTCAAGTTAGCACTTTTAGAGAGAGAAAGCCTTAGAGAGAAGTCAGAGCATTTCAAGTCCAAAAGTGAGGGAATTATCCCAAATGAGAGACCTAGGCCCCCTATTTATAGGGAACCTAAGGATCATACCCAGTTTGGAATTACCTGATGTCGGTATGTAAGGAAGACATATACCGTCATCAAGGCGGACTATGTATGCCCCGACTTCTCGCACTTGGCAATTTAATCGGGGTGAGCGTACGAAGTAAAAACGGTAATCCGGACCTACTCGGATTGTTTTAACAATCCAGACTGGTCCAGATTGCCTTTAGGCAATCCGGAAGTCCGACGACCCGTGAATTACGCGTATCCCGGACCGTTTTTAGACTTAGGTGTTGTGTAAAAGAGTTTTTGGGATTTTTACGAGTCCCGAAATGTAAATATGAACCCGAATTGGACAGATATCTAACAGAGACTTTGAGGGTTTCTCTGATCCTTAATGCAGAGTATGGCGGTGTTCGAAGGATGTCGACTACCGTCTTGGAGAATCTATCTTCGTACCAAAGTGGCCTCTGCTCAGCAGGAGATCGCTGCTTTGAAGGCTAAAGTTGAGGAGAGCGAGGCGGCTTTGTCACAAGCCTTCGCCTTATATAAAACCAGCCCTGATTTTCAGCACGATGCTGCTTTTGCTTGTGGAGGCATGCTTCTCTCGACTTTCGGATCAGTGGTCAAGGATATTGAAGCAATGCATCCCGGTTTAGACTTCTCGAAGGTAGAGGCACTCCGGGAATATCTCGCCGAGAAGGCTAATGCTGAAAAGAACAAACTTAAGAACAATGTATAAATCGTTTAGTCTCTCTTTTCCTATTCTCTTATGATGTAAACGAGGTTTATTAGTCGAGAGGGGATTTTTATGACGATTTATTTGTTCGTATCTTGATTCATTCCAGCTTTTCATCGTTCTTCCTCAAAATCGAGTGGTATCACCTGACATCGAATTTATTATAAGGATACTCGATTCATTATGAGCTTTTAAGAATAATGTTTTTCCCTAATCGAATCAACAATAATACCCAAATGATATAGCAGATATTAGGTTTTTATCTCGACGATGATTGGGAAAGGGATTTCTTGGTCCATCTTCTTTTGATTTATCGACCAATCTGAGTGATATAGTTGATATCAGATTTTTATTGGTCGCTAATCGATTTCGAAAAGGCTTTGTCTTCAATACCTGACCTCTTTCGAGTTTTCGACCAATCTGAGTAATTTAGTTGATATCAGATATTGGATGGTCGACAATCGATTTGGAAATTATTTTATCTTCAATACCTAACCTCTTTCGAGTTGTCGACCAATCTGAGTGATTTAGTTGATACCAAATTTTTGATGATCGACAATCGATTCAGAAAAGGTTTTCTTCAATACCTAACCTCTTACGAGTTGTCGACCAATCTGAGTGAATTTGTTGATATCAAATTTTTTATGGTCAACAATCGATTCGAAAAAGGTTTATCTTCAATACCTAACCTCTTTCGAGTTGTCAACCAATTTGAGCGATTTAGTTGATATCAGATTTTTGATGGTCGACAATCGATTCAGAAAAGGTTTATCTTCAATACTTAACCTCTTTCGAGTTGTCGACCAATCTGAGTGATTTAGTTGATATCAGATTTTTGATGGTCGACAATCGATTCGGAAAAGGTTTATCTTCAATACCTAACCTCTTTCGAGTTGTCGACCAATCTGAGTGATTTAGTTGATGTTGGATCACGGTGGAACTCCGGTACGGTCCTTGACGGCGATCCTAGCTTCTTTTGCTCCACGTGGTCCTGCAAAGAGGGGATAGACCGGGCGGTGACCCAGAATCCCTCTCCGATGCTTAAATGAGTATCTCGTATGAACTGGCAAGCAGTAATCTCAAAAAGTATAATACAACGTAAAAGACCTGAGGTGACCTCTGCCCTTTTATAGGCGGAGAGGTACCTCAGTTACCTGGTGAACCGTTGGGGTGGTTAGCCCGTATTCCGTGTATCTCGTGCACGATCCCGCCTATCTAGGCCAGATCTCGCTTATCTCGGCCACGCCCCGCGTATCTCGGCCACGCTCCGCATATCTCAACTACGCTCCGCGTATCTCGGCCACGCCCCGCGTATCTCGGCCTTAACCTCTGATGGCGAGTCCCGACTAACATCGGGGACTCCAGAGTTATCTCGTTATGTCACTGCTCGGGGCCCCTCGTCATCGTGACAGGGCCAATCGTTCTCAGGGATTTGTCATCGGGGCCTACTTAAAGGCTTCTCATCGGGAGCTTCCAGCTCACCTATCGGGACCGACTCTGTCGGGACCCTTCGATCATCGGGACTCCCTACGTTGGGACCCTTCACTTGGGTCATCTTGACCTTCATTTGGGGCCTAGTGGGCCCGTTCGCCGTTTCCTCGCCGTTAAGGGGCCTAACGGCCATAGCAGAACCCATCATTTGGCCCCAAGACATGAGGGACTTACAGTTCGTCGTGTCTTCTCAACTCCCGACCTCCCGACGTGGAAGTCGGGGATCTTTCCCTTGGCATAGTCGCTCAGTATGAGTCTTCTCGTTCACGTTTCCTCAATACCTTGTGGATAACTGCCAAATTCGAGAGGACTCCTCGGTTCCTCAGCCATTTAATGCAGCAGATAACGAAGCGACGTCTTCAGTACTCGTGCCTGATTTTTCGCGCCTGTTTTTTCTGAAAAGTGCTTTTCAGGATGTTTCATCATTGCGTCCGTTGCCATTCTGCACGTTTCATCTCAACGGTTCAGATCAGAACGCTTCAACTTCGACGATTCAGATTGAAGCGTCCCTTCGACTGTCCTCTTCGTCTATAAAACCCTAACCGTGGGCACAGTTTCACTTTTACCGTCTCCAAAATTTCAAAAAGCTTTCTGCAATCTCTCTGCAAATTCAAGCTCTACGATTCTGAAGATCTTGGTGTTCCTCCGATCACCTTTCCGGCAACGCCAAATTCACTCCTTCAACCTTCAATCATCATGTCTGGTAAGGGTTTCTTCTTTGTCGTTTGCTTATCCTCTCCCTTAATTTCTGCTTGATTTGTTCGCAATTTCCCGGAAAACCCAATGTCCCTTTCCATGGCTGCTTTCAGACAGTGAATCCGGTTCCGAGGGAAGGAAGCCCTTTAACTTTGACTATGCTCTGAACGAAATCTCCAGCACCGCCTACGATGCAGCTCTCCGGGAGGGATGCATCACCTCTGCCTGGGAACCTCGTTTCCCCTATCCCTGGCCTCGTCCCTCGGGTAGCCTTGAGGTTACTCGTCCCCAGAAAGGGGAGGTATTTGTCTCTACGGGACAAGTATCCGCGGGGATCAGATTTCCCTTCTGCGGTAATCTGGTCGAGATGTGCCAGCACTACAAAACCCATCCGACCACTTTCTCTCCGCATGCCATACGCCTGTGGAACGCCTTCCAGGTCCTCTGCTTCCGACAGCAGTGGGTATACAACCTCAAGCTCTTCAGGACCTTCTACGGGATGAAGTGCAACGAGGCGGGGGTTTGCGCCTTCTATCCCCGGATGCCGAAGTGGAACAAGACGCAACTCGGGTTGTGCAACTTGACTACTGACACCTGGAAGGTGGTCAAGGGTCGGGGACTCCTGGTCGATACGGGGTCCAACAACAGCGGGTGGAAGAGGAGCTACTTCTTCATAAAAAACTCCTCGATCCCGTGGCCCCGATGGGAGGTGGAAGCGGATTCTCCTCCCGCCTTCCACACCTATACCGACGAAGACGTCCAGATTCTTCAGCTCATCCAGCTTTACCGGTGGGGGGAGTCTTACACTCCCCTTGACGCCAATTCTCTCGTGGAGCGGGACCTGGTGAATGCCGGGATCCGACTCCTCGACATAATCTCCGGGGGCAGCTCTTCGACGGCCCTTCCAATATGGTTTCCTGGGTAAATCTCTGACCCTTTTTCTTTTACTGTTTGCAGCCAAGAAGGTATCCGTGCTGACCAATCTGATCCTTAAGCAGGGGGAGACCGATGCTGTCCGCCCCACGCGGAAGAGGAAGTCAGCCAAGAAGGCTGCTGCTTCATCGGGATCTCCTTCCGCAGAGCAACCAAATCGGAGCCGCGTGGAGGTGGATAAGCTCTTTGACGTCCAGAGCGCTGAAGAAGGTAAAAAGCTCCGTCTTGCTATTAAATCGTACAGGAGGATGGTCCCGAAGGAGTTGATTCCTTCGACCATGGAAGCCCGCATCGCCGATGTCAAACGAGTCCTTCGGGGGGAAACTCCTCGTGTCCTGAAGGCGGGCTACTACAACTATCGCGGGAAGGACCAATATGTCTCCCGACGTATTGTTTGGTGTAAGGGCTCTGATGAACTTCCTGATTACATTTCTAAGGCCTCTTCTCGTCCTTTAGGTGCAGGTCGCTCAGGGGCTCCGTCGGGTGCTGGAGCTTCAGCGGGTGCACCACCCTCAACAGGGGCACCTTCTTCAACAGGGGAGGAAACCCCGACCGGCGAACAATTCCGTCGGGTGGAAACCTTGGACTCCTCCGAGGAGACTGATGAGGGTGGCTCCCTTCGTCATCGTCGGAGGGCGAGGCAGTCCCCCCTGAAACCAACCTCCCAGGGGCTGCCCCCCTCGTCTTCTCCGCAGCAGCGACAGCCGTCGCCCATTCACGTCTTCACTCCTTCCCCCGCCCGGGGTGAGCCGGAGGCGCGCCCCTCCACGACTCGTGCTGGCCCTTCTCCTCTCCCTCTCGACGGGAGTTTCTACAGGGCCTTCGACCCCGCGCAAGTGGATGCTCCCTGGACCCCGATCCAAACGCTGCAAGGGGTCCAGCTTCGACAAGAGGATGCTCACCCGGAGCTGGCTATGCATCTGCTGGCCGGCTCGATTCCGCCCAACATGCGGTATCCGATTTCCTTGAATGGGGAGGCGATGCATCGGGATGTTCAAGAAATGTCCATGCGTCGGATAGAGGTAAGATTCGCTTCTCTCTTTCATCAGTAAAACTGGTTGTTTATCCGTTAACACTTCTCTTTCTTTTTATCGCAGGAGATCGGGGACATCAACCGTCTCTATGGATACCTCTTCGCTTTTGAGGAGTCCCGGGAGCGAGATCGAGCGGCCATCGCCAAGCTCAAGGAGGATCTCGCGGCCTCCAAGTCTTCGCAGGGGAAACTGGCTAAGGAGCAGGCCATCCTCGACCGAAAGGCTCGGGACCTCCAAAAGCAGGTTGGTGACTTCGAGGAGCTCCTGAGGCGGGAGCAACATGAGCGGCAGGTTGCTGAAGACAAGCTGGTCCTCGAGAAGAAGGCTCTGGAGGAGCAAGTTGCGGGGGTTCCTGCGCAGCTGGTCGCGGCCGATACCAAGGGCCGGGAGGATTATCGGGGGTCTGAAGACTTCTAGGCCGATGCTGTAAAGTTCTGCAGCGCGGAGGTGGAGAACACCCTCTTCAACGCAGTCGAGGAACTCTACCTGGAGTATGGCGACGCCATCGACTTCAACAAGTTTCCCTCTCTTGCTCCCTTCGCGAAGAAGTACTTTGCTCTCTCGGAGGAGAGTGATGGAGGGAGCACTCCCGTGATTGTTGAAGATGCAGCAGAGGCTCCAAGTGCCGACGCTCCGATAATCGACCCTCCAGCGGCTGAATCTGTGGAGCCTTCTGCCACCGACCTCGTGGACCCAGCTTCCGTTGATGCCGCCAACAAGGACCAAGCCTAACTGCTTATCTTTAGAGTCCTTGTATTCTCCTCTTTTTGTAATCGTTGGGCCTTCGAGCCCTATTAATATCAGACTTTCTTAGTCCCGATTCTTTCATTGCACTTCTCCCAGTGGCTTTACTATACTTTCTTAAGTCGAAACCTCGACACTTAAGATATTCTCATACATCACTTAAGACGACTTACTAACTTGCGCCGCTTAAGGCGACTTACCATCATGCACCACTTAAGGAGACTTTCCAATACTTAGAATAAATCCAAGAATCACGTATCACTTAAGACGGCTTAATCTCGTGCATCACTTAAGACGACTTAATCTCGTGCATCACTTAAGACGACTTATCTCGCGCATCACTTAAGACGACTTTGAACAACACTTAGAGTAAATCTAAGAATCATGCATCACTTAAGACGACTTGATCTCGTGCATCACTTAAGACGACTTAATCTCGTGCATCACTTAAGACGACTTATCTCGCGCACCACTCAAGGCGACTTTTCTCGTGCACCACTTAAGGCGACTTTTCTCGTGCACCACTTAAGGCGACTTTTCTCGTGAACCACTCAAGGCGACTTTATAACGCTTAGAATAAATCTAAGAATAGCTCTGTTTGGAAGCAACCTCTTTATTTATTGATGGCACAATAATTCATTTACATCGAATCAAACGATAAATAACATACACCACTTAAGGCGATTTTACATTGGGCACCACTTAAGGCGACTTTTCATCGGGAACCACTTAAGGCGACTTTTCATCGGGCACCACTTAAGGCGACTTTTCATCGGGCACCACTTAAGGCGACTTTTCATCAAGCATAGTGTTTCTTCAAGTGTTCGCCACTAAAAGAATGCTTTAATACTCTGCCATCGAGGTCTTCCAACTTGTATGCATTCGGGGCTAGCATCCCCACGACCTTGTAAGGTCCCTCCCATTTTGGTGACATCTTGCCGATTCGATCCAAAAGGGTAAACTCGTTGCGACGCCAAACCAGCTCCCCGACGAAGAATTGTCGGGACTTAACTCGCCGATTGTAATACCTGGCCGTCGTCAATCGCATTCGAGCCTGGACTTCGTCGGCTTCCCGCCTCTTCTCTTCGAGTAAGTCTAAGTCCAGACGTCTCATTTCATCGTTCGTCAGAGGCTCGTAATATCTCATCCGATGTGATGCTACGGCCACCTCCACGGGAGCAACAACCTCCGTTCCATAAACAAGGCCAAACGGAGTCTCCCCAGTTGCTCGTTTGGGCGTCGTTCTATCGGCCCAAAGCACGTTTTCCAGCTCGTTCAGCCATTTGCCCTTCAAGGCATAGACCCTTTTCTTCTGGCCATCCATCACGATTTTGTTGGCTGATTCCACCTGACCATTAGTCTGAGCATGGCGTACAGAAGCTGTCCGATGCTCGATATTCAACTCTTCCAAATACTCCTTCACCTGAGACCCGTTAAACGGTGGACCATTGTCGCTGATCACCACCTTAGGAATCCCGTATCTGGACACAATATGGGTCTGGAGGAATTTGACGATCTGGTTCCCTGTCGTTCTGGCCAATGCCTTAGCCTCTATCCATTTCGAAAAATAATCGATAGCTACAAGTAAATACTTACATTGACCTTGTGCTTGTGGAAGAGGTCCCACCAAGTCGATGCCCCACTGTGCGAAGGGCCAAGCGCTCTTGATGGACGTCAGATTGGCAGCCGGAGCCACGACATTCGGGGCGTACCTCTGACACGCGTCACAGGATCGGACCAACGCCGTCGCCTCCTTGCTCATCGTAGGCCAATAATAGCCCAAGTTCAGCACTTTCCTCATAATGGATTGGGCCCCTTCATGACAAGCCGCGACCCCTTCATGCACCTCCTTCAGGATTCGATTTGTGTCGGGCTCAGCCACACACTTCAAGTACGGAGTCGAGAACCAGCCCTTCTTGTATAGCTGATTGTCCAGCATCACGTAATTAGCCGCGATCCTAAATATCCTGTCGGCTACTACTTCATCATCGGGGACTGCCCCCGTAGTCAGATATGCGACTATCGGGGTCATCCAAGTGGGCTCCTCCTCCGATCCTGCTTCAATGGCACACACCTGTGTCGGGTCGGTGGTCGATAAGATCACCTTCTCCAAGAAATGCACCTTCCGATTTTCCTCCAAGGGTGCCCCCAGGGCAAATTTGCTCAAGGCGTATGCCTCCACGTTTTCCTCCCTCGGGATCGCCTCCATGTCGAAGCTTTTAAAGCTCTCCTTCAAGGCTTGTACCTCGCGTAGGTATTTCTTCATTATCGGGCTCTTAGCTTCGTATCGCCCTTGAACCTGGTTTACGATCAGGGCCGCGTCACATTTTACTTTCAAGTGAGCCACTCCCGTACCTTTGGCAATTTTCAGGCCCGTGATAAGAGCCTCATACTCCGCTTCGTTGTTCGTGGCTTTAAACGTTAAAGCCAAGGCATATCAGAGCGGCTCACCTTGGCCTGGTGGTATCAACACAAAGCCTGCTCCTGATCCGTCTGAACTTGAGGAGCCATCCGTGTACATCTCCCATGTATTTTCCTCGTTTGGCTGTTCTGATTGCTCTGCCTTCTCTGGTGTTCTTCTGTCGGGACCTCCATGGTTGCCCCCTCTACAGGGCCCGCTTCTTCCAGATCGGGGGCTGTAGATTCTGCTATGAAATCCGCCAATGCCTGGCCCTTAATAGCCGTTCTTGGAGCAAAGTGTATGCGAAAATCACTAAGCTCGACTGCCCACTTCACTAATCTCCCCGACGCATCCGGTCGGTTCAAAAAATGCTTCAGAGGTTGGTTCGTCAGCACAGTAATCTCGTGTGCATGGAAATAAGGCCTCAGCTTCCGAGCAGTTATAATCAGCGCAAAGAGATACTTCTCAACGGCAGGATAATTCAATTCAGACTTGGCAAACGCCTTGCTTACATAATAGACGGGGACTTGATTACCCTCGACAACCTTCACTAATACAGAGCTAATGGCAAATTCAATAATAGCCAAATAAAGATAGAGCGGCTCGCCTGGAACCGGTTTCGCCAATGGCGGGAGGGTGCGGAGGTGCTGCTTGAGTGCCTGGAACGCTTCTTCACATTTGGCGGTCCACTCAAACTTCTTGTTGGCCCTCAGGACTTCGAAAAATGGCATTGATCGGTCACTTGCCTTGGAAAGGAAGCGATTCATTGCAGCCAGTCGGCCATTCAGCACTTGCACCTCCCGATGGTTTATCGGAGACTGCATCTCCTCGATCGCCCTCAGCTTCTCGGGGTTCATCTCAATTCCTCTTTGGCTCACCATGAAGCCCAAAAATTTCCCTGAGTGGGCTCCGAAGGCGCATTTTGTCGGGTTTAAACGAACCTGATGAAGCCTCATCCGCTCAAATGCCATGGCTAGGTTGTGAACATGATCCTCAGCCTGTCGGGACTTCACCAGCATATCATCCACGTAAGCCTCCATGGTCTCTCCTAGCATATCTCCGAACAGCTTGTTCACCATCCGCTGGTAGGTTGCCCCGACATTGATCAACCCAAAAGGCATGACATCGTAGTGATAGATGTCGCTGTCTGCATAGAATGCTGTGTGAGGAGCGTCTTCCTTAGCCATCTTGATCTGGTTATAGCCCGAGTATGCATCCATGAAGCTCAACAGCTCATGCCCCGACGTGGCATCCACCAGCTGGTCGATTCTCGGGAGCGGGTAACAGTCTTTCGGGCAAGCTTTATTCAGGTCGCGGAAGTCAACACACATCCGCCACTTCCCATTGCTCTTCTTCACCAGTACCGGATTAGCAACCCAGGTCTGGAATCAGAGCTCCTTGATAAACCTAGCATCGAGCAACCTGCCCACCTCCTGCTGGATTGAAATCCTTTTGTCTGTGCCCATCGGACGCCTCTTCTGGGCGATAGGCTTGATCGCGGGATCAATCTTCAGCTCATGCACGATCACGTCGGGGCTGATTCCTGGCATGTCACTCGGGGACCAGGCAAACAGCTCCTTGAACTCTTTCAGCAGCTCAATCAATTTTCGGGCTGTCTCTTCGGTCAAAGCAGACCCGATTTTCACCTTCCTCTGAGGTCCGTCAATCTCGACTTCCTTCAGATCCTCCACGGGGGCGGGACGCCCAAACTCCTCTCTAGGATCAGCATCTGTCTGGAGGACAGTCATGGTCTCTCGTCTCCTCCTTCGGGTGGCGTTGACATAGCATTTTCTAGAAGCCACCTGATCGCCCTTAACCTCTCCGACTCCATGGTCAGTCGGGAACTTCATCCTCTGATGAACAGTCGAGGCAACCGCCATCAGGGGGTTGATGGTAGTTCTCCCGATAATCGCGTTGTAAGTCCCTGCGGAATCAACTACCACGAACTCCACGTTCCTCCTCTCTGATTTCCATCCGCTACCAAACTCCATTGGTAAGGTGATCACCCCTAGCGGATAGGAGGTAGAGCCAGAGAATCCGACCATCGGGAAGTTCGCCTCCTTCAGGTCTTTCTTCGTTTTCCCCATGGCCTCCAGTGCTTCCATGAACAGAATATCGGAGGAGCTCCCTCCGTCGATCAGAATCCGTTTCATCTCGTACCCATCCACATCCAAGGTCACGACCAGAGCGTCATCGTGCGGAGTCTCTACGCCTACGAGATCCTCCGACGAAAAGGAGATCACCATCTCTTCCTTCAGGGTCCAGGATCGGGACCTCTTACCCAGCACCACGGCAGCAGGAATTCTAGAGGCGTAAACCTCCCGGGAGGACGAGGTATCACCCCCCGCGGCAAACCCTCCATGAATCACATTTATAGTGCCCCGCTTCTCCTTACGGGCACCAGAAGACTCTGGGTCAGACCTCTTCTTCTTTGGGGACCGATCACGGGATCGGGAACGGGACCGTGATCGGGATCGAGAACGGAATCGGCACCGTTTCTCGCCGACAAACTCCTTAAGCTTCCCCTTCTGGATCAGCTTTTTGATCTCCTTCTTCAGCTCCCGACAATGATTGGTGTCGTGGCCATTCGCGCAATGGAACCGACAGTAGCGATCGGTGCGGGAGCCCAAAAATTCTCCTTCCTTCTTCGGGGGGGGGGGGGTACCTAGAGATACCCTGTCGCTCCATGACCGTTAACACCTCCGCCATAGAGCTGTTGAGAGGAATGTCATGATCCTCCCGCCTGTCCTTTTTTGAGGAACGCCTATCATCCCTCCGATCAGAGCGACCTCGACCTCGACTTCCTTCGGCTTTATCCTTCGACTTACGCTCATCTAAGGGTTTGACCGACTGCTTTCCCTTATTCGACTTCGGGGGCTCCAGCTCTCCAGCGGCTATCTTCGATTCCTGGACATCGATTTGCCGCTTCACCCTCTTCTGCAACGCCTCCATATTCCACACAGCCTTCTCAGCCACGCTGTGCATCAAGTCGGAACCGTAGGGGGCTGTGAGGTTCCGAATAAAGGTGCGGATGGTTTCACCCTCCGAGATCTCCTAATCAATTTCCACCACGCTGGCCGTGTACCGTTGGTAGTAGTGTGCCAGCGACTCGTCGGGCCTCTGTACCACCTGGGTCAGGGACCTCACACTCTTCAGCAAACGTCTACGACCCTGATACTGCTGAATGAACCGGTCATGCATATCAGCCCAGCAGGTGATGCAGCCTGGGGGCAGACTGAAGAACCAGGTCAAGGCTCTCTCGCCAAGTGTGTTCGGGAACAACGTACACACAATATCTTCATTCGGAGCTCTGCCCAGACACGCCATGAGGTGCTTCTGGACATGACGAACTGGATCTCTCTCGCCATCGTACTCCTTTATTTTGGGGATACCCAACCCTGGCGGGGCGAGGGTATCAATGAGTCGAGGAACGAAGGGATGAGTAGATCGATCCCTCAGCTCTGACACTAGCGGCTTCTGCTCTCCCATGCAGATGTTCACGATCTTCACCACCTGATCGGGGGTGATGGGATCATTAAGGGGAATGGTCCTGTGCTGCACTGGTCCTGGCCCATCAACCACGAATCTCTCTGGCTGAAGAGACTCCCCACTCCTGCCCTGGCCTCGGGGTTGAGCCTCGCGAACATTCTGAGTCTCCGGTGGCGGGGGTGCCTCCTCTTCTAACGGAGGCATCTCCTCCTGCCTCCTTGCAGCCTCCCTCCTTGGCGCCGTCTGTGGGAAACTTACAAAAAGTCACAATAGTTTCTACTAGATCGATGGCTGGTGGTGGCAAGCAGAAGAAGCAAGTCCCGGCGAGCAGTTCTCGCCCTGCTGGAACCGTGAATTCCGTGTTGCCGGAGCGTGCTGCTGAACAAGGTGATCACCCTGCTGTTTCTCACACAGGGGGGCATGGTGAAGATCACAAGGTCTCAGTCCGAGACACAGCGGTGAACAGGGAGGATATCCCAAGAAGGGAGGTGGATGCTCCTCCAAATCCGGTGGTGCACAGGGAGGAAATCCCGCGGAGGGAGGTAGGTGCTTCCTCAAACCCGGAGTTGGCTAAGGCAGTAGCAGATGCTATGCCCATGTTCCTGGAGGCCATGGAGGCTCTTCTGGACAGAAGAGAGGCTGCCAAGAGAAGGGAAGAGTTGCCTCCACCTCCTCCAAGGGAGGTTCAAGAGGAACAGGAGGTTCAGTCCAGGAATAGGGGTAAGGAACCCGCGCACTCGGAAAGGTTTGTGGTCGACGGTCCCGGACCAGTGCAACACAGGACCATTCCCCTGAGTGGCCCCATCACCCCCGATCAGGTAGTGAAGATCGTCAACATCTCCATGGGCGACCAGAAGCATATGACATCGGAGCTGAGGGATCGATCTACTCATCCTTTTGTTCCACGGCTGATAGATACTGTCGCCCCACCAGGGCTAGGTATTCCGACCATCAAGGAGTACGATGGTGAAGGGGACCCAGTCCGCCATGTTCAGAGGCATGTCCAGGCCTGTATGGGTAGAGCCACGAATGATGACATCGTGTGTGTGCTGTTCCCGATCACATTGGGAGAAAGGGCCTTGACGTGGTTTTTCAGCCTACCGCCAGGATGTATTACTTGCTGGACTGATATGCACGACCGCTTCATCAAGCAGTATCAGGGTCGTAGGCGCCTCTTGAAGAGCGTGAGGTCTTTGACCCATGTGGTGCAGAGGTCTGACGAATCGTTGGCGTATTACTACCAACGGTTCACTGCTAGTGTCGCGGAGATTGACGAGGAGATATCGGAGGGAGAGACCATCCGCACCTTCCTTCGGAACCTAACTGCCCCATATGGTTCCGATCTGATGCATAGTGTGGCCGCGAAGGCTGTGTGGAGTATGGAAGCTTTGCAAGCGAGGGTGAAGCAGCAAATCGACGTGCAGGAGTTGAAGATTGCTGCCGGAGAGCTTGATCCTCCGAAGTCAGGAAGAGGAAAGCAATCGTTCAAGCTGTCGGACGATCGCAAAGGGAACGACAAATCGGAGGGAAGTAGGAGCCGTGGTCGCCCCGATAGAAGGGAGGACAAGCGTTAACCGAGAGGATCGTCACGTTCCTCTCAACAGTTCGATGGCCGCCGTGCTAGCGGTGATGGATCGGCAGGGTCTCGTCCGATACCCCCCGAGGAAAGAAGGTGAATTCTTGGGAGGTCGCTCTGATCGTTACTGTCGGTATCACCGAGCCAATGGTCACGAACAGGTAACTGTCGGGAGCTGAAGAAGGAGATAGAGAAGCTGATCCAGAAGGGGAAGCTTAAGGAGTTTGTTGGTGGGGGACGCTGCCGATCCCGTTCCAAAACTCGATCGCGGTCCCGTTCCAGGTCCCGCGATCGATCTCCAAAGAAGAAGAAGGTTGAGCCGGAATCTTCCGGTGCCCGTAAGGAGAGGCGGGGAACCATCAATGTCATTCATGGAGGAATGGCGGCGGGAGGTGATACCTCCGCTTCTCGGGAGAATTACGCTTCCCGTATTTCTGCTGCCGTGGTGTTAGGAAAGAGGTCCCGATCGTGGACTATGAAGGAAGAAATGGTGATTTCTTTCTCAGCAGAGGATCTGATAGGCGTGGAGAGCCCCCACGTTGACGCCTTGGTCGTGACCTTGGATGTGGATGGATTCGAGATGAAGCGGATCCTGATAGACGGAGGGAGCTCCTCCGACATTCTGTTCATGGACGCCTTGGAAGCCATGGGTAAGACGAAGAAGGACCTGACGCAGGTGAACTTCCCGATGGTGGGATTCTCTGGTTCTACTTCCTATCCGCTGGGAATGATCACCTTACCGGTGGAATTCGGTAGTGGGTGGAAAGCGGAAAGGCGGAACGTGGATTTCGTCGTGGTGGAGTCTGCGGGGACGTACAATGCTATCATCGGGAGGACCACCATCAATCCTCTCATGGCAGTCGCCTCGACCGTCCACCAGAAGATGAAATTCCCGACTGATAATGGAGTCGGGGAGGTCAGGGGTGACCAGGTGGCATCCAGAAAGTGTTATGTTAACGCCACCCGAAGGAGAAGGAGGGAAGCTATGGCTGTCCTTCAGACTGATGCCGATCCTCGAGAGGAGTTTGGGCGTCCCGCCCCCATGGAGGATCTGAAAGAGGTTGAGATTGACGGACCTCAAAGAAAAGTGAAGATCGGGTCTGCTTTGTCGGAGGAAAGAGCCCGAGAATTGATCGAGCTCCTGAAGGAGTTCAAGGAGCTGTTTGCCTGGTCCCCGAGCGATATGCCAGGAATCAGCCCCGACGTGATAGTGCACGAGCTGAAGATTGATCCCGCGATCAAGCCTATCATGCAGAAGAGGCGTCCGATGGGCGCAGATAAAAGGATCGCGATCCAGCAAGAAGTGGGTAGGTTGCTCGACGCTGGATTCATCAAGGAGCTCCGATTCCAGACTTGGTTTTCTAACCCGGTCCTGGTGAGGAAGAGTAACGGGAAGTGGCGGATGTGTGTCGATTTCCGCGACTTGAACAAAGCTTGCCCGAAAGATTGTTATCCGCTCCCGAGAATCGACCAGCTGGTGGATGCCACGTCGGGACATGAGCTGCTGAGCTTCATGGATGCTTATTCTGGTTATAACCAGATCGAGATGGCGAAGGAGGATGCCCCCCCACACAGCCTTCTATGCTGATAGAGATGTCTATCACTATGATGTTATGCCCTTTGGGCTGGTCAATGCTGGAGCAACTTACCAGAGGATGGTGAACAAGTTGTTCGGGGACATGCTGGGAAAGACCATGGAGGCTTATGTGGATGACATGTTAGTGAAGTCCCAACAGGCGGGAGACCATGTCCGCAACTTGGCGGTGGCGTTTGAGAGGTTTCATCAAGTTCGTTTGAATCCGGACAAGTGCGCTTTCGGAGTGAACTCGGGGAAATTCCTGGGCTTTATGGTGAGCCAAAGAGGAATCGAGGTGAATCCCGAGAAGCTGAGAGCAATCGAGGAGATGCAGTCTCCGAAAACCCATCGGGAGGTTCAGGTGTTGAATGACCGATTAGCCGCGATGAGTCGTTTCTTATCCAAGGCGAGTGACCGAGCCATGCCATTTTTTGATGTGATAAGGGCCCACAAGAAGTTTGAGTGGTCCGACAAGTGCGAGGAGGCATTTCAGGCGCTCAAGCAACACCTCCGTACCCTCCCGCCATTGGCAAAACCGTTTCCAGGCGAGCCGCTTTATCTCTATTTGGCTGTTTCTGAAGTTGCTGTTAGTTCTGTGTTAATAAAGATTGTCAAGGGCAACCAAGTTCCTGTTTATTATGTAAGCAAGGTGTTTGCCAAATCTGAAATGAATTATCCCGCTGTTGAGAAGTATCTCTTTGCGTTGATTATTACTGCTCGAAAGCTGAGGCCTTACTTCCATGCCCATGAGATTACAGTGTTAACTAATCAGCCATTGAAGCACTTTTTGAACCGACCGGAGGCGTCGGGGAGGTTGGTGAAATGGGCAGTCGAGCTTACGGAGTTCCGTATTCACTTTGCCCCGAGAACGGCTATTAAGGGCCAGGCATTGGCGGACTTCATAGCAGAGTCTACAGCACCCGATCTGGAAGAAGCAGGTCCTGTAGAGGGGGCAGCCATGCAGGTCCCGATAGCAGAACAACCAGAAATAGCAAAGCAATCAGAACAGCCAAATGAGGAGAACACCTGGGAAATGTACACTGATGGTTCTTCAAGTGTAGAGGGATCGGGGGCAGGATTTGTATTGATACAGCCCGGTAGAGGCGAGCCCCTGCGATATGTCTTGGCCTTGACGTTTAGGGCCACCAACAATGAAGCTGAGCATGAGGCTCTCATCACGGGCCTTAAAATCGCCAAAGGTACGGGAGTTGATCATTTAAAGGTGAAGTGTGATGCTAACCTGATCGTGAATCAAGTCCAGGGGAATTACGAGGCGAAGAACCCGACAATGAGGAAGTATTTGCACGAGGTGCGGACTTTGAAGGGAAGCTTCAAAAGCTTCGACATTGAGGCAATCCCGAGGGAAGAAAACGCGGAGGCAGATGCCTTGAGAAAATTTGCCCTGGGGGTAGCCCCCGAGGAGAATCGGAAGGTGCACTTTCTGGAGAGGGTTATTATCTCAACCATCGATCCATCGAAGGTATGTGCTATTGAAGCAAGATCGGAGGAAGAAGAGGAACCCACCTGGATGACCCCGATAGTCACATACCTGACTACGGGGGCACTCCCCGACGATGAAGTGGCAGCTGTCAGGTTGCGTCGAATCGTAAGCAACTACGTGATGGTGGACAACCAGTTATATAAGAAAGGGCATGTAAAGCCTTTTATGAGATGTGTGGCGGAGCCTGACACGAATCGGATTCTGAGAGAGTTGCACGAAGGAGTCGCGGCTTGTCATGAAGGGGCCCGATCCATTGTGAGGAAAGCGCTGAATTTAGGCTACTACTGGCCTTCGATGAACAAGGAAGCGATAGCGTTGGTCCAATCTTGTGATGCGTGCCAGAGGTACGCTCCGAATATCGTGGCTCCCGCCGCGAACTTGATGTCCATCAAGAGTGCTTGGCCCTTCGCGCAGTGGGGCATTGACTTGGTGGGACCCCTTCCGCAAGCGAAAGGTCAGTGCAAGTACTTTCTTGTAGCCATTGATTACTTTTCGAAGTGGATAGAGGCCAAGGCGTTGGCCAAGACGACGGGGAAACAGATCGTCAAGTTTCTCCAGACTCAAATTGTATCCTGGTACGGGGTTCCTCAAGTGTTGATGAGCGATAATGGTCCTCCTTTCAATGGGGCTCAGTTGAAGGAGTATCTGGAACCGCTGAACATTGAGCATCGGACAGCTTCGGTCCACCACGCTCAAACAAATGGGCAAGTGGAATCAGCCAACAAGATCGTAATGGATGGCTTGAAGAAGAGGGTCTATGCCTTGCAGGGTCATTGGCTAGATGAGCTTGAAAACGTGCTGTGGGCTGTTAGAACAACACCCAAGCAATCGACGGGGGAGACTCCGTTTGGCCTTGTTTATGGCACGGAGGCAGTTGCTCCCATGGAGATAGCGGTGGCGTCCCATCGCATGAGGTATTATGAGCCTCTGACGAACGAAGAAATGAGACGTCTGGACTTGGACTTGCTTGAAGAGAAAAGGTGGAAGGATGATGAAGTTCTGGCTCGGATGCGTCTAGCAACATCCAGGTACTATAATCGGCGGGTCAAGTCCCGACAATTCTTCGTTGGAGAACTTGTTTGGCGGAGGAATGAGTTCGTCTATCAAGATCGGATCAACAAGCTGTCACCGAAATGGGAGGGACCTTACAAGATCGTATGGATGCCAGCCCCGAATGCGTACAAGTTAGAAGACCTTGATGGCAAGACGTTGAAACATTCTTTCAGTGGCGCACACTTGAAGAAATGTCATGTTTGATCCTAAGTCGCCTTAAGTGGTGCGTGATGTTAAGTCGCCGCGAATGGCGCAAGTTATCTATCGATTTATCCGATGACGTGATTAAAGCCTTCCGAGGTACGATTAAAAAGCCTTCCGAGGTACGAGTAAGTCGTCTTAAAGGACGCGATAAAAGCCTTCCGAGGTACGATTAAAAAGCCTTACGAGGTACGATTAAGTCGTCTTTATGGCGCGATAAAAAGCCTTCCGAGGTAAGAACAAAAGCCTTACGAGGTATGATTAAGTCGTCTTTATGATGCAACAAAAAGCCTAGGTATAAATAAAAGCCCTAAGGGGTCCGAGTAAGTCGTCTTTATGATGCAGCAAAAAGCCTTAAGGGGTATGATTAAGTCGTCTAGAATGACGCGATAAAAAGCCTTAAATGGTACGATAAAATCATCTTAAGTGATGTGCGAAATTGCCTTGAACGGCATGGACGAGAAACCTTAAGTAGTGAGGTCCCGAGAAAAACGTCGCAAAGGACGTATGAAATCACCTTAAATGGCACGGGCAAGAAACCTTAAGTGGTAAGTTCTTGTGAAGCATCGGAAGGATGTATGAAATCATCTTAAGTGATGTATCGGAACGTTTTAAGTAACGAGTCAAGTCGCTTTAAGTAGTGCAATAATAATCGAGACCAAAATAGATAAAAGGAATTTTTCATAAAGGCTCGAAGGCCTGAAGGTTCCGATACAAGGAGGAAATTGTGAAGAGGAAATTACAAGGACTTAAAGAATGAAGCATTAAGCCTGGTCCTTGTTGGAAGTTGGGTCCTCAGCAGCTTCGGAGGGAGCAGAGTTCGCGGGGTCCAGGGCAGAAGGCTCCGCAGTTCGTGGAGTCGGGTCCGCGGCACCCTCGGGGGCATCGGCCTCATCACTCTCCGCGGGGAGGTTGAAGTATTTCTCCGCGAAGGGGGCGAGGGTCTCAGACTTCTTGAAGTCAATGGCATCCTCGTATACCGTGTAAAGCTCCTCGACGGCATTGAACAGAACGTTCTCCACCTCGGCATTGCAGAACCCCACGGCATCCGCCTTGAAATCGTCGGAGTTCCGATACTCCTCGCGACCCTGAGCCTTTGCCTCAGCCAGCTTGGCAGGAAATTCAGCCTTCTCGGCCTTTAGCCCTGCCTTGGCTTCCTCGAGAATGCTCTTCTCGAGGACGAGCTGCCTCTGCTCCGCTTCGTGCCGCTACTGTTCCTCTTTGAGCGTCCTTCGCTCCTGACGCAGCAAGGATTCATAGTCATGGACTTGCTTTTGCAAGTCTATAGCCTTCTGGCCAAGGAGGGTCTGCTCCTTGGTTATCTTTTCCCTTGCCGCCACAGCATCGGCAAGGTCCTCCTGGAGCTTGGCCAAGGCGTCGGGGTCCGACCTGGCCCGCTCCTCCTTCAGAGCATCCTTCAGAGCGAGGATGTAACCAAAGCAGCGCTGTTGGTTTGCAGTTTCCTGAGGCAAAAGGAAAAGAAGTTAAGGTCCGATAATCGAAGGCAAGAGCAGAAGCGAAAGTAAAGTTTTACCTCCATCCGACGGATGGCCATGTCGCGAAGATCCTCGTCGATATCTTCGTCAGCCAAGGAGATCGGACGTCTCAAGGATGGTGGAATTGACCCTGCCAGCAGGTGCAGGGCCAATTCTGGCTGAAGGTCTCCCCGATGGAGTGGGACCCCTCGAAGAGACTCGATCGGGTTCCAGGGAACCGTCTCTTGATCGGGGGTGTAAACCTCGTAGAGGCTCCCATCCAGGGGAAGACGAGGGACGACCCTGGAAGCCTCGGTCGGAGGCTCCGGAGTGGGAGAGCGCAAATCCAAGGGAGGACTCCGGGACACGTCCTCCACAGCTGGCCTCAGGATGCTTCGCCCTGGCCTCCGACGGGGAATCAGGCCTTCATTTGGCTCCTCGGAGGAGGGGGAAACATCCAAGTCAGTCACCTGACGGAACTGAGTTTCCGTCGGGGTATTATCTGTTATCGGCTCCCGTGGAGTCGCAGCCCTCGCTGGAGTTGCAGCCTTCGTCGGAGTGAGAGCCTCCGATTGACCTGCGGTTGCGGGACAAATAAAGTCAGGAAGTTCATTATTGGGGCACCAGATGACCCCGCGCGGGACGTACTGGTCCTTTCCACAGAAGTTGTAATAGCCTGCCATGAGGACGCGGGGGGTTTCCCCTTGAAGTATGTATTTGATTTCTCTGACCCGCGCCTGCCGGTCGGAGGGGATAAACTCCTCAGGAACCAACCTCCTGTATGTTTTAATAGCTTGGCGAACACGCTTACCTTCCTCGGCGGTGGTGACACCGAAGGCCTTGTTCACCTCCTCTCTTTTGGCCCGCTTGGCCATCTCGACTTGCTCCTCACTCGCAGGAGCCGCAGAAGAGGAGGCTCCCCTCTTCAACGACTTCCGCTTCCGCTTGGAGCCTGGGACAGCGTCGGTCTCCCCCTGCTTCAACATGAAAAGTAAAAATGCAGTTAGAAGTGTTACCCAAAGAACCAAATTGTCGGAAATTGAATCGAGGAGTTGGACCCCGATCTTGATCAGGTCCCCCTCCACGAGTTTATTGGCGTCAAGGGGAGCGAAGGACTCCCCCCAACGATAAAGCTGGATAAGTTGAAGGGTGTTGAAGTCGTCCTCGGTGTAGGACTCAAACTTGGGGGCAGGGTCCGCGACAACCTCCCATCGGGGCCACGGGACGGAGCTGTTCTGGACGAAGAAGTAGTACTTCTTCCACCCGCTGTTGTCGGACCCTGAGTCGCGAAGGAACCCCCGATCCTTGTTGAATTTCCAAGTCTCGCCATCTCAGCCGAAGCGGGCGAGTTGCTCCTTGGTCCATTTGGGAAGTCGAGGGGTAAAGGAGCAGACCCCAGCCTTGTTACATTTCATTCCGTAGAAGGTACGGAAGAGCAGCAGGCTGTACGTCCATTGTTGGCGGAGGCACAGGACTTGGAAGGCATTCCACACGCGGATAGCGTGTGGGGAGAAGGTGGTTGGATGCGTCTTGTAGAAGTTACACATTTCAACCAGATTCCCGCAGAAAGGGAATCGGATCCCGACGTTTATCTGTCCCGTGGAGACAAACACTTCTCCTTCCCGAGGACGGGTAACTATGTGTTTTCTCTTGGTGGGTTGGCGAGAATCGTAGGGAAAGCGAGGTTCCCAGGCCGAAGTGATGCAACCTTCCCGGAGAGCAGCTTCATAAAGGGTCTCCGAGATTTCATTAATAGCAAGCTCGAACGTAAAGAGGTTCCTTCCTCTAGAACTGGCCTCGTCTAAAAACGGCCATAACGGGAAAACTTAGGCAAGAAAAAGAAGATAATATCAGTAAATCACGGAGGCAAAGAAGGAAAGTCTTACCAGACATAGTGGGTGATTGATCGGAGAAGACGAAGAGAAGATCTTGACGGCTGGAAGCCTTGAATCGCCGGAGAATCAAACGAGACTTGTAGAGAAAAGCTTCGAGGTTTGACAATGGCAGAGCTTTCAGAAATCAGAACGGTAAGGAAGGAGTGAATAGTGCCAGGGTTTGGCTTTTATAGATAAAAAGACAGCTGGACAGATTCAAATCCGGACCGTTGAAGACGAAACGACTCAATCTGGATCGTCGAGATTATAGGGGACAGTACGGAAGAGACGTTAGTGACGTAATACTGCTTTTTCATAAAGCAGCAGTCACGCCTGCTTAGGCGTCGTTTCATCATCCCTTGCATTTAATGGTGGAGTAACCGAGGAGTCTCCTCGGATTTGGCAACTGTCCTTAGAGTCTCGAGGAATCGTGAGCGGGAAGCTCTGTGATTAAAGAGTTGCACCCAAGGTAAAAGCCTCCGATGGTAATATCGGGAGGTCTGAAGATGAAAGCCTTCGACGATGATGTCGGAAGGTCCGGAATTGGAAGACACGACGGACTATAAGTCCCTCATGTCTTGGGGGCAAATGATGGGTTCCGATGTAATCGTTAGCCCCGTTAACAGTCAATAAACGGCGGGTAAGCCTAGAGGGTCTCGCGAAAGACCTGGAAGGTCCAGAAGCCCAGTGTGAAGGGTCCCGACGAGATCGGTCCCAATATATGAACTGAATGCTCCCGACGAGAAGCCTCTGAGTAGGCCCCGATATGCCTTTGAGGAGGTCCCGATAATAAAGCCCCGAGAATGCTGGCCCTGTCCCGTGGGACGAGGGGTCCTGGGTGGTGACCTAGAATGAGACAACTCTGGAGTCCCCGATATGGATCGGGACTTGTGATCAGAGGATAAGACCAAGAAACCCGCCTACTAGATAGAGTAGTGGGGAAACGGTTAAGATACGGATAAACTCCCCCGAGATACGCAGGGCGTGCCCGAGATACGCAGAGCGTGGGCGAGATACGCGGAGCGTGGGGCGAGATACGCGGAATCCTGAACGAGATATACGGAACGTGGGTAAACTGCCAGGCGCGGTTACAGGTAACTGAGGTAACTTCCCCTCCTATATAAAGGAGGAAGTTACCTCAGAAAGGTTACACTCTCTAATACGAACTTAGACTATTGCTATCCACCCCATCGTTCAAACTCTCATTTAAGCATCGGAGAGGGATTCTGGGTCACCACCCAGATCATCCCCTTTTTGCAGGATTACGCGGAGCCAAGGAGTTCAGGTTTTCCGTCAAGAACGTACCGGAGCTTCGACCGTGATCCAACAATCGACTTCTTGATGCCCTTTTCCCTTTTCTTCCTTTGGGATATGAGTGGCGTATACTTCTCTGGCTGCACTAGTCTCACCTCCCGATGCAAACCCTCATGCGATGATGTAAACACTCGATTTTGACCCAGACGTAACAACGTTACACATGATACGTCAAATTCCGGACGCGTCAAGCCACAAAATCTCCAAAAATGCTCAAGGCCACATTAGGGAAATTATTAGAAAATATATTTCGAATTTATTTAATATTTTCGGAATGTTTAAAAATATATACATAATAATAATTAGTTTTTTTTTTATTTTAGAAAATTATTTGTAAGATATTTATCTCCAGATATTATTTTTTATTCAAAAAAATAATTATCTGTAAAGATAAATATCCTTAGGAATATTCTCTAGAATAATTATCTGTTAGCAATTTTTTTATTTAAATTTTATCTATAATCTAGACTAGGTTTTTAGTATAAATAAGGGTCTAGGTTTACATTGTAAAGGGGACACACAGAAAAACACAAGAAAAGCAATAATAAATTATTTCTCGGGGTCTACGCGGTTTTCGTCCTCTAGTACTCAGAATTTGTTTTTCTTCTTCTTCTGTGACTGTTGCAGCCGGAGGTCTCGCCGGTGGGGCTGCCCCGCCCTCACGTCCGCCGCCCGGAGCAGATCCACCCTCTGCTGCGTCACCCGCTCGTCTGGCCGCACCACCGACGACTTCCGCGACCCTTGCCGGCTCCTGTTCGTCGTCCCTCGCTGGCAGTCCGGCGAACTCCAATTCAGGCGATCTGTTCCCCGACAGCAGCTCCGTCGTGTAGCCCGACTCCGTCCGCCTTTGCTACCAGCGCCGCCCAGCTGCCCGCTCGCCCTGAATCAGCAGCCACCGCGGCGTCGTCCTCGTGACCCAGCCCAGTTCCGGCCGCCTCTCTCTCTCTCTCTCTCTCTCTCTCTCTCTCTCTCTCTCTCTCTCTCTCTCTCTCTCTCTCTCTCTCTCTCTCTCTGCCCGTGACCGCCGGAGCCGGCGACCTGCTTCCCGTCCGCCCATGCCGCCTGCTGCCACGCCGCCCTTCCCGACGCGTCAGACCCGCCACAGCTCGCCTCTATCGTGACCAGGCCGGAGTTTTCCCTGTCCGTCTCCGGCCACCGTTCGCTGTTGCCGTCGCCGCAGTCCAAAGCCCCGACCAGCCAACTGCCAGACCCCTGCAGGAGACTCCGCCTGCCGTAACCCTCTCCACCACGGCTCGACGCCATCCGCTGCTTGTCGTCCGTTGCCCGAGCTCCGCCGGAATCCAGTTGCTGCCGTTGTCCACGACTGCCGTGCCCATCCATGTTGACGCATTGTTTGGTGTCTCCCCCCTGCAGGTGAGGTCCGCGTCTTTTTTTTTTTTTTTTTTTTTTTTTAAATTTATTTAATTATGTATTATCTTATTATTAATTGTTTAATTTTTTTATTATTACTATTACTATAAGATTAATATTGTATAAGGTTTAATTAAGTAACTCTATGTGATTAGCTTAATTTTAATCAGGTTTAATTTTGGCGTTTTAAATTTCATCGTTAGGAGTTATGTATTATAGTTAGTTTTCTAGACTTAGGTTAACGATTGACTATATTTTTGCATATAATAGATTTAATTAAATCCTGACATCGTTGGATTAATCGGATATAACATATATTAAGAAGTAAAATTGGCAAATTAAGTGAATTGAATACCGAAAGGGCATAGTTAAAAATTTATATTTTTAATTCGTAATAGAACCCCCGAACTCAAATTTCTGATCGTAGATGAATTTTATATCTAGGCGTTTAATTCGTTAATTGTTTAGATAATTTAGGATTCTAGTTAGCCTAATAATTAACTAGTGGCGACTCTTTCAAAATTCACGTTTTAAAAACGTAATTCGCCCTAGGTTAGATTTTAGGTCCGACAATTTGGCGACTCTGCTGGGGAAGTTTTAGAGGGTTTGGACTAAGTATGTTTACTTTTTGTCATGTTTGAGTTTTGTAATTTTAATTTTAATTTTATTTTAATTTCACTGATCTAACTTGTTTTTTGTGATTTCAGGTGTGGAGTTAATTTTTTTTTTATGACTGACTATTTTTCTTTGTTGTATATGTATTACTTAAATTTGCACACACTCACTTTAGTGTAATTTCCAAAACGCCTAAAACCCAGGGCGACTAGGAATCTCGGAGGTTTAGTACGGTACGACCGGAGCGGCTGGGCCGCCGGTACGGCTCGGAAAAACTCTACTCGCTTGTGAAGTCTTATGATCCCTATGATGGGGGTGAGGAAACCACCTTGTCGGGAACCTATCAGTGGAACCTACTTTGTAGAGCAAAGCCACACATATTTTTACCCCCTAAAATGATCTGTTTTTTTGTTGTTGTTGTAAATGTTATCATACGACTGTTTGTATAGCTTTTATTTCTCATGCATTCATCTCATTGCATTTAAAAAAAAAAAAGCCTCTTACCTAAATTTTCGTTCTAAATATGTATTTCATGCGCATTATTTAAAAAAAAAAACATCCAGGTAAGTTGTAACTCAAGATTAGCGCATCTTTCATACATTATTTTCAAAAAATATTTTTCATGAGAAATTTAACTCCCTTTTAGCTATTAGAGCTTCTAATTTTAAAATGCATTTTGTATACGTTATTTTTAGAAAAAACAAAAAAAAACATTTTTAGCTAAGTAGTTAATCCCTTAGTTGTAGATTTTCTTTCTAAATATATGTTTCAGATGCATTGTTTTTTTTTTTTTTAAATATTACCTAAATTTTTATTCTAAATATGCGTCTCATGCGCATTATTTAAAAAAAAAACTCTCAGGTAAGTTGTAATTTTGTTAGTGCGTTACGTATGCATTACTTAAAAAAAACATTTCAGAAAATTTAACTTCTTTAGCTATTAGAGCTTCCTTTCGAACATGCATTTCATAAGCATTTTTTTCTAAAAAAAAACCTCTTACCTCAATTTTTATTTTTAACATGTGTTTTGTACGCATTATTTTTAAAAAACTTTTCAGGTAAGTTGTAATTTTGGTTAGCGTATAATATATGCATTGCTAAAAAAACAAAAACAAAAAAAAAAAAACAAAAAAATAAAATAAAATAAAAAAAAGTTTAGGAAAGTTTGTAATTCCAATTTAACTGTTAGAGCTTCTAATTTCGAACGTGCATTCCAAATGCATCATTTTAATAAAACTTTTTAACTGAATTGTTTTATTTTTAATAATGCATCCAATATGCATTAATTTAAAAAAACTTTTTAGATAAAGCGCAAGCTCTCTTAGTTTTAGGGCTCTTTGTTTAAAAAACATTTTATCTGAATTTTTAATCAAAAAACGTGCATATCATATGCATTATTTTCGAAAAAACTTTCAGGTAAATTGTAATTTTTCTCAACTGTAGAACTTCTATTTTTATATTTGCATCTTGTATTTATTTTTGTGCATCTCATATGCATCCTTAAAAAAAATAAAAAAAACTTTTCGCCTGATTCTTAATTTTGAGTAACCAAGATGCATTGTTTTTTTTCCTCATTAAAAAAAACAAAAAACAAAAAATCTTTTCAGATAACTTGTAAATTATCTCGACTGTAGAACTTTCATCTCAAGTATGCATCTGATGTGCATCGCATGTGCATTGTTTTAGGAAAAATAATATGTTGATAGATTGTACACATTCTTAGTCGTAGAACCTTTAGTTTCAAACATGTATTCCATGTGTTGTTTTCAAAACTACTTACCAGAATGTTTTATTTCAAGCATGTGTTTCATACGCATTATTTTTTGAAAAAAACTTTTCACGTAAGTTATAAAATTCTGTTAGTGCATTCAATGTGCATCATTTTTAAAAAAATTAGGAAAATTTGTAATTCCTTTTTGGCCCTTAGAGTTTTTTAAATTCAAACATGAATTGCATATGCATCATTTTCAAAAAAACCTTTTTACCTGATTTTTTTTAAGCATGCATTCAATATGCATTTTTTTATTTATAAAAAACATTTCAGAAAAATTGTGAGTTTTTTTTTTAGCTATAGAGCTTTCAAATTCACGCATGCATCTCAATTGCATTATTTTAAAAATCCACCTGAAATTTTCATTTCAAAATATGCATTTCATATGCATTATTCAGGTAAACTGTTGTAAGTTGTGAATTTCTTAGAATAGAATTTTAACTTTCAAAAATGCATTTCATATGCATCATTCATGTAATATGTTGTAAGTTTTAACTTTCTTAACAGTAGAATTTTAACTTTCGAGCATGCATGAGCATTAAAAAAAAAACTCAGAGTGTCATTCGTTTTATCCAAGGTGTATTGCACTTTTTTTGGCAAGATCGACATTTCAACATTCGCATGAGCGAGCATTTAAAAAATGGGAGTTTTGATTCTTTTTTGAGAAAATAGTTTAACTGTGCAGTTGAGTGCTACTATTCGAGTTTAAACAAAGGACGATAAAACCTTTTTGAAAAAAAACTTTGTTTTGAGCATTTGTCCTGCATTCAAGCCAGATAATGCACTCAGCAAACTCAGTAAACTCCATGATGGTGCAAAACACATTTGATCATAAATTTTGATTTTTTTTCAAAAAAGTAATCAAAATTATGAAGTGAATGACATTAGAATTTTCAAAAAATCATGCATGATTTCTCATATTCTCTACACCGATTTTTCATTCACTCTTTTCAGGTACCCTTGGTTAAGATATCATGTACACATAAGTTATGCCGGCTAAATGGGGCAACAAAAAAGAACATGCAGTCATCCAGTTGCACAACGAACAAATTGCACACTTGAGATATCTAACGCTGAGGTGTGTTAAATTGTACTTAATTTTTTCCTTGAGACACTCTTTTGCAGGCCGGATGACCACTTCAACCAATTCCGCAACCGTGTGAAACGTGAGCGCTTCAAAGAGTTTCCATGAAAAATTTCACCCACCATGTGTGAAATTCATACGCTTTCCAAGACGAGGTATACAACCGTTATGTGGCCAGGTTTAAACCATTCAGCGGTAACCATGGGGCATCTCCCTTTGAGATCGGACATGTCAGGAGATGAGAAAATTTCAAGAGATCATCGAGAATCCAGTGAAGATTCAATGTGCCGATCAATGTAGCTTGACTCGATCAACCGAATCACTTTCCGAAAAAAGTTCTGAAATTTTCAGTCTGCCACTAGGGGCATGTACTTTTCAGCAGGTGTACATACACAAGTTGTGGAGCAAGAGAATCAGGACATGCAGCAGGTCCAGTCGCATAGCGAGCACATTGCCCACTGAAAAATCCAACTCCCAGGTAAGAGAAGTTGTGATCATTTTTATCCCCGAAATTTGAGTTTTTCCTTACTCATTGTGCAGCCTGGATAATCATCCGAATCAAAACTCCTGAAGAACACATCTCATGTGCGACCCTTCGCTCGCCGACCATTCTTATGCCAGTTATCCCAGATACCTCGGACGATATCTATGCCTAAGTTTACCATTTGCGGACTACTGTGCCAAACTCAACACCATCCATGTGTGTTCATTAATCAGGCCATTCGTCCAGCATGCGACGAATTATGAACCAGTCAGATGTAGCCGTGGGGCATTCCTGTTAAGATCAAGCACGGTTGAAGATAGAAGACATCCAGAGATCTTCCTATTAAAAAAGGATTGTCGGTATCGTCTACCCATTGAAAGGATCCTCCATTCAAGACATCGACATAATCAACTTATTTGACAAGTTTTCCTCCGGAGAAGTTCCGAGAAATTAAAAGGTTTAATCTGCTATTAGGGGCATGTAACATAGTTGTTGTTGATTAGTTTCTGTAGATTTTCTTTCCATTTGAAAAAAGAAAAAAGAGAGAAAAAAATAAATTCCTGCTAGGTTGAAAACCTAGGCAAAAGTCAGGGAGAGGGGCATGATTGAAAACCCGCAGGGGAAATCATGGCAAAAGGTGAGATGAAAAAAGTGGAAAAAAAGAGCAAAAAAAAAAAAAACAAAAAAAAAAAAAACTCAGTTTTCTATAGGGTCACAGCCGCCCTTTAATCGGCTACAGGAAAATAAAGAGAGTGTTTGTGCTAATATTGTGAGAGCAGTGAAGAAATAAAAGGGTCACAGTTGTTCCTAAATCAACTACAAATAAAAGGGTCACAGTCATCCCTTAATGACTATAAAAAAAAGGGCCACGACCACCCTTCAAATGGCTACAGATAAAGAGCACTACCGCAACATCAAAAGCGGAGAATAAATGAAAGGGCCACAGCCACCCTCCAAACAGCTAAAGATAAAAGAGTGACCCCGCGAATCCTGTGAGGGCGGAAAAATAAAAAGGGCCACAGTCGTCCCTAAAACGACTACAAAATAAAGGGCCACAGCCACCCTCCAAACGACTACAGATAAAAGAGTGACCCCGCGAATCTTGTAAAGGCGGAAAAATAAAAAAGGGCCAGATTCGTCCCTAAAACGACTACAAAAGGGCCACAACCACCCTCCAAATGGCTACAAATAAAAGAGTGACCCCGTGAATCTTGTAAGAGCGGGAAAATAAAAAAGGGCCACAGTCGTCCCTAAAACGACTACAAAATAAAGGGCCACAACCACCCTTCAAACGGCTACAGATATAGAACACTCTCGCAACATTGAAGGCGGGAAATGAGTGAAAGGGCCGCAGCCAGCCCTAAAATGGCTACCAACAAAGAGTGTTCCTCGAATCCTGAGAGGATGTGAGATTGTTGAAAGGGCCATAGCCACCCTCAAAATGGCTACATTAAAGAGTATTCTCGTGAATCTTGTGAGGCCGGGAAATCATTTGAAAGGGCCACAGCCACCCTTAAAACGGCTACAAATCGAAAGAGCGCTCCCGGAACATCGACGATGGAAATAAATAAAAGGGCCACAGCCACCCTCCAAATGGCTACAAATCACAAGAGCTCTAACGACATTGAAGACGGTGAGGAAAGGGTCACAGCCACCCTCCAAATGGCTACAAATACTCTCGCATCGAGACGGGAAATAAAGTACGAGTCACAGCCACCCTCTAAATGGCTATAATACTCTCGCATCGAGACGGGAAATAAAGTACGGGTCACAACCACTGTTTAATCGGCTACCAAAAAAAGAGTGCTTCCGTTAGGTTGAAAACCCGAAAGGGCAGCCTAGGCAAAATTAGGAAATGAGGGCATGATAGCAAATTCAGAAATTGCAATCATGGCAAAATGAGAGAAAATAAAATCCCGATGGAATGAAAACCCCAAGGGCAGTCCATGCAAAAATTAGGAAAACCGAGGGGCACGGTCTAAAATTCTGACCGTGGCAAAATGAGAGAATATGAGATATTAAAAAAAAGAAAGAAAAAGATCCCGCTAAGTTGTCGCGTCATGCGCAGTTTAGGCAAAAATTAGGGACATGCATTCAAGTCGTCAAGCCACTCGAGGCCCTTATTCAACGGACGCCACTAGAGGCCCTTATTCAACGGACGCCACTAGAGGCATTTCTCCGACATATGCCACTGGAGGCTTTACTTTCCCGTACGCCACTGGAGGCTTTACTTTCCCGCACGCCACTGGAGGCTTTACTTTCCCGCACGCCACTGGAGGCTGTACTTTCCCGCACGCCACTGGAGGCTTTACTTTCCCGCACGCCACTGGAGGCTTTACTTTCCCGCACGCCACTGGAGGCTTTACTTTCCCGCACCGCCACTGGAGGCTTTACTTTCCCGCACGCCACTGGAGGCTTTACTTTCCCGCACGCCACTGGAGGCTTTACTTTCCCGCACGCCACTGGAGGCTTTACTTTCCCGCACCGCCACTGGAGGTTTTCCTTGTCGCACGCCACTAGAGGCATCGTCGATCGAGGTTTTTACTTTTCTGCACCACCAATGGAGGCATCGCCAACAGGCGTCCCGCCGACAGAGGTTTTATCGTTTCCGCACCAGAATAAGCGTATGAGCTGTTGGATCACGGTCGAAGCTCCGTTACGTTCTTGACGGAAAGCTTGAACTCCTGGGCTCCGCGTAATCCTGCAAAAGGGGATGACCTGGGTGGTGACCCAGAATCCCTCTCCGATGCTTAAATGAGTGTATGAACGATGGGGTGGTAAGCAATAATCTAAGTTCGTATTAGAATGTGTCTTTTCTGAGGTAACTTCCTCCTTTATATAGGAGGGGAAGTTACTCAGTTACCTGTAACCGCGCCTGGCAGTTTTACCCACGTTTCCGTATATCTCGTTCGGGATTCCGTGTATCTCGCCCCACGCTTCGCGTATCTTGCCCACGTTCCGCGTATCTCGGGCACGCCCTGCGTATCTCGGGGGAGGTTATCTGTATCTCAACCGTTTCCCCACTACTCTATCTAGTAGGCGGGTTTCTTGGTCTTATCCTCTGATCACAAGTCCCAATCCATGTCGGGGACTCCAGAGTTATCTCATTCTAGGTCACCACCCAGGACCCCTCGTCTCACGAGACAGGGCCGGCTTTCTCGGGGCCTTCTCAAAGGCATATCGGGGCCTACTTAGAGGCTTCTCGTCGGGAGCATTCAGCTCATATATCGGGACCGATCTCGTCGGGACCCTTCATACTGGGCTTCTGGACCTTCCAGGTCTTTCACAAGGCCCACTGGGCTTACTCGCCGTTTATTGACTGTTAACGGGGCTAACGATTACATCGGAACTCATCATTTGCCCCCAAGACATGGGGGACTTGCAGTCCGTCGTGTCTTCTAATTCCGGACCTCTCGACCTTATCGTCGAAGGCTTTCATTTTTGGACCTCCCGATATTACCATCGGAGGCTTTTATCTTCAGACCTCCCGATATTACCATCGGAGGCTTTCATCTATTTTGGTCTCGATAATCGTTGCACTACTTAAAGTGCCTTGACTCGTTACTTAAAACGTTCTAATGCATCCCTTAAGATGACTTCATACATCCTTCCGATGCTTCACAAGGACTTACAACTTAAGGTTTCTTATCCATACCATTTAAGGTGATTTCATACGTCTCTCGCAACGTTTTTCTCGGGACTTCACCACTTAAGGTTTCTCGTCCATGCCGTTCAAGGCAATTTTGTACATCACTTAAGATGATTTTATCACACCCTTTTAAGGCTTTCATCGCGCCATTCTAGACGACTTAATCGTACCCCTTAGGGCTTTTATCGCGTCATTCCAGACGACTTAATCATACCCCTTAGGGCTTTTATCGCGTCATTCCAGACGACTTAATCGTACCCCTTAGGGCGTTTTGCTGCATCATATAGACGACATATGCGGACCCGTTAGGGCTTTTTCATACCTAGGCTTTTGGTTGCATCATAAAGACGACTTACTCATACCCCGTAAGGCTTTTGTCCGTACCTCGAAAGGCTTTTATCGCGCCATAAAGGCGACTTAATCGTACCTCGTAAGGCTTTTGTTCGTACCTCGGAAGGCTTTTATCGCGTCCTTCAGGACGTCTTACTCGTACCTTGGAAGGCTTTTAATCGTACCTTGGAAGGCTTTTATCGCGTCATCGGATCAATCGATAGATAACTTGCGCCATTCGCGGCGACTTAACATTACGCACCACTTAAGGCGACTTATGATCAAACATGACATTTCTTCAAGTGTGCGCCACTGAAAGAATGTTTCCACGTCTTGCCATCAAGGCCTCTAACTTGTACGCATTCAGGGCTGGCATCCCTACGATCTTGTAAGGTCCCTCCCATTTCGGTGACAGCTTGTTGATCCGATCTTGATAGACGAACTCATTCCTCCGCCAAACAAGTTCTCCAACGAAGAATTGTCGGGACTTGACCCGCCGATTATAGTACCTGGCTGTTGCCAGACGCATCCGAGCCTGAACTTCATCAGCCTTCCACCTTTTCTCTTCAAGCAAGTCCAAGTCCAGACGTCTCATTTCTTCGTTCGTCAGAGGCTCATAATACCTCATGCGATGGGACGCCACCGCTATCTCCACGGGAGCAACTGCCTCCGTGCCATAAACAAGGCCAAACGGAGTTTCCCCCGTCGATTGATTGGGTGTTGTTCTAACAACCCACAGCACCTTTTCGAGCTCATCTAGCCAATGACCCTACAAGGCATAGACCCTCTTCTTCAAGCCATCCATCACGATCTTGTTGGCTGACTCGACTTGGCCATTGGTCTGAGCATGGTGGACGGAAGCTGTCCGATGCTCGATGTTCAATTCCTCCAGATACTCCTTCAATTGAGCCCCATTAAACGGAGGGCCATATCGCTGATCAACACTCGAGGAACCCCATACCGGGATACGATCTGAGTTTGGAGGAACTTGAGGATCTGCTGCCCCGTCGTCTTGGCCAACGCCTTAGCCTCTATCCACCTTGAGAAGTAATCAATGGCTACGAGCAAATACTTGCACTGACCTTTTGCTTGTGGAAGAGGTCCCATCAAGTCAATGCCCCACTGCGCGAAGGGCCAAGCACTTCTGATGGACATCAAGTCCGCGGCAGGAGCCACGATATTCGGAGCGTACCTCTGGCATGCATCGCAGGATTGGACCATCGTTGTCGCTTCCTTGTTCATCGAAGGCCAATAGTAGCCTAGATTCAACGCTTTCCTCACAATGGATCGGGCCCCTTCATTACAGGCCGCGAATCCTTCGTGCAACTCTCTCAGGATCTGATTCGTATCAGGCTCCGCCACACATTTCAGAAAAGGCTTTACATGCCCCCTCTTGTATAACTGGTTGTCCACCATCGCGTAGTTGCTCACGATTCGACGCAACCTGACAGCTGCCACTTCATCGTCAGGGAGTGCCCCCGTAGTCAGATATGCGACTATCGGGGTCATCCAGGTGGGTTTCTCTTCTTCTTCCGATCCTGCTTCAATAGCGCATACCTCCGACGGATCGATGGTCGAGATAATCACGCTCTCCAGAAAGTGTACCTTCCGATTCTCCTCGGGGGCTACGCCTAGGGCAAACTTGCTTAAGGCGTCTGCCTCCACATTGTCTTCCCTCGGAATTGCTTCAATGTCGAAGCTTTTGAAGCTTCCCTTCAAAGTCTGCACCTCGTGCAAATATTTCCTCATTATCGAGCTCTTGGCTTCGTAATTCCCTTGGACTTGATTCACGATCAGGCTAGCATCACACTTCACCTTTAAATGATCGACTCCCGTACCTTTGGCGATTTTAAGGCCCGTGATGAGAGCCTCATACTCAGCTTCATTGTTGGTGGCCCTAAACGTCAAGGCCAAGGCATATCGCAGGGGCTCGCCTCCATCGGGCGGTATCAATACAAATCCTGCCCCCGATCCTTCTACACTTGATGAACCATCAGTGTACATCTCCCAGGTGTTCTCCTCATTTGGCTGTTCTGGCTGTTCTGGCTGTTCTGGCTGTTCTGGCTGTTCTGCTATCAGGACCTCCATGGTTGCCCCCTCTACAGGACCTGCTTCTTCCAGATCGGGTGCTGTAGACTCTGCTATAAAATCTGCCAATGCCTGGCCCTTAATAGCCGTTCTCGGAGCAAAATGGATACGGAACTCCGTAAGCTCGATGGCCCATTTCACCAATCTCCCCGACGCCTCCGGTCGGTTCAAAAAGTGCTTCAAGGGCTGATTAGTTAACACCGTAATCTCATGGGCATGGAAGTAAGGCCTCAGCTTTCGAGCAGCAATAATCCTGAACCTCCCAATGGGTTTTCGGAGACTGCATCTCCTCGATTGCTTGCAGCTTCTCAGGATTCACCTCGATTCCTCTTTGGCTCACCATAAATCCCAGGAATTTCCCGAGTTCACCCCGAAAGTGCACTTGTCTGGGTTCAAACGAACCTGATGAAACTTCATCCGCTCAAACACCACCGCCAAGTTTTGGACATGGTCTCCTGCCTGTCGTGACTTTACCAGCATGTCATCCACATAAGCCTCCATGGTCTTTCCCAGCATGTCCCCGAACAATTTGTTCACCATCCTCTGGTAAGTTGCTCCGGCATTGATCAGCCCGAAGGGCATAACGTCGTAGTGATAGACGTCACTATCAGCATAGAAGGCTGTATGGGGGGCATCCTCCTTCGCCATCTTGATCTGGTTGTAACCGGAATAAGCGTCCATGAAGCTCAACAGCTCGTGTCCCGATGTGGCATCCACCAACTGATCAATCCTCGGGAGCGGATAACAATCCTTCGGGCAGGCCTTGTTCAAGTCGCGGAAATCGACACAAATCCGCCACTTCCCATTACTCTTTCTCACCAGGACCGGGTTAGCGACCCAAGTCTGGAATCGGAGCTCCTTGATGAATCCAGCGTCGAGCAACCTGCCCACCTCCTGCTGGATCGCGACCCTCTTATCCGCGCCCATCGGACGCCTCTTCTACGCGATAGGCTTGATCGCGGGATCAATCTTCAGCTCGTGCACTATCACGTCGGGGCTGATTCCTGGCATATCGCTCGGGGACCAGGCAAACAGCTCCTTAAACTCCTTCAGGAGCTCGAGTAAATCTCGGGCTCTCTCCTCTGACAAAGCAGACCCGATCTTCACCTTTCTTTGAGGTCCGTCAATCTCGACCTCTTTCAGATCCTCCATGGGGGCGGGACGCCCAAACTCCTCTCGAGGATCGGCATCAGTCTGAAGGACAGTCATAGCTTCCCTCCTTCTCCTTCGGGTGGCGTTAACATAACACCTTCTGGATGCCACCTGGTCACCCTTGACTTCTCCAACCCCATTGTCAGTCGGGAACTTCATCTTCTGGTGGACGGTCGAGGCGACTGCCATGAGTGGGTTGATAGTGGTCCTCCCGATAATAGCGTTATACGTCCCCGCAGACTCTACCACGACGAAATCCACGTTCCGCCGTTCCACTTTCCAGCCACTACCGAATTCCACCGGTAAGGTAATCATACCCAACGAATAGGAAGTAGAGCTAGAGAATCCTACCATCGGGAAGTTCACCTGTGTCAGGTCTTTCTTCGTCTTTCCCATGGCCTCTAGGGCGTCCATGAAAAGAATGTCGGAAGAGCTCCCTCCGTCTATCAGGATCCGCTTCATCTCGAATCCATCCACATCCAGGGTAACGACCAAGGCGTCATCGTGGGGCACTCCACGCCTATCAAATCCTCCGCTGAGAAAGAAATCACCATTTCTTCCTTTACAGTCCACGACCGGGACCTCTTTCCTAACACCACAGCAGCAGAGATACGGGAAGCATAACCTCTTTCCTAACACCACAGCAGCAGAGATACGGGAAGCATAATTCTCCCGAGAAGCGGAGGTATCACCTCCCGCCGCCATTCCTCCGTGAATGACGTTAATGGTTCCCCGCCTCTCCTTACGGGCACCGGAGGATTCCGGCTCAACCTTCTTCTTCTTTGGGGATCGGTCGCGAGACTTGGAACGAGACCACGATCGAGTCTTGGAACGGGATCGGCACCGTCCCCTACCAACAAACTCCTTGAGCTTCCCCTTCTGGATCAGCTTCTCTATCTCCTTCTTCAGCTCTCGACAGTTATCGGTGTCGTGACCATTGGCTCGATGGTACCGACAGTAACGGTCAGAGCGACCTCCCAAGAATTCACCTTCCTTCCTCGGGGGGTATCGGGCGAGACCCTGCCGATCCATCACTGCTAGCACGGAGGTCATTGAACTGTTGAGGGGAACATTACGACCCTCGCGGTTATCCTTCCTCGGAGGACGCTTGTCCTCCCTTCTATCGGGGCGACCACGGCTCCTACTTCCCTCCGATTTGTCGCTCCCTTTGCGATCATCCGACAGCTTGGACGATGGCTTTCCTCTTCCCGACTTCGGAGGATCAAGCTCTCCGGCAGCAATCTTCGACTCCTGCACGTCGACTTTCTGCTTCACCCTTGCCTGCAAGGCCTCCATACTCCACACAGCCTTCGCGGCTACACTGTGCATCAGGTCGGAACCATACGGAGCAGTCAGGTTCCGAAGGAAAGTGCGGATGGTCTCTCCTTCCGATATCTCCTCATCGATCTCCGCGGCACTAGCAGTGAACCGTTGGTAGTAGTACGCCAACGATTCGTCAGATCTCTGCACCACCTGGGTCAAGGACCTCACGCTCTTCAATAGACGCCTACGACCTTGATATTGCTTGATGAAGCGGTCGTGCATATCAGCTCAGCAAGTAATGCTTCCCGGCGGTAGGCTGAAAAATCATGTCATGGCCCTTTCTCCCAAGGTGATCGGGAACAGCGAACACACGAGGTCATCATTCGAGGTCCTACCCATACAGGTCTGGACATGCCTCTGAACATGGCGAACCGGGTCCCCCTCACCATCGTACTCCTTGATGGTCGGAATGCCTAGCCCTGGCGGGGCGACAGTATCTAGCAACCGCGGAACAAAAGGATGAGTAGATCGGTCCCTCAGCTCCGATGTCATATGTTTCTGGTCGCCCATACAGATGTTGACGATTTTCACCACCTGATCGGGGGTGATGGGGCCATTCAGGGGAATGGTCCTGTGTTGCACCGGCCCGGGACCGTCAAGCACGAACTTTTCCGAGTGCATGGGCTCCTTACCCTTATTCCTGGGCTGAACCTCCTGTTCTTCTTGAACCTCCCTCGGAGGAGGTGGGGGCAGCTCTTCTCGTGGGGGCAACTCTTCTCCCCTCTTGGCAGCCTCTCTTTTGTCCAGCAAAGCCTCCATGGCTGCCAAGAACATGGGCATAGCATCGGCCACTGCCTTAGCCAACTCTGGGTTTGAGGAAGCACCTACCTCCCTCCGCGGGATTTCCTCTCTGTGCACTACCGAATTTGGAGGAGCATCCACCTCCCTTCTCGGGATATCCTCCCTGTTTACCGCCGTGTCTCTGACTGAGACCTCATAATCTTCACCATGCCCCCCTGTATGAGAAACAGCAGGGTGTTCACCTTGTTCAGCAGCATACTCCGGCAACGCGGAATTCACAGTTCCAGCAGGGCGAGAACTGCTTGCCAGAGCTTGTTTCTTCTTGCCACCACTAGCCATCGATCTAGTAGAAACTATTTTGGCTTTTCGTAAGATTCCCACAGACGGCCACAATGTTGGATCACGGTCAAAGCTCCGTTACGTTCTTGACGGAAAGCTTGAACTCCTGGGCTCCGCGTAATCCTGCAAAAGGGGATGACCTGGGTGGTGACCCAGAATCCCTCTCCGATGCTTAAATGAGTATATGAACGATGGGGTGGTAAGCAATAATCTAAGTTCGTATTAGAATGTGTCTTTTCTGAGGTAACTTCCTCCTTTATATAGGAGGGGAAGTTACTCAGTTACCTGTAACCGCGTCTGGCAGTTTAACCACGTTTCCGTATATCTCATTCGGGATTCCGTGTATCTCGCCCCACGCTCCGCGTATCTTGCCCACGTTCCGCGTATCTCGGGCACGCCCTGCGTATCTCGGGGGAGGTTATCTGTATCTCAACCGTTTCCCCACTACTCTATCTAGTAGGCGGGTTTCTTGGTCTTATCCTCTGATCACAAGTCCCAATCCATGTCGGAGACTCCAGAGTTATCTCATTCTAGGTCACCACCAAGGACCCCTCGTCTCACGAGGCAGGGCCGACTTTCTCGGGGCTTTATTATCGGGGCCTTCTCAAAGGCATATCGGGGCCTACTTAGAGGCTTCTCGTCGGGAGCATTCAGCTCATATATCTCGTCGGGACCCTTCATAGTGGGCTTCTGGACCTTCCAGGTCTTTCACAAGGCCCACTGGGCTTACTCGCCGTTTATTGACTGTTAACGGGGCTAACGATTACATCGGAATCCATCATGAGCCACCTTGAAGACTTTGAAGAATTGGGAGAAAATATACTTTCTGGTCAAAATCCGTGTTTCTTCGTCTTTGGACAAACCCCTTCGAACACGTTCTACGGGAGTCCGTCCAAAGATGGGCAAACTGTAAACACTCGATTTGACCCGGACGTTACGACGTTACACATGATACGTCAAATTCCGGACGCGTCAAGCCACAAAGTCTCCAAAAATGCTCAAGGGCACATTAGGGAAATTATTATAAAATATATTTTAAATTATTTCGAATTTATTTAATATTTTCGTAATATTTAAATATATATATATATAATAATTAAATTTTTTTATTTTAGAAAATTATCTGTAAGATATTTATCTCCAGATGTTATTTTTTATTCAAAAAAATAATTATCTGTAAAGATAAATATCCTTAGGAATATTCTCTAGAATAATTATCTGTTAGCAATTTTTTTATTTAAATTTTATCTGTAATCTAGACTAGGTTTTTAGTATAAATAGGGGTCTAGGTTTACATTGTAAAGGGGACACACAGAAAAACAACTGAAAAGCAATAATACATTATTTCTCGGGGTCTGCGCGGTTTTCGTCCTCTAGTGCTAAGAAAAGTTTTTTTTTTCTTCTTCTTCTGTGATTGTTGCAGCCGGAGGTCTCGCCAGTGGGGCTGCCCCGCCCTCACGTCTACCGCCCGGAGCAGATCCACCCTCTGCTGCGTCACCCGCTCGTCCGGCCGCACCACCGACGACCTCCGCGACCCTTGCCGGCTCCTGTCCGTCGTCCCTCGCCGGCAGTCCGTCGAACTCCAATTCAGGCGATCTGTTCCCCGACAGCAGCTCCGTCGCGTAGCCCGACACTGTCCGCCTTTGCTACCAGCGCCGCCCAGTTGCCCGCTCGCCCTGAATCAGCAGCCACCGCGGCGTCGTCCTCGTGACCCAGCCCAGTTCCGGCCGCCCGTGCCGCCTGCTGCCACGCCGCCCTTCCTGACGCGTCAGACCCGCCACAGCTCGCCTCTATCGTGACCAGTCCGGAGTTTTCCCTGTCCGTCTCCGGCCACCGTTCGCTGTTGCCGTCGCCGCAGTCCAAAGCCCCGACCAGCCAACTGCCAGACCCCTGCAGGAGACTCCGCCTGCCGTAACCCTCTCCACCACGGCTCGACGCCATCCACTGCTTGTCGTCCGTTGCCCGAGCTCCGCCGGAATCCGGTTGCTGCCGTCGTCCACGACCGCCGTGCCCATCCATGTTGACGCGTTGTTTGGTGTCTCCCCCCTGCAGGTGAGGTCCGCGTCTTTTTTTTAATTTATTTAATTATGTATTATCTTATTATTAATTGTTCAATTTTTTTTATTATTACTATTACTATAAGATTAATATTGTATAAGGATTAATTAAGTAACTCTATGTGATTAGCTTAATTTTGATCAGGTTTAATTTTGGCGTTTTAAATTTCATCGTTAGGAGTTATGGATTATAGTTAGTTTTCTAGACTTAGGTTAACGATTGACTATATTTTTGCATATAATAAATTTAATTAAATCCTGACATCGTTGGATTAATCGGATATAACATATACTAAGAAGTAAAATTTGTAAATTAAGTGAATTGAGTACCGAAAGGGCGTGGTTAAAAATTTATATTTTTAATTCGTAATAGAACCCCCGAACTCAAATTTCTGATCGTAGATCAATTTTATATCTAGACGTTTAATTCGTTAATCGTTTAGATAATTTAGGATTCTAGTTAGCCGAATATTTAACTAGTGGTGACTCTTTCAAATTCACGTTTTAAAAACGTAATTCGCCGTAGGTCAGATTTTAGGTCCGACAAATGAAATTTACTATTCCTCTCCGGGTAGGGGGCGAGATTGTTATGTGGAGGAGAGCGGGAAGCTCTCGGGGGGCTACGAATTTGCTTTCTTGGGGCTTTGAAGGGCTTCTCTATGAATTTCAATAGTTTGCCCCTCTGTATGAGAGCCTCAATATCTTGTTTCAGGGCGAGGCACTCGTTGGTGTCGTGTCCCTTAACCCGATGATAACGACAGCAGTCGTTTATTCGGGATCCCATTGGACTCTTCTTTATCGGAGGCGGGTCATCTAATCTGAGCTTCTCCATCTCTTGAAGTACCACGGAGATGTTATGTGTGAGATGAGTGTACCTTACTGGGTAAGGATTAGTATCCCTTTTCTGGCTCTGGCGATTTCTTTGTCGAAAGTCCCTGTTTCGTCTTTCCTCTCTTTTTGGAGGTCGAGAAGCATATGTCTCCTCTACCTTAGCGAGGATGGCTTGCTTTTTGATCTCCGCGGTGATTTCTCATGTGACCTTCCCAAATCGATATACTTCTTGACTTTGATGGCGAGGGCGTCAATCTTTCTCACAGGTTTCATCACCATGCTATCTTTCAGAGCTTGACTCTGGATTCTTAGACCTCTCCAGAAAGTCCGTATCAGCTTGCCATCAGTGGCATCTTCGTTCAATTGTTGAATATTTTATGGTATCTGGTGTAATAACTGGTCAAGGTCTCATCGGGACCTTGTTCAATTTTGTCCAGAAAGTCCATGTTTTTTAGGCGTTGCCTTTGGCCGATATGCCCCTTGATGAACTTGGCCTTCAATTCTTCCCATGAATCTGTGGAATTGTCGGGAGACCATAGAACCATGTGGACGCTTCTTCTTTAAGAGTCGTCGGGAAGAGAGCTGCGTAGTGATCCGGTGTTGCCCCTCTCCCCAAGAGAGAAGAGTTATGAGCGTTGATGTGGGGAACAAGATCTCCTTCGCCAGCATAGTCGTCGATGTTCCTCGCGAAGACTTGCGGAGGAGTTCGAGTATCAAAGAGTCTTTTAGAGAAAGGGTGAGAGATATGATCTCGAACGGCTAGCATGTCGCTTGCCCCCTTCTCTTCTTCTCGAGTAATTCTTCTACCTGTCATATAGTAAATAAGACAGGTTCTTTTGTTGCTTTGTCGGTCTTGGAAGTCTTGTGAGCTTCATTCTTTGGAAGGTTGACCTCATCGATCTTTGCGCTGGAGGCCACATCTTCTTTATGGGAGACTTCTCTAGTTGGCTCCTTGTTGCCGGGGATGGTTCCTGCTTGAGCTTGGTTTCAGAAACCTATGAATGCAGCCATCACTTATTGAGGGACAATGTAGGTGTCGCCCTCACTCCTGCCTCTAGATCCACTGTATTAGGGGGTTTGTCAGAATGGATATGTTGTTCTTCTTCCAGAGCACCGTTGTTTCGATGAGGGTTTTCCTCATTTGTTGGCTTTGAAGTGGTGGGATCTTTCTGAGATTTGGCTACTTCTCCCATCACCGTCGTTGTCTTCTTAGTATTTTTGTTGGGAGCCATGACTTTTTAATCACCGTTTTCCACAAACGGTGCCAAATGTTGGGATCAAAATGACGTGGCCTAAAGCTTCTGGTAATGGATTTCGAGATCTCGCCTATGGCTAGCTCTTTTAGGTATCTGTGTCGACCTCAGGGGGACTTAGTTTAGTTTAGATGCTTGTAGTAGGCGAGGACCTGAAAAGGGATGGGGATGGCCTCTGATTCCACTCCGAAGCTTAAGTCAGTAATGGAATTTTAGAGAATACTTATAAAAGTACGTGTATGTCCGTAGTAAATAATGAAAGCGTTCTCCTATTTATAGGAGGAAAGTACCGACTTCAAATGGCGGCTACCCTCTTGGGAGGGTTTCTGTCCAGATTTGGTGTCAGCGGGTGACAAGCAGGTCGCCACCTCTCCTTTCCTTAGCTAGGAAGGCTTTCTTCTGGTGGACGAAGCAGGTCGCCATCTGTCCATTCCTTAAGAGGAAGGGTTTTCTCTAAGGAGGAATATAGGTTGCTAATTGTTCTTTCCTTAGGAGGAAGGTTTCTTCAATAGTATTTGGAAGTCGACTCGACTCCTGCCTTAAGAGGGAAAGTTTGGAGCTGATTGGTCGCCATTCTTTGAATAGCTTAGTCATCGACCTTCCCAATATTTGGTGTCGACTATCTTATCTTGTTTTCACATTCTAAACGTGATTAGTCGTCGATCTCTTTTATGAGTCTCGACTTATATGCTCTCGACTTGTATGTATTGACCCATTTTCAAAATCGTAACCCAACACCTGTACCATGGTGTAAACACTCGATTTTGACCCGGACGTAATGACGTTACACATGATACGTCAAATTCCGGGCGCGTCAAGCCACAAAGTCTCCAAAAATGCTTAAGGGCACATTAGGGAAATTATTATAAAATATATTTTAAATTATTTCGAATATATTTAATATTTTCGGAATTTTTAAAAATATATATATAATAATTAGTTTTTTTTATTTTAGAAAATTATCTGTAAGATATTTATCTCCAGATATTATTTTTTATTCAAAAAAATAATTATCTCTAAAGATAAATATCCTTAGGAATATTCTCTAGAATAATTATCTGTTAGCATTTTTTATTTAAATTTTATCTGTAATCTAGACTAGGTTTTTAGTATAAATAGGGGTCTAAGTTTACATTGTTAAGGACACAGAAAAAAAAAACCACCATAAAGAAATAATACATCAGTTTCTCGGGATCCGTGCGATTTCTGTCTTCTTGTGCTTTACTTTTATTTTTTTTTTTTTTTTTGGGTATCTTCCCCATCAGTCAGCCTTCAGTCCCGCCGGTGGCCCCGCCGGTGGCCACGCCGCCAGCTCTGGCCGCGCACCAGATCAGGCCGCCTGACGCCTCGCTGTCCGCCACGCCGGCCGCCTTGCTCTCTTTCTCTCTCTCCCCTCTCTGTCTCTCTCTATCCTCTCCCTCCGGTCTCCGGCGACGAGCCGGCCCTGCCACGCTGCTACGCTAGCCCAGACCCGTCCTCGCCGGAGTCATCTGCGCCCCGACCTTCCTGCGTCCGGCCTTCCATCATCCCCGAAGTCAACCCCGACCGCCAGCCACCGGAGCCACCACGTTCGTCCTCCACTGTGTCGGCCCCTCAGCTCCGCCATGGGTCTCGCTCTGCTCACCGGGTCGCCGTCGTCCGTCCCATCCCGCCGACTTCCGAAGCCCCGTCGGTGGCCGCCCGTCTCTCACATTCTCTCTCTCTCTCTCTCTCTCTCTCTCTCTCTCTCTCTCTCTCTCTCTCTCTCTCTCTCTCTGTTTTCTTTCTCTCTCTCTCTGTTTTCTTTCTCTCTCCCTCCGCCTCACTGTGACCTCGCCCTCCGACCACTGCCTCACCGCGCCGCCCTCGCCACTGCTGCCGGTCCCTGCTCCGTCGTCACTGCTGCCGGTCCATGCGCTGCCGGTGACACCCTGGTAAAACAGTCTGTATTTATTATTTATTTTATTTTATTTTATTTATTTTATTATTATTATTACTAATTCTGTTATTTACAATTACATTATTATTATATTTAATTACAAATTTAAATGTAGTTGTTTATATTTAACTAGGTAGCTTGTTTAATTGCTCAAGTTTTATGTATGTTAAATATATATTAGATTGTGAATGTATCTAAACATGTTAAGTAATATTGAAATTTTAAATGTCTTAATTAGGAGTTATAGATTGTAATTAGTTTTTTAAGGCAATAGTTAACAATATTTTTGTATATGATAAGTTTAATTAAATCTTGACATCGTTAGATTAATATGATATAACATGAACTTAAAGAATAAAATTGGAAAATTAAGTGAATTAAGTACCTAAAGGGCGTGATTAGTTCCATGAGTTTTAATTCGTAACAGAACCCCCGAACTCGTATTTCTGATCGTAGACTGATTTAATACCTAGTGTTTAATTAGTTATTCGCTCAGGTAATTTAGGATTCTAGTTAGCCTAATAATTAACTAGTGGCGACTCTTTTAAAATTGCAACGTTTTCAAAACCTAATTCGCCGTAAGTCAGATTTTAGGGTCTGGCAATTTGGCGACTCTGCTGGGGAAGTTTTAGAGGGTTCGGGCTCTTTATATTTTCTTATTTGCCATGTTTTATTTTTATTCATATTTGAATTTGTTATTCTAACTTGATTGTTTTTGTGTAATTTCAGGTGTGGAGTTAATTTTTTATGACTGACTATTTTTCTTTGTTGGATTATGCATTATTTGTATTTGCACACACCACTTTAGTGTAATGTCCAAAACGCCTAAAACTCAGGGCGACTAGGAACCCCGGAGGTTTAGTACGGCACGACCGGAGCGGCTGGGCCGCCAGTACGGCTCGGAAAAACTCTACTCACTTGCGAAGGTCTTATGATCCCTATAATGGGGTAAGGAAACCACCTTGTCGGGAACCTATTAGTGGAACCTACCTTGTAGAGCAAAGGCAAACATTTTTTCCCCCCCTAACATGATCTGTTTTTTGTTGTAAATGTTATCATGCGACTGTTTGTATAGATTTTATTTCTCATGCATTCATCTCATTGCATTTAAAAAAAAAAAATCAGCTAAGTAGTTAGTCATTTAGTTAAAAAAAATTCTTTCCAAACATGCATTTTGTATGCATTGTTTTTTTCCATTTAAAAAAACAGAAAAACCTCTGGCCTGAATTTTTTATTTTAAAACATGTGTTTCATGTGCATTATTTTTTTTAAAAAAAAAAAAACCCAGGTAAGTTGTAATACATAATTAACGCATCATTCGCGCATTATTTTCAAAAAAATGTTTTCATGAGAAATTTAACTCTCTTTTAGATATTAGAGCTTCTAATTTTAAAATGCATTTTGTATACATTATTTTCAGAAAAAAAAAAACATTTTTAGCTAAGTAGTTAATCCATTAGTTGTAGATTTTTATTTCTAAACATGTGTTTCAGATGCATTATTAAAAAAAAAAAAAAAAACCTTACCTAAATTTTTATTCTAAATATGCGTCTCATGCGCATTATTTTAAAAAAACTCTCAGGTAAGTTGTATTTTTGTTAGTGCGTTACATATGCATTACTTAAAAAAAAACATTTCAGAAAAATTAATTTCTTTAGCTATTAGAGCTTCCTTTGGAACATGCATTTCATATGCATTTTTTCTAAAAAAAAACCTCTTACCTGAATTTTTTTTATATGTTTTGTACGCATTATTTTTGAAAAAAAACTTCTCATGTAAGTTGTAATTTTGGTTAGTGTATTGTATATGCATTACTTAAAAAAAAAAAAAACATTTCAGAAAATTTAATTTCTTTAGCTATTAGAGCTTCCTTTCGAACATGCATTTCATATGCATTTTTTTTTTTCTAAAAAAACCTCTTACCTGAATTTTCATTTTTTAACACGTGTTTTGTACGCATTATTTTTGAAAAAAAAAATTTCAGGTAAGTTATAATTTTGGTTAGTGTATTGTATATGCATTGCTAAAAAAACAAAAAAAATTTAGGAAAATTTGTAATTCCGCTTTAACTATTAGAGCTTCGAATTTCGAACGTGCATTCCATATGCATCATTTAAAAAAAAACGTTTTAACTGAATTGTTTTATTTTTTATAATGCATCCAATATGCATTAATTTAAAATAACTTTTTAGATAAACCGTAAGCTCTCTTAGTTTTAGGGCTCTTTGTTTAAAAAATAATTTTATCTGAATTTTTAATCAAAAAAACGTGCATATCATATGCATTATTTTCGAAAAAACTTTCAGGTAAATTGTAATTTCTCTCAGTTGTAGAACTTTTATTTTTAAGTTTGCATCTTGTGTTTATTTTTGTGCATCTCATATGCATCCTTTAAAAATAAAAAAAAAAACTTTTCGCCTGATTCTTAATTTTGAGCAACCTAGATGCTTTTTTTAAAAAAAAAAAAAAAAAATTCCAGATAACTTGTAAATTATCTTGACTGTAGAACTTTCATCTCAAATATGCATCTCATGTGCATCGCATTTAGGAAAAATAATATGTCGATAGATTGTACACATTCTTGTTCGTAGAACCTTTAGTTTCAAACATGTATTCCATGTGTTGTTTTCAAAACTACTTACCAGAATGTTTTATTTCAAGCATGTGTTTCATACGCATTATTTTTTGGAAATTTTTTTTCATGTAAGTTGTAAAATTCTGTTAGTGCATTCAATATGCATCATTTTTTTAAAAAAATTAGGAAAATTTGTAATTCCTTTTTGGCCCTTAGAGTTTTTTAAATTCAAACATGAATTGCATATGCATCATTTTCAAAAAACCTTTTTACCTGATTTTTTTAGCATGCATTCAATATGCTTTATTTTAAAAAAAAAAACATTTCAGAAAAATTGTGAGTTTTTTTTTAGCTATAGAGCTTTCAAATTCACGCATGCATCTCAATTGCATTATTTAAAAAAAAATCCACCTGAAATTTTCACTTTCAAAAATGCATTTCATATGCATCATTCAGGTAATATGTTGTAAGTTGTAACTTTCTTAACAGTATAATTTTAACTTTCGAGCATGCATGAGCATTTAAAAAAAAAAAACTCAAAGTGTCATTCGTTCTTATCCAAGGTGTATTGCACTTTTTTTGGCAAGATCGTCATTTCAACATTCGCATGAGCGAGCATTTAAAAATGAGAGTTTTGATTCTTTTTTTGAGAAAATAGTTTAACTGTGCAGTTGAGTGCTACTATTCGAGTTTAAACAAATGACGATAAAACCTTTTTGAAAAAACTTTGTCTTGAGCATTTGTCCTGCGTTCGAACCAGATAATGCACTCAGCAAACTCAGTAAACTCCATGATGGTGCAAAACACATCTGATCATAAATTTTGATTCTTTTTCAAAAAAGTAATCAAAATTATGAAATGAACGACATTAGGATTTTCAAAAAAATCATGCATGATTTCTCATATTCTCTACACTGATTTTTCATTCACTATTTTCAGGTACCCTTGGTTAAGGTCTCATGTACACATAAGTTATGGGGCAACAAAAAAGAACATGCAGTCATCCAGTTGCACAACGAACAAATTGCACACTCGAGATATCTAACGCTGAGGTACGTTAAATTGTACTTAATTTTTTTCTTGAGATTTGAGTGTCCCTACTCTTTTGCAGGTCGGATGACCACTTAAACCAATGCCGCAAGCGTGTGAAACGTGAGCGCTTCAAAGAAAAATTTCACCCACCATGTGTGAAATTCATACGCTTTCCAAGACGAGGTATACAACCGTTATGTGACCAGGTTTAAACCATTCAGCGGTAACCATGGGGCATCTCCCTTTGAGATCGGACATGTCAGGAGATGAGAAAATTTCAAGAGATCATCGAGAATCCCGTGAAGATTCTATGTGCCGATCAATGTAGCTTGACTCGATCAACCGAATCCTTTTCCGAAAAAAGTTCTGAAATTTTCAGTCCACCACTAGGGGCATGTACTTTTCAGCAGGTGTATATACACAAGTTGTGGAGCAAGAGAATCGGGACATGCAGCAGGTCCAGTCGCATATCGAGCACATTGCCCACTGAAAAATCCAACACCCAGGTAAGAGAAGTTGTGATCATTTTTATCCCCGAAATTTGAGTTTTTCCTTACTCATTGTGCAGTTTGGATAATCATCCAAATCAAAACTCCTGAAGAGCACATCTCATGTACGGCCCTTCGCTCGCCGACCATTCTCATGCCAGCTATCGAATTTATCCCAGATACCTCAGACAATATCTATGCCTAAGTTTACCATTTGCGGACTACTGTGCCAAACTCAACACCAACCATGTGTCAGGCCATTCGTCCAGCATGCGACGAATTATGAACCAGTCAGATATAGCCGAGGGCATTCCTGTTAAGATCAAGCACGGTTGAAGATAGAAGACATCCAGAGATCTTCCTATTAAAAAAGATCGAGATTCCATGAAGATCGACCGTGCTAATGAAAGAACATTTGAGAGGAAGAAAAAGAAGAAATTATTGTCGGTGTCATCCACCCATTGAAAGGATCCTCCATTCAAGACATCGACATAATCAACTTATTTGACATGTTTTCCTCCGGAGAAGTTCTGAGAAATTAAAAGGTTTAATCTGCTATCAGGGGCATGTAACATAGTTGTTGTTGATTAGTTTCTGTAGATTTTCTTTCCATTGGAAAAAAGAAAAAAGAGAGAAAAAAATAAATTCCCGCTAGGTTGAAAACCTAGGCAAAAGTCAGGGAGAGGGGCATGATTGAAAACCTGCAGGGGCAATCATGGCAAAAGGTGAGATGAAAAAAAAAAAAAATAAGAGCAAAAAAAAAAAGCTCAGTTTTCTTAAGGGTCACAGCCGCCCTTTAATCGGCTACAGAAAAATAAAGAAAGCGTTCGTACAAATCTTGTGAGAATAATGAAGCAATAAAAGGGTCACATTTGTTTTTAAATCAACTACAAATAAAAGGGTCACAGTCATCCCTAAAATGACTATAAAAAAACAGGGTCACGGCCACCCTTCAAATGGCTACAGATAAAGAGCGCTCCCGCAACATCAAAAGCGGAGAATAAGTGAAAGGGCCACATCCACCCTCCAAACGGCTAAGGATAAAAGAGTGACCCTGCGAATCTTGAAAGGGCGGGAAAATAAAAAAGGGCCACAGTCGTCCCTAAAACGACTACAAAAAATAAAGAGCCACAACCACCCTTCAAACGGCTACAGATATAGAACACTCTCGCAACATTGAAGGCGGGAAATGAGTGAAAGGGCCACAGCCACCCTTAAAATGGCTACCTACAAAGAGTGTTCCTCGAATCCTGAGAGGATGAAAGATTGTTGAAAGGGCCATAGCCACCCTCAAAATGGCTACATATAAAGAGTATTCTCGTGAATCTTGTGAGGCCGGGAAATCATTTGAAAGGGCCACAGCCACCCTTAAAACGGCTACAAATCGAAAGAGCGCTCCCGGAACATCGACGATGGAAATAAATAAAAGGGCCACAGCCACCCTCCAAATGGCTACAAATCACAAGAGCTCTAACGACATTGAAGACGGTGAGGAAAGGGTCACAGCCACCCTCCAAATGGCTACAAATACTCTCGCATCGAGATGGGAAATAAAGTACGGGTCACAGCCACCCTCTAAATGGCTATAATACTCTCGCATCGAGACGGGAAATAAAGTACGGGTCACAACCACTGTTTAATCGGCTACCAAAAAAAGAGTGCTTCCGTTAGGTTGAAAACCCGAAAGGGCAGCCTAGGCAAAATTAGGAAATGAGGGCATGATAGCAAATTCAGAAATTGCAATCATGGCAAAATGAGAGAAAATAAAATCCCGATGGAATAAAAACCCCCAAGGGGCAATCCATGCAAAAATCAGGAAAATCGAGGGGCACGGTCTAAAATTTTGACCGTGGCAAAAGGAGAGAATATGAGAGATTAAAAAAAAAAAAAAAGATCCCGCTAAGTTGTCGCGTCATGCGCAATTTAGGCAAAAATTAGGGACATGCATTCAAGTCGTCAAGCCACTCGAGGCCCTTATCCAACCAACGCCACTAGAGGCTCTTCTCCGACATACACCACTACAGGCTCTTCTCCAACGGACGCCGCTAGAGGCATCTCTCCGACGTACGCCACTAGAGGCATTTCTCCGACATATGCCACTAGAGGCTCTTCTCCGACGGACGCCACTAGAGGCTCTTCTCCAACGGACGCCACTAGAGGTTCTTCTCCAAACGGACGCCACTAGAGGCATTTCTCCGACACACGCCACTAGAGGCTCTTCTCCATCGGACGCCACTAGAGGCATTTCTCAGACATATGAGGCTTTACTTTCTGCACCGCCACTAGAGGCTTTTCCTTGTCGCACGCCACTGGAGGCATCGTCGATCGAGGTTTTTCATTTCTGCACGCCACTGGAGGCTTTACTTTTCCGCACGCCACTGGAGGCTTTACTTTTCCGCACGCCACTGGAGGCTTTACTTTTCCGCACGCCACTGGAGGCTTTACTTTTTCGCACGCCACTGGAGGCTTTACTTTTCCGCACGCCACTGGAGGCTTTACTTTCCCGCACGCCACTGGAGGCTTTACTTTCTGCACCGCCAACGGAGGCACCGCCAACAGGGGCACCGCCGACCGAGGCTTTACTTTTCCCGCACCGCCACTGGAGGCTTTACTTTTTGCATCGCTAATGGAGGCACCGCCAACAGGCGTCCCGCCGACAGAGGTTTTATCTTTCCGCACCAGAATAAGCATATGAGCCACCTTGAAGACTTTGAAGAGTTGGAAGAGAATATACTTTCTGGTCAAAATCAGTGTTTCCTCGTCTTTGGACAAACCCCTTCGAACACGTTTTATGGGAGTTCGTCCAAAGAGGGGCAAACTGTAAACACTCGATTTTGACCCGGACGTAACGACGTTACACATGATACGTCAAGTTCCTGACGTGTCAAGCCACAAGTCTCCAAAAATGCTTAAGGGCACATTAGGGAAATTATTATAAAATATATTTTAAATTATTTCGAATATATTTAATATTTTCGGAATTTTTAAAAATATATATATAATAATTAGTTTTTTTTTTTTTATTTTAGAAAATTATCTGTAAGATATTTATCTCCAGATAGTATTTTTTATTCAAAAAAATAATTATCTGTAAAGATAAATATCCTTAGGAATATTCTCTAGAATAATTATCTGTAAGCATTTTTTATTTAAATTTTATCTATAATCTAGACTAGGTTTTTAGTATAAATAGGGGTCTAGGTTTACATTATAAAGGACACAGAAAAAAACCACCATAAAGCAATAATACATCAGTTTCTCGGGATCCGTGCAATTTCTGTCTTCTTGCGCTTTATTTTTATTTTTTTTTTGGTATCTTCCCCTTCAGTCAGCCTTCAGTCCCGCCGGTGGCCCTGCCAGCGGCCCCGCCGGTGGCCACGCCGCCAGCTCTGGCCGCCTACCAGATCTGGCCGCCTGACGCCTCGCTGTCCGCCACGCCGGCCGCCTTGCTCTCTTTCTCTCTCTCCCCTCTTTGTCTCTCTATCCTCTCCCTCCGGTCTCCGGCGACGAGCCGGCCCCGCCACGCTGCTACGCTAGCCCAGACCCGTCCTCGCCGGAGTCATCTACGCCCCGATCTTCCTGCGTCCGACCTTCCATCATCCCCGAAGTCAACCCCGACCGCCAGCCACCGGAGCCACCACGTTCGTCCTCCACTGTGCCGGCCCCTCAGCTCCGCCATGGGTCTCGCTCTGCTCACCGGTTCGCCGTTGTCCGTCCCAACCCGCCGACTTCCGAAGCCCCGTCGGTGGCCACCCGTCTCTCACATTCTCTCTCTCTCTCTCTCTCTCTCTCTCTCTCTCTCTCTCTCTCTCTCTCTCTCTCTCTCTCTCTCTCTCTCTCTCTCTCTCTCTGTTTTCTTTCTCTCTCTCTCTGTTTTCTTTCTCTCTCCCTCCGCCTCACTGTGACCTCGCCCTCCGACCACTGCCTCACCGCGCCGCCCTCGCCACTGCTGCCGGTCCCTGCTCCGTCGTCACTGCTGCCGGTCCCTGCTCTGCCGGTCCTTGCTCTGCCGGTCCTTGCTCTGCCGGTCCCTACGCTGCCGGTGACACCCCTGGTAAAACCGTCCGTTTTTATTTTATTTATTTATTTATTTTTATTTTATTTATTTTATTATTATTATTACTAATTCTGTTATTTACAATTACATTATTATTATATTTAAATACAAATTTAAATGTAGTTGTTTAAATTTAACTAGGTAGCTTGTTTAATTGCTCAAGTTATATGTATGTTAAATATATATTAGATTGTGAATGTATCTAATCATGTTAAGTAATATTGAAATTTTAAATGTCTTAATTAGGAGTTATAGATTGTAATTAGTTTTTTATGGCAATAGTTAACAATATATTTGTATATGATAATTTTAATTAAATCTTGACATCGTTAGATTAATATGATATAACATGAACTTAAAGAATAAAATTGGAAAATTAAGTGAATTAAGTACCGAAAGGGCGTGATTAGTTCCATGAGTTTTAATTCGTAACAGAACCCCCGAACTCGTATTTATGATCGTAGACTGATTTAATACCTAGTGTTTAATTAGTTATTCGCTCAGGTAATTTAGTTAGCCTAATAATTAACTAGTGGCGACTCTTTCAAAATTGCAACGTTTTCAAAACCTAATTCGCCGTAAGTCAGATTTTAGGTCTGACACATGGCTGTTGCGGGTTCTCTTCCACGAGTGCTCCTCCCACTATTAACCGTCATGAGTCATCTTGGGCCACTATTCCTGTTCTTCCCCAATCGGTATGTTAAACCCAGGAACCATCACATCATATGGACACAGCTCCACTGGCCGGTGGAGACCATTGAGTTGCAGCCGCACCACCTTGATCATTGATGGGTCAGGTGTGGACTGGTTTTTTTCATGCTTCCCATGCTTCAACCGTGACTCGTTGTATCCTCTCCATGACTCGATACATATTTGGACTATCCTTTTGGTAAATGGCATGACATCTCTCTTCCAAATCTCTCACGCCCCAACCTCCATGTTAAGGTATCGGTAGTCCATGGCCTCTTCTTCTAAGTTTTTCCATTCTAGAATTTCTTCTAGCCACCCATCCCACTTTGGAATTTCCTCACTGATCCATCTTAATCAAGGGAACCAAAGCATGCAGTGCAGTCCACATACAATGAAATAAAGCATAATCAATGGTCTCCGTACAATTAAAAAATGAACACTTGTCTTCTATCTCAACTCCTCTTCGATTGAGAGCATCAATGGTCAGCAAGGCATTTGCATAAGTCCTCCATAAGAAATGCTTAACTTTATTAAGAGCTCTCCATTTCCAAATACCCCTCCATACTCCACTGGAGATGATCCTCGATGTGGACAGGCCCACCGATACAGACGGCTGATCTCTCTCCCTTAAACGGTGTAATTAGTTTTGGGACATCCACCCCTGATTTAGACGTTGGCCATACTAACTTATCTTATGTCTCGGCACCCCGTCTAATCTGGATGCTCCATATGACATGCATTTTAAACTCTGCGAGTACTGGTTCTATGTCCTCCAAATACCATGTCTAGACAGGAGGACGGAAAAGATCGAACACCTTCAAGTTCGGGTATATTTCTTCGCGGTTTAGGCCAAGGCGGTACCCAGGCAGATCGAGTAACCACGCATCGTCAAAATCCAGCATGGACTCTCATTTTCCAACTCTTCAAATGCCCTCTTGTGCGAGAATGTTATGTCCTACAAAGTATACTTGACCAAGCCCATGAAGGTCGGGCATCCTTCGTCACCTCCATGAAGTTACCTCTTAGGAAATTATCTCTGTAACTATCTTTACCCACAAAGCGTCGACTCATTTTGAATTTTTCAAGCCGTTTTTATTAGCATGACATTACTAAACGTTTTCATATATCGGAAACCCAGATCTCCTACATCTTTGGCAATGGTCATAAGATCCCACCGCTTTCAATGTAGCTTCCATTCATTCATTTCTTTGCCCCACCAAAATCGGGAAATCAAACTGTTAAAGTCATCGCACCATACATTTGGGAATAAAAAGAGAGACATCACATATGTTGGAATTGTAGGAAATAACATGGATAATCACTAACGACTACAAGTAGTTCATCAAGAATACTTACAGGTTATGGCGAGATTATCCCCACGGATCCTTTGGTGTTGTTCTCCTTCTCCCAAGATCCTGAACGCAGGTTGTATCGCGGCTTACCGGAAGGGGTCCTCCAATCTTGCTCTTAACACAAAATGAGGATAAGTATTCCCCGATAATATCTCACAGGTGGAATGGATGGACTAAGGTTTACTATGACTTAGGAAACTCTATCTCACTATTGGTTTGTGTGTATGATTAATTTCATACTAAGGGATTAGATTAGTGAATTCAGCCGAACTAGGGTATTTATAGAGGGAAATGTGTCTTGTTTTCAAAATCTTAATCTCCTAAGATAGATAGTGTATATATTTAATTCATTTTATAGATTTATATATAATCTTCTACGATTATATATATTCACTATGAATAGAATATAACATATTCAACATATATTATTTCCTTGTATATATATACTATCATTAATGATGTATATATTATTTCTTATAATAGAATATAATATATTGAATAAAAATTTGAACTGAGTTTTTCTCCTCTGGCGGCTAGGTCGGCGATGTGAGAAATCCTCCTCTCGTAGGAACCTTCTTCTTGGATATGATCCAAGAAGCGTCCCTGGTCATCAGATTTATCCGTTTCAACACTACAAGCCTCTCTTACATACCTTTAGTGAGAGATTCTTTTCAATTGAAACAGAAGAAACCCTAACCCTAAATTTCATTGTCTTGTTGCGCAGGTTCGGTGAGACGGTGGTGACAACGCTTTTTACCGCAAATCCAATGGATCTTCACCCCAATACTAATGATCGACAAAGGCCTGGATTACCTAGAATTTCTCTCTCAAAAAAGCAACAACAAGATGGGATCGTTCGTTATGTCGGAGCAGTCGTCGCTGATAAGGCTATCAAAAATATTGCAGTCCACAATGTTCTCAAATTGGCTTGGAGCAAGTTCTCGGGTGTCGCGATGAACGATATTACTGATAGACTTATGTTTTTTGAATTTGCTAACGCAAAAGATAGGGATACCATCCTTGATCAGTGCCCGTGGGCAATTCAAGGCCATTGCTTAGCGTTAAGTAGATGGAAAGATTCAGAGAAGTTGGAGGATGTGAATCTCAAGATGGTTCAATTCTGGGTCCAAGTACATGGTTTAGAGTTGAACCAAATTAATGAGACAAACGCAAGTGAAATCAGCAAATATGTGGGGGAACTAATCGAGGTTGAGAAAATTGAGGGCGATGAAGGTATTGTCCGGGGATATATCAGAATGAAGATGAATATTGACATTACCAAACCTTTGGTCCCCGGGTTCTGGTGGCCTCAGGAGAACGGAGAAGACGCATGGGCGTATTTAAAGTATGAGAGGCTTCCGGGATTATGCTACGGTTGTGGGAAACTTGGTCACTCCTTGAGTCAGTGTAAAAGTGAAGTTCGACAATCTGAAGTAGAACCGGGTCAACCTATGTATGGACCATGGATTTCTGGTCTCCGGCCTCGATTTATGAACAAAAAAGCGGGCAATACTAGCAGAGGAAACGTAGAGAAAGAAGGTGATAAGATGAAACAATGGAGGGAGATGATGGCCAACAAACCCAACCAACAACCAGCCATCCAACTACGCGCATCTACCACAAAGCCCCACCACACAACCAACCAGCATCTTAAATCCAGCATCTATCACCATCCCTAGCCCTGAAACCAACCACTTACCCAACCTCATTCCCCTCTAGACCCTCGACTCCTTCCGTATCTGACCCAATAAACTCGGAGGCATCCCATAACCATTCACTACCACCACATACCTTCCTGAGCACCCGCAGACAGACATATACTCCATCTAGTAGTGATGTCCACCCTTTCCTAGCACCTCACTTACCTCCGGCGTATCCTGAAACTCCCTACATTATAGAACTACCACAAGAACCATCCTCCCCAACCCATGATCAGATTATCCCTGAAGCATCATCTGGTCTAAGTCCCTTGGTGAACAAGTTATCTATTCGAAAGAGGAAAGGAGAATTGGAAGAGGAGAGCTTACCCGCTATGAAGAAAACAAAAGCCATTGTTCTATACTCGGGGTCTAACCCTGGTAGCACAAGTCGAGGACGTGGAAGGGGGGAAGGAAAAAGAACTCACCTCGCCGTGGCCAACATGAGAGTCAGATTAATCTTCAGTTTGCAAGGGTTCTGGTGACTGTCCCGAAACAGTCACACGGTCTCCTTGAGTATCATCTCTTGGAATTGTCAAGGCCTTAGATCCGACCTGACAATTCCCCACCTCAAGGATCTCGTGAGGAGGTATAAGCCGACAATCGTCTTCCTCACGGAAACAAAAAATGGGTCGGTTTTCTGCGAGCAAGCTAGGAGAGAGCTGCAGTTTAGAAATGGTGATTATGTGGAGCAGGTGGGACGTTCGGGGGGCATTGCCCTTTGGTGGGATAATAGCATAGATGTGATGGTCTTGTACAAATCCAAAAACATTGTCGACAGCTCTACTAAAACTCGAGGCTCTAGCGATGTGTGGTTTTTTACGGGGGTCTATGGACACCCCGACTTTGTGGAAAGACAATGAAACTGGGATACGTTACGGCGTATAGCTAGAAGAAGGAAAGATCCGTGGGTGTCTGTTGGAGACTTCAACGATATCCGAGCCAATCACGAAAAGGAAGGAGGGCGCCCAAAGGATCAATCTAGAATGGACGCTTTCAATCAAATGATAGATGATGTCGGTTTCTTTGACCTCGGCTACAAGGGATTCCCTTTCACATGGTCAAATAACCAGTTTAATGGAATTTGGGTGAGGGAGAGGATAGATCGCGCTTTGGTGAACTCTTCTTGGCTCGAGGCACATCCTAAATCACAAGTGTTTCATGAGCCATTCCTAGGATCGGATCATGCACCGATAACCATTGTCCCCGAGTTCGACGATTCGAAAGGGCCCAAGTCATTTCGTTTTGAGGAGATGTGGCTAGAACATGAAGAGTGTGATGATACTGTAAAGGAAGCATGGAGGGAGATAGGGACTGTGACCGAAGCTACTAATTCCCTAGGTTGACCAACCCCCACAAGTAGTAAGTAAGCTCAAGTCTTGCAGTAAACACCTAATGTCTTGGAGCAAACGTTGCTTTGGGAATAATAGAAGAGAGATAAGGAAGATCTATGAAACCCTAAGAGCCATGCAATCCCATGCAATGCACGTTCAAGATCACAAGAAGGAATTAGAACTCAAAAAGCAACTTGAGGAGCTATGGAAAAGGGAGGAGATATACTGGAAACAGCGATCCCGTGTCAAGTGGTTAAAACATGGCGACCGAAACTCTAAGTTCTTTCACTTGACAACGTTAGATCGGAGACGTAGAAACAAAATCCTCAAAGTGTGTACACCGGGTGGTCGTTGGCTTCAAGATGAAAGGGAGATTGGAGATGAGTTCCTAAGACATTTTGGGGAGCTTTTTACAACTAGTGCTAACCGAAGTTGGGGTCACATAATTGACAGCGTGCCGGAGATTATCACGGGTGGGATGAATGACGATCTGATTCGCCCGATTTCGATGGAGGAAGTTAAGAAGGCTGCCTTCCAAATGGGGGGTCTTAAGGCCCGGATGGTTTTCCAGGTCTTTTCTTTCAAAAGTATTGGGGGGTTGTGGGTAAAGACGTCTTCACCATGGTCAGATCCTTCCTCGCTTCAGGTATACTTCCTTCCTCCCTTAATTATACCGATATCGTTCTTATCCCAAAAGTCCCTAACCCTCTTACCCCGAACAATTATAGACCCATTAGCCTTTGTAATTTCAGTTACAAGATTATCTCGAAAGTCTTATCGAATAGGCTTAAGGTCTATCTTTCAAGTGTCATTACGCCGTTTCAAAGTGCTTTTGTGGCAGGGAGATTGATTCAAGATAACATCATTATCGCCCATGAGGCTTTCCATCATTTGAGGACTCGCTCCGCGACACAAATAGAGGAATGTGCTCTTAAAGTCGACATGCAAAAGGCCTATGACCGTATCGAGTGGGATTTTTTGGAAGAGGTTTTGAGGAAGTTGGGATTTCACGCGAAATGGATCCAATGGGTGATGGCGTGTATCTCCACCGTTTCGTACCAAGTTCTGATTAATGGCAAGCGATCATAAGTAATTAAGCCAACGCGAGGAATACGACAAGGTGATCCACTATCTCCTTACTTATTCATCCTAGTGGCTGATGTTCTATCAAGACGAATTTCAGCCGCTATCGAATCAAAAAGTTTGGAGGGAATCCGTATTAAGCGAGGGTGCCCAATAATTCATCATTTGTTTTTCGCCGACGATTCACTATTCTTTATGAGGGCAGATCCAACGAATATCACACGGCTAACTGGAATCATTCATGAATATTGTGAGGCGTCGGGACAAGCAATCAATATCAATAAGTCGACTCTTTTCTTCGGGAAAAATGTTCGCCCGACGACGAAAATTGACATTGAGGGCGTCCTAGGGATCAAGGCGGAGAAGAATCCAGGAAAGTATCTCGGTCTACCCACGATATGGGGTAGGTCAAAACGAGAGGCTTTGGGCTACTTAAAGGAACGCATCACCAATAAACTCAACGGTTGGAAGTCAAATTTCCTAAGTAGCGCAGGACGAGAAACACTCATAAAATCGGTGGTTATGGCGATCCCAACGTATACGATGAGCTTGTTCTTACTTCCAAAGAAATGGTGCGATGAAATTAACGTTTTAGTTGCTCGATTCTGGTGGGGGCAAAAGGGTAGCGAGAGGAAAATACATTGGCGTAGTTGGGAAACACTAACACGAGCCAAAGGTGACGGGGGTTTGGGTTTTAAAGAACTTCGAGCTTTTAACCTAGCCCTATTAACCAAAATGGCTTGGCGGTTGGAACACAATCCTAATGCGTATTGGGTTCGACTCTTAAAAAGCATATACTTTCCCAAAGCCGACTTCCACAAGGCCAAAAAGGGAGGTCGCTCGTCTTGGGCGTGGACGAGTTTGCTTGCCGGAAGAGACGTACTCATGGATGGAGGACTTTGGATAGTAGGTGATGGGAATAGAATTGAAGTCTTTAACCACAGATGGGTCCCTACACTTCCCAATTATTCCTTGGGTTCTCGACAAAGTAATGGAACCTACCAAGAGATGAAAGTTGCAACTATCATTAATGCTAGTGGACCAACGTGGCTACCCCAAGCTATTGAGAATTTAATTTCACACAGAGAAGAGCAAGCAATAAGAGCCATCCCACTCAAAGTTGACCCACCTCTGGACACGATCATCTGGCCATCTAGCAAGACAGGCAAAGCGGAAGTTAAGGCCGTCTACCGAGACATCACAACAGCAACATCAACAGGGCAAACACAGCAGCTCCTAACACATTCTTCTTGGAAGGAGCTTTGGGCGATGAAAACAATCCCAAAGGTTCGTTCTTTCTTTTGGAAACTTAATTCTAATGCTTTGCCGGTGAGGAAAGAACTTCGTCATAGAGGAGTTGACACACCTGAGACATGCCCTTTTTGTGACAAGGAAGAGACTAGAGATCACATGCTTATTGGATGTCCTTGGACAAGATTGGTTTGGTTTGCTGCAACTAATGTTTGGTTTGACAGTATCCATGATCTTAGTATAGCAGCTTGCTTTGCTAAATTGAGGAAGATGGATGGGCTAACAAAGAGCGAGAAGGAAGCGAAATGGTCACTCATAGGGGCTACCTGCTGGTCCATTTGGAAAGAGCGATGTAAAGCTTTGTTCGCAAATGAGAGCCCAAATCCAACACGAGCAGCCACTCAAGCTATTAACGAATATCAACAGTTCTGGTCTACAGCGGGTGCTAGTAATATATCCGGTGGTGGAAGAGCTGAGCCCACTCCAAATCTGACATGGGAGAGACCGGAACAAGGTGTCATTAAACTGAATTGCGACGCATCGTGGGATTCATCCTCAAGGGCGGGTGCGATAGGAATAATAGCTCGTGACTCGGCTGGGCATATTGTTGGTGGACTCAACAGACGAATATGGGAATATGGTATTTTGCTGCTAGTAGCCCACGCTGTGCTTGCAGCCATGAAACTTGTTGTACAAGAACAATGGCCAAAGATAGTAATCGAGTCGGACGCTAAAGAAGTAATACTATCCATCACGGAGGAGTCGTATCAAACTCATTGGCAGTTCCGCCCTATCGTAGAGAACGTTCTTCATCTAGCCTCTCAAATTCCCGAAGTCGAATGGCGGGCCATTTCTAGGAGAGCAAACGAATGTGCAAACTGGATCGCGGTTCAATTCAGGAAGAGGTCGTGCATTGATAATTGGGTTTCACAACCCCCGCCCTCTCTTTTATGTTTAATTAATAAGGATCGGGAATTTATCCCACCATGATGTAAGCGACTATTTTCGTTATTATTGAATTTCCTTGGCCAAAAAAAATCTATCTCTACAGATAATATTCCCCTTCTTTAATCTTAGATAATCAAAACTTGACAATTAAGTATTCCCTAGCATGGGCCGGTCGAATTTACCATGTATGGTCCAATTAATGGACCTTAATCATTCTAGTTAATGAGCAAGCCCAATAAGTGTTGGCATTTGGAGATTGGGCCGCCATAATTGGGAGTCCATTAAATAAGAGTATGGTACATAAGGAAATTGGCTAATGTCACATCAGGGATTTTGGGCTAGGCCTAAAATCTCAATTGACATGAGAGGCCCAAAATTGGGCCTCCCACACTCACATAGGCCGACCGAATATCTTAGAGGGCAAAGTGGACTTTTGTCCACTTTGCTCCTCTTATAAATAGGGAGTGCAATGAGATTTATTAGAAGCTAATCTCTTCTTCCTTTGTTGTGAGATAAAAGAAATCCCTCCTCCTTAAACCTAGATAGTTTCGGCCGAACCACTTGTGTGCCAAGAAAGTGCCAAATTATGATCAAGCAATTTACTCGGTGATCCATCCCCGCTAAAGAATCGATAGAGGCTTTGATGTGGAGACCAATCCGCGTAGGGCTTCCTTAACCAGAACCTCTACAGGAACCGTCCGGCGGATCGAGGACTACCCTCAGTGATCCTGGGACTACAGGAAGCGTTGTAGGTATGTGCACCATATTCCGCTGCGTAATTAGTTACCTTGCGTGTATCTTGTTTTGTTTCCGTAGTATTTATCCCCTATAATCCAACAGTGGTATCAGAGCCTGTGTTAGGAGTTCATGATTTTGATAAAATTGGTGTTCTTGAATTACTTGGTGTTGGGATCAAAATGACGTGGCATAAAGCTTCTGGTAATGGACTTCGAGGTTTCGACTTTGACTAGCTCTTCTAGGTGTCTATCTCGATCTCGAGGGGTGCTTAGTTACTTTTTGAGCGTCCGGTAGGCGAGAACCTGAAATGGGGTTGGGGATTTGCCCCTGATTCCACTCCGAAGCTTATGTCAGTAATGGAATTTTTGAGAGAATACCGTAAAAAGTATATCAGAGATTATTTTTAAGTAATGAAAGTGCTCCCCTATTTATAGGGGAAAGTAGAGACTTTAGATAGTGGCTACCCTCTTGGGAGGGTTTCTGTCCAGAGTCGATATAAGCATGTGACAAGTAGGTCGCCACCTCGTCTTTCCTTAGCCATGAAGGTTTTCTTCTGGCGGTTGAAGTAGGTGACAAGCTGGTCGCCACCTCATCATTCCTTAAGAGGAAGGTTTTTTGCATGGCGGTCAGAGCAGGTCGCCACCTGTCCATTTCCTTAAGAAGAAGGGTTTCTTCATGGCGGTTAGAGAAGGTCGCCACCTGTCCCTTTTCTTAAGAGGAAGGGTTTCTTCATGGCGGTCAGAGCAGGTCGCCACCAGTCCTTTTCTTTAAGATGAAAGGTTTCTTCAGTAATGCTTGGCTGCCGACTCGACTCTTACTTTAATGGGGAGAGTTTTGAGTGGACATGTCGCCATACTTCGTGTTGGATATGATTCGAGGCAACCTTACATGGGTCGACAACATTGAAGTCGGAACCCTCAAAAGTCAAGTCAACGACTAGTCATATTTGAATTAGGAATACCAAGAAAAATAGTCAACACCAACATAAAAGGAAGTCGACAAGCATGGCGACTTTTGAACAAGTGACGGCCTGCTGCTCACTTAAAGACTCTCCCTTATAAAGAATAAGTTGAGTTGACGGCCAAGCACTAAGAATAAACCTTTCCTCTTAAGGAAGGAGCACCAGCTGGCAACCTGCTTGCCGCTTTTTAGCCTGGAAACACTTTCCTCCTAAGGAAGGGGCACCAGCGGGCGACATGCTTGTCACCTCGTTGGAGAAACCTTCAACACTAAGGATTGATGAGGTGGCGACCTACTTTTCACCTACTGAAATTTTACCGCCTCCATTCAGCCAATCATAGAAAGGAAACCACCGCTAATAAGCATCCAATCACAAGCAAGCCACCGCCACTGAGCAGCCAATCACAAGGAAGCTGCCTCCACAGAGAAAGTCGGTACTTTCCCCCTCTAAATATAGGAGCACTTTCATTACTTAAAAAGGATTGAATCTTTGATATACTTTTACAGTATCCTCTCTCAAATTCCATTACTGACTTAAGCTTCAGAGTGGAATCAGGGGCAAATCCCCAACCCCTTTTCAGGTTCTCACCTGCCAGACACTCAAAAGGAAACTAAGCATCCCTCGAGGTCGAGAAATATACCTAGAAAAGCAGGTCGAAGGCGAAACCTCGAAGTCCATTACCACAAGCTTTAGGCCACGTCATTTTGATCCCAACATTTGGCGCCGTCTGTGGGAACGGTGATCAAAAGGTCATGGCACCTCTAAGGAGCAACTCGAGACGAAGCCAGGCGTGGAGAACGGAGGATTTCTTTCAAGGATCGACAGAAACCTTGGAAAATTCAGGCGTTTCTAGGGAGCCTACGGTGGAGGCAAACATATGGAGGAAGAAGCCATCTGCGCATTCTTCAGAGGATTGGGACCACAATTCCAATCTTTAGCCATCACTCAATACACGGAACCCGTTGTGAGATGGGAAGATCTAATTCATGGAGTGATCCGCCACATCGGAGTAGAACAGATTCGGGCGAATCGCTCCACCCGACAAGAGACCCCCCGAGGTCTAGGCGAGAGTTCGTCCATTCGAGGTGCTTCCTCAAGAGAATTTCGGCAAACTCAACAGAGATTGGAAACACTTCTAATGATGGAGGGAACTCGTCGTCCCCTCTCATACTGTGAAAGTCACCAAGCAGAAGGGCACAACACACAAGACTGCCTCCTCGCAAGGAGAGAACTAGAATTTATGCAAAGAGAAATCCAACGACATCACCGTCGTCGTGCCCTTGAAGGTCGAAGATGGAGAACCCCTCCAGACAATGACATCAATGTTTTTTCTGGAGGATTTGCAGCATGAGGAGAGACAAGCTCTGCTCGGGACCGCTATGCCATCCAGAGTACCTCCTCGATAAACGCGCCAAAGAGGCCAAGGGAGTTGTAACCAATGGCGATCATCTTCTCAACAGAAGATTTTACGGAAGTATCTCAGCCTCACGAGGACGCCCTAGTAATCACAACTTGAATCAATGATTTCGAGATAAAATGGGTACTCGGGGTTGGAGGAAGCTCCGCTGATGTGATCGTTTTCAAGTTCATCGCTGCAATGGGATACAAGAAGAACGATCTTCAAGAGATGACCTCCCCGTTAGTAGGATTCACAGGAATAACGACTTACTCTTTAGGAGCGATTCAACTCCCTGTAATCTTGGGGCAAGGTTGGAAGGCTTTACACTTAACAATTTGTTTCGTGGTTGTTGACCAAATCAATGCATACAATGCCATATTGGGAAGGAGCACTCTTAATCCGAATTATATCATCCCCTCCACCGTTCATCAAGTCATGAGATTTCCTGCTCACCATTGAATGGGGGAGGTATGGGACGATCAAGAGGCATCTCGACAATGCTACGTCAACCTCCTCAGAATACATAATCACATGGAGACCCTGTCTATCGTCACATATGAGGATCCCCTAGAAGAAGGTGGACGACCCGCCCCGATGGAGGAACTAATAGAAGTCGCCTTGGAGGGAGACGATAAAAAGGTTAAGATTAGGGCTGCTCTACCACCAGAGTTAGCTAAGAGAATAACTGCCCTCCTTAGGGAGTACAAGGAGTTGTTTGCTTGGGAGCCTAGCGACATGCCAGGAATAAGTCCCGACATCATATCCCACGAGCTAAGAATAGATCCAGCTGTGAAGCCTATAGCCCTAAATGATCTATGGGAGCCGAAAAGAAGGCGGCAATACACCAAGAAGTGAGAAAGCTGGTCGAGGTTGGTTTCTTCAAAGAAATACGATTTCAAACTTGGGTCGCCAACCCGGTCTTGGTGGGAAAATCTAATAAGAGATGGAGGATGTGCGTAGACTTCCGGGATCTCAACAAAGCATGTCCCAAGAATTCCTATCCCTTACCAAGAATCGACCAACTTGTCGACGCCACCTCAGGACATGAGCTTTTAAGCTTCATGGATGCGTACACATGATACAATTAGATACAAATGCATCCCAACAACGAAGCCCATACCGCTTTCTACGCTGATAACGACATTTATCACTATAAGGTCATGCCTTTTGGTTTGATAAACGCTGGAGCCACTTATCAACGGATAGTCAACAAGCTCGTCAAATCCATGATAGGAAGAAACATGGAAGCCTATAATGACGACATGCTGGTCAAGACGAAAAAGGGCCAAGACCATGTCCAAGATCTAGAAGAGGCGTTTTCCTGTATGCGACGCAATCAAGTAAAATTAAATCCGACCAAATGCGCCTTTAGCATCCCATCAGGAAACATCATGGGGTTCATGGTTAACCAGAGGGGAATTGAAGCCAATACAGAAAAGATCACTGCCATAGAGGAAATGTCCTCGCCTACCTGCCATAGGGAGGTACAAAGCCTCAATGGAAGGCTAGCCTCATTGGGAAGATTTCTGGCGAGATCATGTGATAAATCCCTTCCATTCTTCAAAATATTGAGGGCAAATAAGAAGTTCTAATGGACACTCGAGTGTGAGAAGGCTTTCCAACAACTGAAGAAGCATCTCCATTCACTTCCCGCCCTAGCCAAGCCACTACATGAAGACCCCCTATTCCTCTACCTAAGCATAAGCTCGGCAGCAGTGAGAGTACTGATTAAGGAAACCCGCAACATTCAAATTCCGTCTATTATGCTAGTAAGCTTTTTGGTTTCGCTGAAGAAAACTACATGGAGATCGAGAATTACTTGTATGCCCTATTGATAGCGGCAAGGAAGCTACGACCCTATTTCCACGCCCATGAAATCACAGTGCTCATCAACCAGCCTCTAGAGCAACTCTTGCAAAAACCTGATATCTCAAGGCGAATGGTCAAGTGGGAAGTAGAATTAAGTGAGTTTCGCATTCTCTTTGAGCCTTGGCCGACTTCATTTCTGAAAACACGACAACACCAGATGCCAAACTTGTCCTCCTTCCCCAAGAAGAGCACGAGAAAACAATGCCCGAGAATGTGGCTAACGATACCATGCCATGGTTGTTATAAACCGATGGCTCGTCTTCTTCTCAAGGATGTGGGGCAGTTCTGGTTCTAACACCACCTGATGGAAAACCTCTCTGATATGCGTTAGTCCTCACCTTTCGAGCTACCAATAACGAAGCAGAATATAAGGCCCTACTCACAGGTCTTCGCATCGCCAAAGGTATGGGAATTACAAATTTGAAAGTGTAATGCGATTCTGAGTTGATTGTCAATCAGACCAACATAACCTATATCGCCAAGGGGGGGAATATGAAGAAATATGAGGAACAGGTGCGACGACTCGTGCGAGACATGTCTCATTTCCAAATAGAGGCAATCCCTCGAGAAAGTAACCAGGAGGCGGATGCCCTCAGCAAATTTTCTTGGGAAAACGCCCTCCCCGCGCCAGTACACTTCATAGAGCACTCTCTCTACTCAGTTGTGGAGTCGGGTGCAGAGGTTCGTAATATCCAAGCCCTGACTCATGGATAACTCCCATCCACAACTATTTGGAACACGGGAGCCTTCCAGAAGATTTATTGGAGGCGACCAAAATTCAGAGGATGGTGGGACGATTCACGATTCTGGGTGGATACCTCTACAAAAGAGGATACTCCACACCTTATCTCCCATGTGTAGCTGCCCCTCAAACAAAAAAAATAATGGAAGATTTGCATAAGGGCGATGCTGGGTGTCACGAAGGAGCCAAAACTCTGGTATTAAAAGCCTTAAGACAGGGATCCTACTGGCCAACAATGCTTAAAGAAGCAATAATTCTCTTACAAGCCTGCCCTGCCTGCCAAGTTTACGCTCCAATAATAACAAGACCACCTAAGGAACTCACGCCTATGATGAGCGCCTGGCCCTTCGCACAATGGGGAATCGACCTCATAGGGCCTCTGCCCAAATCCACATGTCAGCGAACACATATCGTGGTTGCCATCGACTACTTCTCTAAATGGATAGAAGCAAGATCTTTGGCGTCAACAACTACTTTCCAAATGATAAAGTTCATTCTTCAACAAATCATATGCCGATATGGAGTGCCGAAAATCCTCATCAGCGATAACGGCCCCATATTTTCCAGCGACGAATTGGCCGATTTTTGTGAAGATATGCTTATCAACCATCGCTTCGGCTATGTCCATCATGCGCAAACTAATGGACAAGTCGAGGCGGCAAACAAAACGATCTTGAATGGACTAAAGAAGAGGGTGTCCACTCTCAAGAGAAATTGGATCGAGGAGCTGGACCAAGTACTTTTGGCGCTCAGAACCACACCCAAAAGAGCCGCTGGCGAAACCCCCTTCAGCATGGTCTACGGGTCTGAAGCCGTCTCGCCCATAAAGGTAGCTAATATCTCTCAAAGGGTCACCGCATACGAAGTCAGTCAAAACGACGAACAAAGGAGGATCGATTTGGATCTCGTTGACGAAAAAAGATGGGCCTCCGAAGAAACTCAAGGAAGAATGAAGCTCACCACCGCTAGGTATTTTAACCGAAAAGTGGGGCGACGAAAGTTCTTCCTAGGAGAAAAAGTTCTACGAAGAAACGAGTTTGTAGCGGCCGATCAAAGAGGAAAAATGGTGCCGAAATGGGAAGGTCCTTATACCGTGGTCATTATACCATGTCCCAACGCCTACAAATTAAAAGATTCTCAAGGGCAACGCCTCAATAAGACTTTTAATGCGGAGAACCTGAAGAAATTCTACGTCTAGAAATCCTTTCATGTATTTCTATTACAATAAAGTAATGAATAAAGATGTGATTTCTCTCCTATTAATGTGTCCACAGGACTCCTCGACTCTATATAGTCAGCGACAATCCAGGAGATCAGTAATAATACTGACTCCTCGACTCCATATAGTCGGCGACGATTCAGGAGTTTAGTCATAATACTGACTCCCAAGACTTCCAAAAGTCGCCTCTACAAAGGAGACCAGTCATAATACTGACTCCTCGACTCCACATAGTCGGCGACGATCCAGGATATCAGTCATAATACTGACTCCTCGACTCCATATAGTCGGCGACGATCCAAATGATCAGTCATAATAATGACTCACACGACTTCCGAAAGTCGCCTCTACAATGGATCAGTCATAATATTGACTCATCGACTCCATATAGTCGGCGACGATCCAGGAGATCAATCATAATACTGACTCCCACGACTTCCGAAAGTCGCCTCTACCAAGGAGATCAGTCATAATAATGACTCCTCGACTCCATATAGTCGGCGACGATCCAAGAGATCAGTCATAACACTGACTCCTCGACTCCATATAGTCGAGGACGATCCAGGAGGTCAGTCATAATACTGACTCCCACGACTTCCGAAACTCGCCTCTACAAAGGAGATCAGTCATAATACTGACTCCTCGACTCCATATAGTCGGCGACGATCCAGGAGGTCAGTCATAATACTAACTCCCACGACTTCCGAAAGTCGCCTCTACAAAGGAGATCAGTCGTAACTGACTCCTCGATTATATAAAAGCCAAGGGAAAACAAGAGTCTATACTCAAAGAATAAAAGGATGAAGTTCTTTTCTCATCATTAAAGGTACTCGACATAACTCATTCCCTTTATTTTAAAGACTAATGACTTATTCTAGGGGGCAAGTGTTGGATATGATTCGAGGTAACCTTACATGGGTCGACAACATTGAAGTCGGAACCCTCAAAAGTCAAGTGAATGACTAGTCATATTTGAATTAGGAATACCAAGACAAATAGTCGACACCAACATAAAAGGAAGTCGACAAGCATGGCGACTTCTGAACAAGTGACGACCTGCTGCTCACTTAAAGACTCTCCCTCTTTAGGAATAAGTCAAGTTGAAGGCCAGGCACTAAGAAAAAACCTTTCCTCTTAAGGAAGGAGCACCAGCTAGTAACCTGCTCGCCGCCTTTTAGCCTGGAAAGACTTTCCTCCTAAGGAAGGGGCACCAGCGGGCGACATGCTTGTCACCTAGTTGGAGAAACCTTCAACACTAAAGATTGATGAGATGGAGACCTACTTTTCACCTACTGACATTCTATCGCCTCCCTTCAGCCAATCATAGAAAGGCAACCGCCGCCACTAAGCATCCAACCACAAACAAGCCACCACCACTGAGCAGCCAATCACAAGCAAGCTGCCGTCTCAGAGAAAGTGGATACTTTCCCCCCCTACAAATAGGGGGAGCACTTTCATTACTTAAAAAGGCTTAAATCTTTGATATAATTTTACAGTATCCTCTCTAAAATTACATTATTGACTTAAGCTTCGGAGTGGAATCAGGGGAAAATCACCAACCCCTTTTCAGGTTCCCGCCTGCCAGACGCTCAAAAGGAAACTAAGCATCCCTCGAGGCCGAGAAAGATACCTAGAAGAGCAGGTCGAAGGCGAAACCTTGAAGTCCATTACCAGAAGCTTCAGGCCACGCCATTTTGATCCCAACACTTCGAGTATCACATTAGTTGTCGACACCTTTTAATATTAGTGTCGACCACTCATGTTTGTCTTCTTCTTCTGATCATGATTGGTCGTCGATATATTCTCTTGGGTCTCGACTCAGACATCCTTGATTTTCCTTTAGCCTATACTCCTTAATCTTAACCCAACACTTTCCACCGAGAGTTGAGTCGTTGGCTTCGTATGAAGAAGGGGTGTAAGTAGAGTACTGATTCAGAGGTTTTTTCGGCGGAATTCGCAATTGGCCAAGTTGTAGTCTTGAGTCTCATTGTTGACCTCTTGAGTCCAGATTGGGATACTTAATCGAGTCGTTGACCCGTTTTTTTTAACTTTTTGACAGTTAGAGGTTGATTGATAGAAGCCCAAAGGTCATTCATACATCTTCAACGACTATTTCCATATTCATTGCACCAATGAAATGCGTATGGCCATAACTTCTTCAAGAAGGGTCTCAGTAATTACTTAGTATAAATACCGGAGTTCAACTTCTGTAATTTTCCAATCCATTTTTCAACATTTTACTTTATTTATCTTTTTTATACTTCAGATTTGGAGTTTCAAGAGTAAGGGGTATCCATGGCTGCCAATCCGACTTCAGGTGTTTGAGATTATATCATTTGAGTTTTTCTTCTCGGATTTTATCAATCTTTGGCGATATTTGTTTTATAACGAGACTTATTTTCAGAATTTATCAAGATGATACTTCAAAATCATCGTCGAGCCATGGCCGGGTCTTCCTCATCTGGTGCTCTGTCTAAAGAAGCTGAAGAGGGAGCGACTGTTAAGACTCTGATTGATGTCGAGGCTATGCCTTCTATCGAAGAATTGCTTACTAGCCTTCACGATATTAGGGTAAATCTACAGCCGCTACCCATTGCTACCCTCTTGGGAATGAGAGTATTGCCCTCTCAAGTTCTTCGGCAAAAAGGAAAAAGGGTAGGATTCCTCATCATCTTCAGATCAAGCATCTCATTCTTCTTCTGCGATTCCTTCAAGTATCGCTCCGGAATACGAAGGTCCGCCTTTTGAGTGGGAGATGCTTCTGAATCCTCCTCTTTATCCTTTAAAGGATTGGGATCCTCTGAGCGAGTTAAAAGGGTACCCCCCCTTAAAGAAGGACACTCCATAGCCAATCCTTATCTGACACTTCATTTGTTGAATGCTTCGGTCCCTCCTCAAGATCGTCGCCGCCCTTTTTTTTTGGGTAGGCTTCCCGGGACTCCCTCCAATTGTCTCAGTTGTTGATCGATCTATGGAGAGCTACACTCGACTAAGGAGGAGCTTCAAACTTTTTCAACCAAAGGTGACATAGAAATGGTCTGACGCCTTCAATAGGAAAATACCCAACTGAAAGAAGATTTGGCCCGGACGACCGAGGCTTCTGAGGTCCTGAAGCGGGAGTAGCGAGTCTCTCAAGGCCTCATTTTCTCTGGTCAAAGATTTTTGTACTTTGTCGGAGAAAATGAGGGTAGAAAACGATAACCTTTTAGCTGAAGGAGTTACTCTTCGAGATAGAGTTAAGGCCTTGCAGGCTGAGGTGAAGGGTTTGAAAGGTGTGGCGGCTAGAGCCATCGATGATTATAAGGCGAGTCTTGCCTATCAAGATGATGTTGTCGTGGCCACCTCTGATTTTCTCTTTGTCTCTTTAAAGGAGATTGTGGCGAATTTAAAGGAGTATCAACCCGACTTCCCTTTTTATCGAGTTCCTCTTCTTCAACAATATTTGGAAATTCCTGCTTAGAAGGATGAGGGTCTCGCCACTTCTTCTTTGAAAAGAAGGGGAACTTCTGCTTAGTCATCTTAGATAGCAAAGCATTTTTTGTACTTGCGTCTCTGTAACTTGCTTGTTTCTTAATAAAATAATTGCTTAGATTTTCATCCTTGCATTAAGAGTGTTATCTCCATAGAAAATTATTTTGTGAATGCTTATCAATCTTATCTAATTGTGGACAAACCTAGGCTTTATTGCCATGTAGGGTTCATCGTGCCGACATGTTATAAACTTTCTTTAGTTAGTTTAACAAAGACACCCTATCTTTGATTGTCTACAAATATTTTTTGGACATGTTATGCCAATAATCAAGATTTGTAGACACTGAGAGTGTATCTTTTCTAAGCGTCGATCTTTTCATCGAGTTCTCGACGTACCTAGGCTTTGTGGCCATCTTGGGCACATAGTGTCGACGATCAATTTGTAGACGTTGATCCGCTTATCGAGTTGTCGACGTACCTAGGCTTTGTTTCCATCTTGGGCACATATTGTCGACAAACGATTTGTAGACGCTGAACCATTTATCGAGTTGTCGACGTACCTAGGCTTTGTTGCCATTTTGGGTACATATTGTCGACAATCGATTTGAAGACGCTGAACCGCTTATCGAGTTGTCGATGTACCTAGGCTTTGTTGCCATTTTGGGTACATAGTGTCAACAATCGATTTGTAGATGTTGAACCACTTATCGAGTTGTCGACGTACCTAGGCTTTTTTGCCATTTTGGGTACATAGTGTCAACAATCGATTTGTAGACACTGAACCGCTTATCGAGTTGTCGACGTACCTAGGCTTTGTTGCCATTTTGGGTACATAGTGTTTGTTGGATCACGGTGGAACTCCGGTACGGACTGTGACGGCAATCCTAGCTCCTTTGCTCCACGCAATCCTGCAAGAGGGGATAGACCGGGCGGTGACCCAGAATCCCTCTCCGATGCTTAAATGAGTATCTCGTATGACTGGCAAGTAATAAACTCAGAGTGTATTCAACTCAACGTTAGTGATCTGAGGGGACCTCCTGCCCTTTTATAGGCAAAGAGATGCCTCAGGTACCTGGCGAACCGTTAGGGGTTGTTAGCCCGTATCCCGCATATCTCGGACATGATCTCGCGTATCTTAGCCATGCCCCGCGTATCTTGGCCACGCTCCGTGTATCTTAATCCACGTTCCGCGTATCTCGGCCACGCCCCGCATATCTTGGCTTTATCCTCTGATAACGAGTCCCGACTCCCGTCGGGGACTCCAGAGTTATCTCGTTGTGTCACCGCTCGAGGCCCCTCGTCATCGTGACAGGGCCAATCATTCTCAGGGATTCATCATCGGGGACTACTTAAAGGCTTCTCATCGGGAGCTTCCAGCTCCACTGTCGGAACCGACTATGTCGGGACCTTGCCTCGTCGGGACTCCCTTCGTCGGGACCCTTCTCCTAGGTCATCTTGACCTTCCTTTCGGGGCCTGGTGGGCCTGTTTTCCGTTTCCTCGCCGTTACGGGGCCTGACGACTATAGTCGGACCCATCATTTGCCCCCAAGACATGAGGGACTTCTAGTTCGTCGTGTCTTTCAACTCCCGATCTTCTGATATCTGTATCAGAGGCTTTTCTCTTGACAAAATTCCTTGACACGGATCTTCTCGTCCGCGATTCCTCGATACTTCGAGGATAGCCACAAAATCCGAGAAGACTCCTTCAATATTCCTCGATAGTCGACTCTTCATCGGCTGACCTCCAAGAGTCCGATCCTCCCGCGGCCAATCTTCCAGGATCCGATCATCTTGCTTCGGAGCCTTCTGCCTCATACCTCGTGGATCCTGCTCCCCTCGACTCTGCCAAGGATCAAGTTCAATCGCTTTATTCCACTTAAGGCAAAACCGCGCCACTTAAGGCGACTTAACATCGTGCACCACTTAAGGCGACTTTCATCGTGCACCACTTAAGGCGACTTTACATCGTGCACCACTTAAGGCGATTTTAATATCGTGCACCACTTAAGGCGACTTTCATCGTGCACCACTTAAGGCGACTTTACATCGTGCACCACTTAAGGCGACTTAATATCGTGCACCACTGAAGGCGACTTTACATCGTGCACTACTTAAGGCGTCTTTTCAACTTGCGCCACTTAAGGCGACTTAATATCGTGCACCACTGAAGGCGACTTTACATCGTGCACCACTTAAGGCGACTTTTTGATACTTAGAATAAATCTAAGGATCGTGCACCACTCAAGGCGACTTTTCTCGTGCACCACTTAAGGCGACTTTATATCGTGCACCACTTAAGGCGACTTTTCAACTTGCGCCACTTAAGGTGACTTAATATCGTGCACCACTGAAGGCGACTTTTCAACTTGCGCCACTTAAGGCGACTTAATATCGTGCACCACTGAAGGCGACTTTTCAACTTGCGCCACTTAAGGCGACTTAATATCGTGCACCACTGAAGGCGACTTTACATCGTGCACCACTTAAGGCGACTTTTTGATACTTAGAATAAATCTAAGGATCGTGCACCACTCAAGGCGACTTTTCTCGTGCACCACTTAAGGCGACTTTATATCGTGCACCACTTAAGGCGACTTTTCAACTTGCGCCACTTAAGGCGACTTAATATCGTGCACCACTGAAGGCTACTTTACATCGTGCACCACTTAAGGCGACTTTTTGATACTTAGAATAAATCTAAGGATCGTGCACCACTCAAGGCGACTTTTCTCGTGCACCACTTAAGGCGACTTTATATCGTGCACCACTGAAGGCGACTTTACATCGTGCACCACTTAAGGAGACTTTTTGATACTTAGAATAAATCTAAGGATCGTGCACCACTCAAGGCGACTTTTCTCGTGCACCACTTAAGGCGACTGTATATCGTGCACCACTGAAGGCGACTTTACATCGTGCACCACTTAAGGCGACTTTTCAACTTGCGCCACTTAAGGCGACTTAATATCGTGCACCACTGAAGGCGACTTTATCGGGCACCACTTAAGGCGACTTTATCGGGCACCACTTAAGGCGACTTCATCGGGCACCACTTAAGGCGACTTTATTCAAGCATGGTGTTCTTCAAGTGTTCGCCACTAAAAGAATGCTTCAACGTTCTGCCATCGAGGTCTTCAAACTTGTACGCATTTGGAGCTGGCATCCCCACGACCTTATAAGGTCCTTCCCATTTTGGTGACATCTTGTTGATTCGATCCAAAAGGGTGAACTCGTTGCGACGCCAAACCAGCTCCCCGACGAAGAACTGTCGGGATTTCACTCGCCGATTGTAGTATCTGGACGTCGCCAAACGCATTCGAGCTTGGACTTCATCGGCTTCCCGCCTCATCTCTTCGAGTAAGTCCAAGTCCAGACGTCTCACTTCATCATTCGTCATAGGCTCGTAGTATCTCATCCGATGGGACGCCACAGCTACCTCCGCAGGGGCGACAGCTTCCGTGCCATAAACAAGGCCAAACGGAGTCTCTCCTGTTGATCGTTTGGGTGTCGTTCTAACAGCCCAAAGCACATTTTCTAGTTCGTTCAGCCACTTGCCCTTCAAGGCATAGACCCTCTTCTTCAGGCCATCCATCACGATTTTGTTGGCGGACTCCACCTGGCCATTAGTCTGAGCATGACGTACAGAAGCAGTCCGATGCTCAATGTTCAACTCCTCCAGATACTCCTTCACCTGAGAGCCGTTGAATGGTGGGCCATTGTCGCTGATCACCACCTTAGGAATTCCGTATCTGGACACGATGTGGGTCTGGAGGAACTTGACGATCTGGTTCCCCGTTGTTCTGGCCAATGCCTTCGCCTCTATCCATTTCGAAAAATAATCGATAGCTACAAGTAAATACTTACATTGTCCTTGTGCTTGTGGAAGAGGTCCCACCAAGTCGATGCCCCACTGCGCGAAGGGCCAAGCGCTCTTGATGGATGTTAGGTTGGCGGCCGGAGCCGCGATACTCGGGGCGTACCTCTGGCACGCGTCGCATGATCGGACCAACGCCGTTTCTTCTTTGTTCATCGTGGGCCAATAGTAGCCTAAGTTCAACACCTTCCTCAAAATGGATCGGGCCCCTTCGTGACAAGCCGCGACCCCCTCGTGCATTTCCTTCAGGATTCGATTGGTGTCGGGTTCTGCTACACACTTCAGGTACGGAGTCGAGAACCAGCCCTTCTTGTACAGCTGATTATCCAGCATCACATAATTAGACGCGATCCGACATATTCTGTCTGCTGCTACCTTATCCTCGGGGACTGCCCCCGTAGTCAGATACGCGACTATCGGGGTCATCCAAGTGGGCTCTTCCTCCGATTTTGTTTCAATGGTGCACACCTGTGTTGGGTCGATGTTTGATAAGATCACCTTCTCCAAGAAGTGCACCTTCCGATTTTCTTCCAAGGGTGCCCCTAGGGCAAATTTACTCAAGGCGTCTGCCTCTACGTTCTCCTCCCTCGGGATAGCCTCGATATCAAAGCTTTTGAAGCTCTCTCTCAAGGCTTGTACCTCTCGCAGATACTTTTTCATTATCGGACTCCTTGCTTCGTATCGCCCTTGAACCTGGTTCACGATTAAAGCTGCGTCGCACTTCACTCTCAAGTGATCGATTCCAGTGCCTTTAGCGATTTTTAGGCCCGTGATAAGAGCTTCGTACTCCGCTTCGTTGTTTGTGGCCTTGAATGTTAAAGCCAAGGCGTATCGGAGCGGTTCACCTTCACCTGGTGGTATCAACAAGAAGCCCGCTCCTGATCCGTCTGAACTCGCGGAGCCATCCGTGTACATCTCCCAGATATTTTCCTTGTTTGGCTGTTCTGATTGCTCTGCCCTCTCTGGTTGTACTTCTGTCGGGACTTCCATGGTTGCCCCCTCTACAGGGCCCGCTTCTTCCAGATCGGGGGCTGTAGACTCTGCTATGAAATCTGCTAATGCCTGACCCTTAATGGCTGTTCTCGGAGCGAAGTGTATGCGAAACTCGCTAAGCTCTACTGCCCATTTCACTAATCTCCCCGACGCATCCGGTCGGTTCAAAAAATGCTTCAAAGGCTGGTTCGTTAGCACAGTGATCTGGTTGTATCCTGAGTACGCATCCATGAAACTCAACAGCTCATGTCCCGACGTGGCATCCACCAGCTGGTCGATCCTCGGGAGTGGATAGCAGTCCTTTGGGCAAGCCTTGTTCAGGTCGCGGAAGTCCACGCACATTCGCCATTTCCCGTTAGTCTTCTTCACCAGCACTGGGTTGGCCACCCAAGTTTGGAATCGGAGCTCCTTAATGAACCCGGCGTCGAGCAACCTGCCCACCTCCTGCTGGATTGCAATCTTCTTATCCGTGCCCATCGGACGCCTTTTTTGCGTGATAGGCTTGATCGCGGGGTCTATTTTTAGCTCGTGTACGATCACATCGGGGCTGATTCCTGGCATATCGCTCGGGGACCAGGCAAACAGCTCCTTGAACTCCTTCAACAACTCCACCAATTTTTTGGCTGTCTCCTCAGTCAGAGCAGACCCGATTTTCACCTTCCTCTGGGGTCCGTCGATCTCGACTTCTTTCAGATCTTCTACGGGGGCGGGACGCCCAAACTCTTCTCTGGGATCTGCGTCTGTCTGGAGGACAGTCATGGCCTCTCGCCTCCTCCTCCGGGTGGCATTAACATAGCATTTTCGGGAAGCCACCTGGTCGCCCTTGACCTCTCCGGCTCCGTGGTCGGTCGGGAACTTCATCTTCTGGTGCACAGTCGAGGCAACCGCCATCAGAGGATTAATGGTGTAATTGCATTGTAGGTCCCCGCGGAATCAACCACGACAAACTCCACGTTCCTTCTTTCTGATTTCCACCCGCTACCAAACTCCACTGGTAAGGTGATTACTCCTAGCGGGTAGGAGGTTGAGCCAGAGAACCCGACCATCGGGAAGTTTGCCTCCTTTAGATCTTTCTTCGTCTTCCCCATAGCCTCCAGCGCGTCCATGAATAGGATGTCGGAGGAGCTCCCCCCGTCGATTAGAATTCTCTTCATTTCGAACCCGTCTACATCCAAGGTTACCACCAAGGCATCGTCATGCGGAGTCTCTACGCCTATGAGGTCCTCCGACGAGAAGGAGATCACCATCTCTTCTTTCAAGGTCCAGGATCGGGACCTCTTACCCAACACCACTGCTGTGGGGATTCTGGAGGCATAAACTTCTCGGGCGGATGAGGTATCACCTCCAGCAGCAAACCCTCCATGAATCACGTTGATAGTGCCCCGTCTCTCCTTGCGAGCACCGGATGACTCTGGATCGGTTCTCTTCTTCTTTGGGGACCGATCGCGGGATCGGGAACGGGACCGCGATCGGGACCGAGAGCGGGATCGACACCGCTTGTCCCCGACGAATTCCTTGAGCTTCCCCTTCTGGATCAGCTTTTCAATTTCCTTCTTCAGCTCCCGACAGTGATTGGTGTCGTGGCCATTTGCGCGGTGAAATCGACAATAGCGATCTGTGCGGGACCCCAGGAATTTTCCATCTTTCTTCGGGGGGGTACCTGGAGATACCTTGTCGTTCCATGACTGTCAGCACTTCCGCCATGGAGCAGTTGAGAGGAATGTCAAAATCCTCCCGCTTATCCTTCCTTGAAGAACGTCTGTCGTCCCTCCGATCCGGACGACCTCGATTCTTGCCACTGTCGGGTTTACCCTTTGACTTACGATCGTCGAAAGGTTTACTTGACTGCTTCCCTTTGTTCGACTTTGGGGGTTCCAGTTCTCCCGCGGCTATCTTTGACTCCTGGACATCGATCTGCCGCTTCACCCTCTTCTGTAATGCCTCCATATTCCACACAGCTTTCTCAGCCACGCTGTGCATCAGGTCGGAGCCATAGGGGGCTGTCAGGTTCCGAATGAAGGTGCGGATGGTTTCGCCCTCCGAGATTTCTTCGTCTATCTCTGCTACGCTGGCTGTGTACCGCTGGTAATAATGAGCCAGCGATTCGTCGGGCCTCTGCACCACCTGGGTCAGGGACCTCACGCTCTTCAATAAACGCCTCCGACCCTGGTACTGCTGAATGAATCGATCGTGCATGTCTGCCCAGCAAGTGATGCAGCCTGGGGGTAGACTAAAGAACCAAGTCAGGGCCCCTTTCTCCTTGTGTGTTCGGGAACAATGTGCACACTATGTCTTCACTTGGGGCTCTTCCCAGACACGCCATGAGGTGCTTCTGGACGTGGCGAACTGGATCTCCTTCGCCATCATACTCCTTTATCGTGGGGATGCCTAGCCCAGGCGGGGCTAGGGTGTCAATGAGTCGGGGGACGAAGGGATGAGTGGATCAATCCCTCAGCTCCGACACCAGCGGCTTCTGTTCTCCCATACAGATGTTCACGATCTTTACCACCTGGTCGGGAGTGATGGGACCATTCAAGGGAATGGTCCTGTGCTGTACTGGTCCTGGCCCATCAACCACGAACCTTTCCGGCTGACCAGTTGCCCTACCTCTGTCCTGGCCTCGGGGCGGGGCTTCCTGTGCGTTCCGACCCTCTGTTGGCAGGGTTGCTTCCTCCAACGGGGGCATCTCCTCCTGCCTCCTCGCAGCCTCTCTTCGATCCAAGAGAGCCTCTACAGCCGCCAGAAACATGGGCATGGCCTCTGCCACGGCCCTCGTCAAATCTGCAGCTGGGGGAGCCTCCTGCCCCCTGTTGTCCTGGTGCTGAGGGGCAACATCTTCGGGATGCGATCCATTGTGCCCTCCTGTCTGGGAGAGCTCAGCCGGGGGATGGTTCTGATTTTCCTCTTGTTCTGGTACTGAATTCAGATTTGTTGCAGCGGGGTGGCGGAAACCACTTCTGTTCTTGCCAGCCGCCATTGATCGAGTAGAAGGCATATCAGCTTTTTGTTTGATTCCTACAGACGGCGCCAATGTTGGATCACGGTGGAACTCCGGTACGGACTGTGACGGCAATCCTAGCTCCTTTGCTCCACGCAATCCTGCAAGAGGGGATAGACCGGGCGGTGACCCAGAATCCCTCTCCGATGCTTAAATGAGTATCTCGTATGACTGGCAAGTAATAAACTCAGAGTGTATTCAACTCAACGTTAGTGATCTGAGGGGACCTCATGCCCTTTTATAGGCAAAGAGATGCCTCAGGTACCTGGCGAACCGTTAGGGGTGGTTAGCCCGTATCCCGCATATCTCGGACATGATCTCGCGTATCTTAGCCATGCCCCGCGTATCTTGGCCACGCTCCGTGTATCTTAATCCACGTTCCGCGTATCTCGGCCACGCCCCGCATATCTTGGCTTTATCCTCTGATAACGAGTCCCGACTCCCGTCGGGGACTCCAGAGTTATCTCGTTGTGTCACCGCTCGGGGCCCCTCGTCATCGTGACAGGGCCAATCATTCTCAGGGATTCATCATCGGGGCCTACTTAAAGGCTTCTCATCGAGAGCTTCCAGCTCCACTGTCGGAACCGACTCTGTCGGGACCTTGCCTCGTCGGGACTCACTTCGTCGGGACCCTTCTCCTAGGTCATCTTGACCTTCCTTTCGGGGCCTGGTGGGCCTGTTTGCCGTTTCCTCGCCGTTACGGGGCCTGACGACTATAGTCGGACCCATCAGCGTTGACAACCAATTTGTTGACGCTGAAACGCTTATCGAGTTGTTGACGTACCTAAGGCTTTGTTGCCATGTTGGGTACATAGTGTCGATAATCGATTTGTAGACGCTGAATCGCTTATTGAGTTGTCGACGTACCTAGGATTTGTTTCCATTTTGGGTACATATTGTTGACAATCGATTTGTAGATGCTGAACCGCTTATCGAGTTGTCGACATACCTATGCTTTGTTGGACAATCGATTTGTAGACGCCAAATGGCGATGCTTTATTGATGGTAAGCTCAGATGATTATTACGTGAAAAAGAGCCTCGAGGTTGTAAGCATATGGTGATGGGCGCAATAAATGCAAGCCCATTATATGTATATGTTACCTAAGTTAATTGGGTAAATTTCATATTAGGGAATTGTGCCAGACCTAAATCCCAATTGACATGAGAGGCCCAAAATTGGGCCTCCCTATACATGTGGCCGGCCGAAATAGCTAGTAGGGGTAAAGTGGACTTTTTTCCACTTTACTCCTCCTATATATATAGGGAGTTAGGGGTTTTATTAAGGTAAACCCTCCCCCAAACACACTTATATTCGGCCGAACCACTCCTCACCAAAGGGTGTGCCAATTTTCTTTCTAGCAAACACTCCAGAGATCTGTCCCTTGCCAAGAATCGATCAGAGGCTTTGGTGTGGAGAATATACCGCGTAGGGATTCCTTAACCAGAACCTCTACAGGTGCCGACCAGAGGATCGTGAACTCCCTGCGACAAGGATCTTGAGTCTACGGACTACTGTTGAGGTATGTGCGAATCTTCTGCTGCGTAATTTCGATTACTAGCATGTACCATGATTTGGTATCTGTAGTGATTACTCCCCGTAATCTAACAGTGGTATCATAGCTTGTGTTAGGAGTTCATGATTTTGATAAATTGGTGTTCTTGAAAATTTAAATATTTTGAACGAAAATTTTAAAAAGGAATTTTAAAATTTCGAATTTTAGGGTTTATGGTGGTCCGAAATTTTCATGATGTTCTTAGGAAATTTGATGTTCATGATCTTCAAGAAAAGAATGATATTTATCAAAATCAAACATTAGATTGTAGATCTTATTAAAATTTGATCTTGAAATTTGACCACTTGTTCCCAAATATGTGTTTGTGCTGAAAATTTTATTAAATTTACAAGGTAAATTTTTTTAATTTCTTGGTCTCCAAGTAACAAAATTTCGGCCAAAACTATCACCAATATTGTTTACCATATTTTAATTTTTAATCAAGGTAACAATATATCTATAATTGGGAACATTAGGATAGATTCACGTTAATATATAGAAATATATATAACAATCAATATATCTAAATATTGAATAGGGTTAAAGATATTATTGATAGATTTAGTTACCTAAAAGATTGAGAAAATATATTGTCAGTATATTTGTTAACCTATTTAAAATATTGACAATAAATAAAAAATATATTTATATGATATAGCCGAATTATATATATATATATATATATATATATATATATATATATATATATATATATATATATATATATATATATATATATTGTTGATTTATTTAATCTTATAGATGGAATCTTGGCAATAAATATATATATGTTTATATTTTGGCCGAAATATATATATATATATATATTATTAATATTGGAAATTATTTTATATAATTAATGTTACTTGGTGGCTTTAAATATTTTAATGGACTTTAAAACCCTACTTAGGCCACAAGTAAACATTTCGGCCCAACCTATGTGTCAAACCGGGACGAATTAAAACCGAACCGGATTTTCTCCATCGGTTCGACCTAGTCGGGTCGGGTCGGACCGGGGTGACTAAGTGGATCTAACCGAACCAGTTTTGTGTGTTGAACCGAACTGAACCCTATTTTTAATTGGACTGGTTCGGACCGAACCATATTTTAAAACCGAACCAAAACGAAACAGATTTAAACCGGATTTTTCCCAACCGGACCCGAACCGGATTTTTCTGGACCACCGAACCGGACCTAACCGGACAGAAATTGACTGAACCGAAATGATTTTCAAAACCAAATTCAAGTCAATTAAATAAAATAGGTTGGTCAAATTTTTAAATCCATATGTTTTTTAACGTTAAAATAGCTTACACAGTGCTCGAAAGGTTGCTAACCTTTACGCCTTGTTTTGATTATGGGGATGGATCTCGGAGATACATGTTTTTGGGACTGGATTAATTAGTGGGCTGAATTGCAATTTTTATTATTCAATATATATTTATGCATGAGTAGAAATGTTGTCTTGACTGAGTCAAGCTAGCTGGATATTGCAAATTGGGGGCGGAGCCCTGGTTAAATATATGGAATGCGCACTAGGAATGATGTGATGGTTGTAAATGCCTAGGATCCATGTCTAGAATGTTGCATAATTGAATATAAGCATGAATTGCAAATCAGCCTTTAATGTTTAAAACTATTTTAAAACCGAAAACCAGTCGCCAAATATGTATGATGGATGTGAATGATGCATGTTTGACACGTATGCTAGAATGTTGAGGAAGTAGCCGCATTTGATAATTTACTTGAAAGTAGAATTATGTATGCAAACATGAGTTCCTCGGAACATTAGATGCATGACGCGTATGTAAGCATATGGTGATGGGCGCCGTAATTGGTAGCCCATAATATGTATAGTTTACCTAATGAACTTGGGTAAATGTCACATTAGGGTAATTGGGTTAGACCCAAATCTCAATTGACATGGGAGGCTCAAAATTGGGCCTCCCCAATACATGGGCCAACCAAAATATTTAGGTGGGGTAAAGTGGACTTTTGTCCACTTTACTCCTCCTATAAATAAGAGGTGTTAGGTAATATGTTAAGGTTAATCATAATTCCCTCACAAGAGTGTTTTAGAGAGAAAAGCCTCCTCCCACACTAGCAAGTTTTGGAAAAACCATACCTACACCAAGTGTGTAAATTGCTTTCGAGCAACTCTCTAAAGATCTGTCCCCGTGTCAAGAATTGATCTGAGGCTTTGTTGTGAAGCTAACACCACGTATGGATTCTTTCCCAAGAACCTCTACGGGTTCCGTCCGGTGGATTGAGAACTCCCTTATTGCAAAGGATCTAGGACTACGGTAAACTGTTGAGGTATGTGTAGCTCTTCCGCTGCGTAATTTCGATTACATGCACGTACCGTGTTTTAGTGTTTTCGTAGTGATTATTCCCCGTAATCTAACAGTGGTATCAGCGTTTGTGTTAGGAGTTCATGATTTTGATAAATTGGTGTTCTTGAAAATTTAAATTTTGGACCGCAATTTTAAAGTGTAAAATACAAAAATTTCAAATTTTTAAGTATAAGGGTGGTCCGAAATTTTCATGATGTTCTTGGTTAAATTGATGTTCACGATCTTCAAGAAAAATGTGATGTTTATCATAATCAAACATTGGATTGTAGATCTTATTAAAATTTGATCTCAAAATTTGACCACTTGTTCCTAATTTGTGTTTGTGCCGAATTTTTGAGTAAAATTACGAGGTAAATTTTTAATTTTCTTGAACATATGGGATAAATTTCGGCACACACATATTGTTTACATATTTTAATTTTTAATTAAGGTAACAATATATCTATAATTAGGATCATAATGATAGATTCACATTAAAATATATAGAAATATATAACTATCAATGTATCTAAATATTTAAATAGGGTTAAAGATATTATTGATAGATTTAGTTACTTAAAAGATTGAGAAAATATATTGTCAGTTATTTGTTTCCCTATTAAATATATTGACAATAAATAAAAAATATATATAATATATTGTGCCGATTTTACTTATATATATATATATTGTTGATTGATTTAATCTTAAAGATAGAATCCTAGCAATAAATATATATATGTTTTATATAAGTTCCGAAATATATATATATATATTTTGATATTGGAAATTACTTTTATATAATTAATGTTACTTGGTGGCTAAGTTTAATTTTTAATTGATTAAAAACCCTACTTAGGCCACAAGTAAACATTTCGGCCCAACCTTCTAAAATTTTAATTATTGGGCCGGTCCAATATGTTAAACCGGGACAAAATAAAACCGAACCATATTTTCTCAATCGGTTCGATCTATTCGGGTCGGGTCGGACCGGGGTAATTAAGTGATCTAACCGAACCGGTTTTGACTGTTGAACCGAACCGAACCCTATTTTCTTGGACCGGTTCAGACCGAACAAGATTTTAAATTTAAAACCGTACCGAACCAGATTTTTGCTGGACCAGATCGAACCAGATTCTCCGGACTGAACTAGATTTTATGAACCAGACCAAAACGGACTAAAACTGACTGAACCGAACAATGTTTGCTAAACCGAATTTAAGTCAATTAAAATAGGGAGGTCAAGTTTTAAAATCCGAATGTTTTTGAACCTCTAAATGGACTACACAGTGCTCATAGGGTTGCTAACATTTATGCCTTGTTTCAATTATGGGGATGGATCTCGGAGATACATGTTTTTGGACTGGTTAAATTAGTGGGCCAAATTGCAGTTGTTTATTATTCGATATGTATTTATGCCTGATTAGAACTGTTGTCTTGACTGAGTCAAGCTAGTTGGATATTACATGTTGTGGGCAGAGCCCTGGTTAAATATATGGTATGCGCACTAGAATAGACATGCTGTGATGATTGAAAATGCCTAGGATTCATGTCTAGAAGCTTGCGTAATTGAATATAAGCATGAATTGCAAATCAGCCCCTAATGTTTAAAATTATTTTAAAACCGAAAACCAGTCACCAAATATGTATGATTGATGTGGATGTTACATGTTTGTCACGTATGCTAGAATGTTAAGGATGTAGTTGCGTTTGATAATTTACTTAAAAGTAGAATTATAAATGCAAGCATGAGTTCCTCGGAACATTAGACGCATGACGCGTAAACATGTATGTGATATGAATGATGAATGTTACTAGCATATGATAATTTGCATGGATTGTAGAATTGTGTATGCATGAGTGAATTAATCAGAATGATTTTCCAAAACAAAAAGGGTCTTGGGAAATCCAAGATCGGGTATGCTTATTTTAAAATTCTTGTTCCGGTAATTTGCGATTTAAACTGTTTTTAACAGACTGGTCTATTGGATAGAAGACAACGATAGTGTGAACTCTTTCACAGCCATCTTCCATTGGTTTACTGGTGGTCGGTTGTTTAGATGACTGAGGAATCACTATCTGTCGGACTCTATCTTAATAGATATTTGATGTATGCAATTCTTTCTCAAAATGTTATTGTCTCTCTGATTTTGCTTGATCATCAAAGTGTTAGTTTTCATGGTTGGGTCGGTTCGCTTCTACGAGCCTTACAATCTGGATGGCGAAGATTATGATGCATGGAGTTGATATGTGAGAAAACTCCTTTTCTCTGAACATATACATAAGTGTATTGATGTGAATAAGGGGAGAACATTGGTGAATGAACAAGGCGTCATTGCTTACCCAAATAAGTTAAGGAGCTTTATGGATCAGAGAGCTTGCAAGGTGATACTGGCAACCCTGGAAAGAGAGGTTGCAGAGGACTTCAAACTCAACCTTAGTGCTCTTCAACTTTGGTGTGCCATAAAACTGTGCTTCGGTGGGGGAAAGACAGCCGAAGCAAGAAAAGTGCTATTCGAGTATGTCGCACTTATTTCCCAAGAAGGTGTAAAACCCACATCAGATCTTACGAACGAAAGATCAAATTGGATAAAGATACTCAGTATCGCGCAGAAGTACCCTCTATCATGGTTGGCCGATGACGACGGGCTTGATTACTTGATTAAAGCAATTAAGTTTATCACGAACCTGTTTATTGAAAGCAAACAACTAAAGGGTCCTTCTGCGCTTCACCACAAGAGATCAAGGTAAGATGCAGAAGAAACATGATCATCATTTTGGTCCTCAAACGATAATGATGAACGCCAGTGATAAAAGTTCAATATATATGTCTCGTTTATCTTCTCCTAGTGCTCTACTTTTGTCTCTTAAAGCTTCGTGGATGATCTAAAATATTTTGCCATCGTGATTATTTTTCTTGCTAATTCGGAATTTTTTGTTTGAATTTTGGTGAATATTATTGTTTCAGAATTTTTGAATAAAGTAGTTACCATTCAATTCTGAATGTGTTGTGCTCATCAAGATTAATCGACTCGGCTAGAAACGAGATCGATTTGAAAAAGGTGATAGTACCGAAACAATATAGCTATTGCAAATAGCCAAATCAAACAACTCCATACATCTATTTGAGTTAAATCAAAGCGCTTATCCAATAAAATGATTACGATTTTCCAAGAATGAACTGGGTATAAATATTATTTTATTATTATCACTCCATTGAATGAAATAAACTGTAATGATAATCATGTTTGAAACAGTTAAAACCGATTAAATTGAATTAAATTCAGAAATGAAACGATTTAACCAGGGGTTTAACCCCAGAGTAGATTGCGCAACGCGCAAATGGACCTCGATAGATGGAACACATCGTTTCATTACATGAGTTTAATATTGAAGTGTTTATATGATGACGTGCTTAATTTTCGTTTGCACTCCTTCGGAAATATGACTTATTGATAACATTTACATCGGTATGAAGTAAGCTACGTAAGCTACAACGACCTTGTAAAAGTATCAACTGACACATGAGGTGAATACCTAAGATGCTCAGTTCGGAGTTGGGATAAAATCTCTGAGATAAGTCAGCAAACGAAGAAGGATAAAGTCGGTTAAACAATTTTCCTTCCAAATGCCTTGAACGATAAATCAGGCTAGGTATTCAAGTTAAATAACACACTTCAAGAAGCACGGTTTATATATTTACATAATGTTGGAGTCGTTCTATAAGACATTCCATATGAAATGATGACAGATGATTCACATAAATGTAAAACTGTGTTCTATTAAGATCAGTAAGGTAGGTAACCATCATAGCTGAAAGGTGACAATGAGTTAAATCATATCACCATGCGACATTAATTTGCGCAATAAACACGTATTTAGGACAAGGGTATGCCAGTTACTCCTAGAAAATACATGTTTCCAGCTTGGATTAAATGGTACCGTGGTCGAACATGAGACATTACATCACTTAGAGGGCGAATTTTTCAAATGCATTAACAATTTCAATCAACATAGTCATGATCAAACCATAGCAGAATAACGATGACAATCAGGTCCCACTTAATTCGAGTGGGAGAGATTTGAACCAGCAACTCAAGTGAATGACATGGTAAATGAGAATGGGGACATTTTCATAGTAAATCCAGTGGGAGGAATAAACCCTACCACAAGTAATCCCTGTTGCTGTTGGGACGAATCAAGTCGAACCTGAAGGTCAAATTGCTGAACCAGGAATGACACAACTACCTATATTACCTGCTAGATATCTGTCCAATTCGGGTTCGTACTTACATTTCGGGCCTCGTAAAATATCCCAAAACCCGTAAAAAACCCTTTCGCGGACACCCAAGTCTAACACGGTCTGGGATACGCACAATTCTCGGGTCGTAGGACTTCCGGATTGCCAAAGGCAATCCGGACCTCTGGATTGCTTCGATAATCCGGACCCGTCCGGATTACCGTTTTTTCTTCGTACGCTCACCCCGATTAATTTGCCAAGTGCGGGAAGTCGGTGCATGCATAGTTCGCCTTGATGACGGTATAGTCTTCCTTACATACCGACATCAAGTAGTTCAAAACTGGGCATGATCCTTAGGATCCCTATAAATAGGGGCCTAGGTCTCCCATTCTAGACAACTCCCTCACTTTTGGACTTTGGATGCTCTGACTTCTCTCTAAGGCTTTCTCTCTCTAGAAGTTCTAACTTGAGCGTCGGAGTGGGCCCAACTAGCATTCCCCCCTCCCACGCTGGTTACTGCCCCTCGTGCAGGACCCGAAGGTCAAGAGTTCAAGGTCGAGGATTGGGAGATTAGCTCGGTGATTGTGTTTTAAGGATTGTGGCGTTCCCGTCCTTATACATACATCTCGAGCCCGATCGTGAAGAAAGAAGCCTGTTCGTGAAGGAAAAAGGCGGGTGCAAGCAAGCCGAAGCCGACAAGAATCCAACCAGGATCTTCTCACATTCCAGACGCAGTGTCTACCGCCATATCCGTGCCAACCGCAAACGTGCCTTCCGCACAGCACGGTCCCGAAGTCCAAAATACAGCATACACTGCATCCTATCCGGAAAATATGGCAAACGTACATATGATCCATGGAGACTTTGATGTTGAAAGCGAGAAGTCGTACGAGCAAGAAGTGTACGTTGCAAAGACAATGCACAAGTTCCATGATACCAACATGGAGTATGTCGATATAAAGGATGCCGCCTTTGAAGATGTCATTGGTTTTTCATCAAAGGACAAAGAGCACATTGCGTACCATGACGCCTTGGTCATAACCACACAGAAGCCGACAAGAAGTCGACTTGGATCCTCCCACATGCCTGTTGCCACATCCAATGCCTTCTTCATGCCAACAAGAAGTGCATCTTTCGCACAGTGCGACCAAGGAGTTCTCCAATACAAAGGTGTCAACCCGCCATCACCTGTCACTCCTACCATGATGATCGCGCTCGAAGAGCTGCTTGCATTCCGGAAGATGTTAAGGAACCAATAATATGCCCCGCCACCCCCACCTCTGCCTCCGATCAACGGACAAGTCGAGGAGACAAGAACAAAGTCCCGAGTCACAAGTCATCAAGACACACCGTACCAAAGAATAGAGGACCAATACACAGAAGGTACCTTCCAGTACCAACAACCAAAGCAAGGAGCTGCACGATCATACAACCCGTATGTGATAGCACAACACCAAGAAGGGGCATGGAAACAACCTCCAACCTCCCGCTCAAAAATATACAAGGAAGGTTCTTCCACGAGGACAAGCCAAGACGATGCTAACATCCGTCACAAGGAGGGATGGAAAAAACCTGTTAATAACGATGATGTCCCAATCGCGGGACTTACAACAAGAACCTTGAAGGCAATAATTGAGGAAAATATAGACGCTTCCTGGGAAAAAAGACAACCGCAACAAAAGAGGCCATTCCAGTCAGACGTCCAAAGGCTCAAAAAGACCAATCTCGCCAAATGTGTTCCATTGAACACACCGGTGTCCGTCATCTTGAAAGAGATAAAGGAAACCAAGCTGTGGAAAAAGCCCTCTAATTTCCGCTAGGACCCATTGGGAAACGATGAAAGCAAATGGTGTGAAAATCACGAAGTGTATGGCCACGAGACGGAAGGCTGTGTTGGACTAAGGTTTCATGTAAACAGCTTAATCTTAAAAGGAGAAATGAAGAAGTATATCGACCAAGGCAATAAGCATCAAAGGAAGTCTCATGTGAAGTCTTTAGGAAAAGGCAAAGGAAAAGAAAGGGCGAATGATAATCCACCTATCGCCAAGCGCTGGAAAGACAACGTCACTCATGTAACCAATTATGACGACTTATACAATCCTTGGAGCATGAAGGTGGAGGAAACAAATTTCAAACTCCCGGAAAACAAACTTCACCGACCACTTGAGCCAATGACTGCCTTATTTGGCAAGAACGATGAAGAACGATGCAAGCACCATAAAACTGGGGGGCATAACACTAATATTTGTTCATCCACAAAGGTGGAGATTGAAGAGCTCAACACGCTAGATGCACTGAGGAACTATGTGGCACGTGGAAGAATCAACTTGCCGACAAATCACCTATGAAGAAGTCAAACATATGAGCAATCCCTTTATCTCCTTTTTCGCATATCTACTTTAAGTCTTCTTAGATTAAGTACAACTTATGTTTATTAGCCTTAGTACTTTTCAAAAGGAGCAATCAGTAAACGCCTTCCTGTAATCCGTTGTACGAACTCCAAAGATCTAATGAAGGTTAAATCTACTTTCGTAAGTACATTATTATATCATGCATACTACCTTGGAATAATGCCAAGTAACAACTACGCACATATTAATTGCGTCAACAACACAAGCTATCGCTCTATGAACAACAAACGGTTTAGGTCATACAACATCCCCCATGCAACGGAGCCTCAAGCATTCTATACGCACAAGACTAAAAATCGCGCTGCAATAATAAACAAGACGGGGGCATTACCCAAGTGACAACGTCATCAACATTGTGGAAGATAAGAATTCAGGATACGCTCCTATGTTATACGCACGCCTGTGCCAAACGCATCATGAAAAAAGAGTTAGAGAATTATTTCCAACATCCAGCAAGTTTACCCTTGTCAAGAACACAAGAAGGATCGTACCACTCAAAACATACGCCGACAGCGAAACCTAATCTTCAGACAAAACAAAGGAGAAGATGAGGATTCCACCAGTATAGCATCTCTCAACCATGTACACAACCGTCATACAGACATAACCTCGGAAAGAGTCACAAGTGTATGAAGAAACACAGCAAATAAACCCAGGCCCCTTGAAAGTGAACACATGAAGCATACATCGCAAAGCCAGCACATTAATTCAACTCCGCGCAAGGTGCAATAGGAGAAGGAGAGCAACAACTTCAAATCGGCGTTCCGTTCGTGATTGCAGAAAAGCTTGACGCATATAATGGAATCCTAATGAATACAACCATGAACAAGTGGGGTATGATAAGCGTCAACATCACACCAAAAGATCAAGTTTCCAACAACGACAGGAATTGGTGAAATAAAGGGAGATCAGCAGCTATCAAAAGACTGCTACAAGGTTGCACTCCAACATAATTTTAAGACAAACAATAGCGGAATTCCCGTCATTGATGAAAACCCAAGGGTAGATCAGACACGTCTTGCTCTGGTTAAAGCATTACAAGATATAAAGATAGACGAGCCAGAAAGGATGGTCCGAGTAGGCGCATCACTGTTAGAAGATGAAGTAATAGAAACCATCAGGAAACAGCGGTACGACTGCCAAGCAACTTGAGAGGCACCAAGCTGACAAGTGCTCGGCATTCCACCAAAGTGAAGAAACGAATAATTGCAAGAACACGCGGTACCATTCTTCTAAGAAGGAAACACCAAGCAATGATCATATATAGGCATGTACATCATGCTAAGGAGGCATCAACGCATATCAACTAGAGGACGCATACAATGATGCATAGTCGATGTTCATACATACATATTCATAGTCACACATAGCGGGTGATACTTGGAAAAGCTCTGCTCCCGACATATGCGCACCTGTCACGATCCGCACCTATCGTGTCCGCACTTAGGGAAGTTTCCTACACGAATAAAGAGTCCTCGTATCAGACTCCTTTACTTTATCTATTATATGCATTACTAAAAAGAAAATTTCATAACTCCATATTTTTGCAAACTTATAAACATTGCAACTATCTGACAAAGAGCAACTCTGTTCGTAGGCACATGCTACACTATGATTACTACATGGGAATTATGCCAAGTAGTAACCTATGCACATAATATCTACTTCAACAATACAAGTTAAGCATTATGTTCAAGGAGGGATTTATGGCATACAACGCCAACATATCTATTATCTTCACCAACAGGGAGTTTATTTCTCCATCCATAATAGCGGCTATCAAGAAGATGTCGGCAACACAAATCCATTACGCTATGTGCACAGTCAACTTATATGTGGCGATGACAACTTGCGGGTTATCTACAAAAAGGGACTTAGGAAGTCCTCTTGTTAGACGACAACCCCACACACTAAAAGTATGCATACTCTCTTAAGGGTTCATACACCATGAAGACTTAGGCCTGAAAAAGGATAGCTTCATGTTATACGCTTTTTAAAGCAAACCTTGTACAAAACTCATCAAACTTACAAGTTGAGTCTTGTATAACGTTATCTTGCTCTTTAGCATTTAACGCAAACTCAACAAAATAAGCAAGAAATATCTTGCAACAACGTCGCCTTAGAGTGGAACTAAGAGACGGTATAAACTTAAGTCTCGCTACGTTAAGACAACACTGCTACATGTCAAAGGCCAAGTGCCAACTACATTACTACCTGCAATGCTACAAAGTACCAAGTGTACATAACACCCTGCAATGCGCAAGTCGCAACATCCTATGTTCTATCCATCACAACAAGAAGTTCAATCCTATCATGCAAGTCCAATACATACGGACAATGAAGATAACGCAAGGTATGAAATATTACTAACAAGTTATCACATGTTTATTATTATTGAAAACAGGTCCAAGGGATGAAATACCATGCAAGCAAAGGCATAAACAAAGATTTATCGAAAACCTCAAAACAACATCAACCCATTCACAAAGGGTTCAACATGCTGGAAACAGACAACCTGACACCAACCAAGAGATAGCATCATCTCCAAGGATCTATGGCAAAGAGTTCATAATGACAGCATCAAATGCAATGTCGTCATCCGCACAAAAGACACGACAAGAATGGTCGCTTCAACGTCAATACAACATAGCTCTTCAACATAAGCGCGACAATTAGCAATGCGTGCATCAAAATCTGCCATCTTCAGGATCAAGTTTCAAGTGTGAAGAAGTAAAACAACGCTTACCTCAATGGGAGGAACGCTCCTCCTTGGGCCGGTCCCTCGACCGGGGGGGAGAAGGCACCACCGCACGACCCTCAACTCTATTCCCTTTATCGCAAGAAGGAGTTAGCACGGTCGTATTCAGCGTAAAGAACTTAGAATCGCTCGAGGAACACGCCCCTGCGTCGGATCTTTTGAGAATTGTGCTAAAGCCAGAAACTGCAACCACGCGTTCAGGAACATGAAAGCAACAACTTAGAAGAATTAACAAGTTCAAAGAAGATACAAGGAGATGCCTTACTCACAAGTCCTTTACCGCGACCATGTCCGGAAACTTCAGAGAAGCGGGGGCAATTGTACGGACATTCCTTCCAACAAGCGGATTACTGTATACATCGGCTATCTGCAGAGACGAGCTTTTTCCATCAGTTCGACCTACATTACAACATGATACAAGTCATAAAGATCATCAACATACCAAATCCTCAGAAGGACGTATATGTGTACCAACATCAATTAATCAAGTAACAAGCATTATGCGAGGGGGCAACTTCTTCAACACATCAACCTTATATGTCGACATCGAGCTCATACTCACAGCATACATGATTACATGGGCGAAATATTTTTTAAGTGTTTTGCTCAGGATGACAGTCAACATATTGCAAGATGTCAGCATGCTACTATGTGTCAACATATTACCAAGTGTTAACATACAACAAGGTGTAAGCATACAACCTGTGTTTAAATGCATATGGATACAGTGTACATAACCAAGGATAGAGAAAAGATTCTAAGTATGGGGGCAAGTGTGCACATACATGTTCGTACATACATGTCGACAAGGATGGATGTCGACAAGTGAAGAATATTTTCTAAGTATTTCCATGTACGTACCTACATGTCGACAAGTGAAGAATATTTTCTAAGTATTTCCATGTACGTACCTACATGTCGACAATGATGGATGTCGATAAGTGAAAAATATTTTCTAAGTATTTCCATGTACGTACATACATGTCGACAAGGATGCATGTCGACAAGTGAAGAATATTTTCTAAGTATTTCCATGTACGTACCTACATGTCGACAAGGATGGATGTCGACAAGTCAAGAATATTTTCTAAGTATTTCCATGTACGTACATACATGTCGACAAGGATGCATGTCGACAAGTGAAGAATATTTTCTAAGTATTTCCATGTACATACAATACGCGCATCAAAATCAGCCGTCTTCAAAATCAAGTTTCAAGTGTGAAGAAGTAAACAACGCTTACCTCAATAGAAGGAACGCTCCTCCTTGGGCCGGTCCCTCGACCGGGGGGCAGAAGGCACCACCGTACGACCCTCAACTCTATTCCCTTTATCGCAAGAAGGAGTTAGCACGGTCGTACTCGGCATAAAGAACTTATAATCGCTCGAGGAACGCGCCCCTGCGTCGGATCTTTTGAGAATTGTGCTAAAGCCAGGAACTGCAACAACGCATTCAGCAAACATGAAAGCAACAACTTGGAAAATTAACAAGTTCAAAGAAGATACAAGGAGGTGCCTTACTCACAAGTCCTTTACCGCGACCATGTCCGGAGACTCCAAGTGTAGCAGGGGCAATTGTACGGACATTCCTTCCAACAGGCGGATTACTGCATACATCGGCTATCTGCAAAGACGAGCTTTTTCCATCAATCCGACCTACATTACAACATGATACGAGTCATAAAGATCATCAACATACCAAATCTTCAGAAGGACGTATATGTATACCGTCATCAATTAATCAAGCAAGGACATCAGCATCTACACTTGGTGTATTATTTAACTGCTCAACCATGTCGACATCTGAACACAGAGTTACTCGCAGAATGGAAATAGTGGACTTACTCATGATAACAGCCGTGGGAAGATTAATTCCGACAAGAAGATAGCAAGATCTGATATCCTGGAAAATGCAACCAACAATCCAATCAGTGCGCAAACACGCATCAACACTTATGCAAACATTTATGCAATGGACGCTCCATGTGAGACAACTATGTACGTACAATGCTCGTTAGTCTTCGCGCAACAAGTAACGAGTATCATGCAAGGGGGGCAATTTTTTCAACACATCAACCTTACATGTCGACATCGAGCTCATACTCGCAGCATACATGATTACAAAGGCGAAATATTTTCTAAGTGTTTTGCTCAGGATGACAGTCAGCATGTTGCAAGCTGTCAGCATGCTATTATGTTTCAGCATATTACCAAGTGTTAGCGTACAACAAGGTGTTGGCATACAACCTGTGTTTACATCAAGCATATGGATACAGCGTACATAGCCAGGGATAGAGAAAAGATTCTAAGTGTGGGGGCAAGTGCGCACATACATGTCGACAAGGATGCATGTCGACAAGTGAAGAATATTTTCTAAGTATTTCCATGTACGTACATACATACATGTCGACAAGGATGCATGTCGACAAGTGAAGAATATTTTCTAAGTATTTCCATGTACGTACATACATGTCGACAAGGATGCATGACGACAAGTCAAGAATATTTTCTAAGTATTTCCATGTACGTGCATACATGTCGACAATGATGCATGTCGACAAGTCAAGAATATTTTCTAAGTATTTCCATGTACGTACATACATGTCGACAAGGATGCATGTCGACAAGTGAAGAATATTTTCTAAGTATTTCCATGTACGTACATACATGTCGACAAGGATGCATGTCGACAAGTGAAGAATATTTTCTAAGTATTTCCATTTACGTACATACATGTCGACAATGATGCATGTCGACAAGTCAAGAACATTTTCAAAGTATTTCCATGTACGTGCATACATGTCGACAATGATGCATGTCGACAAGTGAAGAATATTTTCTAAGTATTTCCATGTACGTACATACGTGTCGACAAGGATGCATGTCGACAAGTGAAGAATATTTTCTAAGTATTTCCATGTACGTACATACATGTCGACAAGGATGCATGTCGACAAGTGAAGAATATTTTCTAAGTATTTCCATGTACGTACATACATGTCGACAATGATGCATGTCGACAAGTCAAGAATATTTTCAAAGTATTTCCATGTACGTACATACATGTCGACAAGGATGCATGTCGACAAGTCAATAATATTTTCTAAGTATTTCCATGTACGTGCATACATGTCGACAAGGATGCATGTCGACAAGTCAAGAATATTTTCTAAGTATTTCCATGTACATGCATACATGTCGATACGGATGCATGTCGACAAGTGAAGAATATTTTATAAGTATTTACATGTATGTACATACATGTCAACAAGGATGGATGTCAACAAGGGGAGAATATTTTCTAAGTGTTTCCATGTATGTACATACATGTCAACAAGGATGGATGTCAACAAGGGGAGAATATTTTTTAAGTGTTTCCATGTACGTACATACATGTCAACAAGGATGGATGTCAACAAGGGGAGAATATTTTCTAAGTGTTTCCATGTACATACATACATGTCAACAAGTATGGATGTCAACAAGGGGAGAATATTTTCTAAGTGTTTCCATGTACGTACATACATGTCGACAAGGATGGATTACATGCATCAAGTAACTATTATCAACTTCTACACAATATCTCCTAAGCATTCCTATGATGCTTATCGGCAAAGCTCATACGACGACATCTATGGTAACAAGCATTAGATATTGTTAAAATATTTTCTAAGTGTTTTACCTTGTTTGCAGACAATGACCGACAGTCTATACATGATGCTCAACATACATTGTCTAAGCTATCATTACCAACATACAACCATTGACGACCATGTACGTACAACTACCGATCATCAAAATCGAGCATACTAAAACAACGACTAAGGCATGGAACAACATGTCGGCAATGAACATTATGCATAAGGGAAGTATAACGATTCATTTTCACTTTTCTAAAATTTTCAGCACTTGAAAAATTTTGGCCGATTGGGGGCAAAGTATTCTAATGCATTTTATCAAACACCTTGTATGCATGTTAAGGTGAGCTAGGTATATGGTGATTTCAAGACTAAATCAAGGCCAAACGAAGTTACGAAAGGTCCAAGCATATACGGAAATGAACTCACCAACACGAAGCGAGTCCGAATTGATACGTGCCACACCGGAATTCAATTGATATCAACTATGGTGTGTCTACTCCGAATCTATGATCTCAAAAGCTTCATCTTCAATAGAGAGCTTCTTGGAGATTTATCTATGAAGGATGTAAGATAATGAGTATTCTCTCTCCTAATTTTCATTAATAGTGCCTACACCATGTGCTAAGGACTAAACTTTCATGTATTTTCATATAAGTCCTTAGCAACCTTTACAAGCATCTTTGCATATCTCCTATGTTCATATTGCATACATATTACACAATGCTTCATGACATATTACACGTAATAACTATTACATATTACGTACATAGAATTTATCATGCACGTTTATTATTTATGAGCATTACATGATTATTTTTGTAATCTAAGTATGAATTTCATGTTTGCATCATTTTCTACGTTTACATCATGCTTCATGATTACGTACATGTTCTCCGATTTCAAGTTATTCTAAGTGTTTTGCTTATTGCATGATTACGTCATCCGTTTATTTTGTCGTCATCTACATGTTGGCAACATGTTATATGCTTACTTCATGTGCCATGATATTATCACGTTGTATAAATCTTTATTTCACTCATTACACGATATTGCGAATATAATTGCATGTTGTTATACATATATTGTCCGCTACGCTAACCCTGAAACAGATTACGTACGTACAGCGGAAAATTGAAGTTGGTCAAAGTTAATTATGATCCCTACACTGGAATTGACAAACAGGCCACCCATGAGGTCAGTACAGAACCTAAATTGGACGAATATCTTATCTTAAAAAGAGTCAAGCACGGGTTTTAAACCACTACTTGACTCGGGGGCAAGTGTTAGATATCTGTCCAATTCGGGTTCGTGTTTACATTTCGGGCCTCGCAAAATACTCCAAAACTCGTAAAAGAACCCTTCCGCGGACACCTAAGTCCAAAAATGGTCTGGAATACGCGCAGTACCCGGACCGGGGGACTTCCGGATTGCCACAAGGCAATCCGGACCGGTCCGGGTTGTTAAGGCAATCCAGACCCGGCCCGGATTGCTAAACAATCCGGAGGTCCGAATTACCGAATTGGACAGATATCTCTCATTTTAGACAACTCCCTCATTTTTGGAATTTTGGATGCTCTGACTTCTCTCTAAAAGGCTTTCTCTCTCTCTAGAAATTCTGACTTGAGCGTCGGAGAGGGCCCAACCAGCATTTCCCCCCTCTCCCACGCTGTTTACTGCCCCTCGTGCAGGATCCGAAGTTCGAGAGTTCGAGGTCAAGAACTTGAAGATTAGTTCGATGATTGTGTTTCAAGGATCGCGGCGTTCCCGTCCTTGTACACACATACCGAGCCCGTTCGTGAAAAAGAAGCCCGAAGCTACCCAAGTGGAAGCATACTTAACACTGTGTAAACAAATTACCCGACGGAATAAATGGTACATACCTACAATGCTTTCCGTAGACCCAAGATCTTCTAGGGGATTTTTCGATCCGCCGGACGGTTCCCGTAAGGATTCTGGTTAATGAATACCTACGTGGATTGGTCTCCACAGCAAAGCCTCTTGTCGATTCTTTAGCAGGGATGGATCTCCAGAGTAATTGCTTGAAGCAATTTGGCACCTCCTAGGATAAATAAGTGGTTCGGCCGGAACTTAGAGTGAAGGGAGGAGAGATTTCTTTTTGTCTGACCACAAAGGAAGAAAGTGATTCACCCTAATTAATTCATGACACTCCCTATTTATAAGAGGAGGTGGGCAAAACCCACCTCACCCAAGTGATAGTTTCGGCCGACCTAATGAGAAAGGGAGGCCCAATTTTGGGTCTCTCATGTCCATTGAGATTTTAGGCCTAGCCCAAAATCCCTAATGTGACATGACCCAATTGACTTAGATAATAGTGTCATATTAATGGGCTCCTATTTACGGCGGCCCAATATCCGAATGCCAACATGAGGAACCCTAAGACTCCCCGTTTCGATCTATCCCAATACCGTCGGAAGTCCAATAACTATCTTGATTCCTCCACTACTCTTAAACCCAAGACATCCACCACTACATCTTTTGATGTCTCATCCACATTAGAACCGAATAAATTCTTCGATTTGGAAATGTTAATGCTTTAGCTTGACGCCTTGCTATATGCATTCAAAATACTCTTCAAAGACCTCGCATTTCGCTCATCAACCGTTATGAAGAATAACGAGTCATCCGCGAAGAAAATGTGGTGGAGTCGTGGAAAGCTCGTCGAATGCTCATGTCCGTTAGGAGAGGTCGTCCCGCCGCATCCATGATCAGTGTGGAGAGAACATCAGCCACCAATATAAACAAATAATAAGAAATATCGTCCCCTTGTCAAATCCCACGTGCATGTTGAAAACAACCCATTTTCTTATCGTCAACAACCACACTGTATTGCACCTCCGTAACACATTGCTAAACAAGTCGGACCCATCCCTCATCAAAGTCATACTTTTGAAGTACCTTAAAACATTGCTAAACAAGTCGGATCCATCCCTCATCAAAGTCATACTTTTGAAGTACCTTAAAACGGAACTCACAATTCTACCTGATCATAGACCTTATTCATATTAGTTTTGACTGCCCATTCATTCCTTACTCTGACATCCTATATTTACAAATGGTGAAACGTCTTGTGAGCAACTATGATATTATCATTATTAGCTACATGATACGGATTCAAGTTCGCACATACATCAAATTTAAGTTCACACACATTAAATTTCATACAGACTAATGTTTTACAACACATTCACAATTTGTGACGACTCAAAACATTCAGACATTTGCACAAAAAAACCCTAGTCTGAATTAGGAGCAAAAGTATCACCCATATTACCTCAGACAAGATTTCGAAATGGGTTTTTGAAATGGTCTCGAAACTTCAGACTCGTCAGAATTTATGCACCGCCGCACTATCAATTAGTTATCCATCGTTAATTTAAACTTTTGGAAGATTAGATGCTATAGAATCCACTTATTATTATTGTTATGTTATATTATACTAGCCACTGACCCCGCGCACCGCGCGGGACGAAAGATCTAAATGAAATTAAAATTTAAAAGTGAAAAACTTTAAAAAAATAAGTTGAAGTTACAATATTTTATATTAATATTGTCAAGATTTAAATTTAGAATAATTTATATATATTAAAAAAAAATCTTACATACATTTTACCAATTTATATATGTATAATATTGTTAAGATATTTATTTATATAATTAATATGGCATATACACTTACGTATTATATATATATATATACTAGTTATTAACGCGTGCGTTGCACGCGTATCAATCGTCTAAATTTCAAAATACATAATTTATCTTCAGTTTTATAATATTTTAATATGTAGTTAATACATGGCCAAGTTTAGGGTTTACGAGAAATGAATCTGTGATCGAAAAGAACGACACAAAGTAATTCAAAACAGGAAAAATAAAAGAGGATAATTTAGTCAAAAAATTAACTGTTGTTTTAAATTACGATACTAATTTACTGTTATAACTAATAATTAGTTGGATTGAGCATGACGTGAGTTATTAACGACAAAGTTGTATCTAATTTATCAACTTGAGTAGTGAAAAATGTAAGCCCGTAATTAGACACTTAGAGTCATCGGTGGAGCAGTTTGACTTATACAAACGTAGCTGTACACTTTTCATGCAATTTTATATCATAATACCAACAAAAATTGATTTAGGAAAAAAAATACTTGATATGTCAATTACTTATTAATTACTAATTAGGTTACAATTTGATTTAATTGACAGACGGAAGAACTAAATTAATGATTCGAGACCCTAAATGTTGGACAATGAGTACCAGGTTATCTGTAAAAGATCAAAATTCAAGAACCGTGGTTGACCCATATTTTGACATTTGATATGATTTGACAAGTGACTGATCTATGTGATACATAAATATCTCAACATGTACTCGAAGTTTGCATGAGTTGAGTACATATCATATTTTATGGGTGGCTCAAATTTATAGGTATATTGTATTAATAAGTTAATGATAATTAATGTAACATGTCAGTTAACCGACCTTAACAAAAAAGTTAATGCAATTTATCTAATGAAATTTTTAGTAATACTCCAATATTGTAGGGACTAAATCATCAATTTTTTTAAAACACTAATGTCTAAAGTTTATACTTGAATTCAACTTAACTATTTATTCAACTATCAATTAGGAGATACCAAATATGATTGAATTTACAAACGCAAGAACTAAATCGATAGTTCGAGTCATTAAGTATTAAACATTGAGTAACATGTTATATGTAAAGTCAAATTTCAAGAACCACGTTTGATCCATATTTGATATGTTATATGAGTTAGCAAGTGACTAATTTATTTGATACAAAAATGTCAACAAGCGGAACATTCTCAAATCGGTGATATAGTGAATGGAAAAATGCATCTACCTTACATTTGCACCTATTGAATACATGTTGACTCTAATTGATAAGTATATTTGATGGAGAAATTAATAATAAATACGGTGACCTACCAATTAAGCGACCTAAAAAACTAAAAATAACAAAATGTAACTAAATTGTTTTTTTTAGTAATAGTAAGATAAATAGATGGGTCTCAAAGATAAAAAGACTAAATCGCCAATTTTATAAAAATAGGGAACTAAATATAACACGTATATATATATATGTATAAAAATAAAAAAATATGGAAACTAAATATAATATATATATATATATATATATATATATAATAAAATAAAATAAATTGTTTAAGAGGTACCTTTTGAGGGTGAGGACAACTGTCACATTTTATATTGGTATAAAGATATATATATATATATATATATATATATATATATATATATATATATATATAAGTTTAGACTTAGTATATCTTAGCATATTATCATAGATCAATTTCAGTATGTTAGCTATAATATTTTTTAATCATTCTAACCATATATATATCTAATACTCTTTTTGGCAAAAAATACCCAAAACGTACTACGTACATAATATTATTATGTTTTATTATGTACATTCATCATCAACACAACTATATGATAAAAAATATATATATATATATATATCTATTATAAACAGATAAATAAAGTTATTATTCTCTTACTTACTAAATATTATTACATATATATTACATTGTCATAATACTCATCTAATACACCATCCTTTATATCAAAATTTGAAAGTACCATAATACCGACTGAACTTTAAACTTAACATTCCCACACGCTTTTGTTACTTTTAATTCCATAATAAGAAACATTCAAATAAATGGAATGGCAAATATAAATGAAGAATTCAAATATCAACCATTATGATCAGTGGCAGCTCCACATCAAGGTTTTGGGACATTTTGTCCCTTTTTTTTAATTTTTTTATACATATATATTTATATATATATAATAAATAGTCATATGTTCTTAAGTATATAAATAGTCATATGTTCTAAACATTTTTTTCCATAAAAAAAGTTATCTATTATCGAATTCCTACATCCGCCACTGCTTATGATTGATAGTCACTTAGTAGATTATTATTTTCTTAGCATTCAGCCATCAATATACCCACCTCACCATTTCATAATCGAATTTTGCAAAGCCCTCGCCTTTGCCAAAGCGAACACCTGAAACAATTAGATTTACATTTAATAGCTCGTGTAATCTGATCGGTCTTCAATATTTGACCAATTTCATTGATGTGCAAGCCTCGATTATGATGTTAGGAGGCAATTTAGATAATAACTCGAGAAAAATCTAATCCTTCATTGCCTTTGAAGAGTTAACATATTTTTTCATCTATAATGGATGAAAAATTATCGCATTAATCAAATTAAAACCCTAACCTTGATATTAAATGTTAGTAGATTGTATCAGACATGCTATCTCAATTGGAGCTCATTCTAATCAAACACAAGGTCAGAGACGACCGATTAAAAGAATTATGGTTTTTTAATAACAAAAGACAGAATTAACAGCAGCCGGTGGTCAGATCGTTATCACCGAGCTCGACGGAGAAGTACTGTAAGGTCTCGAGACCTTACAATACTTCTCCGCCGAGGTTGCGGAGTTAAGTGCTTCGCCAAGAAAGAGCTCAAATAAATCATGTTAAACAACCCGACAATAGTTCACATTATATATACTATATATATTATTATTATAATATCTATCTAATTACTAAGTTATACATTTCTCTTAATATATACATATATATATATATATATTCAATTACATTATTATAGTAACTAATATTAAATATTTAAAGTTTCGTTCAATACTCTCTGAAAGGTATTTAACATGCTACTAAAACAAATTAGATGATCTAATCTGAGTTTTAAAAAATGGTTATATTAATTAACAAAATTAGGGAATGAATAAAGCAGAAGTATGTGGAATTTAATTCCCGGACGTTAATTTAATAACATGCTATAAATAAAGAATGTAAGGTGTACCATGTTATCATATTGGAAGCTTTAATTACTGTATACGTTGAGTGTTGATCCGCTAATCAAGCGACTAATTGTCTATAACAGTGAAGCGGTAAAAAATGAAATTAATTAACTTTCAACAACAAAAAGGATTTGATTGACAAAATAATGTTAGTATACCATTATATAAGCATAACACCTGTGAATTAACTGAAGATTAAGCATAATTTCTTCATGAACCCAAATATAGGTTTACCAATGATTTTGTTCTTTTGTTAAGAGTAGTTGAGATTACGTTTAGAACACTCAAACCAATGCGGTCAAATCAATGCGTAAGCACAAGATTATAATTAAATCGAAATTTAGATCGACCTAATGTTCGAAATCACAAAACAATTGACTTGTTCAACTTTATCGTAACAACCCTATCGTGATGATTTAGTTAGTATATAATACATATATATATATATATAAAAGCTTACTATTATGAAAGGGTGACTGCTCGTAAAAACAACGTGAAAGTGAAGAAGGAAGATGTGGCTGAAGAGACTAACAACATTGATCTTAAACCTAATAGTAATGACACAGAGTGTTAGCTAGGGTTTCTAAAAGAATATAGCCTATATATATATAATATATCAACAGAATTACAAAGGCACACATGTATATACGAATTACAGAGACATAACATATATAGATAGAACTATATATTTTTTCAACTTTTACTATATTCATTGCTAAATTAATATAAAAACTTAACTTACATTATAGTTCACGGTAACGCCTATGTAGTTCACGGACGGTGACGACAAAACTTACTTTGAAGTCCACGGTGACCCCAAAGCCTTGGCCATTGCTTGAATAGATGAGTCGTAAGAAGAAGAAACAATGAACTTTTGATTTGCTTATCGCTAAACCCTAAAACTATGCTATATATATATCTATACTTATTATAAAAGTTTTTCCTGTCCTCACAAATGCTTCAGATCCATATAATTGACTTCGGTTCAATCTACCTGACGTTTCGCTTCAGTCCCTGACCAAACCACCGCTTCACCCTAAACCTCACTAGGTCTCACCGCTTGATCAAATTCATTATGTGCTTCAATTTTTAATTATTTTCCCCATCAATTACTTCCCCACAATTACGTCCGTTCTCCAGGTTCCACCAAACCACTGTAAAAAATCACGCTGCAACAACTTGATTAGTCTGCAATTCTACTGTGGCTAGCCAGGTACCCATTCTAATTTTATGTCTCACTTTATCATGTTGGGTTCATGTCAGAGGAGTGAGCTATTGAGGATAGCAACCATTCTTCATGTTGTTTTGCGCGTTTAATAACAGTTCGTAGAGGGAAATATGGCTCCTTTCACATCGGATCAGTTCGGACAGTATTTGCAGCCTGAGATACTTTCCTAATATCAAAGTTTCATGACTTGCATTTTAAACTCCGTTGATGATACATCGGTATATACTGGTAGCTGTTAGGGTTTACACTAGGATGATTATCTTCGAAATTTTAAAGCCTGTTAAGACTTGTCCCTTGGGTTGGTGATTTTCTGACCCAAGTGACACCTCTTTCGGGTATTCTGCTCTTTTCCTTGATCCGCTTAGTTTGGTTCTCTGATCCTTAGCTCCACTCATTGCAGACATGCATAAGGGACAATACTGAGCACGGAGAGGGGGTGGTGCTTAGTGAACCCTCTCCGATGCTTAAATGAGTTCGGGTTCTAGAAGGAGAAAATACTTAGTGAGAGGACAAAACTAAATATGCAAAGATGTAAACCTGTTGGAATGAATGGAACTTGTGGATTATATATAGGCTACGGGGATTAAGGTGGCCTAATGACACTGTTAATCCCTAAGCGTACTTAATTAGCACATAACGATAGGATTAGACCCTTAATAGAATGGAGAGGTGAGCAAAAATGGGTTAAGTGTTGGACAGGTAAAAGGGTGTCGGGACGCCGCGGAGGGCGGTCCGGGTGACAAGTTCTGGGACGTCGGGCACACCCCTCGTGGGGGGTACGACGTCTGAAAGGGTTCCCGAGGCCTTTGGGGTCGGATGGAAAATTCGACCCCCAAGGCTGGGGGTTGGTCCAGGCTGGACCTATCCTTGGTGCGGGGATACCGGGTGTCGGAACTTTCGGGGTCGGGCTGAAAATCCGACACCAAAGGCCTGGGGTCAGGTAAACAGACCCGGTCAAACCTAGGTTTGACCGGGACACCCGATTTCTATACAGAGAGATCGGGTGTGCACACCCGATCAAAGTATGGTTTGACCGGGTTAGCATGTCCGGATGCTCGGGCGGGAGTTTTTTTCCATTTGGACCGTTTTTTCGCGGGTAACGTGTTCGGGTTGAAGTTTCAAATTATAATCGTAAACGGGGTGATCAAAATAAGACAACCCGAAGGGAGACGGGTTCAAATTGGGCATATATCCATCACATGCCCTCGAGTCAACCAATGATTAACCTTGATTTACTCTATTTTATGATGGGATGACACGCATAATTTGAAACCTTGTTGTTACCTTTTGACGAATCCTTTGCTTGTCTGTAGGCGCCTTTTCCGGGCCTTATCCTTAGTTTCTCAAAATAGAGGGAAAAATAAACGTTAGAGCAAACGGGGACGCGTCTAGACATGTGGATGTAAAAATCCGATTTTCTCTTCTATGCACTTAAAAATACGTACATGCACGAGGATGCGATGCAATCATGAATATGAACTAGTGCGATCTAATTTCAGGTTATCATAATCAATATGTGTTCATGAGGGGTGAGCTATATCTGTGAAAAAATATTTAGACCGGGTCCGAAAAATTTCTATGTATGGGAATATAGGATATATACATATGAAAAATGCTAATTCGAGTGAACATGGATATATCATGAACATGAAGGTCTGTACTAGCATACATGCTAGTATATATATATATATATATATATATATATACACGTTAATTAATACTTAAGTTTAGTGTGACACATTGTCTTGAATTATATTTTTTTCTATTCTTTTGAAGATGATATATTGTATGTATATTTTTTTTTCAATTAATATTTTGTTCTAAATCTAGAAGGATATTTATTTAATAGTAGACATTAAACTTAGAACTTAGGATACAAAAAGAAATTAATATATTTTCAATGAGAGATGAATTAAGGATTCCTTATCGTGCTTTTATATTTTAGTACAATTGATTGATTTATTTTATTATATTGTTTAAAATAGTAAGTGCTTACGTGGCGGCTTATGGTTTTTCGAAGCCAAACTGTATAGATTTGCTATTTAAAAGGAAACTTTTAATTAATTTTTTTCTTTAAATTGTGTAGAGACAAAAATAGGAGATAAAAATACTTTTTAATTTTGAATCAATCAATATTATGTATCTAAATTTAGAGAACCTCTATTAAATACCGGTTAAATTAGGCAACGCTGACTGGACAAATTGTCCACGTGTCAGCCAGGGAGCTTCTGATACCGAATTAATATAATATAGTAGATATGCTAAATTCTGATAAAATAAATGGGCTAATCTAATTCTGTTTTTAGCCCACATAAACGCCGAACAAATCCATCTATTTTATTTAAAAGAAAGTACAGCTGTACTAGCAGCTTACTGCTTGGGTAACTTTACGTTTCAAGCTTCGTCTTCGTATAACATTTGGATTTTGCCACTCCAAGCCCAAAGCAGCCATCAATAAGAATCCTTTCCTTCTTGTTCCACCTGCTTTCACTCTCTCACTCTGTTCTTGCTCTCTCTCTCTCTCTAGTCTCTACACTGTGTAGTTATCTTATCTCGTTCAAGGTATGATATTCCATTCAATCTTGTTCTGCAGCATTTAATCACTTCGCGCTCTGTATTTTTCTCACTCCTCTGGTGCCATCACTGCATTCATCTGCCGATCGGTTTTTTCAGTTTGATTCTGCAGCTCTCGAGGTTGTTTTCATTTTCGATTAAATGCTTTTGAGGTTGCAATGAACTACTAGCTCAGCGGTCATATGCATGCGCTGGGTTGAATAGAATTTTGCTTCGATTGCTCTACTTCTTCTGATTTGACTGATGAAGAACAGTGATTAGCTTGGTATAAGTATAACCAATTTGAGCACAGATCGTCTTGCAGTAACTCTCGTTGTTAGTAAAGAGCTGAGGATTCTTGGTATAGAGTGATCGAGTTGTATTTCACAGTTTATCAGTTCACTTAGATGTATACATCTTGTAAAATTAATATTATGCAAGGTGCTTATTGCCGCTTTATGTGCTTCCAGTGAAAATATGGTGGAAGAGAAGTGTATAATAGCGAAAGATGTTACCGAAGTGAGGAAACTTCATTACTGTATTAGGATTAACATTATGATTACTTTTAATTCTAATGAACATGACTTGTTTTTGCTGACATTTTTGTTCGGTTCTAGTTGATTGGGAACACGCCATTGGTATATCTAAACAATGTAGTAGATGGCTGTGTGGCTCGAATTGCGGCCAAGCTAGAAATGATGGAGCCCTGCTCCAGTGTCAAAGATAGGTATTGAACTGATCTAGATTGCTAATACTCTATTACCTGATGCATCAAATTCTTACACTTGATGGCATAAGTTTTTTTAAATGAGTTGGTCACATTCATTTATAGGATCGGATATAGCATGATAACTGATGCAGAAGAGAAGGGTCTCATCATCCCCGGGGAGGTTAGTAAATTGTAGTTTATGTTCATGGTATCTCTTTTTGTAAATATGAACAATTTTGATTTGCCCAAGTTTTTGCAAATTTCCTGTTTGATCGTTGCCTACCAAAACTAAATTAAAAAGTTCCTTTGCATATAGAGTGTCCTGATTGAGCCTACAAGTGGCAACACTGGAATTGGATTGGCATTCATGGCAGCAGCGAAGGGCTATAAGCTGATAATCACGATGCCTGCTTCCATGAGTCTTGAAAGAAGAACCATTCTTCGTGCATTTGGAGCTGAGCTTGTCCTTACAGATCCAGCCAGAGGCATGAGAGGGGCTGTTCAGAAGGCCGAAGAGATCATGGCCAGGACACCGAACTCTTACATTCTTCAGCAGTTCGAGAACCCTGCCAATCCCAAGGTATGTTTAGCTTCAAAATTGAAGTAGTGTTGTTTTTGAGTTGGAAGCTCAAAAACATTTCTAGTGTGGACAAACTATTGTTTTCCTTTTGAAGAACATGGTACAAGACAAAAATAGTGTTGGGAATGTCCTGTAGTTCCAAACATGTATTGTTGGTAGAAATATAGAACATCAGGATCTTTCTGGTAGAGAAAAATGTTTTCAGTTTCCTCGTCTGAATAAAAGCTTAATGACTGAACATGTGTTTAATGTACTAGTTAGTAACTTGTTAGACCACCGTTTCATGTACTACTAATAGGTTGACCTTTTAGTTTACTTATATTCTCATGATATTGGATTTGAAATCTTTTCTCCTATTTTTCCATTTAGCATTATTTAGAGGGCTAACATGTTATGTTTTTTTTTTCTTTTAAGAAGAAGAGTAATTAAAAAAGTTGTTACTGGTCCCAACCAACCCCAAGTTGTTACTGTGTCTTTAGATCCATTATGAGACCACTGGTCCAGAGATTTGGAAGGGAACGGGTGGGAAAGTCGATGCATTTGTTTCAGGAATAGGGACTGGAGGGACAATTACAGGTGCTGGGAAGTATCTAAAGGAGCAAAACCCAGACATTAAGGTCAGAATAGTAATTCCTTTTACGTTGGAAATTTGTTTGGTTTAATCCCCCAATAAAACTTCTCTAGTTCTCACTCTCTTATATCATCTATTCTTCTGTGTTAGCTTTATGGCATTGAACCACTTGAAAGTGCAATTCTGTCGGGAGGGAAACCTGGTAAGGTTTTTTCCCCAGCATATATGCTTTAGCAGAAACAAACAATTAAACCTTACATATATTTTGATAGTTTTTTCTTTGATTTGACCCTTCTTTGCTAGCTTTTCTCTGTTAATATTTGGTTTGCCATGAGAAACAAAATGATTTGTCCTATGGTTCTGTTTTGTGGAATCACATATTTCTAATGCTAAAGGTCCTCATAAGATCCAAGGTATCGGGGCTGGTTTCATCCCCGGAGTTCTGGATGTCAATTTGATTGATGAGGTTGTCCAGGTGATTCCTCTAATCCTACTTTGTTTTTCAGCCTTATCTTCAGTTGGATGTTATTTTTATTGTTTTACAGATATAAATTGTTCGAATCACCATGATAAAAATTTCAACATCAATTAGGTTTTGTTAATCTTCTTATTGCTTAATTACCCGTCTTCCCAGATTTCAAGTGAAGAAGCTATTGAAACAGCAAAACTTCTCGCACTGAAGGAGGGGTTGCTGGTAAGTTTTCGTGACTCTAATTGGTTTTCAAACTTGTTCCAAGATGCTTAGTAAATTCTTTCCAATCTTTTCAGTAATCTCACTCTTTGCTTATTCGTGAAAACCGTTTACAGGTGGGTATTTCATCGGGTGGTGCTGCTGCAGCTGCAATTAAGATCGCGCGGAGGCCAGAGAATGCTGGGAAGCTGATCGTGGTAAGTTTTAATCTGCTGCTATCTTTAATGGAATTAACAAAATAGTTTCCCTTTTTTAGATTAGATTAGATCTTAGATTGAGGGAAATGCTTTCTAATCCAAATTAAAAAAAGAAAATACAAATGACTTCTTTTCCCAAGAAATCCATTGGGATTTCTTTTTTGGTCACTTGATAGTGGAGAGGAGGATTATTGAGTTGGATCTTCCTTCAGATATTCAAAGGAAGTTGCTAACTGAGCTAAATTTCACCGATTTCGACTTTCTGATCTACTTTCTACTCGAAAGTAGAAATGCTGGATGAATAATATTGCTGTCCAATTTGTAGCTCTACGGATCCTTGTCTATTTGAATTAATTTTAAGGCATGCATTGCTTATGTTCGTCTCTCCTTTCTTTCATAGGTGGTGTTCCCGAGCTTCGGAGAAAGGTACCTCTCCTCAGTCCTATTTGAGTCCGTGAAAAAAGAGGCCGAGAACATGGTTTTTGAACCTTGAGCATTCCTTTATTGATTCAAAAAAGAGAGGTATAATCGTTGTATTGCCATTGTGAAATACCGAACTGAGATAAAAATTTCGATTTTCTGAGATATGTGCGGTTTTTGTGTGTGAGGTTGAGTTGGTACCTGGTTGAGTTTTGCATAAATAAGTCTCAGCAAACAGATTCCTCTGTGTGTGTAATTACTCTTTGTTCATGCACCAACTAGGTGTTCTGACTGAGCTAGTTCGCATTACACCATTTATTCTTTATTATATATATATATATGGTGTTGAGGAAAACACATAATATCACCAATTCGTGCTTTAATGATAATAATAAATGTGATATGATAATACTAATTAATCATCAAATTTATTAAATTTCTCTCTTTTAGTGTACCTAAGTGTCTCTTCTTATACAATAAAATTAATTACAATCATAGGTGTAAATTACATTGATATTGCTGAGGGTCATAGAATTAGTATGTATATTATTTAGATTGTGTCCTCGCATAAGGTGACTTTCTAAATAATTTGTTATTTAATGAAATCACAATAATTAATTTATTATGTATAAGAGAGTAATTGTATCTTTCAGTAAAAATCTATATATATATATATATATATATATATCTACTATATTAATTCGGTACCGGAAGCGCTATGGCTGATCTACTATCTACTATATTATATTAATTCGGTATCGGAAGCCCTCTGGTCGACACGTGGACAGTCTACGCAGTCACTGTTTCCTAATTTAATCGGAATTTAATAGGGGTTCTCTAAATTTAGATACATAAGAGCATCCACAATGGTTTTACATAAATTGTATTCTTTAAAGTTGCCACGTAGACATTTATGTGCACTTTAAGTAATACGTAAATTTAAGACACACGTAAAAAATATTTTCTCTACAATCGTATTACTTAAACATATTCCTTAAATATATTTTATTGTTAAATTTTCAACAACCACCAATAAGATATTAGCATTAATTATAAAACGAATTAATTTATAATAAAAAATTGGTTACGTAATACATAGTGCATTACTTAAATTTAAGTAATGCTTTATGTAAAAACATAAATTTACGTGTGGGTCCCATCTTTAAGGAATGCTATGTAAAACCACTGTAGATAGTTTTTATTGCTTTACTTAAATAAATATGTAGGACCCACGTTTACGTAATTTTTACGTAATACCACTGTGGATGCTCTAATATTGATTGGTTGAAAATTAAAAAGTATTTTTATTTCCTATTATGGTATCTACGCAATTTATAGAAACAAATTAATTAAAAGTTTCCATTTAAATAGTAAATTTATACAGTTTTGTTCCGAAAGACCATAGGTCGCCACGTAAGCAATAATTAATAACTTAAATATATTAACAAAGCACGATTAGAATATTATAGGCATATAGCCTCCGAGGCGTGTCTATATTTACCTGAATATATATATTTATATTATTTCCTCAAAAACTTTATAACCTCCCGGGCGTGTCTATATTTATCCTAATATATACATCTATATTATTTCCTAAAAATACCATTATAAACCCTACCGGTGTGTCTTTTTACACTAATATATATTCTTCACAAACCATTTTAAACCCTACCGATGAAGTTTCAAGCTTATTTAATTCAATATTTCATGCGTTTCGTCCCAAAATAAAGCATAACTAGGGTTTAGGGCACATACTTCTCACCATCCATGCATTTGGGGAGTTTCAAACTTGGTTATATCGATCAAAGAGGTGAAGATGGTTAGAGGCCTCACTGATGATGAATGTTAGGGCTGGGCATAAAAACCGGTTCGGGCGAACCGAACCGGAACCAAACCGGAACCGAACCAATACAAACCGGTTCTGACTGAACCGGTTCTTAAATGGTTCGGTTTTGATAAGGAATATATGGAGCGGTTTTCAACTGGTTCAAAACAGGTTCCGAACCGGTTTTGAACCAGTTTTTCAGAACCACTTTTATTACATAAAGCCTAAATTGTTAAATAGTAACACACTCTTACATCTTTTTTTTTTGGTAGATTAAAGGGCTATAAACAAGCCGAGTATCCGGCAAGATCGAACTCGACTCAGTTTACTCGAGATCGAACTCGACCGAGCCTTAATTTTTCAAGCTCGAGCTCGACTCGGTGCCATACTTGACATGTTCGAGTTCGGCTCGATAATGTTAAAAATTCAATTAAATAATAAATGGTGCATCTTAGCTCGAGGTCGAGCTCTTCCTCGACTCAATATATACATATATAATATTATTACGTAAAACTCGAAAAACTCAAACTCGAACTCGACTCGAATATGCAGAACAAAAAAGCTCGATTAGGCTCGCGAGCCTCTCGAGTCGAGTACAAGTGAATTCGAACTCGACCCGGTATCAAAAAAAGTTCAACTCGACTCGAAATTTAGCGAGTCGAATTTGAATATCGACCAAACCGATCTCGAGAAGCTCACGAGTAGCTTGAATCGTTTACACCCATAGGGTAGATCCTTCACTATTTGGGTTTGGTTCATATGGATATAAAGGTGGCCGTAGCTGATTTGTTTACTTATATATAGTTATTATATATTATGTTAGCTCATATCAGTTCTACAGTCAATTGAGTTTAGTTTTGAACTCGAAACTTAACTTAGGAATAGTTCTATATATTGGCCGTATATTTTGAATTTTAGTAAAAAAAAAAGTGTATATTTTGAATTTTAGTAAAAAAAAAATGAAAAAAGGTTCAAAACCGGTTCGAACCGGTTCAAAACCGGTTCTCCTATGATTCGGTTCTATGACCTAAAATCTGGTTCGGTTCTTACCTGGTACAGAAAACCAACTGAACCTAAAATCTGGTTCCGGTTCGGTTCTGAACCGGTTCGGCCAAAAACCGAACCATGCCCAACCCTAATGAATGTGGAAGCTATGTTAAAATTATTCTTGAACTTCCCGTGATTGAAGTAACAAAATTGGTTGATGAAGGTGTTGCAATGTAAATCTGCACAAGAACAGAAGTACCTTAGAAACGTACGTCTGCAATGCTAATTCTTTACATAGCCATGCATGTACTTTCATCCTTGATTTATAGAACTCACTTCTTGCTCATTCGTTTCTTTGTAATATTTTTCATACCAATTCGCTTACTGTACAAAATATATTTAGTTTTATATGCATATATATCATATATGTATATTATTACCTTTTTATATTCTAACTAAAATTTAATTAACATCAAATTTTATTATTATTCAGCCATCTATATACCTTTTTCTTTTAGTATCTTAATTAATATTTTATTATTCTTATTCTTACTATAAAATAATATGTAGAGGTTTAGGTTCGCTTTGAGGGTAGTATGGGACCATCGTCATTGGGTTGGTTTGGGACCATCAGATACAAACCACACCGTCAAGAAAAGGACATTCGATAAAGGTTGGGGAGTTGCAATTTCCAAAATTGTGAATAAATTCTAATGTTGATATTGTGGTTGTTGCTATTAATTTGTCGAATGGAATGCTTAATTTTCTAACATTGATATTGTAGCTTTGGGAAGCTCTCTAATTTACTCACCGACATGAAGTGGGCCTTGAATGAACGACCGGAGCTGTAATTACCAAATTTGTGAGTAATTCTAATGTTTTTTTTGGTCAAAAGAGTAATTCTAATGTTAATACTTGATGTTGTGGTTGTTTCTAAAATGAGCAATGCTACGGCATGCGATCAAAACATGCGACTTGCATGCGAGATGGAGCAAATTCAACACCAGTTAAAATAAAGGATCTCTTTTAATTAATATATTAACAAAAAAAAAATGGTTGTCCAATATTATTGCTCTTATTTACTTTTTTTTCTTCTTTCCAAATTGCTCTTATTTACTAATTGGTATCAAATACTTAATATCAAGTCATTTGTTGTAGGGAAAACAACATAAATAATCCTCGAACTTTACTCATTTTTCTATTTCTGTCCTTGAACTTTATTTTTTTCTATTGATGTACTTGAACTCGTCAAATTCATTCTCTTTTAGTCCCGTGTTAAAATTTTACTGTTAATTGTGGGTGATTAGATGTTGATTAAGCAAAAAATATTGACATGGACAAGTTGGCATGTCATAGTTTTGGCCACATCATGTTTAGTGCCTTTCATTTTCATGTTTTTTTTTATTTTTTTTTATTTTTTTCTTTATTTATTCATTTATTTATTTTTTAGTTATTGATATATATTAAAAAATATGATGTGAACCTAAATATGTCATGTTAGCTTGTCCACATCAATATTTTTTGCTTAATCAGCGTTTAATCACCCACAATTAACAGTAAAATTTAACGACGGGACTATAACAGAATGGATTTGACGAGTTCAAGTACATCAATAGAAAAAAATAAAGTTTAAGGACAGAAATAGAAAAATGAGTAAAGTTCAAGGACCATTTATATTGTTTTCCCCCTTTGTTGTACTTCTAAAAGTAGAGAGCCACCACCCTTCAGTTAGTGAGTATTTGAGTAATATTAATGTTAGTCATTTAATCGTGTGCGCAAAATTTTATTTCAAAATGATTTTTTTTTAATTATAATACAATTGATTCGTAAAATTAATTTCAAAATTAATAGGTTGAAAGAGTATATGCATTTTATCGTTGATTATTTTATTATAGTAGTGTATATAAGTTTGAATTATATGATATTATATTATTTGAAAGGTTTACATTCCTAATTTTATATGAAAATAGATATTCGTAAATTAGAGTACCGTAAAAAATGTATAACTCTTTATTAACTTGTGAGTGATAATTATGTAGCATATATGAGTAATATTAATTCATATTTCAGTTAAATGTGGTTACTATAATATAATATAATCTGATCTAAATAATGAATAAGAGACACATCATAAATTATATATAAACTAGTTATTAACGCATGCGTTGCACGCGCATCGATCATTTAAATTTCAAGATATATAATCTATCTTAAGTTTACTAATATTTATAATTAGTCAAAGTAAAATATAGGCAAGTTGATTTGTTGTGAGTAACAAATCTATGTGATAGAGAAGAGCGACATAACGTAATTCAAATTTGATCTATACAAACGTAATTATATACATTATCACAATACCATCAAAATTTGATTTAACAATAAAGATAAAACTAAATCAAAAAAATATAAAGTTTAGAGTTGAATTTACAAAAATATTCAGTTAACATTAATTAGGTTGTACACAATGTGACTGGATTAACAAATAGAAGAACTAAATTAATAGTTTGAGTCCCATAAATATTGGACGATGAGTAAAATGTTATTTGTACGGGGTCAAACTTCAAGAACCACATTTCACCCATATTTTGACTTGTTATATATATAATTTGGTAAGTGGCTGATATATGTGATAGAAAAATTTCAACAGGCGGAACATATATCACTCGATCTATATAATTCGTTGAATAATTTTTTTTCTTTTACATGTATCCGAAATTTGAATAGAATGAGTATGATAGGGTTGACTTAAATTGATATGAATATTGGATTGTTACTATTACATGCCGACTAAGCGACCTTAAAAAAATAACAAAATTTAAATAATGATTTGTAATAATATTAAAGATAAATAAATATTTTTCAAATATAGTAATGACTAAATTATTAATTTTATAAAATATAGGAATTAAATATAATATATTTTTTGTTAATAAAATGAAAAGGTGTCAAAGATGTCTATTGGGGGTGAGGACCCAACACAAATAATATATTTGTATGTATAGATAATTAAATTAAATTAAATTAGCATGTGATTATAACAAAATAATTTCTCCTAATTAATTCTGATAAATTTTCTTAATTTCTTCATGGGTTGAGGTTGGAACCAAATTCAACGAATAATTTTTCATAGTGTAAGAGATAAGCGTGTCCTCTAAAAGAATACAAGTTTAATATTTCTAATTCAAACAGGTATCAGCAAAAATAATAACATATGAATTAATTTTTAGAAGAAAAAAAAACTAACTGCTTAAAGATGTGCAATTTTGGAAAGCGGAAGATTTTTAAAATTAATAATTAAAGAGATCCATAATTCTAATGGAGGTTTAACTTTAGTCCTGTCGCATGCTAATCGCAGTTCTATTCGCATGTTTTAGCATTTCTGTTCTAAAATTACATGTTATAACCATGAGTGTTGAATGGAATAAATGATTATCATCTGTCCAATTTTTTAAATATACATATAACATAGGTTATTTCCTTATTTATGTTCATAAATGATTAAAATAAATAAATATTATATCTATGAAAATTTTTAAATTATTTTTATTCCTCAAATCTAATTTTAACCATTTTACTTTTTGAACTATTTTTAATGCTAAAGTCAATTTTTTAATTCTATTTTCTTTCCCGCGCGGTGCGTGGGGTTAGCATCTAGTATCTATTATATTATATTAATTCGGTACCGGAAGTCCTCTGGCTGACATGTGGACGGTTCGTACAGTCAGTGTTTCCTAAATTAATCGGAATTTAATAGGGGTTCTCTAAATTTAGATACATAATATTGATTGTTTGAAAATTAGGAAGTATTTTTATCTCCTATTTTGGTCTCAACGCAATTTAAAGAAACAAATTAATTAAAAATTTCCTTTTAAATTCAAGATCTATACAGTTTGGCTCCGAAAAACCATAGGCCGTCACGTAAGCAACATATATATAGAATAAAAAAATAACCGTCCATTAAAATATCACAATATATATTATATTAAACTATAACTATGGCAATGATAATGGTAATTGCAATATAATAAAATATTGCAATATAATAATATGGTAATTGCACTATAATCGTCACGTATATTATTTCTTTCTAGATTAAGTTTTGAAAAATTATATATATAACAATACTCTAAAACTCTAATCACACGCACATGAGCCGAATAGATCCAAATCGGCGTTGAAGTCAACGGTAATGCAGATCAGGATTACAGGGGTGATGGTAAAGCATGATGACGCATTATGTGGGTTTGGTCTTGCAAAGCCAGACGTTCTAAATGATCATGCGAACTATATCGAATACTTTCGGATCATGCGAACTATAACATGGATGTCTCGAGCTGTTTTTAGTTTCGACTGAAGAATGAAATAGGTTATTGTTATTTGTCTTTGTTATCATTATAAACACATATGTAACTTAACAACTTTGCCTCTTGCTAGAACTCAACACCATCTTCACTCAATATCACATCCATGGACAAGTAGAGTAATAAATCCACCCCTAATTCAGATACCGATTTGTAGCAACCACATTTTTTTTTTTTTTTTTTTTTTAATAACGTTACTAGCTCTATTTCTGTAACTGATTTCTTAATCTTTTGTATCATTTAATTATTTATAGGTCTTGGCCAAAAAATATATTTATTTATAGGTCAATACTACTCATTCGATTTCACTCATCGTCTTTGTTGCGTCCTGGATGAACTGGGTCGTGAGGACGCGTCTGTTCGCGTGGCTGTGCGGGCTTTTGGGCTGTAACCCTTCGTCGGGAAGAGGTTGGGCCACTGCCGAGTATTCGGTTGATTCCTCTGGAGGTCTGTGTCTCGGTACGGCTGTGTCTCAAGGAAATGTATGAGTCTTGGGAGGTGGTGGACTGTGCGCAAATACGGATGTCTGGGCAACGGTTCCTGCACGAAGGACCAATGCTAGCACGGAGAGGGGGGTGGTGCTAGCGGAGCCCTCTCCGAAGCTTAAGTCACTATAATGGCAAAAGAGTAATTTCTAGAGAGAGAATATTTCTAGAGAGAAGTCAGAGCTCAAAATACAAAAGTTGGGCAAATGAGAGAGTGTGTGAAAATGGGTGGCCAAGGCCTCCTATTTATAGGCTTCCTTGGGACCGGACCCGGTTTTAAAGCGGTTTGACGACGGTTCAAGAAAACAAGCGGTAACCGTTATCCATATTGGTAATGCGCGAACTTGACTTCTCTACGCATAACGGTAATCGCGGATACGGTAGTCGCGCGATACCCGAAATGCAATCCGGACCTCGTCGAAATTGGGCAATTCGGCGAGGTCCGGATTGCATGCAACCCGGACGTCCGGGTTGCCAACGCAATCCGGACCTCCGGGTTGCCAACGCAATTCGGACCTCCGGATTGCATTGCAATCCGGGGGTCCGGTCCGGACGCGCGTAATGCACTTCCGGAATGTTTTGACCCGTTAGGAGACGTTTTAAAACCGAGATGTAATTTTGACGTGTTTGCGAGGCCCGAAATGTAAATACGAACCCGAATTGGACATATATCCATCATATCCTAACTTAAAAATAGAGTCAAGATGGATATATGTCCAATTCGGGTTCGTATGATGGATATATGTCCAATTCGGGTTCGTATTTACATTTCGGACCTCGCAAACACGTCAAAATTACATCTCGGTTTAAAAACGTCTCCTAACGGGTCAAAACGGTCCGGAAGTGCGTTACGCGCGTCCGGACCGGACCCCCAGATTGCAATGCAATCCGGAGGTCCGGATTGCGTTGGCAACCCGGACGTCCGGGTTGCATGCAATCCGGACCTCGCCGAATTGCCCAATTTCGACGAGGTCCGGATTGCATTTCGGGTATCGCGCGACTACCGTATCCGCGATTACCGTTATGCGTAGAGAAGTCAAGTTCGCGCATTACCAATATGGATAACGGTTACCGCTTGTTTTCTTGAACCGTCGTCAAACCGCTTTAAAACCGGGTTCGGTCCCAAGGAAGCCTATAAATAGGAGGCCTTGGCCACCCATTTTCACACACTCTCTCATTTGCCCAACTTTGGTATTTTGAGCTCTGACTTCTCTCTAGAAATATTCTCTCTCTAGAAATTACTCTTTTGCCATTATAGTGACTTAAGCTTCGGAGAGGGCTCCGCTAGCACCACCCCCCCCCCCTCTCCGTGCTAGCATTGGTCCTTCGTGCAGGAACCGTTGCCCAGACATCCGTATTTGCGCACAGTCCACCGCCTCCCAAGACTCATACATTTCCTTTGAGACACAGCCGTACCGAGACACAGACCTCCACAGGAATCAACCGAATACTCGGCAGTGGCCCAACCTCTTCCCGACGAAGGGTTACAGCCCAAAAGCCCGCACAGCCACGCGAACAGACGCGTCCTCACGACCCAGTTCATCCAGGATGCAACAGGATACGTGTCCAATTTGAGTTTGACGCTAACCTTTCGGTTTCGATCGTTGGTTGGACGTAGATATCTTGATTTCGTCCGTCCTTTGATTTTTCCAACCGAATGACTTTGTTTCCTGTCATCACGGTTAGTGCAATAGGGAATGTATATGTGTAACGTGCAAGTACGATTACCGTCGGGGATATGGACAATTGGTAATACACCATGCGAACATGCCTCTATCAACATGTATGCATAAGTAATGGACATGGCAATATCGTAATTACGCAATGCAAGAAATAAAAAACCGTATGCTTCTAAAATGACTTAGTGATTATTCAAATCATGAATCATGCGATATGGAGACATACGCGTATGATGACAAGTTTGATACGTGCAATGTCAAAGTAATCATGTATGTAGAGATAAATACTTAGAGGAGGGCGGAGTATACCGTAAGTATTTGTAGATGTATTACTCATTTGATCCTTATCATCGAGGAGTCTCTTGGAAGTAGTCGCTTGTTGCTTAAAGAAATATTTCCTTAAGCGTTGTCGTATTTGCTCTTCGTGGTTCGTCATATTAGTTGCATTGCTTGCATGATAGCTTCTTGAGATGTTGATCCTTTTTACCGCACGTACCAACTTTGCTATGTGCGTTGACTTTTGATACGCGCGTTGACTTTTGATACGCGCGTTGAATTTTGATACGCGCGTTGACTTTTGATACGCGCGTTGACTTTTGATACGCGCGTTGACTTTTGATATGCGCGTTGACTTTTGATACGCGCGTTGGCGTTAACGGTTGAGTGTCAGGTATAGACTGTTGGTTATTGCCTGCAAGTATGCTAAAACACTTAGAAAATATTTAAACGATATCTAATGTTTGTTACCATAGATGTCGTCGTATGAGCTTTAACGATGAGCGTTGTAGGTGTGCTTAGGGGGCATAGCTACTTGTTGTATGCAATCCATCTTTGTCGACATGTATGTGCGTACATGGAAACACTTAGAAAATATTTTCTCCTTGTCGACATGCATCCTTGTCGACATGTATGTACGTACATGGAAACACTTAGAAAATATTTTCTCCTTGTCGACATGCATCATTGTCGACATGTATGTACGTACATGGAAACACTTAGAAAATATTTTCTCCTTGTCGACATGCATCATTGTCGACACTTAGAAAATATTTTCTCCTTGTCGACATGCATCCTTGTCGACATGTATGTACGTACATGGAAACACTTAGAAAATATTTTCTCCTTGTCGACATGCATCCTTGTCGACATGTATGTACGTACATGGAAACACTTAGAAAATATTTTCTCCTTGTCGACATGCATCCTTGTCGACATGTATGTACGTACATGGAAACACTTAGAAAATATTTTCTCCTTGTCGACATGCATCATTGTCGACATGTATGTACGTACATGGAAACACTTAGAAAATATTTTCTCCTTGTCGACATGCATCATTGTCGACATGTATGCACGTACATGGAAACACTTAGAAAATATTTTCTCCTTGTCGACATGCATCCTTGTCGACCTGTATGTATGTACATGGAAACACTTAGAAAATATTTTCTCCTTGTCGACATGCATCCTTGTCGACATGTATGTACGTACATGGAAACACTTAGAAAATATTTTCTCCTTGTCGACATGTATCCTTGTCGATATGTATGTACGTACATGGAAACACTTAGAAAATATTTTCTCCTTGTCGACATGCATCATTGTCGACATGTATGTACGTACATGGAAACACTTAGAAAATATTTTCTCCTTGTCGACATGTATCCTTGTCGACATGTATCCTTGTCGACATGTATGTACGTACATGGAAACACTTAGAAAATATTTTCTCCTTGTCGACATGCATCCTTGTCGACATGTATGTACGTACATAGAAACACTTAGAAAATATTTTCTCCTTGTCGACATGTATGTACGTACATGGAAACACTTAGAAAATATTTTCTCTTTGTTGACATGCATCATTGTCGACATGTATGTACGTACATGGAAACACTTAGAAAATATTATCCCCTTGTCGACATGCATCCTCGTCGACATGTATGTACGTACATTATGTGTGCGTATTTGCCCCCGTACTTAGAATCTTTTCACCATCTCTGGCTATGTATGCCGTATCCGTATGCTTGATGCGAACACAGGTTATATGCCAACTTCTGATAATATGCTGACACGTGGTTGTATGCCGACAGCTTGCAATATGCTGACTGTCATCCTGAATCAAGTACTTAGAAAATATTCCACCATTGTAATTTTGTATGCTGCGAGTATGCGCTCGGTGTTGTCACGCAAGGTTAATGTGTTGAAGAGGTTGCCCCCCTTGCGCGATACTTGTTACTTGTTGCACGAAGACTAATAAGTCTTGTACGTACGCAGTTGTCTTGCATGGAGCGTCTGTTGCATAAGTCCTTAAATAAGTGTTGGTGCGTGTTTGCGCACTGACTGGATTGTTGATAGCATTTTCCAGGATATCAGATCTTGCTATCCTCTTGTCAGAATTAGTCTTCCCACGGTTGTTACCATGAGTAAGTCCACTATCTCCATCTTGATGGGAAAAAGCTTGTCTTTGCGGATAGCTGATGTGTATAGAAATCCATTTGTTGAGAGGAATGTTCATACAAGTGCCCCCGCTACTCTGGAGTCTTCGGGCACGGTCGCGGTGAAAGGCTTGTGAGTAAGACGTCCCATTGTATCTTCTTTGAACTTGTTAATTTTCCAAGTTATCGCTGGCTTGCAGTTTCTGTCTTTAGCATAATTCTCGAAAGATCCGACGCAGGGGCGCGTTCCTCGAGCGATTCTTAGTTCTTTATGCTGAGCATGACCGTGCTAATTTCTTCTTGTGGTAAAGGAAATAGAGTTGAGGGTTGTGCAGTGGTGTCTTCTGCCCCCCGGTCGAGGGACCGGCCCAGGGAGGAGCGTTACTCCTACTGAGGTAAGTGTTTGTTGATTGCTGATTGTCGCCCTTATGTTGAAGAGCTATGTTGTGTTGTATGTTGAAACAATCATTCTTGTCGTGTCTTCTATGTGGATGACGACATTGCATTTGATGCTGACATTATAGACTTTTTGCCATAAGTCCTTAGAGATGATGTAGACTCTTTATTGCTGTTGGTCTATCTGCTTCCAGCATGTTGAACCCTTTGTGAATGGGTTGATGTTGATAATTCTTTGTTCATGCTTTTGCTTGCATGATATTTCGTCACCTGGACCTGTTTTCAATAGTAATTATGTGATAACTTGTTAGTAATATTTCATACCTTGAGTTATCCATGTTGTCCATATGCTTTGGACTTGAAAGATAGGATATATATCCTTAGATGATGAACATGATGTCCATAGTTGCGACTGTACGTCGCGCATTGTTAAGTGTTGTGATCGCCCCTCTTGTCTAGACTCCAAGGCATGGCGAGATGGGTAGAGCATAGGATGTTGCGACTTGCACACTATAGGTTTTGTTTGGAGAGGACGGTGGCAACTTCTGCTTGTTCCGCCGGGTCTGTGTTTATTGAATGTGGATGACTAGTAATGTAGACATAGTCCCTGCAGTCGTGACCAATAGCCACTTCCTGATTGATAAGTTGAGAAGCTCTCCTGATTGTTTGCATGATGCATTATGCATATTGCCCTTCTTTCCTGAATAGCTTGCCGCTATATGTGTTGCAACCTGCCAAGTATTTTTGCGTATAGCAATATTTCTCAACAAGTAATGTATTTGAAAGGTGTTATCTTGGCTAAGCAAGATAGTAGTTTATACCGTCTCTTAGTTCCACTCTAAGGCGACGTTGTACAAGACTCGACTTGTAAATTTTTGAGTTTTAAACAGGGTGCGCACCTGCCAGCGTGTATCAACCCGCGTTGGGGAAGCATACGTAAGAGTATTATTTGAGAGGTGTTATCTTGGCTAAGCAAGATACTAGTTTATACCGTCTCTTAGTTCCACTCTAAGGCGACGTTGTACAAGACTCGACTTGTAAATTTTATGAGTTTTAAACAGGGTGCGCACCTGCCAGCGTGTATCAACCCGCGTTGGGGAAGCATACGTAAAAACATTTTAGTTTTTGAAGAAGCATTTTGTGAACCCTAAAAAGTTTGTTGGTAAAATATTTGAAAAAAATATTTTGACATTGAATGTGATACATCCAAAAAACCGTGTTGATAAAATTTTTGGAAAGGTGTTTGATACATAAAATATTTGATAAAATATTTGGCAAAATTTTTGGTAAAATATTTGAAAAAATATTTGTGATACATGATTCCTGCGTCCAGGGACCATGTAACACTTTTTTGAGAATATGAATTGTGATGCATGCTTTCTGCGTCCAGGAACCATGCAACACGGTTTGAAAATCTGTAGTACGGAATTGTCATCTTAACCAGAGGACTTTTGCCGTATAAAACGAACCCTGATGGCATTCGTAATATGGGAGTGTCTTCTAAATAGAGGACATGCGCCATGAAGAGTGCACCCTAAACAGGATATATGCACTTATTATAGAGTGGGGTCGTTGTCTAAACAGAGAACTTCCGTCACTTAAGGGGTGATCAGCCCCGTATGCCCATCCTGTTCTTAATCCAGGGAATGGCTATGAACATGAGGATTTGCCTCTAACCAGAGATGTCACAGCATGTCATTTTTTAGAAGTAAACATGGGGCTTGTCTTTTAAAAAAGAGGATACCACAACATGCTATTTTGATAGAAGGCCTTGGCGTTATTCCAAGGTATTTTGGTAGTAGGTCTTGGTGTTAATCCAAGATATTGCTTGTAGCTGACGCCCTGAATAGTCGTCGTTTTGATAGTAAGTCTTGGTGTTAATCCAAGACATTGCTTGTAGCTGACGCTCTGAATAGTCGTCGTTTTGATAGTAGTCCGCAGGTTGTCATTGTGGTATATAAGTTGGTTGTACACATAGCTTGATGGCTTTGTGTTGCCGGCATCTTCTAGAGATAGACGCCTATGTTATGAATGGAGAAATAAACTCCTTGTTGGTGTAGATAACAGATATGTTGGTGTTGTATAACATAAATCCCTCCTTGAACACAATGCTTAGCTTGTATTGTTGAAGTAGATTTTTGTGCATGGGTTACTACTTGGCATCATTCCTGAGTAGTAATCGTAGTGTAGCATGTACCTACGAGTAGAGTTACTTTTGTCAAATAATCGCAATTTTTATAAGTTTACAAAAGTATGAAGTCATGAAATTTTCTTTTTACTTATGCATATAATAATTAAAGTAAAGGAATCTGATACAAGGATTCCTTGTTTGTGTAGGAAACTTCCCTGAGTGTGGATATGATAGGTGTAGATCATGATAGGCATGTATATATGTTAGGTAGAATTGTCGAGCACTTGTCAGCTTGGTGCCCCCCAAGTCGCTTGGCAGTTGTATCGTTGTTTCCTGATTGTTTATATTGTTTCAACTTCTAACAGTGCATGATCTGTCCTTGTGTAGTACCCTGACTTGTTTATTATTGCGACGCGATTTTTAGTCTTGCGCGTATAAAATGCTTGGAACTTTGTGTTGTTGACGCGAGTAATATGTGCGTAGTCGTTACTTGGCGTTATTCCAAGGTAATATGCGTCATAATAATGTACCTACGAAAGTAGATTTAACCTTTATTAGATATTTAGAGTTCGCACAACGGATTACAAGAAAGCGTCTAGTGATCACTTCTTTTGGAAATTACTGAGGCTAAACAGCATGAGTTGTACTTAATCTTTAAAAGATTTAACATAGATATGCGAAAAGGAGATAAGGAAGATAAAGGGATTGGTGATGTGTTTGACGTCCCCATAGGTGATCTGTTGGCTAGTTGATTCTGCCACGTGCCACATAGTTTCTCAATGCATCTAGCGTGTTGAGTTCTTCAATCTCTCCTTTTGGGGATGGACAAAAGTTGATGTCATGCCCCCAAGTTTTACTTTGCTTGTGTTGTTCTTCAACATCTTTGCCAAGGAAGGTAGTTGTTGACTCTAGTGGGCGGTGAGGTTTGTTTTCTGGGAGTGTGAGATTTGCTTCTTCTGCATTCATACTCCAAAGATTGTACAAATCGTCCCAATTGGTTCCATAGGTGACGTTGTTTTTCTGGCGTTTGGCGATAGGTGGATTATCATCCGCCTTTTCTTTTCCCTTGCCTTTTTCTGAAGACTTCACACAAGGCTTCCTTTGATGCTTATTGCCATGGTCGATATACTTCATCATTTTTCTAAGCTGTTTACATGAAATCTTAAGCTGACACAGCTGTCTGTCTCATGGCCACATACTTCGTGATTCTCGCACCATTTGCTTTTATCTTTTCCCAATGGGCCATTGCGGAATTTAAAGGGTTTTTTCCACAGCTTGGTCTCCTTCATTTCTTTCAGGATGACGGACAATGGTGTGTTCAAAGGAACACATATGGCGTGATTGGTATCTTTGAGCCTTTGGGTATCTGACTGGAACGGCCTCTTTTGTCGCGGTTGCCTCTTTTCCCAGGAGACGTGTATCTCTTTTTCAATTATTGCCTTCAGGGTTCTTGTTGTCAATCCCGTGATTGGGATGTCGTCGTCACTAGCAGGTTTTTCCCGTCCCTCCTTGTGACAGATGTCAACATCGTCTTGGCTTGTCCTTGTGGAAGGACCTTCTTTGTGTATTTTGGATGACTCTGCTTGAGTCTTCTTTGGAGGGCTGTTGCCTTGATCAATGAATTGCTTTAATTTGCCTTGAGGACGAAGCTGTTAATGCGGTTACGTAGGCTGACACAGCGGTCTGTTTCGTGACCGAAGACCTCGTGGTTTTCACACCACTTGTCTTTGTCTTTCCCCAGCGTACCTTTTCTGAAATTGTTCAGCTTTTTCCACATGTTCGCATCTTTCATCTCTCTCAATATCACGGATAGCGGAGCATTCAAAGGAATGTAGTCAGCGATGTTTACTTCTTTTGGCTTCTCGAAACCTTCTTGAAAAGGTCGTTTTGGCTGATGTTGCCAATTTCTTCCTTGCTGACCGCTTGAGGGCGGTTTTGCTTGATTCTGCTTTGGGGGTTGTTTCCATGCCTCCTTTTGGTGTTGTGCTATCACGTACAGGTTGCATGAGCGTGCGGCTTCGTGCCTTGGCTGTTGGTACTGGGAGGTACCCTCCGTGCATTGTGCGGAGGATGCATTTCTTGTTGGAGTGAAGAAAGCACTGGATGTGGCAACAGGGATGTGGAAGGATCCAAGTTGTCTTCTTATAGGCTTCTGCGAGGTTATGGGCAAGGCGTTGTGGTATGCAACGTGCTTCTTGTATTTTGACGAGAAATCCATGACATCTTCAAAGGCGGCATCCTTTATGTTAACTTACTCCAAGCTGGTGTCATCGGGCTCGTGCATTGTCTTTGCGGTATGGTAGCTTTTTGTTCGAATCACGTAGACGGCGCAAATGTTGCGTCCTGGATGAACTGGGTCGTGAGGACGCGTCTGTTCGCGTGGCTGTGCGGGCTTTTGGGCTGTAACCCTTCGTCGGGTAGAGGTTGGGCCACTGCCGAGTATTCGGTTGATTCCTGTGGAGGTCTGTGTCTCGGTACGGCTGTGTCTCAAGGAAATGTATGAGTCTTGGGAGGCGGTGGACTATGCGCAAATACGGATGTCTGGGCAACGGTTCCTACACGAAGGACCAATGCTAGCACGGAGAGGGGGGTGGTGCTAGCGGAGCCCTCTCCGAAGCTTAAGTCACTATAATGGCAAAAGAGTAATTTCTAGAGAGAGAATATTTCTAGAGAGAAGTCAGAGCTCAAAATACCAAAGTTGGGCAAATGAGAGAGTGTGTGAAAATGGGTGGCCAAGGCCTCCTATTTATAGGCTTCCTTGGGACCGGACCCGGTTTTAAAGCGGTTTGACGACGGTTCAAGAAAACAAGCGGTAACCGTTATCCATATTGGTAATGCGCGAACTTGACTTCTCTACGCATAACGGTAATCGCGGATACGGTAGTCGCGCGATACCCGAAATGCAATCTGGACCTCGTCGAAATTGGGCAATTCGGCGAGGTCCGGATTGCATGCAACCCGGACGTCCGGGTTGCTGCAAACCGGGGGTCCGGTCCGGACGCGCGTAACGCACTTCCGGACCGTTTTGACCCGTTAGGAGACGTTTTTAAACCGAGATGTAATTTTGACGTGTTTGCGAGGCCCGAAATGTAAATACGAACCCGAATTTGACATATATCCATCAGTCTTCACATAGCTCTCTCCATATGGTGAGCATCTCCTTAAACTCTGGAATTCTTATATCTGAACTCAATAATAATTATTTGATAAGATAAAAATCATGTTACTATCTTTTTAGCTACATGGATTGTAAAAACCCTAGCATTTGTATCTTATTTTATGTACATTTATGAATTTTACTTTCACTAGAATGTAATAAGATGACCATAAATATTTTAATTTATCTTAATTTTTCAATGAAGGCATCCAACATTCTTAGGATGGATACGGAGGAGCAACCTTAATACTAGCTAGAAGTAATGATCAAGGAGAACCCAAGAAAGAATAGGTAGAATAGAGCTAACTCGATCCAAATTAAATATGGTCGGTGGCTTTTGTTGTCCATGCTTCTTTTTTATGATTAAGTAACTAATATGAAATCATCAAATATACATGCAGGTTACAGACAAGGACAATACAAACTCATGAATTGATATCCGCATGGCTCTGACTTTAAGGTTACCGGACTCTTCGTCTAGAGGTTGAAGTAAGTACTTATGTGTCTCTTAAAAAAGATCAAATACACTTTTCTTCATAGTTGTCTCCTCTTATTTATATTGTAATTTAATGAGACGTGATTACCGAGATTATTATTGAACTCTAATATGTAACATGACTAAAAACTACTTTAAGACGAATCATTCATATAAATCATTTCACTCATTTTCAAATTATATAAATAAATATATATATATATATATATATATTATTTTCTTATTATTAACTTATTTGGTTAACTGTTAATATTTTTAGAGGGTGATACATTAAATAAAATACAATGACTTTGTCTTCATGAATGTCTACTTTAGACTTGCACAATTTATATACCCGCACAAGCCTTAGACTTTATGAGTATTTCTTTCCCAAAATAATGACAAACAATATCATTTTTATACCATAAATTCATGAATTTGATCCAACAATTGTATCATCTAATTTCTTTTATGATTTTGCAACTTGCAGCACCAGAAAACTTGGTTTATTTTCACAAAAATGGAAGCATCAATAGCCTTGGACTTGAAGAACTTGGTACTTGGTGTTATGGTATTGTCTAATATTGTAGTTTTTTTTATTAATTAAGTTAAATAACATGAAAGAACTTTTATGTATGTTGTATAATATCATAGCATTTTATATTAATAAATAAGTTTAAAAAAATCCTATGAAATTATTTGTTGTCATATAGTATTCCTCTTGAATATTTTTTTAGATATATATAGGGTATGAATTTTATTTTAGATATAGTAATTAATTTTCAAAGGTTTTAACGGTATCATATTTAGTTTTTTTTTTTTTTTTTTTTTTTTTTTTTACTGATTTAACATTCATTTTTAATACTTTTTATAATTTTTATGTGCACGGTTTATCATTTTTAAATTTTAGTTAGGTTTGTTTTTATGGGTTTTAAATTTTATTTAGTAGTTATTAATATTTAGATGTACAATTAACTAACTTTCATAATTTTTTATGGAGTTTGTTAAATTTTTTTTTTTTTTTTCAATTAGGTTAAATTAATTAAATTTGTGTATATTAGTCTCTGCTAAATGAACAAGCTAAGAGAAAATGTAGGGACAAATTAGAAAAGTGATTGATGGGTTCCGATGTAATCGTTAGCCCCGTTAACAGCCAATGGACGGCGAGTAGGTCCAGTGGGCCTCGCGAAAGCCTGGAAGGCCCAGAGGCCCAACGTGAAGGGCCCCGACTTAAGCGGTCCCGACATAAGAGCTGAACGCTCCCGACAGGAAGCCTCCGAGCAGGCCCCGATGCGCCTTAGTAAAGGCCCCGATAATATAGCCCCGCAGAGGCTGGACCTGTCCCGTAGAGACTGAAGGTCCTGGGTGGTGATCTAGAATGAGACAACTCTGGAGTCTCCGACAGGAGTCGGGACTTGTGATCAGAGGATAAACACCGAGAAACACGCCTATTAGATAGAGTAGTGGGAGACGGTTAGAGATAAAGATAAATTCCCCGAGATACGCAGGGCGTGCCCGAGATACGCGGAGTACGGGTAAGATACGCGGAGCGTGGGGCGAGATATACGAAATCGTGGCGAGATACACGGAATCATGGGTACAACGGCCAAGCATGGTCACAGGTAGCTGGGCAACTCCTCCTCCTATATAAAGGAGGAAGTTACCCCAGAAAACACATACTCTCTAATACGCACTTAGAATACTGCTGCCACCCCATTGGTTGTATACTCATTTAAGCATCGGAGAGGGATTCTGGGTCACCACCCAGGTCATCCCCTTTTGCAGGATTACGCGGAGCCCAGGAGTCCAGAGCATTCCATCAAGGACGTAACGGAGCTTCGCCTGTGATCCAACATTGGCGCCGTCTGTGGGAAACTTACAAAAAGTCAAGATAGTTTCTACCAGATCAATGGCCGGTGGTGGCAAGAAGAAGCAGGTTCAGGCTGGCAGTTCTCGTCCTGCAGGAACTGTGAATTCTCAGTTACCGGAACGTGTTGCTGAACAAGGTGAGAACCCCGCTCTTTCCCAGACAGGGGGGCAGGGTGATGGTTATGAGGTCTCAATCCGAGACACAGAGATGAACAGGCAGGATATCCCGCGCTGGGAGGAAGACGAGGCTCCCCCGAACCCGGTGGGCCATGGAGGAGAAAGAGTCCCGCGAAGGGAAGAAGGGTCGTCTTCGAACTCGGAGTTGGCCAAGGCAGTAGCAGAGGCTATGCCCATGTTCTTGGCTGCCATGGAGGCCTTGCTGGACAAGAGAGAGACCGCCAGGAGCGCGGAGGAGTTGCCTCCGCGAGAAGAGCTACCTCCACCCCCCCGAGGGTGGTCCCAGAAGAACAGGAGGTTCAGGAGGTTCCGCCCAGGAGCAAGGGCAAAGAGCCAGCGCATTTGGAGAAATTCGTGGTCGACGGCCCGGGACCAGTGCAAAACAGGACCATTCCCCTGAATGGCCCCATCACCCCCGATCAGGTGGTGAAGATCGTTAGCATCTGCATGGGTGATCAGAAGCAGATGACATCGGAGCTGAGGGATCGATCCTGTTAGGTTCCGAGATCAGGGTCAACGAGTGGTCGGCTCAAATCTCGTTCCTCACTGGAGATGTGGATGATCCGGTACTCTCGGGTAGCACTGTCTTAGCTGGCGTCCTTCCTTCCTTAGCTTCTCTTCTCCTTTCGCCCTGCAGAAGGGGCAGTACCAGGCACAGAGGGGGGGGGGGGGTGGTGCCTGATGAACCCTCTCCGATGCCTAAGTCAGTATCGTTTTTAGAGAGATAAAGCTAGAGAGATGTCAGAGCAAAATAATCCAAATTGCTAAGATGTCCAAATGAATAGTGGAGGTGGGGTATTTATAGGCAACGGTGTCATTAAGGTGGCTTAATGACATCGTTAACCTTTAAACACAGTTAATTAACCTTTAAACGCATAATTAAGACTTTAGGATACGGAGAAGGTAGGCGGCGTAAACCGAGTATGGGAGTCCAAAAATGGTGCCGGGGCCCTTGGGGGGAAGGGAAATCCGACCCCAAGGGTAGGGGTTGGGTGAGGGCACCCAACCCCTCCTAGGGAGGATGGGGTTGGCCAACCCCATCCCTCCTAGGAGAGATCGGGTTGGCCGACCCGATCTCTCCTAGGAGAGATCGGGTTGGTCCACCCGATCTCCCCTAGGGGAGATCAGGTTGGCTGACCCGATCTCCCCTAGGGGAGGTCGGGTGTGGCCACCCAACCTCACCTAGGTGAGTTTGACTCGGCCGGACGAGCTCTTCGGCCTCGTCCGTGCCGTTGGTGTTCTCGTGAAGTGTTCGGGTTGAAGTTTCGATTTACAATCAATAATGGGATGATAAAAATACAACGGTTCGGAAGTCAACGGGTTCAAATTGGGCGTATATCCATCACATGCCCCCGAGTCAACCAATGGCCTAACCCTTGATTGACTCTATTTCAGGATGGTATGATACGCGCAATTTGAAACCGGGGTTTTACCTTTCGTCTGAATGCTTGCTTACCCATGGATGCGCGTCTCCGACTTTGCCCCCTGCCTTATGTGATAGAGGAGTTGTAAACGTTAGAGTAGCGCGGACGTGTGCCTAAGCACGCGTCCGTCTGAGGTGGGAGTAGTAAATCTACCTTTGCTACAGGCGTGTATTCAAAAAAATACATGCTCGTATAGGGATGCAATACGAATGCAACTAAGTGACTTATGCTCCAATTTCGTGCCGGGATTTTGCCTAAGTGAGGAAAACTTTAATTTTGGCCAATTTTTTTTTTTTCTAAGTATGGGATGCTCAAAAATAAGTCTAACTTGATAATTTTTCTAAGTATGGAGATATACTTAGCCATAGTTAAAAGGGATAAAAGTGATGGTTTTTCTTTGGCCCTTGGATCTTACTTAAAGATAAATGGAGGGTGGTGATTAAAACTCTTTAAAAAACCCTACCATCTTTCAAATATAGAGGAGAGCTAGGAAAATACCTTAGTTAGTCACCATAGCCACCATCTTCTCTCTTTTCTTACCCTTGGAGAGCAAGAAAAAATTGGGAGCACACCCAAGGTAAGGGCCGGCCAAAATTCCGGTGGGAACCCGAAATTCCGGCCAACAGCTCCGGCGGGAGGCGACAGGGGACCGTTATCCACGACGGCGAGGGACTCCACGGCTTCGACGGGCGGCTACGGCGGCGTGGAGGCGGGACGGACCAGCAGACCAGGACGACGGCAAGGCTGCCGTTGACGAAGGCCACGTCTGGTCCGGCGAGGGCGATCGACGGCGAGGTGGGACGACTCCGGTGCAGCGTGCGGTGCTTTCCGGCGACGGTGGGGCGGCCGGAATCAACTCCGGCGACGACTGGACCTGACCTCCGGCGAGGGACTGATTCTCGGCGGTCTCCAAATTCGAAATCCGGACCCATTTATCACATCGGGTCGGGTTTTCCGAAGGTCCACTCTTTTCCTTTCCGTTACCGCGTAAAATGTTGATTTTTGAGTTGTCGATACTTGATTGCCGAAACTTGGTTGCCGATACTTGATTGCCGAAATTTGATTGAATGTGGGATTGTCGTGGATAGCCGTTGATAGTTGTGGATTTGGGAAAAAAAATTTGCCGGTCGTCCGGAGATGGTTTCTTGTCCGATTAAACTATCCCGGTTTTGAATTTGGTATTGTATCGCCATTGGTGTGTTGATCTTCGTTGGAGGGCGTAATGGTAATTTTGCCTGAAAACCGACTTTAGGTTCGGATAAAATTATTCGATTTGGTTGTCGTGGTGTCCTTGGGTCATGTTGGCTATCTTTGTTGGGTGTCTTCGAATTTGGTTGTTGTCGTTGGTCGAGTGTCGGAGTACTTCCGGTTTTTCGGAAATTTTCTTGTCTTGATATTTGCCATGTCGTGGCAGGTACTGTATTCCTGGTGGTGTCCGCGCACACAGACTCTACAGAGGCGTTACATCCTCCGAAGGATGAGTGAGTTCCTTTTCTCTTCTTTTTGTCGCATTTCTTCCTTTCCTATCATTAGCTTAGTGTCGCGATCTAAGCTGGGGTGTTAGTCGAAACTTGATTCGAACTTTGGGATTTCCTGCTACCTTTGCCTTAGGTCTCGCTGCCCTGTCGGAGAACCACCTCACTAGGTCCGATTACAATGAGCACGTTACCTTAGGAGATATCTGTCCCTTAGATGAGCCTCTATATCCTTTCCTCCCCTCCTTGGGGAATACCCGCGAGACGGTGACGGAGCCTCCTAGAGGGAAGGTCGTCGTGTACCCCTCCCAGATTCGATTTGGGTTGAGGTTGCCTTACTGCGATGACCTCATAGAGTTGAGCAGGTTCTTCAGGATTTCTCCTGTGAACCTTGCCCCCAGTGCCCTCCGTGTCTGGGTGGGCTTCCGGGTGTTGTGCCATTGGTACTCCTGGAAGTACTCCCTTGTTCTGTTCCGATGTTTCTACCGGTTCCAGTACCAGACGAAGGTGGGGTTTGCGAGTTTCATAACTCGCCATCCGACCTTCAAGGATCCCCGATTTGCTGATTTCGGGTTGAGTGGGGTCGAGTGGGATACCTCTCTTCGCTTCGTGGCCCGGAGCGACAACTCGGCCAGTCACTGGGCCAAGCATTACTTCTTCATTACGGATCGATACGTCACTTGGTCGGTATTGAATGAAGATCGGTCGGATGGTTGGCCTGCTTTTGGGGAGTTCTCCTCCGTTGATTTGGAGACTATGAAGATCATTCATGAGAGCAATAGGACTCGATCGTACTGTCCCGTGTCCTTAGTGACTGAGACGGATCTTTACGAGGCCGGGATCAGTTTGACTCCTGACTCCGGGGGTTCGGTATGTTACTTGGTCTTCTCATCTTTATTTACCTTCTGCTCTTCCTTTGTAGGTTGGTTTCATGGAAAAACCTATAACGTGCAGGGAGCACCTGTTGACCTGAGCAAGAGGAAGGCTCCTTCTAGCTCCACTCTGAAGAAATCCCCCATGCCTGGGAAGAAGGCTGGGGCCTCTGGTATGCTTCCTCCTGTTTGCTTCTTTATGATATACTTTGTGTTTTCCTTATCTTGTTTTTCTTACATTGCTAGGGCGTTCCCCCTAGGTGACCGAGAGGGTTGTCTCCGTAGGCAGAGACTCTGGACCTTCCAAGTCCAAGCCGCGGAGATCTGATTCTGAGGCCGGGGCCTCGGCTGCTAAGAGGAAGAAAGCTGTGGATCCTGCTTCGCCTGTTGCTCATCCCCCGACCCTATCTCGTGATAAGGAGATGGTGGTCGAAGAGGTTCCTTCCCTGGCTGACAAAGGGAAGCGACCTGTTGGTGGTGGTTCCCCTGCCCCCCAGCCGAGGGCGCGGTCCTCAGGTTTGATCTCTACCTTGTTACTGATCCTTCTATGTTTATATTTTCCTTTGACTTGCTTCGCTTGTACAGGTGGGCCTCCGACTTTGAGTCGGAAGGATTTCGCACGTCTTACTGATGAAGATGTTATTGGGTCTGAGTGGACTCCTTTCGCTGGTTTGAAGGAGTTCCACCTTGATAGCAGCTCCTCTTTGCGGACTCCTGAGGTTGGCATCCGCGTACTTCGCGGTGCCATCCCCCCTGGCGATCGTGTTGCTCAGCCCAAGTCTCCTGGGGAGACTCGGCGCTTTGTTCAGGGTGTACTCTCTCGTTATGCACCTGTGAGTTGTTCCTTGCTTTCTTCTTTATACTTTTATATTGGTTGTCTTTCGGTTACTCATCCCTTGTTTGAATTGTTAGGGTATGTCTGACATGGTGAACATGTCATCACTCGTGCTCGAGTTATCTGACGAGAAGAAGACCCTTGAGGACAGCCAGGTCTCTCTGAAGGCGGAGCTCGCCACTGCGGCTGAGAAGGCGCGCTTATCTGATATGAAGATGCAGGAGCTCAGGGACCAAGTGTCCTTACTTGAGACTACCGTAGGTAGCTTACGCCGGGAGGCTGAGGTTGCATCTTCGCTTCACTCTGAGGAGTTGCGGAAGTTGGAGGCTAGGTGTCGGGCGGAGGAGAGGACTGTCGCAGTGTCTGAGTACAAGGCGTCCTCTGCCTTTACTGTTGATTATAGCGCGCGGCTCACTCAGGAGATGAACCAGTTTGGTGAGTATCTGGTTGATCATATTTTCCGCATTGATCCTCAGTTTCCAGTTGGTGATCTTGGGGATTTCGGGCCATATGCTACTGGCTACATGGCTGTCCTTAGGGGTCAGGCTGCTGTTGCAGACGAGCCTGCCCCTACACAGGTGGATGCTACACCTGTGGAGATTGGTACTTCAGACTCCTCCTCTTCATCCATCTCTGCCGGTGGTTCAGCCTCAGGGGGTGAGGGTGACTCTCCCGAAGGTTCTGATTGATGTTTCCACATCTTGCTATCTTTGTATATATAACCGTACTCTTTCTCCCCTTTAATGGGTTGAGTATCTTTTGGGATTGTTATGGTGTTTGGTGTTACTTTCCTTTGTTGTATTGTGCTATTGACTTGGCTTTACATTGGTACTTCTCATGCTTTTATATATACCCCTTTGATTATGGACTCTTCTCTTGGTGTGTTTCCTTTACTTATCCTTCTTTCATGTTTTTCTTCATACCATACCTGCTATTTCATCAAGAAAAAACATTATGTGTTCTCCATATGACTTTACTTTGAAATTACTTTCTCATGGGATCCTTCTCAATAATGGTGTAATGTTCTCTTCCGATACCCTTTAAATGGTATATGTGGTACTGTTGGACCAAAGATACGCTCTTGGTGGGCGTCGAATCTGATCACGAGACAGGCTCTCGGAGGGCACTTAACGTTTCACAGGATAGGCTCCCGGAGGGCACAGGTTAGACCAAAGATACGCTCTTGGTTGGCGTCGAAAACTGTTCACGAGACAGGCTCTCGGAGGGCACTTAACGTTTCACAGGATAGGCTCCTGGAGGGCACAGGTTAGACCAAAGATACGCTCTTGGTGGGCGTCGAAGCTGGTAGTTTGAAATCTACCTCAAGATACGCTCTTGGGGGCGTCGAATCTGGTAGTGTTTTTTCTACCTCAAGATACGCTCTTGGTGGCGTCGAATCTGGTAGGTTGCAAATCTACCTCAAGATACGCTCTTGGGGGCGTCGAAATTCGTAGTTTTTGGAAACCACTCTCAAGATACGCTCTTGGTGCGTCGAAGGTCGTAGTGTAATAACTACTCTCAAGATACGCTCTTGGGGGCGTCGAAGGTCGTAGTATGAACACTACTCTCAAGATACGCTCCTGGGGGCGTCGAGTGTCGTAGTATAAGAACTACTCTCAAGATACGCTCTTGGGGGCGTCGAACCTGTCGTTGACTTGACTTCATATCTGTGTAAGGATAACTTCATGATTATATCACCACATTCATTGGAAAATTCCCTTGAAGGAAATTCTGCTCTCTTAAGAGCATTCATGTTTTTTGTACAGATGGGGTGCCTTGGATGGGTCAAGGCACCCTTTGGAGGAAATCAAAGATAGTTGTAGAGTTGGAGTAACTTCTTGAGTTCTCCTTCTCAAAAGTTGTTTTTGAAAAACTTGGAAAGCTTGAACATGCTAAGTACTAAATACGAAACTAAGGATATGGGGTGGTCAATTTGTCTGTTGCCACGTACTCCTTCATGCCTCCATTGTGAATCATTTCCTCTACTTCTATCTTCAGCACCATGCAGTTGTTGGTTTGATGCCCCCAGGTCCCATGGTACTCACACCATCCATGTGCATCTCTTCCTAGGAAGGCCTTGCCCTCCTCCCTGCATGTGGGTAGCTCCCGCTTGAGGTGCTTGTGAAAAACTTCTTCTATGCTTACTGTAAGGGGTGTGAATGTGAAGTTTACACCTCCTCCTAGTGTGTCAATCTCTCTTTCTTTCTTCGGGACTTCATCCAGTTGCTCCATCTCCTTTGCAAATGCCTTGTCTAGCTTTTCATTGAGCTCTCTCATCGTGCTCGTCATGACCATCTCATAAAGCCCTCCATAGGTCTTAAATGAGTTTGGGTGCATGTTCCGGATGAATGCTTTGACGGCTTCTCCTCTTGTGATGTCCATATTGGCACCATAACTGGAGAATCTATGGAAATAGCTTGATATTGTCTCCCGCGGCATTTGCTTGATATCATCGATGTAACGGAAGCCTCTTAAGATGGATTCCCTTGTTCTTTTCCCCTCTATGGTGTCTGGCTGCCAAGGTATGGCTGTCACCTTCACAGCCTTGCTCCTGTGTCTCCTTATAGGCACTGTTTGAAAAAACTGCCTGCTCAAGCGGAGTGCCACTCCATTCTTCATCTTTCCTTGCCTTTGTCTCCTTTCCTTCTTCTTTCTATCTTGGTTGGCTCCTACCATGACCACAGCCACTGTGTCTGTCCCGTGTGATCCACGTCTCATGGAGTTGACGTAGCACTGCCTTGCAGTGCGTTGATCACCCAGGACTTCTCCGACTCCATTCTCAGTGATGTACTTCAGCTTCTGGTGTACAGTGGATGGCACGATTTCATATGGGTTTATGGTTGTCCTTCCTAGGATCCCATTGTAGGCTCCCAGGCTTTCAACCACCAAGAAGTTAACATTCACCTTCAGCTGTGTCCATCCTTGGCCCATGGTCACCGGCAGGGTAATCGTTCCCAGGGGTAACTTGTTGCCCCTGAGAAGCCAACTAAAGGGAAGTTGACTGGTTTGATGTCTGCCTTGGTTTTCCCTATTTCTTCTAGGACTCTCAAGCTTAGGAGGTCAGCTGAGCTGCCCCCATCCACCAATATTCGCTTTACATCAAAGTTATCAATGTCTATTGTGATGACTAACGCATCGTCATGTGGGAAGACAATGTGGCTCTTGTCCTTCTCAGAGAATTCAATCTTCATCTCCTCTCCTTCTCGTGGCCTTTTCCTCCACCTCGGCACTGAACTCAGTTTTGATGCATAAACCTCCCTTGCATTAGCAGTTGGGCCACCTGACGCTACTCCCCCGTGTATCATGTTTATGGTCCCTCTCTTGTTGGGTGGAGGATTGTAGTCTACTTTGCCTTTGCCCTTGTCTCTGTGTGATGGCCCTAGCTGCATACTGTTGCCCCCATGATCCACGAACTGCTTTAGGTCTCCCCTTTGGATGGCATTGTTGATGCTTAGCTTTAGGCTGAAGCATTCGTTCGTGTCATGCCCGTAAGCTTCATGGTTGTCACACCATCTGTCCTTGTGATTCCCCACCATTGGGGCTCTCCACCTTGCAGGGGGTGACCAGAGCTTCTGATTCCGCATCTCTTTGAGGACAGTGGCTGGAGTGGCGTTCAATGGAACGAACTTGATGACATTAATTTCCCTAGCCTTTAGTGGTTCGCCCATTTGGTTTCTTTGCTGGGGCGGACGCCATTCCTGCTGCCTTGCATGCTGAGGTGCCTGGGGTGGCTTTCCTTTGTTCGGCTTTGCATTGTCTTCCTTGGCTGCTTGGATCTTGGCTTTCTTACTTGCCCTGTGCCTCTCCAGGTCTATATGAGTTTTGACTCTTCCTGCAAGCTCCTCTAAGGTGCTTGCTGGCTTCTTGGCCATCTTTTCTGCCAGTGTGGACCCGAAGCGGCCTAGGTTTCTGATGAAGGCTCGTATTATCTCACCCTCAGTGATGTCGCCCTGGATGTCTGCGATATTTTGATTGAACCTAGTGTAGTAACTGGCCAAAGATTCATCGTACTCTTGTTTCACATCATCGATGGAGCCTGTTCCTTTGAGGAGTTTTCTCTCCCCTAGATACCTCTGTAGAAACTTCGCCTTTAGCTGCTCCCATGAGTGGATGCTCTCAGAGGGTAGGCTGAAGAACCAGTGTGAGGCCACCCCTGATAAGGTGTTTGGGAACAAGAGCACCTTGTACCTTTCATCAGTTGTTCTCCCAAATAGAGAGGCCTCATGCCGTTGGATATGCTCTAGGGGGTCTCCCTTGCCATTGTACTTTGCAATTTGCACTGTGTGTAGGGAGTCTGGCACCCTGTTCATCTCCAATTCCCTTGTGAAAGGGTGGTTCGTTTTGTCACTTAGACAATGCAAGCTGGTTTTCTTTGACTCATTCATCTTCCGGGTTATCATTGCCTCTATTTCTTCCGGAGTGATCAATATCGGTGTTGGAGTGTAATTCCTCTGATAGCCTCCGTAGTTGTAGATAGGGCTTGCCGGGATCCCTTGTCCGTATTGATACGGACTAGAGGTGTATCCTTGGTGTCCCTGCTGGGGTGCTTCATAGAAATCTTGCCTCCTTGGAGGTCTTGCTTGTCTGTCCTCCCCCAGTGGGGTGTAAGCCCTGGCGTTCTGCTGTTGCCTAGGAGGCACGAATTGTTGCCTTCCCTCTTGGGGTGGCTCCTGGTAACTGGGAAACTGGGGGGGCAAGACGATGCATCAGAGGAACGAAGTCATCAAGAAACTCCTTCTTCAAAGACTCATAACTCGCCTCAACGGCGGAAAGGAAAGGCTCGCTCTGAGGATACCGCTTAAAGGCGTCGGCCTTGCCTTCCGAAAAGCCGTCCTCCTTCGCCTTTTGCAACTCGGCAGCCCGCACCCCCTCCCGGAGTGCCATCCGATCCTTCACAGCAGACAGCTGATCTCGGATCTCGGCAACACGAGCTTGACTCGAGGCAAGTGCATCAGATAATATGAGAAGCTCCCCAGCATGGCCTTTCGCATCCTCAGTCAAAGAGACCTGCTCCTTCATTAGCTCCTCATGGCTCTCCAGAAGCTGATCTTTCTCATCAGAAAGCTCGATGACAAAAGAGGATAAGTTGGCAATATCAGCATTAACCTGCATCAAAAAGAGTATAACTATCAAAACAAGTGCAACAATGAACGAATCACTTCTAAGAAGGATAAACACTCACCAGAGCGAAGACCCCAACATTCTCCTCCACAAAGGCGCGCGCACTAGCAGAATTCGGGGGGCACTCCTTCCGGTCTGCAGGGGGAACAGACCTCTGCACCACCCGAACGCCAACTTCAGGAGTGCTCAAGGACGCATCCTTGGGAAAACGAAGGCGCGTACCCGAGTAGGGCACCCACACACCACCTGTGACGTCGCGTTCAAAGCGACGGACAAGATCACTTCTGCGAAGCGAAGGAAGTGGAGGGATGTCTGCAAAGCACAAACATAAGCAAACATACAAGCAAAAAATGCTAAGTACATAAAAAGAGATACCACACACCTGAAACTGGGGGGACCTCCTCTGCTGTCACATGCATCGGCTCGGGGGCAGGAGGGACGCGCTCAGAAACATGCTTCCTCTTGTCGCGTGAAGGCATACGTGAACCTGGGGGGACCTCGTCCGCCGTCCCATGCCTCGGCCCGGGGGCAGGAGGGACGCGCTCGGCAACTTGCTTCCTCTTGTCACGAGAAGGCAAGACAGACGTTCCCTCAACTCTCGAGCGCTTAGGATCACCCGAGGCACGCGCCGCAACATCGTTCCTCTTAACGGAGGGGCGCCGAGAGGAGTCAGCAACGGGTTCCGCCCGCTCCCTCTCAGCAGGCGCGCGACCTGCAAACAGGAAGAAGAAAACATTAGAACTACAAACAGAAATACAGCCGAAAACGATAAAAAGGGAGAAGTACTTTACCCATAGGTCCTTTTCCTCGCCCATGACGAGGCCCTTCAGCAGGGGCCGGAGCAGCAACGGGGAGCCCTCGCGCAGCATCAGTCTGCAATGCCGGTTGCTTGTTAAGAAACCAACCTACAGGATAACATAAGACAAGGTTATAAAAATTCGAAAGCATACCAAGACACCCTGGGAAGAAGATACGATGATGCCTGCGGCAAGCAACTCCTCTTCAGAACCCTGAGTCAAAGGGACTATAGCCCCCGCCTGATTGTCGCGAAAGATCTCGCGAAAGGCCTTCTCATCCTGAGGGGTATACTCGAAAAAGGAGGGGACAGGGTCACGCTCCAGGACATGACACGTCTCCCACTTAGTCCCGACGTCGCTCACAAAGAAATAATGATTCTGCCATTCCTGGGAGCGAGGGTAAGGGGTGGCAAACCGCCCGCTCGGCTTCCACTTGGCACCCCCAAGGCCAAGTGAGGAAAGGCAAGGCCACCGGCTGCAAAAGGTGGACAACCCCGATTTGTCTCGTCGCTCCAGGCGGTAGAAGGTCCGGAAGAGAATCAAGGAGTAAGCCCATGAGTGCTTGTGGCACTGAATACGAAAACAGGTCCACGCGTGAAAAGCAGCAGGGGAGAGATTGAGGGGCGAGATGTGGAAATGACGACATAAGCGGACAAGATCCTTGCAGTAAGGAAAACGCAAGCCCTCCTCTATCTGTCCCATGTAAACTACATCTAGGTCCACGGGAGGGACGGTAACTGAGCCAACTTCGACATCTTTGCATATGTCAAACGGGAAGAATGCTTCAGAAAGAGGACAGACCCCCGACTTATCTACGCTCTCCACAAACTCCTCAGTCGTAATACGATTGGGAGGATAGGTCTGAGTCATCGCAATGGCTTCATGGCTAGCACCTGTCCCGGGAAAATCGAGTCGGAGTAAAAGGGGGGTGTCCTCGCTTATCTCCAAACCATCATAAGAAAAGTAATATGTGCAAAGAAGGGGATCAGGAGACTCACTCATCTCAGCAGTTCGGGGGTGACAGTTTCTGGGAAAATTCCTAAGTATCAAAGACACGCGCTTGCAAGCCCGTCAACCAAACCCTGCAAAAACCATACACAACTCAATCAAAAACCAGGGCCACGTATCAACACCATTCACCAAGCCCTTTGCGAGGGCATCCAACCCAACAGACCAACTGTCCGCGAGCAAACAGCTAGGGACCCTCCCGCTCGGGAGTCAAAAGTCCCTACGCTCACCAAAGGCCTAGGACACCCACTAACAAAATTTCCATATACTTATACAATATAACACAGGTATTCAAGCATTCAACTAAACGACGAGCTCAGGAGCTAAGGAAATCTAAAGCATGCAAAATTGGTCATAATTACCAAAATGCCCTCCGGCCACATTTCGATCAAATTTTATCCCCAAAACGGCTCAAGGCTCCGGGGGAACATACAAGGAGCTCAAATACACTTAAGCAAGCCCATTACATGTCACGGGGAAACTTACCCCTACCCGAACAATTCAAAGAGCACTCGGGTCAACTAAGCCACCGATAAGTACGAGCTACCGAGCGATCACCTAAACTCCGGGGGCATGACTATCTACTCACAAATAATCGAGGAGTCATTATCACACTCGGGGGCATCATATCAAGTCACCCGCATCAAAATACAAAGGGTCGAACTTTTTGCTCGAATATGTCCGATTTCGAACCTCCACGATTTCACCTCGGTTGACCGAAACCTAAGGGCCTCTTCACAAGCCCTAAAGGTCCAATTAACATCAAGAAAAGGAAGGAGAGGACATTACCGATCAATACCCGACAAGAAGGACCCGAAAACGGGTCGAATTGAGCCCGAAATCGGCCCGCCGAGCTGCAGCCGCCGCCCCGCCTGTCGCCGCCGCTCCTGCCGCCGCTGCTGCCGCGCCGCGCCGCCGCTGGGCCGCCGTGCTCTGGCCGGTGCTGGTCCTGGTGGTTGCCGGCCGGAATAGGGTGGTGCTAGGGCCCTAAGGTGGTTCTCCTAAATCACTACCCTAAAACCTCCCCAAAACCCTCTCAACAACCTATTCAAATGTGTATAGTTTTATAAACTATCACAAAGAGGGGGGACTACACAACCTAACAAGCACCATACATCCAAGAGGTACACTCACATCCACCCTCCATTTTTTAAAAGTTGTTGATAACTTGGATTTTCACCATCAAGTGACTTAGCTAAATTTGACTAAGTTATTTCAAATGGTCTCAACTACTTGAAAACATTATTTTTATGATTTTTCGTATCAAGTCCATCACATGTGATTTTCCAAACCCGGCATTATTTCATTTACTAAAACCGTCGTCTCGCCGTCAAGACGGCCATCTCGGACGACGGGCTCCCGAAAACCATCATATTGCATGAAAAACGTTTTATCAAAACTTTCATGATTTATTATCATTTTGATACAATTAGTCGTGGCATGAACGTTCCATATTTATTTGATCATCTTACAAACCCGAAAAATTTCATGTGCGCTCACGCCTTACTTCTTCCAAAATCACATTTATCATATTACTCGTAGTCCGTTGTGCTACTAACCCTTTGTGCAGTTATCAAGCATGACCATCTCAAAAAACTAAGGCAAGGAGCTCGTCTGAGCCGCGCGTATCCACCCTTGGTAAGTCAAGACCCAAGGTGAGCAGACGACCTGAATCACGCGTACACCCTATCTTAAAATAGAGTTAAATAAAGGTCAAGCCATTATTTAACTCGGGGGCAAGTGATGGATATACGCATGATTCGGGCTCGGTTTTAAATTATTCGGACCTCGTACATGCATGAAACCCACGAAATACCCGATTTCGAGCTAACCCGGGGAAACCGGGCAAGTCGCAAACTTGCCCGGCACCCCCGGGGGGCTTACCCGGAAAATTCCGGGTAAGCTTTGCACCCCGGGGGTGTCGCGCACACCCCCCTTTTTTTTGTCCTGGATGTATACGGAGACCCGATTTTCAACTAACTCCTATACGTCGGGGACCCCCCGTTACAAGGCGCGCGCGTCCCGCTCGTGACAGCCGCCTGAGACGCGCGTCAGAGTCCTCTTCCCAAAGCTCTCCCCTGCATCCCGGTTCACATTTCCACATTGAACCGGGTCAAAACCGGCTTACGGTCCAAGGTTGCCTATAAATAGCCACCTTGGGGGTAAACATTTTCAAGTCACTTTGGGTGAGAATTGAGAAGAGCTCTGACCTCTCTCTAACTTTCTCTCTCTAGAACTGTCTAATGTTGACCGTCGGAGTGAGCGCACCAAGCACCTCCCCCCTCTCCACGGGAGTTGCTCGGTAATGCTCATCTTGCAGGTACGGACGGACAGTCAGCGAGAGAGCCCGAAGGACTTAGTGCGATTTTGAAGACGAAGCCAAAGGCCCGTGCATGACCCTAGGAGACGGACTTGGCCCTAACAAGCTCGCACCCAACCCGAAGACATCGACAAGTTACTCAGCAGACAGCCCGCGTTAACTTGGTCGAAACATTAAGTGATGTGGAAAATGGCCTCGAAAGGCAGGGACAAGAAACCTTAAGTGGTGAAGTCCCGATTAGACGAGAAACCTTAAGTGGTGAAGTCCCGATTGGACAAGAAACCTTAAGTGGTGAAGTCCCGATTAGACGAGAAACCTTAAGTGATGAAGTCCCGATTGGACGAGAAACCTTAAGTGGTAAAGTCCCGAGAAAAACGTCGCGAGAGACGTATGAAATCACCTTGAACGGCATGGACGAGAAGCCTTAAGTGGTGAAGTCCCGAGAAAAACGTCGCGAGAGACGTATGAAACCGCCTTGAACGACATGGACGAGAAACCTTAAGTGGTGGAGTAACCGAGGATTCTCCTCGGATTTGGCAACTGCCCAGAGAGTCCAGTGGGCCCAAGACAGTCATGAGTGAGAAACTCTGTCATTCGACAATTGTGCGCAAGGTAAAAGCCTCCGACGGCAATATCGGGAGGTATGGAGACAAAAGCCTCTGACGATGAAGTCAGGAGGCCTGGAATTGGAAGACACGACGGACTAAAAGTCCCCCGTGTCTTGGGGCAAATGATGGGTTCCGATGTAATCGTTAGCCCCGTTAACAGCCAATGGACGGCGAGTAGGTCCAGTGGGCCTCGCGAAAGCCTGGAAGGCCCAGAGGCCCAACGTGAAGGGCCCCGACTTAAGCGGTCCCGACATAAGAGCTGAACGCTCCCGACAGGAAGCCTCCGAGCAGGCCCCGATGCGCCTTAGTAAAGGCCCCGATAATATAGCCCCGCAGAGGCTGGACCTGTCCCGTAGAGACTGAAGGTCCTGGGTGGTGATCTAGAATGAGACAACTCTGGAGTCTCCGACAGGAGTCGGGACTTGTGATCAGAGGATAAAGACCGAGAAACCCGCCTATTAGATAAAGTAGTGGGAGACGGTTAGAGATAAAGATAAATTCCCCGAGATACGCAGGGCGTGCCCGAGATACGCGGAGTACGGGTAAGATACGCGGAGCGTGGGGCGAGATATACGGAATCGTGGCGAGATACACGGAATCATGGGTACAACGGCCAAGCATGGTCACAGGTAGCTGGGCAACTCCTCCTCCTATATAAAGGAGGAAGTTACCCCAGAAAACACATACTCTCTAATACGCACTTAGAATACTGCTGCCACCCCATTGGTTGTATACTCATTTAAGCATCGGAGAGGGATTCTGGGTCACCACCCAGGTCATCCCCTTTTGCAGAATTACGCGGAGCCCAGGAGTCCAGAGCATTCCGTCAAGGACGTAACGGAGCTTCGCCCGTGATCCAACAGTGATCAAAGTTTACTTTAGGGAATAAAACATAACTTTCACTTAGACTTTTCGTTTATTTTTTTTTAATAAAAAATTGATAAAGAAAATATACTTATATAATATTAAATTTATAAAATGTTTGTTGATATAAGTTCAATTTTGAAATTATAAGAAATTAAGTACTTTAACTTATGTTCGTTGCAATGTTTTTACCCGCGCGGTGCGCAGGATTAGTAGCTAGTATTATATTAATTCGGCACCGGAAGCCCTCTGACTGACACGTGGACAGTTTGTCCAGTTAACACTGCCTAATTTAATCAGAATTTAATAGGGGTTCTCTAAATTTAGATACATAATATTGATTGATTGAAAATTAAGAAGTATTTTTATATCATATTTTGGTCTCTACGCAATTTAAAGAAACAAATTAATTAAAAGTTTCATTTTAAACAGTAAATCTATAAAGTTTGGTTCCGGAAGACCATGGGCCGCCACGCAGTCACATTATATATAGAATAAATAATAATTAATTAATGATCATCTTAATTTATTGTAAGATAAAGAAGGAAGGTGGGTTTCGTTAGAATTAATTTAAAGAACAACATTTATTCTCTTTTATATATATATTCTCTTAATTTCGTTAGAATTAATTTATGGGTTTCCTCCATAAATTTATTTTTGCCAAATTATATGATTGAGAATATTCAGATATATAAAATATTAAAATATTAAGTAAATGTAAAATTATAAATATTTTATACTCAATTTTAAGTTACATAATCAATATCAATAATAATAATAAACAATACAATATATTAACATTATATATATTAGATGATTATAATAATTTATATAACCAAAAATTTCAACTATATATATTTAGATTGTATAATATATACTCTATTTTTTAGTTACATAATCAATATCAATAATAATAATAATAAATAATACAATATATTAACATTATATATATTAGATGATTATAATAATTATATATATAACCAAAAATTTCAACTATATATATTTAGATTGTATAATATATTGCTTTACTAATTGTTTACCATTTATTTAGTCTTATGCAACAAATTAATAAAACCCTAAAATCCTAGAGCTACTTTTACGTACCATAACCTTATATATATACTAGTAAAATCTACACGTGCATCGCACGTGCGGTGATACGTAACTTTATATATACATTAAAATTTTTTTTATTGAATTCAAATTGTATAATTTCCAAACAATTATAACAAAATATTAAATAAGTAATATACAATGGTATATTTTTTTTTAGTAAATTAGGACATTGATGATTTATATATATATATATATATATATATATATATATATGAGTGCATTAATCAAATGAAAATCATTCTCTCATTTTAATGTCATTTTTTAAAATCAATCAACCAACATGGGTTTCACTTGGACATTCCAACAAACATCTTGGATGATGTATTTATCAAGTGTATAGTAAAACATCACATTAATAGAAGAATGCAAAAGTATGCAATACAAAGAAAACTAATATGTTTAGAGGATATAATTCATGAATATAGGAAAACTGAAAAAAGAAAAATGGTCTTAAACGTAAGCATTATTGCTTCCGATAACCGATTAATTAAATACAAAACTTTTAGTTTCTGAGTTGAATTGCTAAATATGAATTCATGATTGGCAAAAAAATCATGAAATTCATATCATGTGAATATAATATATAAAAATTTCATCATTTTAATAATCCATATAACTTTATAGGTGTTACATTGTACAAAACCTAAATACAACCCGTAGAAACACGCAATTTTCCGAGGGGTATCTATAAATCAAGTAAAGTTAGAAGGGTATGGAAAAATATCTTGAAATGCTATTATATATTTAAACTCTTAATTCAAAATCAACAACTGCAAGAATGCATTTTATAAACCTGGCCTTCCATGTCCAAAATAAACACGGGAAAGTAACTCATTACATCCTCTATATTGATACTGAATTTGGCCAATCATGTAGTATTCGACACAATAGTATAAGAATAAAGTTTCCTTAAAAGCATTCATCAAATATCTGCTTAGCATGGTGTACAATCATCAAATATCTGCTTAGCATTGTGTACAACTGAGCATTGTGTAAAGCTCCACATTCATGTACATATCAAACCTGAGATTAACCGTGTCTGTGTTAAGTTTCAAATCCACATCTTCAATGTAAGCACATACCAAATACCATAATGCAAGATCTGGAAGATGGAGCATGTTGAGATAACAGTTCATCGTGACTTAATTGAGTTAAACATCTACGTCAACCATATTAAAAAAACAATGAAAGTGCCTCTCTTGAATGGTCCACTCTTGCATACCCAAAAATTAGACTTGTCAACCATAGAACATATCTCTCAAGCATTTAATCGAACATGTTATGAGCGTGCTCTACACAAGGACATTCGAAGCACTTAGATTCTAACAATTCATCTTAAAATCAGACAAACACCAAGGGCCAATAACTTGAACATATGAACTGACCAAAACGAAGACGAAGCACGGGAATTCGGCAGATTTCCTCGCCAACTTCGTATGTGAGAGCGGTAGAGGGAGCAACGATTTGTATTCTAATGTGGAGTGCATTTGGCAGCACCGATTTGGGTCTGAACCAGTAGTGGAAGTGTCAATTTGCTGGTGAAGGGCGAGGACAATGTGTAGCGTGGCGGAACCGTTGATGCGGGGATGCGAGAGCGGAGTGGAGGAAGATCTAGCATTACGTACCGATTGGAGGTCGAACCAGGGGAAGCGTCGATTAGGTCTGGCAACGCGGAACCGTCGGTGCGTGGATGTGATAGAGCGTAGTGAATGAGGGCAGAATTGGCGAGCCTCGTAGTCGTGATGGAAGGCGGAGCAAAGTCATTTATCCATTAGGAGAAGGACGTTTCATTATGCTGGTGAGCGGGTACACACCTAGCAGGGCAGATGAGCAATTTGTTTTAAAAAGTAAGGGTATATTAGGGTTTTCACAATTGGACGTTTTTTTTTAAACTCCAATTTTTTAAATAGAGAGTGATATATTCCAACATGAGAACGACAAATACTAACATAGTTCCGTGCTAAAGCTCCGAAGAGAGAAATGTATCATGTGAATGTATTGAGCAAAACAATACTAATTAGTGATTAGACTGAAGCTTCAGGTATATATTATACCAAATTTCTTACTTATGTAGGTTTTGTGTACAATTAATTAATTATATTGTATTTGACATATTCTTTTTAGAAGACAGTAATCTATATAATTTGAGTATGTTGAAATTTCAGGGATGTGATATTAGGTGGACACTGGACAGTAGTGGAATTAATTTTCAGTAAATTGCTTCATGGTAAATTTCTTACTTATGAAGGGTTTGTGTACAATTAATTAATTGTATTCGACATAATTTGTTTAACCAGACAATAATCTACATATATAATTCGAGGAGATGGTTTTCTACTTCTTTGACACTTATCACTTATATGGCTCACTAACTACAATAATAATAATAATAATAACAGGGATGTACCTCCATGTGCTTTTTTACTTTTCGATTTCACGTGTATTACTGCCATCTGTAACCCGCTCTATAGGTACAGAGCACTCAAACTGAAACCACGACATATGCATTATCACAAATATTAGGTTGGAGGTGGCGTCTCTAGCTAGCTAACTTCCACAATTACCGGTAATGCACTTATGTTTGTTTTTATCATGTATCTGATCAGATTTCTCATGCATATATATGTTCAAATCAGAGAACCCCCAGCATCTTAATCACCTCTCGAAGAGTTAGGGGTACAAGACAATGGAGCCGTCACCGTTGGTTTACTAGCAATCAAAGAAGACTTATAGTCATATTAACTAGGTTTGTCTTTTTTATTTCGTATTAGATGGATGTCGTTAAGTGTGACTGGATATGTTTTGTACTAATTATAAATTATGAAAGTGGAGTTGACTATAGTTAAGGCTTTTGTTGGTTGAAATATGATGGATTCATCCGTATGAATTCTCTAATTAGCTACACAAGATATTCTCCTTCATTATTTTGGTTGACACACTGTTAAATACTCATGACAATCTTTATGTACGTACATTATGTATATATTTTTTTCTAACAATTTTTTTTGCTAAGAAAGTGGAGTCCGTTTTAGTTACGAATATTATATATTTTAGATTTAATACTGCTTTTGATATGATGATTTAGATCTGATTTTTTTTTTATTCGTCCAATAAAGACTTATTATCTTAGCCAATTGTGAATAGTTTATTATTAAGGTACTAAAAATCAATATATTTACTTTTATTTATAAGTATATTTTTATGCAATTTTATTAGTAATCCCATGAACTACTTTTACTTCTAATGTAGTTCGATGAAGTTTGATCACCATTTATGAGAAGATATAAGGAAATGTCGCCTTGGATTGGGTATTACCAATTTTTTTATTTATATAAATTTCAATTATATATATTTGAAATGAAACATACATCTCAAAACTAATTTATCCTTATTTTATGAAAAGTTAAGTAGATTTCATACTCCTAGATGATCCGGAGGAAGACTCCAATAAAGTACCAACCACTCTTCTCTTTCCGGCAAATTCTACCTTCGTTAGGTTAAAATAGCAGTTTGAAAAAAGATGAAATTTCATTGATGGAAGACGAGAGTGAATCACCAAACTAGGTCACTTCTCGAAACTAATTCCCAAACTAGGTTTGATCAGAAACTAATTCCCAAAATAGGTCTTTTCATATTTTTAATAATATCTATTATTTATTTTGCATCCTAAAGTTTACATTGTGTTACAAATGAACCCTCAATCGTAATATAATACAAGAAAAAAAATGAAAATTAAGAAAATTAAATATATGAAAAACATAAAAATAAAAATGGAAATAAAAAATAATTAATTAATGAAATGATAAAAAATACACATTAAAAAATAATCAAATAAACATTTTTTTGTAACTTTTAATTTTTAAAAAATATATGAAATTAAAGGATACAATTAACATATAAAAATAAATAAGTTTTTAAACAACTTTATATTGGCAAGAAAAACAACATATAATGATATAAAAAACTATTTATCAAGAGTATGAAAAAAAAAAATATAAACTGTTCTATTGATTTTTCAAATTTAAATTAGTTTTTCTGTTTTTTTTTTCAGTCACTAATTTTATAAGTTTAACATGTTTTACTTAGGGTTTATGTACGCTTTCATTTTTATATTTTCATACTTAAAAAAATACGAGTATTTAGTTTCTTTGCATTTTATATCACAATTTTTTTTTATAATTTATATCCTTTAGCATAATTTAATTTCACAATTTTTTCACAATTAATAATTTATTATTTTTTAGTTTTTAACTTTTACTTATAATTACCCTATTTTTTTCAATTTTTCTAACATATTTCTTGTATTATTCGGTTTAGGGTCAATTCTAACAAAATATAAACTTGTGGATGTAAAGTAAAAAATATATCTTATTAAAAAAAAAAATAGAAAAACCTATTTTGGGAATTAGTTTCGAAAGAAGCCTAATTTGGGCATAAGTTTGGCAAACTAACCTATTATGGGAATTCACTCTCGGAAGACGAAAGGCTTTTCTGGACAAGCAAGGATGTTGTCATCGATCTTCAATACCCAAAAACAAAATATTCCTCTAAGGTTTAATGTTTTAACCTCGATAGCACCAACCGTGACATTCTTTAATTATAGAGGGTTTTTCTCAAACATCATTTTCTAATTTAGTCGTTCATCCTATAAATTTAGATATAAAATATTAGGTATTCACAAATTAATAAAATATTTATATCTCCTATTTTATTTTTTAAAATCAAATTTCAACAATTTTTTTAAACGATAAACACAATTTTCTTACTTCGATTTTCTATTATATTAGTATGATCTTATGAAAATGATACATTGATGTTGATTATATCATTTCTATGAAATATTTAAAAAAAAATTAAATATTAAATATTTTAATTAAATTATGCATTACTTTTAATTAATTTCTATCAAAAAATATATTAAAAGTTTCAAATAACGTTACATATTCAATAAATTAAGATAACTTAAATTTTTTATTTTAATTTTATTTGGAATTTTTCCCGCGGGGTTAGTGGCTAGTAGATTATATTAATTCGGTACCGGAAGCCCTCTGTCTGACACGTGGACAGTCCAGTCAGCATTTCCTAATTTAATTGAAATTTAATAGGGGTTCTCTAAATTTAGATACATAATATTAATTGACTGAAAATTAAGAAGTATTTTTATATCCTATTTTGATTTCTATGCAATTTAAGAAACCAATTAATTAAAAGTTTCCTTTTAAATTCATTATTATTTATACATTTTGGTTTCGGAAGACCATAGTCCGCCACGTAAGTATTCCAATTCAACTAAACAATTCAATAAAAATCATGTGGTGGAAGATAAGTTGATATATATGATATATAATAATAGGGTTAATTACCAAATTGCTAGCTAAACGTTATGTGAAAGTGCAATTTGCTAGCAAAACTTATTTTTGTAGCAAATTTCTGGCCTAACTTTTGATAATGTGCAATTTGCTAACTATGTCAATTTTTCCGTTGATTATGGACGTAATGTATTTTCTAAAATTACTAAAAGTACCCTAAAGTTCTACTATTATTCTAAAATAACCTCAAATTTTATATAAAAGCAAATATAAATCTCGAATAAAATTAAATTATATATATTATACAAAAAAAAAATATAAGTTAAATATACATCCCCAAAGTTCAAACAAATAGATATAAATATTTTTAAAAAAGTTTATTTCTTAAAGAATTTTTAAAAATATTTTAATAAATTAATTTTTTTGTATTTTTAAGGTACGTTTTTTCTTTAATATATTTCTTAACATGTATTATTTTGAAAATTTCTTTTTATATAAAACATCATGTCTTTATATTTTCATATTAAAACTTTAGGGTATTTTTAGCATTTTTTAAAAGTATTTTCCGTCTAAGGCTAACGAAAAAATTCACAGAGCTAGCTTTTTGCACAATATAGATAGTTTAGCTAGCAATTTGCTATGAATAAAAGTCTAGCTAGCAAATTGCACATTCATGTAAAGTTTGGCTAGCAATTTGGTAATTAACTCATAATAATAATATATTAAAATTTATATTTTGAATATTTTATTGGTATTATTAGATTTTTTTTGGAAAAAAAAAATTATATTATATATTAATGTGTAATGATTGCGAGAGCGAAGAGCATTAAAGCTGCCAATGTATAAAAAGTCCAAAAACGAGAATTAGGTTCCTATCGTTCCTTTTAACTTCTGTGGTTTCTAGAGCTTAAGAAACTTATAATATTTAGGGTTTGTTTTGATTATAGTACCATGTCGTCCACGTCCAAGGCAAGAAAAGCTCCGTCCCGAGACCGGGTGTGTTTCTAAAGTAAGAATTCATAATAATGGTCGGTTCAGCCACCCCGAGAATAAAAAACGGCTACACTCCGAAGATCGAATGAATTACTCTGCATATAGTTGAACAGAATCTAGATTCGTGGATTCGCAGAAGAACCCTAACTCAGAGCAAAAAGAAGAGATAAGATGAAGAGATGTGGGGTCATCGATACTAGTTCCTTCAAGTGGCAGTATCTCACCCTAAATAACACTAAAAGGGAACCCTAGCATCAGAGATGCCTAGGTTCTACCCCAAAGTTACAATTGAAGGAACTTCAGTCACCACAAAATAACAAAACAACAAACAAGTAATAACAAACTGGTCCCTGGAATATAAAATAAGTACAGAACAAGACCCAAACTACAGAAGCAGCTTGCACACTCAATAATAGTAGTCGATAGAAGCGTTTCCACGGTGCTTAAGCTTCCATCTGAAACAGACTGAGTAGATAACTCTAAACCATAAACCCTAAGACGGACAGATCGATCACATAATTCTAAACGGGTAAGATCTCCTTCTTCCTAAATTACCCATGCATGTTGTAAAGAATAATAGAATTGTACTTAGCTTATGAGTTCCAAATTAAAGCGTTCTAGCTACAGGGCGTATGAGATTACTGATGGGTTCCGATGTAATCGTTAGCCCCTTTAACAGTCAATAGACGGCGAGTAAGTCCAGTGGGCCTCGTGAAAGGCCTGGAAGGCCCAAAAGCCCAGTATGAAGGGTCCCGACTTTAGTAGTCCCGATATATGAGCTGAATGCTCCCGACAGTAAGCCTCTGAGTAGGCTCCGATATGCCTTTGAGAAGGCCCCGATAATAAAGCCCCGAGGAGGTTGGACCTGTCTCGTGAGACAAGAAGGTCCTGGGTGGTGACCTAGAATGAGATAACTCTGGAGTCCCCGATATGAATTGGGACTTGTGATCAGAGGATAAGGCCGAGAAACCCGCCTACTCGATAGAGTAGTGGGGAAACGGTTGAGATATAGAAAGCCTTCCCCGAGATACGCATGGCGTGCCCGAGATACTCGGAGAGTGGGCGAGATACGCGGAGCGTGGGGCGAGATATATGGAATCCCGAACGAGATATGCGGAATCGTGGGTAAAACTGCCAGGCGCAGTCTCAGGTAACTGAGTAACTTCCCCTCCTATATAAAGGAGGAAGTTACCTCAGAAAAGACATTCTCTAATACGAACTTAGATTACTGCTTACCACTCCATTGATCATATACTCATTTAGGCATCGGAGAGGGATTCTGGGTCACCACCCAGGTCATCCCCTTTTGCAGGATTACGCGGAGCCCAGGAGTCCAAGCTTTCCGTCAAGAACGTAACGGAGCTTCGCCCGTGATCCAACATTGGCGCCGTCTGTGGGAATCTTACGAAAAGCCAAAATAGTTTCTACTAGATCGATGGCTGGTGGTGGCAAGAAGAAGCAAGTTCAGGCCGGTAGTTCTCGCCCTGCTGGAACTGTGAATTCCCCGTTGATGGAGCATGCTGCTGAACAGGGTGAGCACCCTGCTGTTTCCCAGACAGGGGGGCATGATGAAGGGTATGAGGTCTCAGTCCGAGACACGGCGGCGAACAGGCAAGATATCCCGCGAGGGAGGTGGATGCTCCTCCACATCCGGTGGTGCACAGAGAAGAAATCCCTCGGAGGGAGGTAGGTTCTTCCTCGAACTCGGAGTTGGCTAAGGCAGTAGCAGATGCTATGCCCATGTTCCTAGCTGCCATGGAAGCTTTGCTGGACAAAAGGGAGGCTGCCAAGAGGGCAGAGGAGTTGCCCCCACGGGAGGAGTTGCCCCCACGGGAGGAGTTGCCCCCACCTCCTCCAAGGGAAGTTCAAGCAGAACAGGAGGTTCAGGAGGTTCAGCCCAGGAATAAGGGTAAGGAACCCGTGCACCCGGAGAAGTTCGTGGTTGATGGTCCCGGACCAGTGCAACACAGGACCATTCCCCTGAATGGCCCCATCACCCCCGATCAGGTGGTGAAAATTGTCAACATCTGCATGGGCGATCAGAAACAAATGACATTAGAGGATCGATCCAGTCATCCTTTTGTTCCGCGGCTGATAGACACCGTCGCCCCGCCCGGGCTAGGTATTCCGACCATCAAGGAGTATGATGGTGAAGGGGACCCGGTTCGCCATGTTCAGAGACATGTCCAGGCCTGTATGGGTAGGACTTCGAATGATGACCTCATATGTTCATTGTTCCCGATCACCTTGGGAGAAAGGGCCATGACATGGTTTTTCAACCTACCGCCGGGGAGTATTACGTGCTGGGCTGATATGCACGATCGCTTCATCAAGCAATATCAAGGTCGTAGGCGTCTCCTAAAGAGCGTGAGGTCTTTGACCCAGGTGGTGCAAAGATCCGACGAGTCGTTGGCATATTACTACCAACGGTTCACTGCTAGTGCTGCAGAGATCGATGAGGAGATATCGGAGGGAGAGACCATCCGAACCTTCCTTCGGAACCTGACTGCTCCATATGGGTCCGATCTGATGCACAGTGTAGCCGCGAAGGCTGTGTGGAGCATGGAGGCCCTGCAAGCGAGGGTGAAACAGCAAATCGACGTACAGGAGTCGAAGATTGCTGCCGGAGAGCTGGATCCTCTGAAGTAAGGAAGAGGAAAGCCATCGTCCAAACTGTCGGATGATCGCAAAGGGACCGACAAATCGGAGGGAAGTAAGAGTCGCGGTCGCCCCGATAGAAGGGAGGACAGGCGTCCTCCGAAGAAAGATAACTGCGAGGGTCGTAATGTTCCCATCAACAGTTCGATGACCTCCGTGCTAGCGGTGATGGATCGGTAGGGTCTCGCCCGATACCCCCCGAGGAAAGAAGGCGAGTTCTTGGGAGGACGCTCTGATCGTTACTGTCGGTACCATCGAGCCAATGGTCACGACACAGATAACTGTCGGGAGCTGAAGAAGGAGATAGAGGAGCTGATCCAGAAGGGGAAGCTGAAGGAGTTCGTCGGAAGGGGACGGTGCCGATCCCGTTCCAAAACCCGGTCGCGGACCCGTTCCAAGTCCCGGGATCGATCTCCGAAGAAGAAGAAGGTTGAGCCGGAATCCTCCGGCTCCGGTGCCCGTAAGGAGAGGCGGGGAACCATTAACGTCATTCACGGAGGAATGGCAGCGGGAGGAGACACCTCCGCTTCTCGGGAGAATTATGCTTCTCGCATCTCTGCTGCTGTGGTGCTGGGCAAGAGGTCCCGTTCGTGGACTGTAAAGGAAGAAATGGTGATTTCTTTCTCAGCGGAGGATTTGATAGGTGTGGAGAGCCCTCACGACGACGCCTTGGTTGTGACCCTGGACGTGGACGGATTCGAGATGAAGCGGATCCTGATAGACGGAGGGAGCTCCTCTGACATTCTTTTCATGGACGCCCTGGAAGCCATGGGAAAGACGAAGAAGGACCTAACGCAGGTGAACTTCCCGATGGTGGGTTTCTCTGGATCTACCTCCTATCCGTTGGGGATGATTACCTTACCGGTGGAGTTCGGTAGTGGCTGGAAGATGGAGAGACGGAACGTGGATTTCGTCGTGGTAGAGTCTGCGGGGATGTATAACGCTATTATCGGGAGGACCACCATCAATCCTCTCATGGCGGTTGCCTCGACCGTCCACCAGAAGATGAAATTCCCGACTGACAATGGGGTCGGAGAGGTCAAGGGTGACCAGGTGGCATCACGAAGGTGTTATGTTAATGCCACCCGGCGGAGAAGGAGGGAGGCTATGGCTGTCCTACAGACTGATGCCGATCCTCGAGAAGAGTTTGGGCATCCCGCCCCCATGGAGGACCTAAAAGAGGTTGAGATTGACGGACCTAAGAGGAAGGTGAAGATCGGGTCTGCTTTGTCGGAGAAAGAGCCCGAGAGTTGGTTGAGCTCCTGAAGGAGTTTAAGGAGCTGTTTGCCTGGTCCCCGAGCGATATGCCAGGAATCAGCCCCGACGTGATAGTGCACGAGCTGAAGATCGACCCCGCGATCAAGCCTATCGCCCAGAAGAGGCGTCCGATGGGCGCTGATAAGAGAATCGCGATCCAGCAAGAGGTGGGCAGATTGCTCGACGCTGGATTCAGCAAGGAGCTCTGATTCCAGACTTGGGTCGCTAACCCGGTCCTGGTGAGGAAGAGTAATGGGAGGTGGCGGATGTGTGTCGATTTCCGCGACTTAAACAAGGCATGCCCGAAGGATTGTTATCCGCTCCCGAGGATTGACCAGTTGGTGGACGCCACGTCGGGACATGAGCTGCTGAGCTTCATGGATGCCTATTCGGGTTACAACCAGATCAAGATGGCGAAGGAGGATGCCCCCCATACAGCCTTCTATGCTGATAGTGACGTCTATCACTACGACGTTATGCCCTTCGGGCTGATCAATGCTGGAGCAACTTATCAGAGGATGGTGAATAAGTTGTTCGGAGACATGCTGGGAAAGACCATGGAGGCTTATGTGGATGACATGCTGGTGAAGTCCCGACAGGCGGGGGACCATGTCCAGAATTTGGCGGCGGCGTTTGAGCGGATGAAGTTTCATCAGGTTCGTTTGAACCCGGACAAATGCGCTTTCGGGGTGAACTCGGGGAAATTCTTGGGATTTATGGTGAGCCAGAGAGGAATCGAGGTGAATCCTGAGAAGCTGAGAGCAATCGAGGAGATGCAATCTCCGAAAACCCATCGGGAGGTCCAGGTGCTGAATGGACGATTAGCTGCGATGAATCGTTTCCTATCCAAGGCGAGTGATCGATCCATGCCATTTTTTGATGTGCTAAGGGCCCACAAGAAGTTTGAATGGTCCGACAAGTGCGAGGAGGCCTTTCAAGAGCTCAAGCAACACCTCCGTACCCTCCCGCCGTTGGCGAAACCGGTTCCAGGCGAGTCGCTTTATCTCTATTTGGCTGTTTCTGAAGTTGCTGTTAGCTCTGTTTTAATAAAGATTGTCAAGGGCAATCAAGTGCCTGTTTATTATGTAAGCAAGGCGTTTGCCAAATCTGAAATGAATTATCCCACTATTGAGAAGTATCTCTTTGCGTTGATTGTTGCTGCTCGAAAGCTACGACCTTACTTCCATGCCCACGAGGTTACGGTGTTAACTAATTAGCCCTTGAAGCACTTCTTGAACCGACCGGAGGCGTCGGGGAGATTGGTGAAATGGGCCATTGAGCTTACGGAGTACCGTATTCATTTTGCTCCGAGGACAGCTATTAAGGGCCAGGCATTGGCGGATTTTATAGCTGAGTCTACAGCACCCGATCTGGAGAAGAGCAAGCAGAGCAAGCAGAACAGCCAAATGAGGAGAACACTTGGGAGATGTACACCGATGGTTCTTCAAGTGTAAAAGGATCGGGGGCAGGATTCGTATTGATACCGCCCGGTGGAGGCGAGCCCCTGCGATATGCCTTGGCCTTGACGTTTAGGGCCACCAACAATGAAGCGGAGTATGAGGCTCTCATCACGGGCCTCAAAATCGCCAAGGGTACAGGAGTCGACCATTTAAAAGTGAAGTGCGATGCCAGCTTGATCGTGAATCAAGTCCAGGGGAACTATGAAGCCAAGAGCCCGACAATGAGAAAGTATTTGCACGAGGTGCAGACTTTAAAGGGAAGCTTCAAAAGCTTCGACATTGAGGCAATCCCGAGGGAAGAAAATGCGGAGGCAGACGCCTTAAGCAAGTTTGCTCTGGGAGTGGCCCCCGAGGAAAATCGGAAGGTGCACTTCCTGGAGAGAGTAATTATCTCGACCATCGATCCGTCGGAGGTTTGCGCTATCAAAGCAGGATCGGAGGAAGAAGAGAAACCCACCTGGATGACCCCGATAGTCACATACCTGACTACGGGGGCACTCCCCGATGATGAAGTGGCAGCTGTTAGGTTGCGTCGGATCGTGAGCAACTACGTGATGGTGGACAATCAGTTATACAAAAGGGGCATATAAAGCCTTTTCTGAAATGTGTGGCGGAGCCTGATACGAATCTGATCCTGAGAGAGCTACACGAGGGAGTCGCGGCCTGTCATGAAGGGGCCTGATCCATTGTGAGGAAGGCGTTGAATCTAGGCTACTATTGGCCTTCGATGAATAAGGAAGCGACAGCGATGGTCCAATCCTGTGATGCATACCAGAGGTACGCTCCGAATATCGTGGCTCCTGCCGCGGACTTGATGTCCATCAGAAGTGCTTGGCCCTTCGCGCAGTGGGGCATTGACTTGGTGGGACCCCTTCCACAAGCAAAAGGTCAGTGCAAATATTTACTCGTAGCCATCGATTACTTCTCGAAGTGGATAGAGGCTAAGGCGTTGGCCAAGACGATGGGGCAGCAGATCCTCAAGTTTCTCCAGACTCAGATCATATCCCGGTATGGGGTTCCGCGAGTGTTGATCAGCGATAATGGCCCTCCGTTTAATGGGGCTCAGTTGAAGGAGTATCTGGAGGAATTGAACATCGAGCATCGGACAGCTTCCGTCCACCATGCTCAGACTAATGGCCAAGTCGAGTCAGCCAACAAGATCGTGATGGATGGCTTGAAGAAGAGGGTCTACGCCTTGCAGGGTCATTGGCTAGATGAGCTTGAAAACGTGTTGTGGGTTGTTAGAACAACACCCAAGCAATCGACGGGAGAGACTCCGTTTGGCCTTGTTTAGGCACGGAGGCAGTTGCTCCCGTGGAAATAGCGGTGGCGTCCCATCGCTGGAGGTATTACGAGCCTCTGACGAACGAGGAGATAAGACGTCTGGACTTGGACTTGCTTGAAGAGAAAAGGTGGAAGGCTGACGAAATTCAGGCTCGGATGCGTTTGGCAACATCCCGATATTATAATCGGCGTGTCAAGTCCCGACAATTCTTCGTGGGAGAACTTGTCTGGCGGAGGAACGAGTTCGTCCATCAAGATCTGATCAACAAGCTATCGCCGAAATGGGAGGGACCTTACAAGATCATAGGGATGCCAGCCCCGAATGCATACAAGCTAGAAGACCTTGATGGCAAGACGTTGAAACATTCCTTCAGTGGCGCACACTTGAAGAAGTATCATGTTTGATATTAAGTCGCCTTTAGAGGTGCGTGATGTTAAGCCGCCGCGAATGGCACAAGTTATCTATCGATCCGATGTAAGCAAAACTTTGAGTTATTAATAAAAGAAGTTGCTTCCGATCAAATTGCTTTTAGATTTATTCTAACTGTCAGTAAGACGTCCTGAAGGACGCGACAAAAGCCTTCTGAGGTACGATAAAAGCCTTACGAGGTACGAGTAAGTCGCCTTTATGGCGCGATAAAAAGCCTTTCGAGGTACAGACAAAATCCCTACGGGGTATGAGTAAGTCGTCTTTATGATGCAACCAAAAGCCTAGGTACGAAAAAGCCCTAAACGGGTCCGCGTAAGTCGTCTATATGATGCGGAAAAAAGCCTTAAAGGGTACGAAAAAGCCCTAAACGGGTCCGCGTAAGTCGTCTATATGATGCGGCAAAAAGCCTTAAAGGGTACGAAAAAGCCCTAAACGGGTCCGCGTAAGCCGTCTATATGATGCGGCAAAAAGCCTTAAAGGGTACGAAAAAGCCCTACACGGGTCCGCGTAAGTCGTCTATATGATGCGGCAAAAAGCCTTAAAGGGTACGAAAAAGCCCTAAGGGGTACGATTAAGTCGTCTAAAATGACGCGATAAAAGCCCTAAGGGGTACGATTAAGTCGTCTAGAAATGGCGCGATAAAAGCCTTAATGGGTGCGGAAAATCATCTTAAGTGATGTACAAAATTGCCTTGAAAGGCACGGATGAGAAACCTTAAGTGGTGAAGTCCCGAGGAAAATGTCGTGAAAGACATACGAGAATTACATTAAGTGATATGGACGAGAAACCTTAAGTGGTGAAGTCCCGAGTAAAGCATCGGAAGGATGTATGAAGTCATCTTAAATGATGCATCAGAACGTTTTAGTAACGAATCTAAAGTCACTTTAAACAGTGCAATGGTTATCGAGACCAAAACAGATGGAAGGAATTTCTTATAAGGGCTCAAAGGCCTAAAGGTTCCGATACAAAAGATAAGGAGGATACACGGAGGAAAACTACAAGGACTTAAAGAATAGAGCATTAAGCTTGGTCCTTGTGGGAAGTTGGGTCCTCAGCAGCTTCGGAGGGAGCAGGAATCAAGGGGTCTTGGGCAGAAGGCTCCACAGCCTGTGGAGTCGGGTCTGTGGCACCTGCAGGGGGATCGGCCTCATCACTCTCTACGGGGAGGTTGAAGTATTTCTCTGCGAAATGGGCGAGGGTCTCGGACTTCTTGAAGTCGATGGAATCCTCGTATGCCGTGTAGAGCTCCTCGACGGCATTGAACAGAACGTTCTCCACCTCGGCTTTGCAGAACCCCACGGCATCCGCCTGGAAATCTTCAGAGGTCCGATACTCCTCGCGGCCCTCCTCACGACCCTGTAGGCGGCCTTCCTCGTGACCCTGTTGGCGACCCTCCTCGTGGCCTTGAGCCTTTGCCTCAGCCAACTTGGCCTCAAATCCCGCCTTGGCCTCCGCAAGAGCTTCCGCGAGAATGTCCTTCTCGCGGATGAGCTGCCCCTTCTCCACCTCGTGCCGCCGCTGTTCCTCCTTGAGCATCTTCCGCTCCCGACGTAGCACGACCTCATGATCTGGACCTGCTTGTGCAGGCCCAGAGCCTTCTCACCAAGGAGAGCCTGCTCCTTGGCTATCTTATTCCTGGCCGCTACAGCCTCGTCGAGGTCCGCTTGGAGCTTGGCCAACGCGTCGGGGTCCGACTTGGCTTGTGCCTCCTCCAAAGCACCCTTCAGAGCTAGGATGAAGCCGAAGCAGCGCTGCTGGTCCGCGGTTTCCTAAGACGAAAGAGAAAAAGGGATTAAAATCCGATGATCGAAGGCAAGAACAATGAAGGGAAGAATAAAAGCGAGAGTAAAGTTTTACCTCCATCCGACGGATAGCCATGTTGCGGAGCTCTTCTTCGAGGTCCTCCCGCGCCAAGGATATTGGACGCCTCAAGGCTGGTGGAATTGACCCTGCCAGCAGATGCAGGGCCAATTCAGGCTGAAGGTCTCCCCGATGGAGTGAGACCCCCTGGAGAGACTCGATCGGGTTCCAGGGAACCGCCTCCTGGTCGGGGGTGAAAACCTTGTAAAGATTCTCATCCACGGGGAGAGGAGGGATGACCCTGGAAGCCTCGGTCGGAGGAGCCACCTCGGTCGGAAGCTCGGGAGTCGGAGAGCGGAACTCCGGGGGAGGACTCCGAGACACATCCTCCACAACTGGCCTCAGGGTGCTTCGACCTGGCCTTTGGCGGGGGAGCAAGCCACCTTCATTTGGCTCCTCGGAGGAGGGGGAAGCCTCCATGTTGGTCACCCGACGGAACTGAGCTTCCGTCGGGGTATCTTCCATCATCGGCTCCTGTGGAGCTACAGCCCCCGCTGAAGTAGCAGCCTCCGATGGACCTGCGGTGGCGGGACGAATAAAATCAGGCAGAGTATCATGGGGGCTGAAGGTCTCCCCGATGGAGTGAGACCCCCTGGAGAGACTCGATCGGGTTCCAGGGAACCGTCTCCTGGTCGGGGGTGAAAACCTTGTAAAGATTCTCATCCACGGGGAGAGGAGGGATGACCCTGGAAGCCTCGGTCGGAGGAGCCACCTCGGTCGAAAGCTCGGGAGTCGGAGAGCGGAACTCCGGGGGAGGACTCCGAGACACATCCTCCACAACTGGCATCAGGGTGCTTCGACCTGGCCTTTGGCGGGGGAGCAAGCCACCTTCATTTGGCTCCTCGGAGGAGGGGGAAGCCTCCAAGTTGGTCACCCGACGGAACTGAGCTTCCGTCGGGGCATCTTCCATCATCGACTCCTGTGGAGCTACAGCCCCCGCTGAAGTAGCAGCCTCCGATGGACCTGCGGTGGCGGGACGAATAAAATCAGGCAGAGTATCATGGGGGCACCAGATGATTTGGCGCTCGAGATGTTGGTTCTTTCCAAAGAAGTTGTAGTATCCTGCTTTGAGGACGCGGGGGGTTTCCCCTTGAAGTATATACTTAATTTCTCGAACCCGCGACTCCCGATCAGCGGGGAGCCAACCTCCTATATTTCTTAATAGCGAGGCGAACGCGCTTACCTTCCTCAGCAGTGGTGACGCCGAAGGCTTGGTCTATCTCCTCCCTTCTGGCCCGCTTGGCCGTCCCGACCTGCTCTTCAGTCGGAGGAGCAGCAGAAGAAGAAGTTCCCTTCTTCAAAGACTTCCGCTTCCGCTTGGAGCTACCCTGGACGGCATCGGTCTCCCCCTGCTTCAACATGAGATGGGTCAGCAGAGATGCCTTCTTGGCTGCAAAAATGAAAAGACAAATTGGTTAGAAGTGTTACCCAGATGACCAAATCCTTGGAAACGGAATCGAGGAGCCGGACTCCGATATGAATCAAGTCTCTCTCCACGAGCTTGTTGGCGTCGAGGGGAATGAAGGATTCCCCCCAACGGTAAAGCTGGACCAGCTGGAGAGTGTTGAAGTCATCCTCGGTGTAGACTTCGAGCTTGGGGGCAGGGTCCGCCACAACCTCCCATCGGGGCCATGGGATTGAGCTGTTCTGGACGAAGAAGTAATACTTCTTCCATCCGCTATTATCAGACCCCGAGTCGCGAATCACCACCCGATCCTTATTGAACTTCCAGGTCTCGCTATCCCAGCCGAAACGTGAAAGTTGCTCCTTTGTCCACTTGGGGAGTCGAGGAGTGAAAGAGCAAACACCAGCCTTATTACACTTCATTCCGTAGAAGGTGCGGAAGAGTAGCAAACTGTACGTCCACCGCTGCCGGAGGCACAGAACCTGGAAAGCGTTCCACACGCGAATGGCATGTGGAGAGAAGGTGCAGGGATGCGTCTGGTAGAAGTTGCACATCTCCACCAGGTTCCCGCAAAAAGGGAATCGAATCCCAGCATTTATCTGCCCGGTGGAGACGAACACCTCCCCCTCTCGAGGACGCGTGACGATATGCTTTCTTCGGGTGGTTGGGTGAGACTCGTAGGGGAAGCGGGGTTCCCAGTCCGAAGTAATATAGCCCTCTCAGAGAGCAGCCTCGTACGAGGTCTCAGAAATTTCGTTAATGGCAAGCTCAAAGGTAAAAGGGGTCATTTCCCCGGAACTAGCTTCGTCTAAAAACAGTTACAAACAGAAAAACTTAAGAAAGGAGGAGAAGGTAATGTCAGCAAATCGTGGAAGCAGAAAATGAAAACCTTACCAGACATTGTTGATGGTTGCTCGGAAAAGATGAAGAAGGGCTGAAGGCCTTGGATCACTGGAAGGGCAAACGAAACTTGGAGAAGAAGCTTCGAGGTTTGAAAATGGCAGAATTCCAGAAATTGAAACGGTGAGGAAGAGTGAATAGTGCCAGGGTTTTGGCTTTTATAAGAAAAAGGACAGCTGGACGGATTCAATCTGGACCGTTGAAGATGGAACGACTCAATCTCGATCGCCGAGATTATAGGCACGGTACGGAAGAGACGTTAGTGACGCAATGAGTGCCTTTCCAGAAAGCAGCAATCACGCCGGTTTGGGCGTCGTTTCATTATCCCCAGCATTTAATGCTGCGGTAACCGAGGAGTCTCCTCGGATTTGGCAACTGACCCTAGAGTCCAGTAGGCCTAAGGCAATTATGAGTGAGAAGCTCTGTTATTCAAGAATTGTGCTCAAGGCAAAAGCCTCCGATGGAGATATCAGGAGGTCTCAAGACAAAAGCCTCTGATGGCAATATCGGGAGGTATGAAGATAAAAGCCTCCGACAATGAAGTCGGGAGGTCCGAGATTGGAAGACACGACGGACTGCAAGTCCCCCATGTCTTGGGGGCAAATGATGGGTTCCGATGTAATCGTTAGCCCCGTTAACAGTCAATAGACGGCGAGTAAGTCCAGTGGGCCTCGTGAAAGGCCTGGAAGGCCCAAAAGCCCAGTATGAAGGGTCCCGACTTTAGTAGTCCCGATATATGAGCTGAATGCTCCCGACAGTAAGCCTCTGAGTAGGCTCCGATATGCCTTTGAGAAGGCCCCGATAATAAAGCCCCGAGGAGGCTGGACCTGTCTCGTGAGACAAGAAGGTCCTGGGTGGTGACCTAGAATGAGATAACTCTGGAGTCCCCGATATGAATTGGGACTTGTGATCAGAGGATAAGTCCGAGAAACCCGCCTACTAGATAGAGTAGTGGGGAAACGGTTGAGATATAGATAGCCTCCCCCGAGATACGCAGGGCGTGCCCGAGATACTCGGTGAGTGGGCGAGATACGCGGAGCGTGGGGCGAGATATATGGAATTCCAAACGAGATATGCGGAATCGTGGGTAAAACTGCCAGGCGCAGTCTCAGGTAACTGAGTAACTTCCCCTCCTATATAAAGTAGGAAGTTACCTCAGAAAAGACATTCTCTAATACGAACTTAGATTACTGCTTACCACTCCATTGATCATATACTCATTTAGGCATCGGAGAGGGATTCTGGGTCACCACCCAGGTCATCCCCTTTTGCAGGATTACGCGGAGCCCAGGAGTCCAAGCTTTCCATCAAGAACGTAGCGAAGCTTCGCCCGTGATCCAACAATTACAGTGACAAGAGATTCCAACATGACCACATAATCAATGGTCAATTGGGTATGCTCTTTAGATATTTCTTTCAAAATTAAAGTGATTTGTTTTTTAACATCTGAGTATTGATTATTAGCTCAATTGTACGTTTCTATGATGTACCCAGGTTGGGATCCCAAGACATTACTCTAGCATCTGCTCGAGTCGACTCTCACCTATCAACACCGTACATATATATGTTGAGGCTATCGAGAAGGTCGTGTCACAGCCCATGTGTTCATCTCGATTTATATATAGTTAGTGATGAATGATGTTTTATCGGCTTTCCCCTTGAGAACATATATTGTAGATTTTGGTGGATAGGAATTTGAAGGAACAGCCGTAACCCGTAAGTGTTGACTTTTATTTGTTCCATGTTTTATTATTCTTTGTTAAGATGAGATTATAAAGTAGAGTGTCAAATCTGTTCTACTAACCTCTTATTCTTTTTTCAGGTACAAATTGTTATGTTCAGGTACAATTTCTTTTAATTTTTGGTTTACGAATATCAGTAATTTATTTTAACATTGTGATGATTTTTTTTTTTTTTTACAAACATTATAACAAGACTCTCTTTAGGGCACGTTTGTTTGCCGGTATTGCGATATCCTAATATCGGTATTAGCTAATACCTTGTTTGTTTACACTTGGTATTGGTATTAGCTAATGAGGAATGATACGGAGTCCGATATCGGACTTTCTTCAGATTCCGACCTCCTAATAGGAGCTTGCCGCGTGTCTAACAAAAAATTTCTCTTTCTCTATCCATTTGCTCATTTCTCTGAGACACAACTACCCTTGTAGCTAGAGACTAGAGTATTATCGAAGTTGGCAACATCAAATCCTTTCCAATTTCTCTTTCATACTTTTTCTTTTTCTCTATGAGTCTCTAGCTCTCTTCTACTACTGTTCAACACTACATTATTTTTGCAAAAAAAGTCGTTCATACGTAAAATATTTTTCTCAAACAAAATACATATATTTATATGTACAATTAGTGAATGGTAAGACATTTTACTATGGTGGCCAATTTTAATAGCAAAAGCTAAATTAGTTTTTATTTTGGCTGAATATGTGCAATGTGGATAAAATATCGATAATAATACTGTTACAATTTACCGTTGTGGTTATGCTAAATTATTTAGCGAAAATATACTATTATGTTTTGACAATGTTGTGGTAAGAATCATTTTTTATGTGTCGTAAAATGTAAAATATGTATTGCTATGTTGTTTAATACATATTTCGTTTCGTTAAAATTATGAACATTTCAGCTATTAAAATATGTTTATACGAAACAAAAATAATTAATGTCGCTTGAGCTAGCAACCAACGTAAAATAAATAATTAAAAAAGGGGAACATTATTTCTTAAAATAAAGTAAAAGCTACAAAATTATTAAAAATATAATGTGTTGGATCACGGTGGAACTCCGGTACGGACTTTGACAGCAATCCTAACTCCTTCGCTCCACGCAATCCTGCAAGAGGGGATAGACCGGGCGGTGACCTAGAATCCCTCTCCGATGCTTAAATGAGTATCTCGTATGACTGGCAAGCAGTAATCTCAAAGTGTATTAAACTCAACGTAAGTCTTTCTGAGGTGATCTCCTGCCCTTTTATAGGCAAAGAGATGCCTCAGGTACCTGGCGAACCGTTAGGGGTGGTTAGCCCGTATCCCGCATATCTCGGACGTGATCTCGCGTATCTCAGCCATGCCCCGCGTATCTCGGCCACGCTCCGTGTATCTTAACCACGTTCCGCGTATTTCGGCCACGCCCCGCATATCTTGGCCTTATCCTCTGATAACGAGTCCCGACTCCCGTCGGGGACACCAGAGTTATCTCGTTGTGTCACCGCTCGGGGCCCCTCGTCATCGTGACAGGGCCAATCATTCTCAGGGATTCATCATCGGGGCCTACTTAAAGGCTTCTCATCGGGAGCTTCCAGCTCCACTGTCGGGACCGACTCCGTCGGGACCTTTCGTCGTCGGGACTCCCTTCGTCGGGACCCTTCTCATTAGGTCATCTTGACCTTCATTTTGGGCATGGTGGGCCTGTTTGCCGTTTCCTCACCGTTAAAGGGCCTGACGGCTATAGTCGGACCCATCATTTGCCCCCAAGACATGAGGGACTTTTAGTTCGTCGTGTCTTCCAACTCCCGATCTTCCGATACTAGAATCGGGGATCTTTCCCTTGGTTCAGTTACTCAATTATCAGTCTTCTCCTTCACGTTTCCTCAGGGTTTTGTAGATAACTGTTAAGTCCCAGGGGTCTCCTCGGTTCCCCAGTGCATTAAATGCAGTAGATAATGGGATGACGTTTTCTGCCCACGTGCCTGATTTTTCGCGCCTGTCCTTTTCTGAAAAGTGCTTTTTGGGCCGTTTTATCATTACGCCTGTTGTCCTTCTGCACGTTTCATCTCAACGGTCCAGATTAAGACTCTTCGACTTCGACGACTCGGATCGAAGTGTCCTTTCAACCTTCTTCTTCGACTATAAAACCCTAGCCATGGTCATAATTTAACTTTTACCGTCTTCGAATTCTCAAGAGCTCTCTGCGATTCCTCTGCGATTCCTCTGTGATTCCAAGCCTTGTGATTCCGAAGGTCTTTGGAGTTTCTCCGATCATCTTTCCGGCGAAGTTTCGTTCATCTCCTTCAACCTCTACTTCATCATGTCTGGTAAGGGATCTCCCTTTGTTGCTTGTTCGTCTTTTCCTTTCTAATTTTCCAAGAGTCCCACTGTATTTTCTTGCCCTGGTTGCTTTTCAGACAGCGGTTCCAGCTCTGAGGGGAGAAAACCCTTTAGTTTTGATTATGCTCCAAATGAGATCTCCAATACTGCTTATGATGCAGCTCTCCGAGAGGGTTGCATCACCATTACCTGGGAACCTCGTTTCCCGTATCCTCGGCATCGCCCCTCGAGTAACCCTGAGGTTACTCGTCCCCAGAAAGGGGAGGTATTTGTATCTACGGGACAAATATCAGCAGGGATCAGGTTCCGCTTTTGCGGTAACCTGGTTGAGCTATGCCATCATTACAGAACGCATCCCACTACCTTTTCTCCCCATGCCATCCGCCTCTGGAACGCCTTTCAAGTCCTCTGTCTCCGACAGAAGTGGGTCTACAGCCTCCAGCTCTTCAGAACCTTTTATGGGATGAAGTGCAATGAGGCGGGGGTTTGCGCCTTCTACCCTCGGATGCCCAAGTGGAGTAAGCAGCAGCTTGCCCGGTACGGTTGGACCAGTGACACCTGGAAGGTGGTCAAGGGTCGGGGACTCTTGATTGATACAGGGTCCGACAACAGTAGCTGGAAGAAGAGCTACTTCTTTATCCGTCACTCCTCAATTCCCTGGCCTCGGTGGGAGGTGGTAGCAGACCCTCCGCCTGCCTTCCACACTTATGCTGACGAGGATTTTGAGACTCTCCAACTTATCCAGCTTTATCGGTGGGAGGAGTCTTACACTCCTCTCAACGCTAACTCACTCGTGGAGCGGGACCTGGTGCACGCCGGGATCCGACTCCTCGATATTGTTTCTGGGGGGCAGCTCTTCGATGGCCCTTCCAATATGGTTCCTTGGGTAAACTTCTAACTCTTCTTTGTTTACTGTTTGCAGCCAAGAAGGTATCTGTGCTGACCGATCTGTTCCATAAGCAGGGGGAGACTGATGCTGTCCGCCCCTCGCGGAAGAGGAAGTCCGCTAAGAAGACTGTTGCTAGGTCGGGGTCTCCTTCAGCGGAGCAACCCAAGCGGAAGCGAGTGGATCTGGACCAGCTCTTCGATGTCCAGAATGCTGAAGAAGGTAAACAACTCCGACTTGCTATTAAAACATACAAAAGGATGGTCCCGAAGGATTTGATTTCCTCGACCAAGGAAGCCCGCATCGCTGACGTCAAAAGAATCCTTCGAGGCGAAACTCCTCGAGTCTTGAAGGAAGGCTACTATCATTACCGTGGGAAGGATCAATACGTCTCCCGACGTATCATTTGGTGTAAGAATCCCGATGAACTTCCTGACTACCTTTCTGAAGCTTCTCATCCTCCAGGTGCAGGTCGCTCGGGAGCTCCATTGGGTGCTGCAGCTTCCGCAGACGCACCGTCTTCAGTGGGGGTGCCTTCCTCAGCTGGAGAGAAGGTACCGACTGGCGAACAATTTCGTCAGGTGGAGACCTTAGACTCCTCTGAGGAGACTGGCGAGGGTGGCCCCCCTCGTCAGCGTCGGAAGGCGGGGCAATCCCCCTTGAAACCAACCCCTCAGGGGCCGCCTCCTTCGTCTTCTCCGCAGCAGCGGCAGCCATCGCCTATTCACGAGTTCACTCCTTCCCCTGTTCGGGCCGAGACGGAGACGGAGGCGTGCCCTTCCATTCCTCGTCCTGTTTCTCCTCTTGCTCTTGATGGGAACTTCTACAAGCCCTTCGATCCTTCGCGAGAGAATGCCCCCTGGACTCCTATCCAGACGCTTCAAGGAGTCCAGCTCACACAAGGGGAGCAGGATCGGGAGCTGGCCCTGCATCTGCTGGCAGGCTCGATCCTGCCTACTATGCGGCATCCGATTTGCCTCAATCGGACGCATATGCAGCGGGATGTCAGGGATATGGCCGTGCGCCGCATAGAGGTAAGACTTCGCTTCTTTCTTTTTTGATGATAAATCGGGTCGTTTGTCCATTAACACTTTTCCTTCTTATTGCAGGAGCTCGGGGACTACAACCGCCTCATCGGGTATGTAATTGCCTATGATGAGTCCCGGGAGCGGGACCGAGGGGTCCGCGAGCAGCTTCAGGAGGATCTCAAGGCCTCCCAGTCTTCGCGGGGAAAGCTTGTCAAGCAGCAGGCTGTCCTCAATCAGAAGATTCGGGACCTCCAGCAGCAGATCGTGGACTTCGAGGGGCTCTTGAGGCAAGAGCGGCAGGAGCGGGGGGCAGCTGTGGACAGGCTGACCCAGGAGAAGAAGGCTGCCGAGGACAAACTAGTCCTCGAGAAGAAGGCTCTGGAGGAGCTAATCGCGGGATTTCCTGCGCAGCTGGCCGAAGCGGAGGTAAAGGGCCGGGAGGACTATCGGAGGTCCGAGGACTTTCAAGCCGATGCCATGAAGTTCTTTGGCGCGGAGGTGGAGAACACTCTCTTCAACGCGGTTGAGGAGCTCCACCTGGAGTACGGGGATGCTATCAATTTCGACAAGTCTCCTTCACTCGCTCCCTTTGCGAAGAAGTATTTTGCTCTTTCCGAGGAGAGTGATGGGGGGAGTACCCCTGTAATTGTCGAAGACGCTTCTGAACTTCCAAGTGGTGATGCCCCGATAGCCAATCCTCCCGAAGCCAACCCTGTGGATCCTTCTGTTACCGACTCCGCGGACCCAGCTGCTGCCAACGCTGCCAACAAGGACCAAGCTTGAATGTTTACTTTTAGAGTCCTTGTATCTTCTTCTCTTTTGTCATCGTCGGGCCCTTGAGTCCTTATTAATATCAGACTTCTTTAGTTCCGATTATTTCGTTGCACTTCTCCGAGTGACTTTACTATACGCGCTTAGGTCGAAACCTCGACACTTAAGACATTCTCGTACGTCCTTCCTGACGATTTTATCTCGCGCGCCACTTAAGGCGACTTAATATCGTGCACTACTGAAGGCGACTTTACATCGTGCACCACTTAAGGCGACTTAATTATTACTTAGGATAAACTTAAAGATCGTGCACCACTCAAGGCGACTTTACATCGTGCACCACTTAAGGCGACTTTTCAACCTGTGCCACTTAAGGCGATTTAATATTGGGCACTACTCAAGGCGACTTTTTGATACTTAGAATAAATCCAAGGATCGTGCACCACTTAAGGCGACTTAGTCCCGCTCATCACTTAAGACGACTTAATTATTACTTAGAGTAAATCTAAGAATCACGCATCACTTAAGACGACTTAATATCGTGCACCACTCAAGGCGACTTTTCGATACTTAGAATAAATCTAAGGATTGTGCACCACTTAAGGCGACTTAGTCCCGCGCATCACTTAAGACGACTTAATTATTACTTAGAGTAAATCTAAGAATCACGCATCACTTAAGACGACTTAATATCGTGCACCACTCAAGGCGACTTTTCGATACTTAGAATAAATCTAAGGATTGTGCACCACTTAAGGCGACTTAATATCGTGCACCACTCAAGGCGACTTTTCGATACTTAGAATAAATCTAAGGATTGTGCACCACTTAAGGCGACTTTTTCTCGTGCACCACTCAAGGCGACTTTTTTCGTGCACCACTGAAGGCGACTTTTCTCGTGCACCACTGAAGGCGACTTTTACACTTAGCATAAATCTAAGGACAACTCTTTTTGGAAGCAACCTCTTTATTTATTGATGGCATAAAATTGGCTTACATCGAATTAAACGATAAACAGCATACACCACTTAAGGCGATTTTACATCGGGCACCACTTAAGGCGACTTTATCAGGCACCACTTAAGGCGACTTCATCGGACACCACTTAAGGCGACTTCATCGGGCACCACTTAAGGCGACTTTCTTCAGGCACCACTTAAGGCGACTTTCTTCGGGCACCACTTAAGGCGACTTTCTTCGGGCACCACTTAAGGCGACTTTCTTCGGGCACCACTTAAGGCGACTTTATTTGGGCACCACTTAAGGCGGCTTTCTTTAAGCATGGTGTTTCTTCAAGTGTTCGCCACTAAAAGAATGCTTCAACGTTCTGCCATCGAGGTCTTCCAACTTGTACGCATTTGGAGCTGGCATCCCCACGACCTTATAAGGTCCTTCCCATTTTGGTGACATCTTGTTGATTCGATCCAAAAGGGTGAACTCGTTGCGACGCCAAACCAGCTCCCCTACAAAGAACTGTCGGGACTTCACTCGCCGATTGTAGTACCTGGCCGTCGCCAAACGCATTCGAGCTTGGACTTCATCGGCTTCCCGCCTCTTCTCTTCGAGTAAGTCCAAGTCCAGACGTCTTACTTCATCGTTCGTCAGGGGCTCGTAATATCTCAGCCGATGGGACGCCACAGCTACCTCCACAGGGGCGACAGCTTCCGTGCCATAAACGAGGCCAAACGGAGTCTCCCCCGTTGATCGTTTGGGTGTCGTTCTAACAGCCCAAAGCACATTTTCCAGTTCGTTCAGCCACTTGCCTTTCAAGGCATAGACCCTCTTCTTCAGGCCATCCATCATGATTTTGTTGGCTGATTCCACCTGGCCATTAGTCTGAGCATGACGCACAGAAGCAGTCCGATGCTCGATGTTCAACTCCTCCAGATACTCCCTCACCTGAGAGCCGTTAAACGGTGGACCATTGTCGCTAATCACCACCTTAGGAATCCCATATCTGGACACGATATGAGTCTGGAGGAACTTAACGATCTGGTTCCCTGTTGTTCTGGCCAACGCCTTCGCCTCTATCCATTTTGAAAAATAATCGATAGCTACAAGTAAATACTTACATTGTCCTTGTGCTTGTGGAAGAGGTCCCACCAAGTCGATGCCCCACTGCGCGAAGGGCCATGCGCTCTTGATGGATGTCAGATTAGCGGCCGGAGCCACGATACTCGGGGCGTACCGCTGGCACGCGTCACAGGATCGGACCAACGCCGTTGCTTCCTTGTTCATCGTGGGCCAATAATAGCCCAAGTTCAGCACCTTCCTCATAATGGATCGGGCCCCTTCGTGACAAGCCGCGACCCCTTCATGCATTTCCTTCAGGATTCGACTGGTGTCGGGTTCTGCTACACATTTCAAGTACGGAGTCGAGAACCAGCCCTTCTTGTATAGCTGATTGTCCAGCATCACATAATTGGCCGCGATCCGACGTATCCTGTCCGCTGCCACTTGATCATCGGGGACTGCCCCCGTAGTCAGGTACGCGACTATCGGGGTCATCCAGGTTGGCTCTTCCTCCGATCTTGCTTCAATGGTGCACACCTGTGTTGGGTCGATGGTCGATAAGATCACCTTCTCCAAGAAGTGCACCTTCCGATTTTCTTCCAAGGGTGCCCCCAGGGCAAATTTACTCAAGGCATCTGCCTCCACGTTTTCCTCCCTCGGAATTGCCTCGATATCGAAGCTTTTGAAGCTCTCTTTCAGGGCTTGTACCTCTCGTAGATAGTTCTTCATTATTGGACTCCTTGCTTCGTATCGCCCTTGAACCTGGTTCACGATTAAAGCTGCGTCGCACTTCACTCTCAAGTGATCGATTCCAGTGCCTTTAGCAATTTTTAGGCCCGTGATAAGAGCTTCGTACTCCGCTTCGTTGTTTGTGGCCTTGAATGTTAAAGCCAAGGCGTATCGGAGCGGTTCACCTTCACCTGGTGGTATCAACAAGAAGCCCGCTCCTGATCCGTCCGAACTCGCGGAGCCATCCGTGTACATCTCCCAAGTATTTTCCTTGTTTGGCTGTTCTGATTGCTCTGCCCTCTCTGGTTGTTCTTCTATCGGGACCTCCATGGTTGCCCCCTCTACAGGGCCCGTTTCTTCCAGATCGGGGGCTGTAGACTCTGCTATGAAATCTGCTAATGCCTGGCCCTTAATGGCTGTTCTCGGAGCGAAGTGTATGCGAAACTCACTAAGTTCTACTGCCCATTTCACTAATCTCCCCGACGCATTCGGTCGGTTCAAAAAATGCTTCAAAGGCTGGTTCGTCAGCACAGTGATCTCGTGTGCGTGGAAATACGGCCTTAGCTTCCGAGCAGTAATAATCAACGCAAAGAGGTACTTCTCAACGGCGGGATAGTTCAATTCAGATTTGGCAAATGCCTTTCTTACATAATAGACGGGGACTTGATTACCCTCGACAATCTTTACTAACACAGAACTAATGGCAAATTCAGAAACAGCCAAATAAAGGTAGAGTGGCTCGCCTGGAACCGGTTTCGCCAGCGGCGGGAGTGTGCGAAGGTGCTGTTTGAGTGCTTGGAACGCCTCTTCACATTTGGTGGTCCATTCGAATTTTTTGTTGGCCCTCAAGACTTCAAAAAACGGCATTGATCGGTCGCTGGCTTTGGACAAGAAGCGATTCATTGCAGCTAGTCGGCCATTCAGCACTTGCACCTCCCGATGGTTTATCGGAGACTGCATCTCCTCGATTGCCCTCAGCTTCTCAGGATTCACTTCAATTCCTCTTTGGCTCACCATGAAGCCCAAAAACTTCCCTGAGTGGACTCCGAAGGCGCATTTCGACGGGTTCAAGCGAACTTGATGGAGCCTCATCCGCTCAAACGCCATGGTAAGGTTGTGCATGTGATCCTCGGCTTGTCGGGACTTCACCAGCATATCATCCACGTAAGCTTCCATGGTTTCTCCCAGCATATCTCCAAACAGTTTGTTCACCATCCGTTGGTAGGTTGCCCCGGCATTGATCAACCCGAAAGGCATGACATCGTAGTGATAGATGTCACTGTCTGCGTAGAACGCTGTATGGGGGGCGTCTTCCTTGGCCATCTTGATTTGGTTGTAGCCTGAATACGCGTCCATGAAACTCAACAGTTCGTGTCCCGACGTGGCATCCACCAACTGATCGATTCTCGGGAGTGGATAGCAGTCCTTTGGGCAAGCCTTGTTCAAGTCGCGGAAGTCCACACACATTCGCCATTTCCCGTTGGTCTTTTTCACCAGCACTGGGTTGGCCACCCAAGTCTGGAATCGGAGCTCCTTAATGAACCCAGCATCGAGCAACCTGCCCACTTCCTGCTGGATCGCGATCTTCTTATCCGTGCCCATCGGACGCCTTTTCTGTGTGATAGGCTTGATCGCGGGGTCTATCTTCAGCTCGTGTACGATCACATCGGGGCTGATTCCTGGCATATCGCTGGGGGACCAGGCAAACAGCTCCTTGAACTCCTTCAGCAACTCCACCAATTTTTGGGCTGTCTCTTCAGTCAGGGCAGACCCGATTTTCACCTTCCTCTGGGGTCCGTCGATCTCGACTTCTTTCAGATCTTCTACGGGGGCGGGACGCCCAAACTCTTCTCTGGGATCTGTGTCTGTCTGGAGGACAGTCATGGCCTCTCGCCTCCTCCTCCGGGTGGCATTAACATAGCACTTTCGGGAAGCCACCTGGTCGCCCTTGACCTCTCCGACTCCGTGGTCGGTCGGGAACTTCATCTTCTGGTGCACAGTCGAGGCAACCGCCATCAGGGGATTAATGGTGGTTCTCCCGATAATCGCGTTGTATGTTCCCGCGGAATCAACCACGACAAACTCTACGTTCCTCCTTTCTGATTTCCACCCACTACCAAACTCTACTGGTAAGGTGATTACTCCTAGCGGGTAGGAGGTTGAGCCAGAGAACCCGACCATCGGGAAGTTTGCCTCCTTCAGATCTTTCTTTGTCTTCCCCATAGCTTCCAGTGCGTCCATGAATAGAATGTCGGAGGAACTTCCTCCATCGATTAGAATTCTCTTCATCTCAAACCCATCCACATCCAAGGTTACCACCAAGGCATCGTCATGCGGAGTCTCCACGCCTATGAGGTCTTCCGATGAGAAGGAGATTACCATCTCTTCTTTCAAGGTCCAAGAGCGGGACCTCTTACCCAGTACCACCGCCTAAGGGATTCTAGAGGCATAGACCTCTCGGGCGGATGAGGTATCACCTCCAGCAGCAAATCCTCCATGAATCACGTTGATAACTCGTCTCTCCTTGCGAGCACCGGATGACTCTGGATCAGTTCTCTTCTTTTTCAGGGACCGATCGCGGGATCGGGAACGGGACCGCGATCGAGACCGAGAGCGGGATCGGCACCGCTTATCCCCGACGAATTCCTTGAGCTTCCCCTTCTGGATTAGCTTTTCAATTTCCTTCTTCAGTTCCCGACAGTGATTGGTGTCGTGACCATTTGCGCGGTGAAATCGACAGTAGCGATCCGTGCGGGATCCCAAGAATTCTCCCTCTTTCTTCGGGGGGTACCTGGAGATACCTTGTCGTTCCATGACTGTTAGCACCTCCGCCATGGAGCAGTTGAGAGGAATGTCGAAATCCTCCCGCTTATCCTTCCTTGAAGAACGTCTGTCGTCCCTCCGATCCGGACGGCCTCGATTCTTGTTATTGTCAGGTTTACCCTTTGACTTACGATCGTCGAAAGGTTTAACCGACTGCTTTCCTTTGTTCGACTTTGGGGGCTCCAGTTCTCCCGCGGCTATCTTCGACTCCTGGACGTCGATCTGTTGTTTCACCCTCTTCTGTAATGCCTCCATATTCCACACAGCTTTCTCAGCCACGCTGTGCATCAAGTCGGAGCCATAGGGGGCTGTCAGGTTCCGAATGAAGGTGCGGATGGTTTCGCCTTCTGAGATTTCTTCGTCTATCTCTGCTACGCTGGCTGTGTACCGCTGGTAATAGTGAGCCAGCGATTCATCGGGCCTTTGCACCACCTGAGTCAGGGACCTCACGCTCTTCAATAAACGCCTCCGACCCTGGTACTGCTGAATGAATCGGTCGTGCATGTCTGCCCAGCAAGTGATGCAGCCTGGGGGCAGACTAAAGAACCAGGTCAGGGCTCTTTCTCCAAGTGTGTTTGGAAATAGTGTACACACTATGTCCTCGCTCGGGGCTCTTCCCAGACACGCCATGAGGTGCTTCTGGACATGGCGAACTGGATCTCCTTCGCCATCATACTCCTTTATCGTGGGGATGCCTAGCCCAGGCGGGGCTAGGGTGTCGATAAGTCGGGGGACGAAGGGATGAGTGGATCGATCCCTTAGCTCCGACACCAGCGGCTTCTGCTCTCCCATACAGATGTTCACGATCTTTACCACCTGGTCGGGAGTGATGGGGCCATTCAGGGGAATGGTCCTGTGCTGTACTGGTCCTGGCCCATCAACCACGAACCTCTCCGGCTGACCGGTTGCCCTACCTCTGTCCTGGCCTCGGGGCGGGGCTTCCTGTGCGTTCCGACCCTCTGTTGGTGGGGCCACTTCCTCCAACGGGGGCATCTCCTCCTGCCTCCTTGCAGCCTCTCTCCGATCCAAGAGAGCCTCCACGGCTGCCAGGAACATGGGCATGGCTTCCGCCACGGCCCTTGTCAAGTCTGCAGCTGGGGGGGCCTTCTGCCCCCTGTTGCCCTGGTGCTGAGGAGCAACATCTTCGGGATCTCCATTGTGCCCCCCTGTCTGGGAGAGCTCAGCCGGGGGATGGTTCTGGTTTTCCTCCTGTTCCGGTACTGAATCCAGATTCGTTGCAGCGGGGTGACGGGAACCACCGGATTGTCCCTGTCTTCTGTGCTTGCCAACCGCCATCGATCGAGTAGAAGGCATATCAGCTTTTTGTTTGATTCCCACAGACGGCGCCAATGTTGGATCACGGTGGAACTCCGGTACGGACTTTGACGGCAATCCTAGCTCCTTCGCTCCACGCAATCCTGCAAGAGGGGATAGACCGGGCGGTGACCCAGAATCCCTCTTCGATGCTTAAATGAGTATCTCGTATGACTGGCAAGCAGTAATCTCAAAGTGTATTAAACTCAACGTAAGTCTTTCTGAGGTGATCTCCTGCCCTTTTATAGGCAAAGAGATGCCTCAGGTACCTGGCGAACCGTTAGGGGTGGTTAGCCCGTATCCCGCATATCTAGGACGTGATCTCGCGTATCTCAGCCATGCCCCGCGTATCTCGGCCACGCTCCGTGTATCTTAACCACGTTCCGCGTATTTCGGCCACGCCCCGCATATCTTGGCCTTATCCTCTGATAACGAGTCCCGACTCCCGTCGAGGACTCCAGAGTTATCTCGTTGTGTCACCGCTTGGGGCCCCTCGTCATCGTGACAGGGCCAATCATTCTCAGGGATTCATCATCGGGGCCTACTTAAAGGCTTCTCATCGGAAGCTTCCAGCTCCACTGTCGGGACCGACTCCGTCGGGACCTTTCGTCGTCGGGACTCCCTTCGTCGGGACCCTTCTCCTTAGGTCATCTTGACCTTCATTTTGGGCCTGGTGGGCCTGTTTGCCGTTTCCTCACCGTTAAAGGGCCTGACGGCTATAGTCGGACCCATCATAATGCAAAAATAATTTTAATGATGTTTTAACACATCATATGTTAGGTACATAACCATTTAGATGAGATATATAAGAGTGGAATGGAAACTATACAAATCTTATAATATTTCAAAACATTAAGCATTATCGAATATAAAAATAAAATAAAAAATTGTACCAGTTGAGCATATAGCCCTGAATTTATCAAATACTATCGGATCAGTTGGTAAATTAATATTATACGAATAATATTTAAATACATTAACCAGAAGTATCATTATTTTTTTTAGCAGATTCTTCATTTTTTGCTTCATGTTTTTTTTTTCTTATGTCTTTTTTTGTCTTTTATGAAAAGACGAAAGTAATGATGACAGACAAATTAATGCAAGTACGGGAGAGAGAAATAGGAAAGAATTGTATTTTATAGCTAGACAACAGAGACTTCTTAAGGGCACTATAGGAAATTCGGAAAATTGAAAGAGAGAATACGCTGACACTTTAGACTACATGTGTCAGTCTATTATTTGTGTATCGGAATACTTCGGAGGATAGAGGTCGGAACCTCTATCATTTCTTATTAGCTAATACTTGGTATTAGCTAATACTCAATTATAGGAGGAATTTGGTATTATATTATACCAACTAAAAGTGATGTACTAATTAATATCAAACTCAAAATTACTTATTTACCCCTAACCTTATTTAATATACAACTACCCCAAATTCGGCTCATAACATCGGCCACCGGCGACCCCCGGCCGGACTCCGGCGACCCCTGGCCGGCTTTTAATTATAATAATAATTAAAAAATGAATATATCTATTTAGGGGTATTTAGGTCTTTTAGTCAATGTATTAGGATATCCTAATACAAAGTTCATTCAAACATTGTATTAGGATATCCTAATACATGACATAATCAAACATTGTATTAGCTAAGCATGTATTAGTTAAGCATGTATTAGTTAATACCAGTATTAAGATATCGCAATACCGACAAACAAACGTGCCAGGTATGAATTGTTCTTTGCTTTATTCTTCTATTTTTCTAGCCATAAACTTCTAAAATTATATCCTTTTTACTTTGTGTATATTCGTTATGTTTTGTTTATTTTTATCTTGAGCCATCATAATGGGTTGAGAATTATAATTCTAGGTCTTTAGTAAAGAATACAAAACAATAACAATGAGGAAAATGCTATATGTTCAGGTACAATTTCTTTCACCTTCTATTGGTGTATGAACTTAAGATTGCATTTACTTTTTCGCCAAACATTATAAAAATTATATAGTTTTGCTTAATGAATTAGGGTATGGTTATTTTTTTTTAATGGATGAATATATGCATCGTGATGTTATTTAACTTCTTTAGGTATATATATAATCTCTTAAGGTTGATTTTATATATATATATATATATATATATATTTTGTTATTATTCTCTTCAAAATATAGGAAAAAGGTAGTAGAAGACAATATTCTTTATTAAATATTTATTTAATAGTAATAATCGGCTTGATTGTTTTTGATAAGGTTGAAGCCGTATAAATAGGTTATTTAACTTATTTAGGTATATGATCTATATATATAATAATATTTATTCTTTTAATTACTATTTTTTTTTTTAAGGTTGAAGCCGTATAAATAAGTTATTTAACTTATTTAGGTATTGATGGATATACGCTCAATTTGAACCCGTTGACTTCCGAATCGCTGTATTTTTATCATCCCGCTAATGATTATAAATCGAAACTTCAACCCGAACACTTCGCGAAAACACCAACGGCTCGGACGAGGCCGAAGCGCTCGTCCGGCAGAGTCAAACTCACCTAGGTGAGGTTGGGTGGCCACACCCGACCTCCCCTAGGGGAGATCGGGTTAGCCAACCCGATCTCCCCTAGGAGAGATCGGGTCAGCCAACCCGATCTCCCCTAGGGGGGATGGGGTAGGCCAACCCCATCCTCCCTAGGAGGGGTTGGGTGCCCTCACCCAACCCCTACCCTTGGGGGTCGGATTTCCCTCCCCCCAAGGGCCCCGGCACCACCCTGGGACTCCCACACTCGGCTTATTCCGCCTACCTTCTCCGTGACCTAAGGTCTTGATTATGCGTTTAAAGGTTAATTAACTGTGTTTAAAGGTTAACGATGTCATTAAGTCACCTTAATGACACCGTTGCCTATAAATACCCCACCTTCACAATTCATTTGGGGATCTGGACACTTTGGATTATTTTGCTCTGACATCTCTCTAGCTTTATCTCTCTAAAAACGATACTGACTTAGGCATCGGAGAGGGTTCATCAGGCACCACCCCCCCTCTGTGCCTGGTACTGCCCCTTCTGCAGGGCGAAAGGAGAAGAAAAGCTAAGGAAGGAAGGACGCAAGCTAAGACAGTACAACCCGAGAGTACCGGATCATCCACATCTCCAGTGAGGAACGAGATTTGAGCCGACCACCCGTTGACCCTGATCTCGGAACCTAACACTTGGCGCCGTCAGTGGGCTTCAGACAGAAAGCCTGGCTATAACAAGGGCAATGACGAACAGCAGGGTGTCTAGGCACCACCGCCCACCAGGGGACAATGGACGAAGGAGAGAGCCTATACCCCCAGGAAGGCAGCCTAACCCGGGAAAGCAGCCAATGCAACCAGAACCACAAGGAACCCCACAACCGCCTCAACAGAACAACCAGGAGGGAGGATCCTCACGCCCAGCTGGGGCTGAGTCCTCCACAGCCTCAACCCCCCTGGCAAGAAGGCCACAGAGGGAAAGAGAACAACAGGGAGTGCCATCCCAGCACACGGCACCCCCTGAGGGATATTATTATGAGGCACAACCCCAAGGGTACCCGTATGGGATGCCGGCCCAAAGGAATGGCAACCGCGCTCACACAACATACGCAAGGCCGGCATACACCCAGGGGACACACACTGAAGCTCATGAAGAGGAACAAATCCCAACAGAAGAGCACCACTCGCACCCTCGAGCAGGGCAGCGAGAGGAGCAAAGAAGAGATTACCAGGAGCCACCCCAAGAGGGAAGGCAACAATTCGTGCCTCCTAGGAAACAGCAGAACGCCAGGACTTACACCCCACTGGGGGAAGACAGACAAGCAAGACCTCCAAGGAGGCAAGAATTCTATGAAGCACCCCAGCAGGGACACCAAGGATACACCTACAGTCCGTACCAATACGGACAAGGGATCCTGGCAAGCCCCATCTACAACTACGGAGGCCATCAGAGAAATTACACTCCGACACCGATATTGATCACTCCAGAAGAAATAGAGGCCATGATAACCCGGAAAATGAACGAGTCAAAGAAAACCAGCTTGCATTGTCTAAGTGACAAAACGAACCACCCTTTCACAAGGGAATTGGAGATGAACAGGGTGCCAGACTCCCTACACACAGTGCAAATTGCAAAGTACAATGGCAAGGGAGACCCCCTAGAGCATATTCAACAGCATGAGGCCTCTCTATTTGGGAGGACCACTGATGAAAGATACAAGGCACTCCTGTTCCCAAACACCCTATCAGGGGTGGCCTCACACTGGTTCTTCAGCCTACCCTCTGAAAGCATCCACTCATGGGAGCAGCTAAAGGCAAAGTTTCTGCAGAGATATCTAGGGGAGAGGAAACTACTCAAAGGAACAGGCTCCATCGATGATGTGAAACAAGAATACGATGAATCTTTGGCCAGTTACTACACTAGGTTCAACCAAAATATCGCAAACATCCAGGGCGACATCACTGAGGGTGAGATAATACGAGCCTTCATCAGAAACCTAGGCCGCTTCGGGTCCACACTGGCAGAAAAGATGGCCAAGAAGCCAGCAAACACCTTAGAGGAGCTGGCAGGAAGAGTAAAAACTCATATAGACCTGGAGAGGCACAGGGCAAGTAAGAAAGCTAAGATTCAAGCAGCCAAGGATGACAATGCAAAGCCGAACAAAGGAAAGCCACCCCAGGCACCTCAGCACACAAGGCAGCAGGAATGGCGCCCGCCCCAGCAAAGAAACCAAATGAGCGAACCACTAAAGGCTAGAGAAATAAATGTCATCAAGTTCGTTCCATTGAATGCCACTCCAGCTACTGTCCTCAAAGAGATGCGGAATCAGAAGCTCTGGTCACCCCCTGCAAGATGGAGAGCCCCAATGGTGGGGAATCACAAGGATAGATGGTGCGACAACCATGAAGCTTACGGGCACGACACGAACGAATGCTTCAGCCTAAAGCTAAGCATCAACAACGCCATCCAAAGGGGAGACCTAAAGCAGTTCGTGGATACTGGGGGCAACAACATGCAGCTAGGGCCATCACACAGAGACAAGGGCAAAGGCAAAGTAGACTACAATCCTCCACCCAACAAGAGAGGGACCATAAATATGATACACGGGGGAGTAGCGTCAGGTGGCCCAACTGCTAACGCAAGGGAGGTTTACGCTTCCAAATTGAGTTCAGTGCCAAGGTGGAGAAAAAGACCAAGAGAAGGTGAAGAAGTGAAGATTGAATTCTCAGAGAAGGACAAGAGCCACATCGTCTTCCCACATGACGATGCTCTAGTCATAACAATAGACATTGATAATTTTGATGTAAAGTGAATATTGGTGGATGGGGGCAGCTCGGCTGACCTCCTAAGCTTGAGAGTCCTAGAAGAAATAGGAAAAAACAAGGCAGACATCAAGCCAGTCAACTTCCCTCTAGTTGGCTTCTCAGGGGCAACAAGCTACCCCCTGGGAATGATAACCCTGCCGGTGACCATGGGCCAAGGATGGACACAACTGAAGGTGAATGTTAACTTCTTGGTGGTTGAAAGCCTGGGAGCCTACAATGGGATCCTAGGAAGGACAACCATAAACCCATACGAAATCGTGCCATCCACCGTACACCAGAAGTTGAAGTACATCACTGAGAATGGAGTCGGAGAAGTCCTAGGTGATCAACGCACTGCAAGGCAGTGCTACGTCAACTCCATGAGACGTGGATCACACGGGACAGACACAGTAGCAGTGGTCATGGTTGGAGCCAATCAAGATAGAAAGAAGAGGGGAAGGAGACAAAGGCAAGGAAAGATCAAGAATGGAGTAGCACTCCGTTTAAGCAGGCAGTTTTTCAAACAGTGCCTGAAAGGAGACACATGAGCAAGGCTGTGAAGGTGACGGCCATACCTTGGCAACCAGAAACCATAGAGGGGAAAAGAACAAGGGACTCCATCATAAGAGGCTTTCGGTACATTGATGATATCAAGCAAATGCCGCAAGAGCCAATATCAAGCTATTTTCAGAGATTCTCCAGTTATGGGGCCAATATGGACATCACAAGAGGAGAAGCCGTCAAAGCATTCATTAGGAACATGCATCCAAACTCATTTGAGGCCTATGGAGGGCTTTATGAGATGGTCATGACGAGCACGATGAGAGAGCTCAAGGAAAAGCTAGACAATGCGTTTACAAAGGAGATGGAGCAACTAGATGAAGTCCCGGAGAAGGAAAGAGAAACTGATACACTAGGAGGAGGTGTAAACTTCACATTCACACCCCTTACAGTGAGCATAGAAGAAATCTTTCACAAGGACCTCAAGGAGGAGCTACCCACATGCAGGGAGGAGGGCAATGCCTTCCTAGGAAGAGATGCACAGGGATGGTGTGAATACCATGGAACCTGGGGGCATCACACCAACAACTGCATGGTGCTGAAGATAGAAGTGGAGGAAATGATTTACAATGGAGGCCTGAAGGAGTACGTGGCAACAGACAAATTGACCACCCCATATCCTTAGTTTCGTATTTAGTACTTAGCATGTTCAAGCTTTCCAAGTTTTTCAAAATCAACTTTTGAGAAGGAGAACTCAAGAAGTTACTCCAACTCTACAACTATCTTTGATTTCCTCCAAAGGGTGCCTTGACCCATCCAAGGCACCCCATCTGTACAAAAAACATGAATGCTCTTAAGAGAGCAGAATTTCCTTCAAGGGCATTTTCCAATGAATGTGGTGATATAATCATGAAGTTATCCTTACACAGATATGAAGTCAAGTCAACGACAGGTTCGACGCCCCCAAGAGCGTATCTTGAGAGTAGTTCTTATACTACGACACTCGACGCCCCCAAGAGCGTATCTTGAGAGTAGTTTTCATACTACGACACTCGACGCCCCCAAGAGCGTATCTTGAGAGTAGTATTCATACTACGACCTTCGACGCCCCCAAGAGCGTATCTTGAGAGTGGTTTCCAAAAGCTACGAATTTCGACGCCCCCAGGAGCGTATCTTGAGAGTAGTGTTCATACTACGACCTTCGACGCCCCCAAGAGCGTATCTTGAGAGTAGTTATTACACTACGACCTTCGACGCACCAAGAGCGTATCTTGAGAGTGGTTTCCAAAAACTACGAATTTCGACGCCCCCAGGAGCGTATCTTGAGGTAGATTTGCAACCTACCAGATTCGACGCCACCAAGAGCGTATCTTGAGGTAGAAAAAACACTACCAGATTCGACGCCCCCAAGAGCGTATCTTGAGGTAGATTTCAAACTACCAGCTTCGACGCCCACCAGGAGCGTATCTTTGGTCTAACCTGTGCCCTCCAGGAGCCTATCCTGTGAAACGTTAAGTGCCCTCCGAGAGCCTGTCTCGTGAACAGTTTTCGACGCCAACCAGGAGCGTATCTTTGGTCTAACCTGTGCCCTCCAGGAGCCTATCCTGTGAAACGTTAAGTGCCCTCCGAGAGCCTGTCTCGTGAATAGTTTTCGACGCCAACCAGGAGCGTATCTTTGGTCTAACCTGTGCCCTCCAGGAGCCTATCCTGTGAAACGTTAAGTGCCCTCCGAGAGCCTGTCTCATGAACAGTTTTCGACGCCAACCAAGAGCGTATCTTTGGTCTAACCTGTGCCCTCCGGGAGCCTATCCTGTGAAACGTTAAGTGCCCTCCGAGAGCCTATCTCGTGATCAAATTCGACGCCCACCAAGAGCGTATCTTTGGTCCAACAGTACCACATACCATTTAAAGGGTATCGGAAGAGAACATTACACCATTATTGAGAAGGATCCCATGAGAAAGTAATTTCAAAGTAAAGTCATATGGAGAACACATAATGTTTTTTCTTGATGAAATAGCAGGTACGGTATGAAGAAAAACATGAAAGAAGGATAAGTAAAGGAAACACACCAAGAGAAGAGTCCATAATCAAAGGGGTATATACAAAAGCATGAGAAGTACCAATGTAAAGCCAAGTGAACCACGTAGTCAATAGCACAATACGACAAAGGAAAGTAACACCAAACACCATAACAATCCCAAAAGATACTCAACCCATTAAAGGGGAGAAAGAGTACGGTTATATATACAAAGATAGCAAGATGTGGAAACATCAATCAGAGCCTTCGGGAGAGTCACCCTCACCCCCTGAGGCTGAACCACCGGCAGAGATGGATGAAGAGGAGGAGTCTGAAGTACCAATCTCCACATGTGTAGCATCCACCTGTGCAGGGGCAGGCTCGTCTGCAACAGCAGCCTGACCCCTAAGGACAACCATGTAGCCAGTAGCATATGGCCCGAAATCCCCAAGATCACCAACTGGAAACTGAGGATCAATGCGGAAAATATGATCAACCAGATACTCACCAAACTGGTTCATCTCCTGAGTGAGCCGCGCGCTATAATCAGCAGTGAAGGCAGAGGACGCCTTGTACTCAGACACTGCGACAGTCCTCTCCTCCGCCCGACACCTAGCCTCCAACTTCCGCAACTCCTCAGAGTGAAGCGAAGATGCAACCTCAGCCTCCCGGCGTAAGCTACCTACGGTAGTCTCAAGTAAGGACACTTGGTCCCTGAGCTCCTGCATCTTCAGATCAGATAAGCGCGCCTTCTCAGCCGCAGTGGCGAGCTCCGCCTTCAGAGAGACCTGGATGTCCTCAAGGGTCTTTATCTCGTCAGATAACTCGAGCACGAGTGATGACATGTTCACCATGTCAGACATACCCTAACAATTCAAACAAGGGATGAGTAACCGAAAGACAACCAATATAAAAGTATAAAGAAGAAAGCAAGGAACAACTCACAGGTGCATAACGAGAGAGTACACCCTGAACAAAGCGCCGAGTCTCCCCAGGAGACTTGGGCTGAGCAACACGATCGCCAGGGGGGATGGCACCGCGAAGTACGCGGATGCCAACCTCAGGAGTCCGCAAAGAGGAGCTGCTATCAAGGTGGAACTCCTTCAAACCAGCGAAAGGAGTCCACTCAGACCCAATAACATCTTCATCAGTAAGACGTGCGAAATCCTTCCGACTCAAAGTCGGAGGCCCACCTATACAAGCGAAGCAAGTCAAAGGAAAATATAAACATAGAAGGATCAGTAACAAGGTAGAGATCAAACCTGAGGACCGCGCCCTCGGCTGGGGGGCAGGGGAACCACCACCAACAGGTCGCTTCCCTTTGTCAGCCAGGGAAGGCACCTCTTCGACCACCATCTCCTTATCACGAGATAGGGTCGGGGGACGAGCAACAGGCGAAGCAGGATCCGCAGCTTTCTTTCTCTTAGCAACCGAGGCCCCGGCCTCAGAATCAGATCTCCGCGGCTTGGACTTGGAAGGTCCAGAGTCTCTGCCTACGGAGACAACCCTCTCGGTCACCAAGGGGGAACGCCCTAGCAATGTAAGAAAAACAAGATAAGGAAAACACAAAGTATATCATAAAGAAGCAAACAGGAGGAAGCATACCAGAGGCCCCAGCCTTCTTCCCAGGCATGGGGGATTTCTTCAGAGTGGAGCTAGAAGGAGCCTTCCTCTTGCTCAGGTCAATAGGTGCCCCCTGCACGTTATAGGTTTTTCCATGAAACCAACCTACAAAGGAAGAGCAGAAGGTAAATAAAGATGAGAAGACTAAGTAACATACCGAACCCCCGGAGTCAGGAGTCAAACTGATCACAGCCTCGTAAAGATCCGTCTCAGTCACTAAGGACACGGGGCAGTATGACCGAGTCCTGTTGCTCTCATGAATGATCTTCATAGTCTCTAAATCAACGGAGGAAAACTCCCCGAAAGCAGGCCAACCATCTGACCGATCTTCATTCAAGACCGACCAAGTGACGTATCGATCCGTAATGAAGAAGTAATGCTTGGCCCAGTGACTGGCCGAGTTGTCGCTCCGGGCCACGAAGCGAAGAGAGGTATCCCACTCGACCCCACTCAACCCGAAATCAGCAAATCGGGGATCCTTGAAGGTCGGATGGCGAGTTACGAAACTCGCAAACCCCACCTTCGTCTGGTACTGGAACCGGTAGAAACATCGGAACAGAACAAGGGAGTACTTCCAGGAGTACCAATGGCACAACACCCGGAAGCCCACCCAGACACGGAGGGCACTGGGGGCAAGGTTCACAGGAGAAATCCTGAAGAACTTGCTCAACTCTATGAGGTCATCGCAGTAAGGCAACCTCAACCCAAATCGAATCTGGGAAGGGTAAACGACGACCTTCCCCCTAGGAGGCTCCGTCACCGTCTCGCGGGTATTCCCCAAGGAGGGGAGGAAAGGATATAGAGGCTCATCTAAGGGACAGATATCTCCTAAGGTAACGTGCTCATTGTAATCGGACCTAGTTAGGTGATTCTCCGACAGGGCAGCGAGACCTAAGGCAAAGATAGCAGGAAATCCCAAAGTTCGAATCAAGTTTCGACTAACACCCCAGCTTAGATCGCGACACTAAGCTAATGATAGGAAAGGAAGTAACGCGACAAAAAGAAGAGAAAAGGAACTCACTCATCCTTCTGAGGATGTAACGCCTTTGTAGAGTCTGTGTGCGCGGACACCACCAGGAATACAGTACATGCCACGGCACGACAGTTATCAAGACAAGAAAATTTCCGAAAAACCGGAAATACTCCGACACTCAACCAACGACAACAACCAAAGATTCGAAGACACCCAACAAAGATAGCCAACATGAGCCACGGACACCACGACAACCAAATCAAAAAATTTTATCCAAACCTAAAGTCGGTTTTCGGGCGAAATTACCGTTACGCCCTCCAACGAAGATCAACACACCAACGACGATACAATATCAAATTCAAAACCGAGATAGTTTAATCGGACAAGAAACTATCTCTGGACGACCGGCAAAATTATTCCAAATCCACAACTACCTACGGCTACCCACGGCAATCCCACATTCAACCAAATTCCGGCAATCAAGCATCGGCAATCAAGTATCAACAATTCAAAAAATCGACATTTTACGCGGTAACGGAAAGGAAAAGAGTGGACCTTCGGAAAACCCGACCCGATGTGATAAACGGGTACGGAATTCGAATTTCGAAGTTGGCCGGAATCAGCCCCTCGCCGGAGCCCCAATTCCGTCGTCGCCGGAATCGCTCTCAGCCGTCCCTTCGTCGCCGGAAACCGCCCCAGGCCACGCCGGAGCTGCCTGGCCTCGCTGTCGACAGCCCTTGCCGGACTCGGCGCTGTCGTCGTCGGAGACAAACTCGCCGTCAACCACCGCTGTCCGCCCGATGCTGTGCCGTCGTCGCCAATCGAGCCTCCCGACGCCGCCGCTCGTCCTGCCACCACCCTCCACCGGCCAAGCTCGTGCCGCGTCGTCCCCGTCCGTCAGCTGCTGGAGGTCGCGCCGCCGTCTCGAGCTGCAGACCCTCTCGCCGTCTCCGTTCCGTGCTGGTGGTCACCTCCCGCCGGAGCTGCTGGCCGGAATTTCGGGTTTTTCGCCGGAATTTTGGCCGGCCCTTGCCTTGGGTGTGCTCTCAATTTTTTCTTGCTCTCCAAAGGTGAGTAAAGAGGGAAGATGGTGGCTATGGTGACTAACTAAGGTATTTTCTTAACTCTCCTCTATATTTGAAAGATGATAGGGTTTTTTAAAGAGTTTTAATCACCACCCTCCATTTATTTTTAAGTGAGATCCAAGGGCCAAAGAAAAATCATCACTTTTATCCCTTTAACTTTGGCTAAGTATATCTCCATACTTAGAAAAACTATCAAGTTAGGCTTATTCTTGAGCATCCCATACTTAAAAAAAAAAAAAAAAAAAAATTGCCAAAATTAAATTTTCCTTCACTTAGGCAAAATCCCGGCACGAAATTGAAGCATGAGTCACTTAGCCATATTTGTATCATATCTCTGTGCGAGCATATATTTTTGAGTACACGCCTGTAACAAAGATAAATTTATTACTCCCACCTCAGACGGACACGTGCTTAGGCACACGTCCGCGCTACTCTAACGTTTACAACTCCTCTATCTCATAAGGCAGGGGGCAGAGTCGGAGACACGTATCCATGGGTAAGCAAGCATTCAGACGAAAGGTAAAACCCCGGTTTCAAATTGCGCGTGTCATACCATCCTGAAATAGAGTCAATCAAGGGTTAGGCCATTGGTTGACTCGGGGGCATGTGATGGATATACGCTCAATTTGAACCCGTTGACTTCCGAATCGCTGTATTTTTATCATCCCGCTAATGATTATAAATCGAAACTTCAACCCGAACACTTCGCGAAAACACCAACGGCTCGGACGAGGCCGAAGCGCTCGTCCGGCAGAGTCAAACTCACCTAGGTGAGGTTGGGTGGCCACACCCGACCTCCCCTAGGGGAGATCGGGTTAGCCAACCCGATCTCCCCTAGGGGAGATCGGGTGGACCAACCCGATCTCTCCTAGGAGAGATCGGGTCAGCCAACCCGATCTCCCCTAGGGGGGATGGGGTTGGCCAACCCCATCCTCCCTAGGAGGGGTTGGGTGCCCTCACCCAACCCCTACCCTTGGGGGTCGGATTTCCCTCCCCCCAAGGGCCCCGGCACCACCCTGGGACTCCCACACTCGGCTTATTCCGCCTACCTTCTCCGTGACCTAAGGTCTTGATTATGCGTTTAAAGGTTAATTAACTGTGTTTAAAGGTTAACAATGTCATTAAGTCACCTTAATGACACCGTTGCCTATAAATACCCCACCTTCACAATTCATTTGGGGATCTGGACACTTTGGATTATTTTGCTCTGACATCTCTCTAGCTTTATCTCTCTAAAAACGATACTGACTTAGGCATCGGAGAGGGTTCATCAGGCACCACCCCCACTCTGTGCCTGGTACTGCCCCTTCTGCAGGGCGAAAGGAGAAGAGAAGCTAAGGAAGGAAGGACGCAAGCTAATACAGTACTACCCGAGAGTACCGGATCATCCACATCTCCAGTGAGGAACGAGATTTGAGCCGACCACCCGTTGACCCTGATCTCGGAACCTAACAGGTATATGATCCGTATATGTAATAATATTTATTTTTTAATTATTATTCATTATATATATATGTATATATATATATATATATATATATATATATATATATATATATATATATATGTTGCTTACGTGGCGGCCTACGGTCTTTCGGAACCAAACTGTATAGATTTACTAATTAAAAGGAAACTTTTAATTAATTTATTTCTTTAAATTGCGTAGAGACAAAAAAAGGAGATAAAAATACTTCTTAATTTTCAATCAATCAATATTATGTATCTAAATTTAGATAACTCCAATTAAATTAGGAAACGGTGACTGCGTGGACTGTCCACGTGTCAGTCAGAGAGCTTCTGGTGCTAAATTAATATAATATATGGTAGATTCTTATTTATTATATACAATTTGGTTGCGGAGTTTATACCACGTAAGCGTTTACATTTAATTAACCAAATCCGTACAAATTTATAATTAAACTCACGCAGGTCCATTATATATTATTCTATATATATATATATATATATATATATATATATACTTTCGGAGGAGCCTCACGCGTGTCTCCGCTGCATCACCATCTACGCAGCCCATCTCTTACCAAATACAAAGCATGAATCTTCTTTGCAACTTAAGAAATTTCAAAACTTTTTGGTATTTTTTATAATTTATTAATTAATGTGTTGAAGTGTTGTGTTTGATGTGTAGCCGATAAGTCTCCAATCTCGATCGAATTCATAAAACGATAGGGTTTTACTTGTGTTCGATTTTCTATTAAATAGACTTTTTAGTAAATCAAGTCCAACATAATCTTAATTCTGCCCTATGCGAACACCAAAATATCAACTTATATTTGCTTACCAGTGTCAGTATTAAAACAGACCCTCATAAGTCAGATAATTTTTCTCTCCTAGGGCAGCTACGGCGGCACAGTGAGAGATTCACCCATTAATGGGAGCTCTTCTCTGTTGATTGGTTTTTTGATCATCAGAGTTCCTCCGGATTGCCTCGGAGTCGTCACTTTCAAAATACAGTAAACCATTCGTGAGAGATCCACCCACCCGCTCAATCATCTGAAAAGCCCTAACCCTAGTTTCCCTTTATTTTGTTGTGCAGGTTGGTGAAACGGTGGTGACGTCGTCTTTACCGCAAATCCCATGGATCTTCACCCCAATGCTAATGATCAGATGAGATCTGGCTTGCCTCGTATTACACTTGCAAAGAGAAGACTGGAGGTGGGAATCGACCGGTATGTTGGCGTTGTAATTAGCGACAAATCAGTTAAGAACATTGCAGTACATAATGTCCTTAGGCTAGCATGGAGCAAATTCTCTGGAGTTACTATGAATGATATTAATGAAAAGCTTATGCTATTTGAATTCGCCAATGCAAAGGATAGAGAGATTATTCTCGATCAAAGTCCATGGGCAATCCAAGGTCATTGCCTCGGGTTAAGGAAGTGGAAAGAATCTGATAAATTGGAGGATATAGATCTGTCGAAGATGCAATTTTGGGTCCAGGTACACGGTCTTGAACTAAGCCATCTGAGTGAAAGCAATGCAAAGGCTATTAGTGAACATGTGGGCGAACTCATAGAGACGGAAAAAATCGGAGGAGAGGATGGTATCGTCAGAGGGTACATCAGAATGAAAATCGATATTGACGTCACGAAACCCTTACTGCCGGGTTTTTGGTGGGCAAGGGAGAGTGGCGAGGATGTGTGGGTGAAGTTGAAGTATGAGAGGCTTCCAGGCTATTGTTATGGATGCGGAAAGCTAGGACATTCAATCACTCAGTGTAAAAGCGAGGTTGTCCATTCGGTGCAGAATCCAGGGAAGCCGATGTATGGCCCGTGGCTCGTGGGAGATCGTCCTAAGCTCATGAACAAAAGAGTAAGTGGTGCTTCTAAGGGTTCTATGGAGAAGAATGGAGATAAAATGAGACAATGGAAGGATATGCTTTCCAAGCCCCCTAATCAAGCAGAGACCCAAGCCCCAACCACAATACCAAACGACCCACCAATTACCCACCCATATCATACTACCACCACTGAACCATCAGCTACTACCCACCCACATCATAATACCCCCACTGATCCATCAACTACCACCCATACACATATCATAGCCCCACTCCAAACCCTGCATTCTGCAACTTTGACACCCGTAACACATGATCATTCAAGCATGGAGGCAACTCTGCAAAACGTTAACCAACCTACCCATATCCCACATGTCCATGATGTTCATCCGTTCCTGGTCCATAACCTTCCCCAAACCTTTCCTGAACCACCCTATATTATAGAACTACCAAGTGAGCCTCTCTCTCCAACCCGTGACCAAATCATATCAGAAGCTTCATCGGGACTTAGCCCATTAGTTGACAAGCTAAGCATCCGAAAGAGAAAAGGAGTTATGGAAGAGGAGCGTCCACAATCTCCCAAAAGGACCAAAGCCTTAATTATTCATCCGGGTACTACCCGAGTTGGTACAACTAGAGGGCGTGGAAGAGGTCGTCCCCCAATCAGGGGAGGTAGAGGTGGAAGGAAGAAGATATCTCCTCAAGGAGGCCTTGTGGAGGGTAATAGTGTCGAAACGTTCATAACGGGTTCTGGTGACTGTCCCAAAACAGTCACACGGTCACCATGAATATCATCTCATGGAATTGTCAGGGACTTAGATCCGACCTGACGATTCCACACCTCAAGGATCTCGTGGGGAGGCATAAGCCGGCAATCGTCTTCCTCATGGAAACTAAAAATAGGTCGGAGTTCTGCGAACAAGCAAGACAGGCATTAAGATTGAAAGGTTGTGCATATGTTGAGCCTATGGGAAGATCAGGAGGAATTGCTCTTTGGTGTGATGCTAATCTAGATGTTGTTGTGCTCTACAAATCTAAAAACATTGTTGATTGCTCCATTAAAGCTCAAGGATCGGATATGGTCTGGTTTTTCACGGGTGTCTATGGCCACACCGATTTTGGGGAGCGTCAAAGAAACTGGGATGTTTTGAGACGTATAGCTCGCTGTCGAACAGATCCGTGGATTTGTGCTGGAGATTTCAATGATATTCGATATAACCACGAGAAGGAGGGTGGGAAACCAAAAAATCAAACAAAGATGGACGCGTTCAACCAGATGATAGATGATGTTGGGCTAATTGGCCTCCAGTTCCAAGGACAACCATATACTTGGTCCAACAATCAAGTTCATGGCCATGGCACGTTAGTTAAGGAGCGTCTGGATCGAGGGTTGGTGAACACATCGTGGATTAATATGCACCCTAAGACACAAGTCATGCACGAACCTTTTTTGGGCTCAGATCACTCCCCTATAGTTATCATACCCAACTTTGGTGACTCTAAGGGACCTAAACCTTTTAGGTTTGAGGAAATGTGGCTTGAGGATGAAGAATGTGATGAAGTTGTAAAGGATGCATGGATGGAGACAGGTACGGAATCTGATTCCTTTGGCTCTCAATATGGACATCATCAACAGGTTGCTCATAAACTTAAAAGGTGTAGCAAAAGGTTAATTAAATGGAGCAAACTCAGATTTGGTAACAAGCGAGAAATACGGAGGGCCTATGAGAGCTTGAAAACCATGCAAACCCATGCAGCATTTGGACGTGACAATGCGGAGGAAGCGGCCCTTAAAAAACGAATTGAGGAGTTATGGCGGAGAGAAGAGATCTACTTGAAGCAACGATCTCGTGTCAAGTGGTTAACTCACGGCGATAGAAACTCAAAATTCTTCCACCTAACAACTATAGATCGACGACGTCGGAACAAAATCCTCAAAATTTGTACGTCTGATGGCCGGTGGATAGAAACAGAACAAGAGATTGGTAAGGAATTCCATAGACATTTTAGCTTGCTGTTTACCTCTGGGGGAGCTGGAGTTTGGGGTGATTTGCTGGAATGTGTGCCTGTACTGATCACGAGTGAAATGAATGAGATACTATTAAACCCGGTTTCGATGGATGAAGTGAAAAAGGCTGTATTTCAGATGGGGGGCTTAAGGCGCCTGGACCAGATGGGTTTCCAGGTCTTTTCTATCAACGGTATTGGGGTGTTGTGGGTAAAGACGTCTTCACCATGGTTAGATCCTTCCTTATGACAGGTATGTTACCAAATCCTTATAATTTTACCGATATTACCCTAATCCCAAAAGTCCCTAACCCTTCCAGTCCGAGTCAATTTAGACCCATTAGCCTTTGCAATTTCAATTATAAATTCATTTCAAAGGTGTTGGCTAATAGATTAAAAATCCACCTCTCGAGCATAATTACTCCGTTTCAGAGTGCTTTTGTGGCAGGGCGCTTAATACAGGACAACATTATCGTTGCTCATGAGACGTTTCACTATCTGAGAACTCGATGTTCGGGTCAATCGGAGGAGTGTGCCCTTAAAGTTGATATGCAAAAGGCGTACGATCGTATCGAGTGAGACTTCTTGGAGGCCGTCTTACGGAAGCTCGGCTTTCACGAGAAATGGATCCAATGGATTATGGTGTGCATCTCAACGGTGTCATACCAAATCTTAATAAATGGCAAGAGAACGAGCGTGATCAAGCCAACGAGGGGTATTCGGCAAGGGGATCCATTATCGCCATATTTATTCATCCTTGTGGCGGACGTCCTTTCACGAAGGATAATGACGGCGGTTGAATCACAAAGTTTGCAAGGAATTTGCATAAAGAGGGGATGCCCGATCATTCACCATTTGTTCTTTGCCGATGACTCACTATTTTTCTTGAAGGCAATCCCGAACAACGTTGCCCACCTCACTGATATACTGAATGAATATTGCAGGGCATCGGGGCAAGCCATCAATATTAGTAAGTCGACTCTTTTCTTTGGTAAGAATGTGGGTCCAATAACTAAAGGGGCGATCGACGGTATTCTAGGGATTAAGGCGGAGAAAAACCCCGGAAAATACCTCGGGCTCCCTACTATATGGGGTCGGTCCAAGCGAGAGGCGTTGGGCTATTTGAAGGAGCGGATAAGCAATAAGATAAGCAGCTGGAAATCACTCTTCGTTAGCAACTCGGGACGCGAAACACTTATTAAATCGGTAGTAACGTCAATACCGACATACACCATGAGCTTATTTTTACTCCCTAAGACTTGGTGCTCTGAGGTCAATGCAATGATTGCTAGGTTTTGGTGGGGGCAAAAGGGGAGTGAAAGAAAAATTCATTGGCGTAGTTGGGAAACAATGACGGTGGCAAAAGGAGTCGGTGGCCTAGGGTTCAAGGAATTCCGAGCTTTTAACCTTGCCTTATTAACTAAAATGGCTTGGCGTTTGGAGCACAATCCTAATGCATTTTGGATGCGCATTCTTAAAGGTATATACTTTCCAAGGACCGACTTCTCTAAAGCAACTAAGGGTGGTCGAGCCTCATGGGCGTGGACGAGCTTGCTTGCGGGAAGAGATGTTCTCATGGAGGGGGGGTCTTTGGCTAGTAGGGGATGGATCAAAGATTGATGTGTTTAAACACCGATGGATTCCCACTCTCCCCTCTTATCGTATTGGTCCATACCCAGAGTGTTGAAGGTTTCAGCTCTTATAGAACCTGAAGGACCATCTTGGAACCTCCATAGTATTCAGCACTTAGTCACAAGTAGGGATGAGCATGCTGTGAGAGCTATCCCATTAAGCATATGTTCGGTACCTGACAGAATCATATGGCCTTCTTCCAAGACTGGGAGAGCAGAAGTCAAGAGCATATATCGTGATATTGCAGCTACACCGGCACCGGGTCGTATGCAGCAAATACTCACTCATTCTTCTTGGAAGGAATTATGGGCAATGAAGACAATTCCCAAGGTACGATCTTTCTTTTGGAGATTAAATTCTGATGCATTAGCAGTGAGGGTGGCACTACGAGCTAGGGGTGTGATTATCGATGAAGGGTGCCCATTTTGTAATAAGGCAGAGACCGTTGATCACATGTTACTACAATGTCCTTGGACGAGGATGGTGTGGTTGGCCACACTCAATGTGAGACTAGGAGAAGACGATGAGTTGAATATTGCGTCGTGCTTTAGGGTCCTACGGAAAATGGAGGGCTTGACTAAGACAGAAAAGGAAGCTAGGTGGTCGTTAATCGGTGTGACATGTTGGACCATCTGGAAAGAGCGATGTAGAGCCATGCATGCCAATGAGAGCCCTAACCCAAATCGCACAGTCACTCAAGCTCTAAAGGAATATAATGACTTTTGGTCACTTTCATCTGCAAGTCGCTCATCAGATACGAGTAACAATGCTGCTCCAACAGAACAATCTTGGACTCCTCCTAATAGAGGTGTCATAAAACTTAATTGCGATGCGTCTTGGGACGAGAGATCACGTACGGGGGCCATCGGAATTATAGCGCGTGACCATAATGGATCAGTTGTTGGTGGAATTAGCAGAAGAATTAATGTGCTGGGTAGCCTAACTTTAGAAGCCATAGCAGTGCATGAAGCGATAAGATTGATAATACAAGAGAAGTGGAATAAAGCGGAAGTCGAGTCAGATGCGTTAGAGGTGATACTAGCCCTAACAAAGGAAAATCACCAAGTTCATTGGCAGCTAGTTCCATGGATCAGCAACATCAAGTCTCTGGCTTCTCAAGTATCCGAAGTTAGTTGGCGTGCCATCCCCAGGAAAGCAAATGAGTGTGCAAACTGGATCGCTATTCAATCCAGAAAGAGGTCGTGCATTGACAATTGGGTTTTACAACCCCGCCCTCTCTTTTAGCCTTAATCAATAAGGATAGGGAATTTATCCCACCGTGATGTAATCGACTTTTTATTCATTAATATATGAATTTCCTTTGGCCAAAAAAAAAAAATAACTTAGAAATGGCAAGTATAAATATAAAACACTACACAAATAAAACATAGTAACGATGCAAACTAGAAATATTAATGTGAATATATAAGTATTTTCCATGTTATAAAAAATCTATAAGTAGTCACATTCGTTCATGGTAGGGTTTTTAATTGGAACAAATTAATAGTGAATATATTTTTGCTAAAAAATTAAATATTAAATAGTTAGTGATTTGGTTGAATTTTGTATGTATAATATATACTAGCTACTAACCCCGCGCACCGCGCGGGTAAAAAATATCGAAATAAAAAATATAATATAATAAAATTAAAGTAAATTTTATTTCTTCTATAAAATATTATTTATGGTGTACTAAAACAATATTAGACTGCAAAAAAACCTGAATTTAGAAGACGTTTGTTGAGTTTAAGTGACGCTTTAAAAGACAAAAACGAAAGCGTAATTACTGTCTCCACTAAATTTCTAACGCCTTAGGAAATTTTGTTCTCTAATCTACATATAATATTTTATTTATATAACATATTTTATTTTCATGAACCTCATATTATATAACTCAATAATAACGACTACTATGGATCACTTCCTTTGAAACATATTAATTAATTTATTAATTAATTAATAAGTCGGGGGACGTTTCTAAAACTATTTTTAAATATTAATTTACTTTTTTTTACCCTTAATTAACGATGATAACGTTTATTAATTTATATTTAATATAAGGCTACTTTCAATATTAATTTACTAAATATTAGTATATATCGGCCAAAAATATACGTTTGTATATAGTAAATTTATATAACTTTAGATGTTATTTATATTCCATATTTTGTATATTAAGACTTTTCATTACATTATATTTAAAAATTTAATGAACAAAAATAGATACGTGACAACCTTAGAAGGCTTCAAAATCAAACTATTTATATATATTATTTAAATATAATTGTTTAATATTTGTTTCTTTATTTAAGTAGAGACTAACTTATGAAATAAAAATAATATTCTACATATATATATATATATATATATATATATATATATATATATATATATATATACTAGGGTGTTATGGGAGAGGATTTTTTCTCTCTAAAACACTCAAAAGAAGGATTAAAGATTAACCTAATAAAACCCCTAACACTCCATATATATAGGAGGAGGAAAGTGGACAAAAGTCCACTTTCCTCCTCACAAATATTCCGGCCGGCCTATGTATAGGGAGGCCCATATTTTGGGCCTCTTATGTCAATTGGGATTTGGGTCTGCCCAATGTCCTATTATGACATGTACCCAATTAACTTAGGTAACATATACATATAATGGGCTTACATTTACGCCGTCCATCACCGTATACTTACACAACGATTCTCTCAAATTCCATTTGTCTTACAGACAGATTAAAGTGGTGTTTACGATCTGTGATCCTGCTCAAGAGCCACTTGCCCTTTTTGGGATTTTATCAAACTTCTTTTCTAATTTGATTGTTTGTAAGTGTTGGATCACGGGCGAAGCTCCGTTACGTCCTTGACGGAAAGCTTGGACTCCTGGGCTCCGCGTAATCCTGCAAAAGGGGATGACCTGGGTGGTGACCCAGAATCCCTCTCCGATGCTTAAATGAGTATAGTGATCAATGGGTGATAAGCACAAGAGTATAAGTTCGTCTTAGATGATGGTTTTCTGAGGTAACTTCCTCCTTTATATAGGAGGGGAAGTTACTCAGTTACCTGTTACTGCGCCTGGCAGTTTTGCCCATGATTCCGTGTATCTCGCCACGATTCCACATATCTCGGCTGGGATTCCATATATCTCGCCCCACGCTCCGCGTATCTTACCCGTACCTCCGCGTATCTCGGGCACGCCCTGCGTATCTCGGGGGAGATTATCTATATCTTAACCGTCTTCCCACTACTCTCATCTAGTAGGCGGGTTTCTCGGTCTTATCCTCTGATCACAAGTCTCGACTCCTGTCGGGGACTCCAGAGTTGTCTCATTCTAGATCACCACCCAGGACCTTCAGTCTCTACGGGACAGGTCCAGCCTCTGCGGGGCTTTATTATCGGGGTCTTTACTAAGGCATATCGGGGCCTACTCAGAGGCTTCTTGCCGGGAGCATTCAGCTCATTCATCGGGACCGCCGAAGTCGGGACCCTTCGTGCTGGGCCTCTGGGCCTTCCAGGCTTTTCACGAGGCCCACTGGACCTACTCGCCGTCCATTGGCTGTTAACGGGGCTAACGATTACATCGGAACCCATCATTTGCCCCCAAGACATGGGGGACTTTTAGTTCGTCATGTCTTCCAGTTCAGATCTCTTGACCTCTCTTGTCGAAGGTTCTCGCTTTCATGCCTTCCGATATCACCGTCGGAGGCCTTTGTCTTCGCACCTGCCGATACTACCGTCGGGGATTTTCACATTCACTTTCCTCCCGATACTGCCGTCGGAGGCTTTTGTCTTCATACCTCCCGATACCGCCGTCGGAGGCTTTTGTTTTCATACCTCCCGATACCGCCGTCGGAGGCTTTTGTCTTCATACCTCCCGATACCGCCGTCGGAGGCTTTTGTCTTCATACCTCCCGATACCGCCGTCGGAGGCTTTTGTCTTCATACCTCCCGATACCGCCGTCGGAGGCTTTTGTCTTCATACCTCCCGATACCGCCGTCGGAGGCTTTTACCTTGGGTACAATTCTTGAATATGACTCTCCCAATTCTTCGGTCCATCACTTAAGATGACTTCATACACCCTTCCGATGCTTCACAATGACTTACCACTTAAGGTTTCTCATCCAAAATCGGGGCTTCACCACTTAAGGCTTCTCGTCCAGAATCGGGACTTCACCACTTAAGGCTTCTCGTCCGTAATCGGGATTTCACCACTTAAGGCTTCTCGTCCATAATCGGGACTTCACCACTTAAGGCTTCTCGTCCAAAATCGGAACTTCACCACTTAAGGCTTCTCGTCCAAAATCGGGACTTCACCACTTAAGGCTTCTCGTCCAAAATCGGGACTTCACCACTTAAGGCTTCTCGTCCAAAATCGGGACTTCACCACTTAAGGCTTCTCGTCCAAAATCGGGACTTCACCACTTAAGGCTTCTCGTCCAAAATCGGGACTTCACCACTTAAGGCTTCTCGTCCAAAATCGGGGCTTCACCACTTAAGGCTTCTCGTCCCTGCCTTTCAAGGCCATTTTCATACCCTTTAGGGCTTTCATTGCGTCTCTACTGGACGGCTTTCATTGCGTCTCTACTGGACGGCTTTCATTGCGTCTCTACTGGACGGCTTAATCGTACCCGTTAAGGCTTTTTGTCGCATCATATAGACGACTTACACGGACCTGTTAAGGCTTTTTCATACCCGTTAAGGCTTTTGGCCGCATCATATAGACGACTTACGCGGACCCATCAGAGTCTTTTCATACCCGTTAAGGCTTTTGGCCGCATCATATAGACGACTTACGCGGACCCATCAGGGTCTTTTCATACCTAGGCTTTTGGTTGCATCATATAGACGACTTACGTGTACCCCGTAGGGCTTTTGTCCGTACCCGTTAAGGCTTTTGGCCGCGTCATATAGACGACTTACGCATCCCCTGCGGGGCTTTCATCGTACCTCGGAAGGCTTTTGTCGCGTCACTCAGGACGTCTTACTCGGATTGATAGATAACTTGCGCCATTCGCGGCGACTTAATATCAAACATGATACTTCTTCAAGTGTTCGCCACTGAAGGAATGCTTCAACGTCTTGCCATCAAGGTCCTCTAGCCTGTATGCATTGGGTACTGGCATCCCTACGATCTTATAAGGTTCCTCCCATTTCGATGACAACTTGTTGATCCGATCTTGATGAACGAACTCGTTCCTCCGCCAGACAAGTTCTCCCACGAAGAATTGTCGGGACTTGACACGCCGATTATAATATCGGGCTGTTGCCAAACGCATCCGAGCCTGGACTTCATCAGCCTTCCATCTTTTCTCCTCGAGCAAGTCTAAGTCTAGACGTCTCATTTCCTCGTTCGTCAGAGGCTCGTAATATTTCGCGCGGTGGGACGCCACCGCTATCTCCACGGGAGCAACTGCCTCCGTGCCATAAACCAGGCCAAACGGAGTTTCTCCTGTTGATTGCTTGGGTGTCGTTCTCACAGCCCATAGCACATTCTCGAGCTCATCCAGCCAATGGCCCTGCAAGGCGTAGACTCTCCTCTTCAAGCCCTCCATCACGATCTTGTTGGCTGACTCTACCTGGCCATTGGTCTGAGCGTGGCGGACTGAAGCAGTCCGATGCTCAATGTTTAATTCTTCCAGGTACTCCTTCAACTGAGCCCCATTGAACGGAGGGCCGTTGTCGCTGATCAACACTCGCGGGACCCCATACCGGGATATGATCTGAGTCTGAAGGAACTTGAGGACCTGCTGCCCCGTCGTTCTAGCCAATGCTTTAGCCTCTATCCACTTTGAGAAGTAGTCGATGGCCACGAGCAAATACTTGCACTGACCTTTCGCTTGGGGAAGAGGTCCCACCAAATCAATCCCCCATGGCGCGAAGGGCCATGCACTCCTGATGGGCATTAAGTCCACGGCGGGAGCCACGATATTCGGAGCGTACTTCTGGCATGTATCACAGGATCGGACCATTGCTGTCGCCTCCTTGTTCACCGAAGGCCAATAATAGCCCAAGTTCAACGCCTTCCTCACGATAGATCGGGCCCCTTCATGACAGGCCGCGACTCCTTCGTGTAGCTCTCTCAGGATCCGATTCGTGTCGGGCTCCGCCACGCCCTTCATGATAGGCCGCGACTCCTTTGTGTAGCTCTCTCAGGATCCGATTCGTGTCGGGCTCCGCCACGCATTTCAGAAAAGGCTTCACATGCCCCTTCTTGTATAATTGGTTGTCCACCATCGCGTAGTCGTTCGCGATTCGATGCAGCCTGACAGCTGCCACATCATCGTCGGGGAGTGCCCCCGTAGTCAGATAGGTGACCATCGGGGTCATCCAAGTAGGCTTGTCTTCTTCCTCCGATCCTGTCTCAATAGCACAGATCTCCGCCGGATCAACGTTTGAGATAATCACCTTCTCTAGGAAATGCACCTTCCGATTCTCCTCGGGGGCCACTCCCAGGGCAAACTTGCTCAAGGCATCTGCTTCCGCGTTCTCTTCCCTCAGGATCGCCTCGATGTCGAAGCTTTTGAAGCTTTCACCTCGATGTCGAAGCTTTTGAAGCTTCCCTTCAAAGTCTGCACCTCGTGCAAATACTTCCTCATTGTCGGGCTCTTGGCTTCATAGTTCCCCTGGACTTGATTCACGATCGGCTTCATTGTTGGTGGCCCTAAACGTCAGGGCCAAGGCATATCGCAGGGGCTCGCCTCCACCGGGCGGTATCAATACGTGGCTCGCCTCCACCGGGCGGTATCAATACGTGGCTCGCCTCCACCGGGCGGTATCAATACGGGGCTCGCCCCCGATCCCTCTACACTTGAATAACCATCAGTGTACATCTCCCAGGTGTTCTCCTCATTCGGCTGTTCTGACTGTTCTGCTATCGGGACCTCCATGGTCGGGTTCTTCGCCTTCAAAGTCGGGTTGCCCCTTCTACAGGACCCGCTTCTTCCAGATCGGGTGTTGTAGACTGCTATGAAGTCTGCCAATGCCTGGCCCTTGATCGACCGTTCAACACCTGAACCTCTCGATGGGTTTTCGGAGACTGCATCTCATCGATTGCTCTCAACTTCTCAGGATTTATCTCAATTCCTCTTTGGCTCACCATAAAGCCCAGGAACTTCCCCGAGTTCACCCCGAAAGCGCACTTGTCCGGATTCAAACGAACCTGATGAAACTTCATCCGCTCAAACGCCACCGCCAAGTTGCGGACATGGTCTCCCACCTGTCGGGACTTCACCAACATGTCATCCGCATAGGCTTTGTTCAAGTCGCGGAGTCGACATACATCCGCCACTTCCCGTTACTCTTCCTCACCAGGACCGGGTTAGCGACCCAAGTCTGGAATCGGAGTTCCTTGATGAATCCAGCGTCGAGCAGTCTGCCTACCTCCTGCTGGATCGCGATCCTCTTGTCCGCGCCCATCAGACGCCTTCTCTGCGCGATAGGTTTGATTGCGAGATCAATCTTCAGCTCGTGCACTATCACGTCGGGGCCGATTCCTGGCATATCACTTGGTGACCTGGCAAACAAGTCCTTGAACTCCTTCAGGAGCTCGATCAGCTCTCGGGCTCTTTCCTCCGACAAAGCAGAGCCGATCTTCACCTTCCTCTGAGGCCCATCGATCTCCACTTCCTTCAAATCCTCCATGGGGGCGGGACGCCCATACTCCTCTCGAGGATCGGTATCGGTTTGAAGGACAGTCATGGCCTCCCTTCTTCTCCGTCGGGTGGCGTTAACATAGCATTTTCGCGATGCCACCTGGTCGCCCTTGACCTCTCCGACCCCATTGTCAGTCGGGAACTTCATCTTCTGGTGGACCGTCGAGGCGACTGCCATGAGAGGGTTGATGGTGGTCCTCCCGATGATCGCGTTGCATGCCCCCGCGGACTCCACGACGACGAAATCCACGTTTCGCCTCTCCATTTTCCAGCCACTACCAAACTCTACTGGTAAGGTAATCATTCCCAACGGGTAGGAAGTGGATCCAGAGAATCCCACCATCGGGAAGTCCACCTGCGTCAGGTCTTTCTTCGTCTTTCCCATGGCTTCCAGTGAGTCCATGAAAAGAATATCGGAGGAGCTCCCTCCGTCTATCAGGATCCGCTTCATCTCGAATCCGTCTACGTCCAGGGTCACGACCAAGGCATCGTCGTGAGGGCTCTCCACGCCTATTAGATCCTCCTTCGAGAACGAAATTTCCATTTCCTCCTTCAGGGTCCACGACCGGGACCGTTTGCCTAGCACCACCGCGGCAGATATGCGGGAAGCGTAGTTCTCCCGAGAGGCAGAGGTATCTCCTCCCGCCGCCATTCCTCCATGGATGACGTTGATAGTTCCGCGCCTCTCCTTGCGGGCACCTGAACCCGAGGCCTCATGCTCGACCTTCTTCTTCTTCGGGGATCGATCGCGGGACTTGGAACGGGATCGCGACCGACTTCTGGAACGGGATCGGCACCGACCCTTCCCGACGAACTCTTTCAGCCTTCCCTTCTGGATCAGCTTTTCAATCTCCTTCTTCAGCTCCCGACAGTTCTCAGTGTCGTGACCATTGGCTCGATGGTAGCGACAGTAACGATCGGGACGGCCTCCTAGGAATTCGCCTTCTTTCCTCGGGGGGTATCGAGCGAGACCTTGTCTGTCCATCACAGCTAACACAGAGGTCATCGAGCTATTGATGGGAACAGCCCGACCCTCTCGGTTGTCCTTCCTCGGAGGACGCTTGTCTTCTCTTTTATCGGGACGACCACGGTTCCTACCTCCCTCCGACTTGTCGCTCCCCTTGCGATCGTCCGACAGCTTGGACGATGGCTTTCCTCTTCCCGACTTTGGGGGATCAAGTTCTCCAGCAGCAATCTTCGACTCCTGGACGTCGATTTGCTGTTTCACCCTCGCCTGCAGGGCCTCCATACTCCACACAGCCTTCGCGGCTACGCTATGCATTAGGTCGGAACCGTACGGAGCGCTCAAGTTCCGCAGGAAAGTGCGGATGGTCTCACCCTCCGAAATTTCTTCATTAATCTCCGCGGCACTGGCAGTGAATCGCTGGTAGTAGTATGCCAACGATTCGTCGGGCCTCTGCACCACCTGAGTCAAGGATCTCACGCTCTTCAGAAGGCGCCTTCGACCTTGATACTGCTTGATGAAGCGATCGTGCATATCGGCCCAGCAGGTGATGCTCCCTGGCGGAAGGCTGAAGAACCAAGTCATGGCCCTTTCTCCCAGGATTATCGGGAACAATGAGCGTATAAGATCATCGTTCGACGTTCATCCCATACAGGCCTGGACATGCCTCTGCACATGGCGAACTGGGTCCCCTTCACCATCGTACTCCTTGATGGTCGGAATGCCTAGCCCGGGCGGGGCTACGGTATCTATCAGTCGTGGAACGAAAGGATGGCTGGACCGATCCCTCAGCTCCGATGTCATCTGCTTCTGATCACCCATGCAGATGCTCACGATCTTCACCACCTGATCGGGGGTGATGGGGCCATTCAGAGGAATGGTCCTGTTCTGCTCTGGTCCTGGACCGTCGACCACGAACTTCTCCAGATGTGCTGGTTCCTTGCCCTTATTCCTGAGCGGAACCTCCTGTTCCTCCGGGTCCACCCTCGGCGGGGGTGGTGGTAATTCTTCTCGCGGAGGCAACTCCTCCGCTCTCCTGGCTCCTGGCGGCCTCTCTTCTATCCAACAAGGCCTCCATGGCGGCCAAGAACATGGGCATAGCCTCCGCTACTGCCTTGGCCAACTCCGAGTTCGAAGACGACCCTTCTTCCCTTCGCGGGACTCCTTCTCTTCCATGGCCCACCGGGTTTGGGGGAGCCTCATCTTCCTCCCTACGCGGGACATCCTGCCTGTCCGTCTCAGCATCTCGGACTGAGACCTCGTAGCCGTCACCTTGCCCCCCTGTCTGGGAAAGAGCAGGGTTCTCACCTTGTTCAGCAACGCGTTCTGGCAACGGGGAGTTCACGGTTCCTGCGGGTCGAGAACTGCCAGCCTGCTGAACTTGCTTCTTCTTGCCACCACCTGCCATTGATCTGGTAGAAGCTATCTTGACTTTTCGTAAGCTTCCCACAGACGGCGCCAATGTTGGATCACGGGCGAAGCTCCGTTACGTCCTTGACGGAAAGCTTGGACTCCTGGGCTCCGCGTAATCCTGCAAAAGGGGATGACCTGGGTGGTGACCCAGAATCCCTCTCCGATGCTTAAATGAGTATAGTGATCAATGGGTGATAAGCACAAGAGTATAAGTTCGTCTTAGATGATGGTTTTCTGAGGTAACTTCCTCCTTTATATAGGAGGGGAAGTTACTCAGTTACCTGTTACTGCGCCTGGCAGTTTTGCCCATGATTCTGTGTATCTCGCCACGATTCCACATATCTCGGCTGGGATTCCATATATCTCGCCCCACGCTCCGCGTATCTTACCCGTACCTCCGCGTATCTCGGGCACGCCCTGCGTATCTCGGGGGAGATTATCTATATCTTAACCGTCTTCCCACTACTCTCATCTAGTAGGCGGGTTTCTCGGTCTTATCCTCTGATCACAAGTCTCGACTCCTGTCGGGGACTCCAGAGTTGTCTCATTCTAGATCACCACCCAGGACCTTCAGTCTCTACGGGACAGGTCCATCCTCTGCGGGGCTTTATTATCGGGGCCTTTACTAAGGCATATCGGGGCCTACTCAGAGGCTTCTTGCCGGGAGCATTCAGCTCATTCATCGGGACCGCCGAAGTCGGGACCCTTCGTGCTGGGCCTCTGGGCCTTCCAGGCTTTTCACGAGGCCCACTGGACCTACTCGCCGTCCATTGGCTGTTAACGGGGCTAACGATTACATCGGAACCCATCAGTAAGGTTACTAAAACTGTTACTAAATTAGTCCATGATCTTGCTAAGAGATCGATTTTTCTGAATTTGTATGGATGTTGGTCTAGTCATTTTTTCCATCATTTAGCTGTTTTTGTGTAGGTTGGGGTTCTTCCTATATGTTTGTTGGTGTGTTGTGTTGTACTCTTCTTGGTTGATTTATAATATAGCTCATTTTACCAAATTTTTTTAAATAGTTTTGACAAATGTCTTTACCATTATACTTGCGTATGTATACAGCCTTAAATTAAATTAAATTAAATTTTTTGAATTTGTTTCAAAGAATTTTCTAATGGTTATACAAGATACATGTCTACACTATATGTGTGCGCGTTATCATCGCGAGAATATTATAGTGACATGATCTTACCAACTTCAAGGATAATTAATAGAAGGGCATACTCAACGTTACTCTGATTATGATACAATAGTAGAACTTTAAAGTTTTAAAAATTAAATTAAACTATGTAACAAAATATTATAAAATTATTAAAAAAATTCTTAAAAGTTTAAATTTAAAAGCTCAAATTGCCGGGAAAAAACACTCATTAAGAGTTCAGATTATATGATTTAGAAATATTTTTATATGTGTAGTACTTTCTTTCGAGTACTCATCAACATATTAGACTATATATAGTTAATTGTTAAAATGAAATATTTTGTTAATATATTTAAAATATTATATATATATATATATATATATATATATATATATATAATATTGTAGAGAAAGAGTGTGACATATGTGGGCGTATAATGTACGTATATGAAACTTCTCATATGAATATTATATATGTTTTGAAGATATATCTTCTTCCTAGGGAAAATATTTCTCAGAAATATATGTCAATATGGCATGGGATATTTCTAAGATATATATATATATGTGTAGGGATATATATTCTGAGAATACTATATATGTCGGTTCATATCATATATATATATATATATATATATACTACTCACTGTATATATATATGTAGTCATTAGCTATTTAGCTCCATATATACATATATATTCTCGGTGCTACTGGTCCAAACAATCTCGTGACATCAACAGCAGAGTAGTTTTCACCAAAAAAACAGCAGAGTAGAGCAGCGAGTCTCCATTAAGCGAGGAGAGAGCAGCAGTGAAGATGGGTGGAGTCCGACGACGAGAGTTAAAGGACGGGTCTTACTGGACGATGACCGGCTTATCTCATCCTTGCTCCGATTCCTGCTACGACCCACCACTACTACTCCTCCCGGCGGATGGTCTCCTCAAGATTGACCTGCGCATCCACCAACCTGATGGGCCCCGGCGAAGGCCGTTAGGCCCCTAAACGATTGGCAAACGGCGACTAGGCCCGTTGGGCTAGGAGCTGGGCTGCTGGAAGGCTAAGGGCTCCGACGGAAGGAGGTCCCGACATTGAATAGCCCCGAGTAAGTATGGCTCCGACAGGGGAGAGCCCCGAAGATATCGGACCTGGACGTAGTCGGTCCCGATATGGGAGTTGACACCACTCCCCGACACCGAATCCTCAACGATGTAACTTGGGAGTCTCCGATAATGATCGAGACTCGCCAGTAAGAGCACAATCCCGGAAATCTCGCCATGATCACAGTAGTGGTATAATGGGCGAGATATGTGGGATACGAATAACTGTACAAGATACGTGGCAAGATATACGGCGAGATATGTGGGATAGTGGATCACAATCCAACCGCCTAATCAGGTAACTGGGATAGCCTTTCCTCTATAAAAGGAGGGAAGTTATTCCAGATTAGGGTTACGTTTTTTGACATACACACAAATACTGCTTGCTTGATCTGTTGACCACCGTACTTACGTTAAGCATCGGAGAGGGATTCTGGGCCGCCGCCCTCTATTCCCCTTCTGCAGGATTGCGAGGAGCTAAGGAATCCGTCACCGTAACCGGAGTTCCCGCCGTGATCCAACATTGGCGCCGTCTGTGGGAACGCAACAAAAAGCCAAAAGTAAGTTTGCTTCCCTCTGATTCTATAGCATGGCTGGCAACAGACCGCAGCGTTCAGGCAAGCAGGTGCCGGCCACCAGCAATCCCCCTGAGGATGCTACCCAGCATCAGGATTTGAGAGATGATGGTGACAGCACTCGCCGAGACGACATCGCGCGAAGGAACAGCCCCCCTAGTGGATCCAGAAACGAGACACCTTCCCAGAATCCAGAGCTGGCCAGGGTAGTGGCAGAGGCCATGCCCCTATTCATGGAGGCCATGGAGGCCCTCCTAGACCGAAGAGAAGCTGCTAGAAGGCAGACCGATCTACCGCCGCTCCCTCTGCGGCGAGATGCGCCCAGAAGGCAGGTAGACGACAACCTACCACCACCCCCTCCGTTGAGGGAACAGCCCATTCCCCCTAATCCAGCACCGGCGGAGAATTTCGTGGTCGATGGACCAGGGCCAGTGCAACAAAGGACTATTCCCCTGAATGGTCCCCTCACTGCTGATCAGGTGGTGAAGATTGTGGGTATTTGCATGGGAGATCAGAAGCCCATGATGTCGGAATTGGGGAGTCAGGAGACCCATCCTTTCGTTCCCAGATTGATCCATACCCTGGCCCCTCCAGGCTTGGGTATCCCGAAGATAGACGAGTACGATGGGGTCGCGGACCCGGTTCGCCACGTGCAGAAGCACCTGACAGCGTGCATGGGCAGGACCCCGGATGAGGATGTTATCTGTGCGTTGTTCCCGAGTACCTTGGGAGAGAAGGCGATGACATGGTTCTACAGTCTGCCCACTGGATGTATAACCTGTTGGAAGGATATGCATCAGCGATTCATCGCCCAGTACCAAGGGCGTCGACGGCTGCTGAAGAGTGTTCGGACCCTGCATGAGGTGGTCCAGAGGCCCGATGAATCGCTGGCCCAATACTACCAGCGTTACACGGCTGGTATGACCGAGCTGGATGAGGAGATATCGGAGGGCGAGGCCATCCGTACCTTCCTGAAAAACCTCAATCTCCCCTACGGCTCCGACTTACTTCACAGCGTCGCGGCCAAAAAAGTCTGGAACATGGAGGCACTCCAGGCGAGGGTAAAACAGCAAATCGACGTCCAAGAGTCGAAGATCGCTGCCGGAGAATTGGCTCCTCCCAAGGGGCGCGAAGGAAAGCAGTTGTTCAAACCATTGGACAACCGACACAGGAAGGATAGCTCCGAGGGTAGTCGGAGTCGTGGACGCTCCGATCGGAGGGAGGATAGGCGTCCGACCAAGAGGGACAGTCAGAGGGAGGAGTTTACCCCCCTCAACAGGCCTTTGAAAGAGGTCTTGGCGGTAATGGAGAAGCAAGGCCTCGCTCGTTTCCCCAAGAAGAAGGAAGGAGAAAAGTTGGGCTCCCGCACCGACCGTTACTGCCGATTCCATCGGGCCTCTGGTCACGACACTGACCAGTGTCGGGAGCAGAAGAAGGAAATAGAGAAGCTTATCCAGAGGGGTAAGCTGAAGGAGTTCGTGGGAGACTCGCGCTGCAAGCCCCGTTCCCGATCTCGGTCAAGATCCAAATCTCGATCGAGGTCCCCAAGGAAGAGGAGGTCCGACGCAGAGCCTTCGGAGGGCCCATCAGGGTCCCGACAGAAGAGGATTATTAATGTGATCCATGGAGGGTTCGCTGCAGGGGGAGACACATCGTCTTCTCGGGAGCGTTATGCCAACCAAGTGCCAGTCGCAGTGGTTTTGGGAAAAAGATCTCGGTCGTGGACCCCGAAGGAGGAGATGGAGATCACCTTCTCGGCGAAGGATCTGGAGGGAGTAGAGACCCCCCACGAGGATGCTCTAGTAGTGACATTGGACGTAGGGGGATTCGAAATGAAGAGGATCCTCATCGATGGAGGAAGCTCCTCCGACATCCTCTTCTCCGACGCCCTGGAGCAGATGGGGAAAAAGAAGAAAAACTTACGAGAGGTTAGCTTCCCGATGGTAGGATTTTGCGGCACAACCTCTTATCCATTGGGGGTCATTACGCTGCCCGTGTGGTTCGGCAGTGGCTGGAAGATGGAGAAGAGAGATGTGGAGTTCGTGGTGGTCGAATCCACAGGGACGTACAATGCGATCATTGGAAGAACCACTATCAACCCGCTGATGGCAGTAGCCTCAACTGTCCATCAGAAACTGAAGTTCCCGACTGAGAATGGGGTCGGCGAAGTGAAAGGCGACCAGGTGGCGTCGAGACGATGCTATGTCAACGCCACGAGAAGATCAAGGAAGGAGGCTATGTCGGTTCTCCAAACAGACACTGATCCTCGAGAGGAGTTTGGGCGTCCCGCCCCCATGGAGGACCTAAAAGAAGTCGAGATAGATGGACCCGAGAGGAGGGTAAAGATCGGATCCGCCCTATCCGAGGAAAAAGCTCAGGAGTTGATCGCCCTATTGAAGGAATTCAAGGAGTTATTTGCCTGGTCTCCGAGCGATATGCCAGGAATCAGTCGGGACGTGATCGAGCATGAATTGAATATCGACCCCACGATCAAGCCGATCGCACAGAAGAGACGTCCGATGGGAACAGACAAGAGGATTGCAATCCAGCAGGAGGTTGGCAGATTGCTCGATGCTGGGTTCATTAGGGAGATCCGATTCCAGACTTGGGTAGCTAACCCAGTGCTGGTGAGGAAGAGCAACGGGAAGTGGCGGATGTGTGTCGACTTCCGCGACTTAAACAAGGCTTGCCCGAAGGACTGTTATCCACTCCCTCGGATCGACCAACTGGTGGATGCTACATCGGGGCATGAGCTGCTAAGCTTTATGGATGCTTATTCTGGTTATAACCAGATAAAGATGGCGAAAAAGGATGCCCCACATACCGCCTTTTACGCTGACAGCGAAGTCTTCCAGTACGACGTCATGCCTTTCGGCCTGGTGAATGCGGGGGCGACATACCAGAGGATGGTGAACAAGCTGTTCGGGGACATGATTGGGAGTACCATGGAAGCCTATGTAGATGACATGCTGGTGAAGTCCCGACGAGCATCAGACCACGTTGGCAACTTGGCAATGGCCTTCGAGAGGATGAAGCTCCACCAGGTCCGCCTGAATCCAGCCAAATGTGCTTTCGGAGTCCATTCCGGGAAGTTCTTAGGCTTCATGGTGAGCCAGAGGGGGATCGAGGTAAATCCCGAAAAACTAAGGGCGATAGAGGAGATGCAGTCCCCGATCAATCATAGGGAGGTGCAGGTGCTGAACGGTCGGCTGGCTTCGATGAATCGCTTCTTATCCAAGGCCAGCGACCGGTCGATGCCATTTTTCAGTGTGTTAAGAGCCAACCGACAGTTCGAGTGGACTGATGAATGTGAGGAGGCGTTCCAAGCGCTCAAACAACATCTCCGCGACTTCCCGCCACTTGCGAAGCGAACTCCAGGCGAGCCGCTCTATCTTTATTTGGCTATTTCTTCGTTTGCAATAAGCTCTGTTCTAGTTAAAGCTGTCGAGGGCAATCAGATTCCTGTCTATTATGTAAGCAAGGCGTTTGCCAAGAGTGAAATGAATTACCCTCCGATTGAGAAGTACCTCTTTGCGTTGATTATTACTGCTCGAAAGTTACGGCCCTACTTCCATGCGCATGAAATTACGGTGTTGACTGATCAGCCATTGAAACACTTCTTGAACCGGCCCGATGCGTCGGGGAGACTAGTAAAGTGGGCCGTGGAACTTAGCGAGTTTCGAATTCATTTCGCTCCGAGAACAGCTATCAAAGGGCAGGCATTGGCCGACTTTATAGTTGAATCTACTATTCCCGATCCTGAAGCAACGGAAACAGTAGAGGGGGCAACCGGGAATACTGAAGAGGCCCCGACGGCAGGGCAGTCGGAACAGCCAAATAAGGAGAACACCTGGGAGTTGTACACGGATGGCTCCTCAAGCTCGGACGGATCGGGGGCGGGGTTCGTATTGATTCCGCCAGGCGGGGCGGAGCCACTTCGATATGCATTGGCCCTAACATTTAGAGCCACCAATAACGAGGCGGAATATGAGGCTCTCATAACGGGGCTGAAAATCGCAAAGGGCACCGGAATTGAACATTTGAAGGTGAAGTGTGATGCTAGCCTGATTGTAAATCAGGTTCGGGGGCAGTATGGAGCAAAGAATCCGGTCATGAAGAAGTATCTTCAGGAGGCTGGGACCTTGAAGGAGAGCTTCAAAAGCTTTGATATCGAGGCGATTCCGAGGGAAGAGAATGTGGAGGTTGATGCCTTGAGCAAATATGCCTTGGGGGCACCTTTGGAAGAGAGTCGGAAGGTACACTTCTTGGAGAAGGTGATTCTATCGACCACCGATCCGTCGGAGGTGTGCGCTATCGGGACAGGGTCAGAGGAGGAATCCACTTGGATGACCCCGATGATTGTGTACTTAACTACGGGGGCACTTCCTGAAGATAAAGTGGCAGCGGAGCGACTGCGACGAATGTCAATTAATTACGCGATGGTGGACAACCAGTTGTACAAAAAGGGTCTGCTTTCGACGCCCTTCTTGAAATGTGTGGCCGAACCCGATACGACTCAGATTCTGAGAGAATTGCATGAAGGAGTCGCAGCCTGTCACGAGGGCGCTCGATCTATCCTGAGGAAGGCGTTGAACTTGGGATATTATTGGCCTACGATGAATAAGGAGGCAACGGCGCTTGTTCGATCCTGTGACGCGTGTCAGAGATATGCCTCGAATATCACAGCCCCCGCCGCTAATTTGATGCCCATTGGGAGTGCTTGGCCCTTCGCACAGTGGGGCATTGACCTGGTGGGACCCCTTCCGAAAGCAAAAAGCCAGTGCACACATCTGCTGGTCGCGATTGACTACTTCTCGAAGTGGATCGAGGTTAAGCCGTTAGCCAAAACAACAGCAGGACATATCATTAAGTTCCTTCAGACCCGAATTTTGTCGAGATATGGGGTGCCAAAGGTGATCATCAGTGACAATGGTCCTCCGTTTAATGGGGCCCAGTTGGAGAGGTTCCTAGACGAGTTTGGTATCGAGCATCGAACAGCATCCGTCCACCACGCTCAGACCAATGGGCAGGTAGAGGCGGCCAACAAAATCGTGATGGAGGGCTTGAAGAAGAGGGTCTATGCTTTGGACGGAAAATGGCTGGACGAACTGGAGAACGTGTTGTGGGCGGTCCGAACGACACCCAAGCGGTCAACAGGTGAAACCCCGTTTGCACTTGTTTATGGAACAGAGGCGGTCGCTCCCGTGGAAATCGCTGTGGCGTCCCATCGAACCAGCAGCTATGAGCCCTCGACGAGTCCAGGAAGAGCCAGGATAGGACCTTTGACGAACGACGAAACAAGGCGCCTGGAGTTATCCTTGCTAGCGGAGAAACGGCTAGAGGCCGACATAACGCAAGCTCGGATGCGTTTGGCGACGGCCAGGTACTACAATCGGAAGGTCAAGTCACGACAGTTCTACGCGGGAGAACTGGTCCTACGTCGGAATGAGTTCGCCCTACAAGATCGGATCAATAAGATGTCCCCGAAATGGGAAGGGCCTTACAAGATCGTAGGCATGCCGGCCCCGAACGCTTACAAGTTAGAAGATCCCGACGGCAAAGTTTTAAGAAACACCTTTAGTGGTGAACATCTGAAGAAATGCCATGTTTGACAAATAAGTCGCCCGTAGAGGCGCGAAGATGTAATTAAGTCGCCCTGAGTGGTGCATGCTATGTTAAAGACATCAATCAATAAAGAGGTTACTTCTGATCAAAGTATTCCTGAGTTGTTCTCAATACGTTAAAAAGCGTCATTGGACGTCCGAAAATCCTTAAGTTTTTAAGGTCCGATTAAAAAGCGTCATTGGACGTCCGAAAATCCTTAAGTTTTTAAGGTTCGATTAAAAAGCGTCATTGGACGTCCGAAAATCCTTAAGTTTTAAGGTCCGATTAAAAAGCGTCATTGGACGTCCGAAAATCCTTAAGTTTTTAAGGTCCGATTAAAAAGCGTCATTGGACGTCCGAAAATCCTTAAGTTTTTAAGGTTCGATTAAAAAGCGTCATTGGACGTCCGAAAATCCTTAAGTTTTTAAGGTTCGATTAAAAAGCGTCATTGGACGTCCGAAAATCCTTAAGTTTTTAAGGTTCGATTAAAAAGCGTCGTTGGACGTCTGAAAATCCTTAAGTCTTAAGGTCCGATTAAAAAGCGTCATTGGACGTCCGAAAATCCTTAAGTTTTTAAGGTTCGATTAAAAAGCGTCGTTGGACGTCCGAAAGCCTTAAGGTTCTTAGGGCCCGATAAAAGCGCTATGAAGAACATAATCGAAAAAGACATTAATAAAAGGCTCGAAGGCCTAAGAGGTTCGATACAAGGGAGATAATGAGGAAGGAGTACGAAGACTTAAGATTTAACAAATTAAACTCGGTCCTCGGGCGCTGAATCTTCAGAGGGCTTTGGAGGGGCAGGCTCAGAGGGATCGGTAGGAGGCTCGTCGGCGTCTTCGGAGGAGCTCTCCGACGGGAGGCTAAGGTACGTCTCTGCGGCTCGGCCGAGAGTCTTGGACTTCCTCAAGTCGATGGAGTCCCCGTAGGTTTCATTAAGCTCTTCGACAATATCAAGGATGGCATTCTGCAAATCTTCCTGACAATGCAAATTCTGCAAATTCTCCCATGCAAATACCCACAATCTTCACCACCTGATCAGCAGTGAGGATGGCATTCTGCAAATTCTCCCATGCAAATACCCACAATCTTCACCACCTGATCAGCAGTGAGGGGACCATTCAGGGGAATAGTCCTTTGTTGCACTGGCCCTGGTCCATCGACCACGAAATTCTCCGCCGGTGCTGGATTAGGGGGAATGGGCTGTTCCCTCAACGGAGGGGGTGGTGGTAGGTTGTCGTCTACCTGCCTTCTGGGCGCATCTCGCCGCAGAGGGAACGGCGCTTGTTCGATCCTACCAGGCGAGCCCCCCCATCTTCACTTACTCGGGCTTCGGGGGTCGCGCCCCTAACTGGTGACGATGGCGGTGCGGGTGACGATGGTGGCGTGATGGGGAGTGGAGACGTCTTCCTACTAGGCGACTTAGCAGGAGTCGACCTCGACTTTCCTCGGAGGATTAGACCTTCTTCCTCAGCTTGATCCTCGGAGGGGGAGTCCTCCAAGCTGGTCACCCGACCGAATTCGCCACGGGCTTCCGTTGGGGCATCTTCCACCACCGGCTCCGCTGCAGGCGCGGGGTCTGAGGCAGGTACAGCAGGGGCGACGTCCGCGGGACCTGCAGCGGGGCGAATAAGGTGAGGAAGTAAATTGATATCGGTGTGCCAAATTAAACAACGCTCCATATATCTCTCTTGGCCGAAAAAGTCGTAATAACCCGCTTCGAGAACATGTGGAGTTTCCCCTCGGAGGATATTCCTGACATCCCTAATCCGCCCTTCCATATCGGAGGCTTGAAGGTCTTGAGGTACCAACTCTCTATATCTCTTTATAGCACGAAAAACTTCCTTACCTTCCTTTTCGGAGCGGACGTTGAAGGCGGCCCTGACCACATCCGTATTAGTCCGCCCCTCGGAGGTGGGGGCAGACCCTGGGGCCTCGGAGGTCTTCGCCTTCTTCCGAGACGGCCCCGACGTGGCAGAAGTCTTTCGATGGGAGGACTTCTTCTTGCGCTTCAGCGAATGGGAGGCATCGGTATCCTCCTGAAACAGACGGACGGTCAGCGATGATCGAGGGGCTGTAAGCAGTGGAAACAAGAAATAATTAGAAGATTACCCAGAGAATTACATTGGAAACGCCATCATGAATTTTTTCCCCGGCCTTGGGATCAATCAGCATAATGGAAATTTTGATCCGCTGTTGGTCGGTGACAGAAGTGGCCTCGAAGGGCTGATACCCCTCCTCCCAGCGACGGGCCTGGATAAGCATCAAGGCCCTCTTGGTCTGCTCCGACCACGAACGGAAAGGCACAGGAGGATCAGACTCCACGACGGTCTTCGGCCACTCGATGGGACCAGGCTTGATGAAGAAATATTGCTCTTTCCAATTGGCATTGTCATGCCCCTTATCATGGATGATGGCCCGTTCTTTGCAAATCCTCCAGGACACCTTCCTATCCCAGCCCAGCTCCTTATACCGCTCGTCGGTCCCCTCGGGTTGGCGGGGGGTGAAGGAGCAGATACCATCCTTATTACAGGTCATCTTGTAGAGGACCCGCCAAAGCTCCAGAGTGTAGCTCCAATCTTCTTTGTTGATATCACACCACACTTGGAAGGCAATCCATGTACGGATTGCGTGTGGGGAGAAGGTCGTGGGGTAAGTCTTATAATGGTTGCACAGCTCCACCCAACTCGGACAGAAAGGGAGTCGGATTCCCGCACGAATTTGCCCTGGGGAGATGAACACCTCATCTCCTTTGGGGAGCGTAATCTGAGCGTCACGAGGACTGAACTGGGATTGCTCGTAGGGATAGCGGGCCCCGAAGGAGGATTCGAAGATACCACACTCTATACAAGCCCTATCGTAGTTAATAGGCGCAAGCAAGTTCTTGAGATACTTGAAGACGAAAGGTGGCCCAACAGTGGCAGATTCCTCGGCTGAAAATCGTCGAGGGAAGGAAGGAGGGGAAAATTGAAACCTAAGAAGATCAAAGATGAAAAGGAAAAGAATAATAAGGAGAAGAATCTTACCAGACATAGTGACTGAAGGCTTGATCGGAAAAATTTGAAGTGCTTGAAGCGCCGGTGAAAACTCGAAACCTGGAGAATCAAAGCTCTTGGGATCGCAGAGAAGAAGAGGTAAAAGGAAGGTGAAACAGTGTCTGGGGTTAGGGTTTTATAAGAGAACTGAAGGGGTGGGCAATCTGAACCGTAGAATTCAAAACCACTCAATCAGAATCGTCCAAAGGAAAACGTGTTAATTCAAAGAAGGCGAAACGTTTTCAATCCGAACCGTCAGGACGCATGGGACAGATAAGACAAGAGTAATGACGTACCGGGGCGGTTGAAAAGTGCTTTTTCAGAAAGCAGGCGTGCGGAACCCGAAACGTTCCTTCACCTCCTATCAGCATTAAATGCTGGTCTGATCAAGAAATCCCCTCGAATCCAAGCAGGATCCCAAAGGATCTCGAAGAGATCCAAGGCAAAGGCCTCCGACAAAAGTAGGGCAATGGCCTCCAACGTTTCAAACAAAGACCCACGACTGGGATGTGGAAGGGTCCGATATTGAAAGACGCGACGCACTATAAGTCCCTCACGTCTTGGGGGCAAATGATGGGCCCCGGCGAAGGCCGTTAGGCCCCTAAACGATTGGCAAACGGCGACTAGGCCCGTTGGGCTAGGAGCTGGGCTGCTGGAAGGCTAAGGGCTCCGACGGAAGGAGGTCCCGACATTGAATAGCCCCGAGTAAGTATGGCTCCGACAGGGGAGAGCCCCGAAGATATCGGACCTGGACGTAGTCGGTCCCGATATGGGAGTTGACACCACTCCCCGACACCGAATCCTCAACGATGTAACTTGGGAGTCTCCGATAATGATCGAGACTCGCCAGTAATAGCACAATCCCGGAAATCTCGCCATGATCACAGTAGTGGTATAATGGGCGAGATATGTGGGATACGAATAACTGTACAAGATACGTGGCAAGATATACGGCGAGATATGTGGGATAGTGGATCACAATCCAACCGCCTAATCAGGTAACTGGGATAGCCTTTCCTCTATAAAAGGAGGGAAGTTATTCCAGATTAGGGTTACGTTTTTTGACATACACACAAATACTGCTTGCTTGATCTGTTGACCACCGTACTTACGTTAAGCATCGGAGAGGGATTCTGGGCCGCCGCCCTCTATTCCCCTTCTGCAGGATTGCGAGGAGCTAAGGAATCCGTCACCGTAACCGGAGTTCCCGCCGTGATCCAACACAACCCTATGTATCTGTTGTGGCCCAGTTTCTTGACCCTGAATCCGGAGACACTTGTAGGTGGACCCAAGACTTAGAACATTCCAACACTATTAGGGTTCCCACTCTAGAGTTACCCGGAAACATGAACCGCAACCACTACTACTCCGCTTCCCATAAATGGCTCCACTCCTTACATATTCTCCACATTCCCTTGGTCTCCGACTTCACTCACCAGCTGTTAGACTGCGTCTTTCGGAGAGTCGATGATCACGACTTGGAAGATCAAAACGTACTCGCACTATGCGTCTCCGCCGATTTGTACCGTCTGCCTCTTACGATCGAGGATGAAGAATATGATCCACTAATGGAGCATCATCAACAATCTCCCCTACTGGATGATGAGGATGCAGATTATCCAATAATGGAAGATGAGGATGCAGAAGAAGAAGAAGAAGATGATCCAATAATGGAGTACGAGGATGAAGAAGAATATGATCCAATTGAGGATGAAGAAGAATATGATCCAGTTGAGGATGAATATGAAGCAATGGAAGATGAAGATGATGAATATGAATATGAAGCAATGGAAGATGAAGATGATGATTTGGTACAGGAGGAGAAGCGGATTGATATGTACGCGATTGTTGGTGCCGAGGAGCATCGCAATCTCGGGGATTGCTTGATTTGCCTCGACTCTCTTTTTTCGGAAGACGAACAAGAACAGAACCAAGGGAAGAAGAAGTATCTGTTTGCATCACCCTGCCGACACTATTTCCACCACCACTGCATCTCCAAGTGGCTCACCAGAAGTGATTTGTGTCCGTTGTGTCGTTTCGATATCTCATCACTCATTCAACATTAGTTTACTTACTTACTTATTATTAATTGTAATTACATACGTGAGACTTGAGAGGATTCGGAAAGCTTGCTTGGATACCAAGAAAGTTAGAGAGTCATGATCATTGTATTAACACAATACGATTTATAATTTGTAATACTTGTTTTGATTAATTGTTTGTTATCTTCCACGTGCATTGTTTAATACATGCTTTCATTGTGATTAATTCTCTCAAATCAATTTTTATATAATCTATCTTTTTATACAGTAAATTAAATTGAAACATCAAACTTAAACTATTTCATCAATATATAATTTGTTCTAATCAATCTTAATTTAATAGCTTTTATTGGAAAATATAAATACAATTATTTTAATTTTTTAGAAAATAATAAACATAAAAATAAGAGAAGTTAAGTTAAGTTAAGTTAAGTTATATATATACTAGATGCTAATCCCGCGCACCGCGCGGGTAGTAAAAATGAACTAAAAAATATTAGAAAAGCAAATCGTAATTGTAGAAAAGAAATAACTGCCGACCTAGTATTTAGGGTGATGCATATCGAGGTCTCCGTATGAGTGCTCTCTAGATTAAAACAAAAATATTACGTTAACGTGTATATTAAACGCATATATATAATATATTCTTTAAATAAAATTTTTCCTTGTTGACTAATTAAACTGATGTTTCTATAATCAATTCGATTCCCCGATTGGATCGGGGTTAAATTCAGCATCCGCAAACACGTTGTATACACACTCAAAAGATTTAGGGTTTACCAAACTATATATGAATTTGCCTATCATGTAAACTTAGGGTTTACCAAACTTTATATAAATTTGCCGATATATTACTTAATGAGTTATATATATTTTAAAATTGTTGAATTATATATATCATTATAAAACTTCTTTGAATTAGTTATAAAATATGTCAAACCAATATATGTATATTTCAACCGCATATTCAGTATATGTTTAAAAATAAATTTATTAATAGAGTTAGTGGGTGCAACCGCATCAGTAATATATGAATCTACAAATAATAACTTAATATTAACCACATAAGATCATACAAATATTAACTAAATGCAATCATAATGAAAAAAAAATATATAACCCGAATTTTTAATTAAAAAAAAATCATATTTTCTCAAAGCATTTATGTTTCTAAAAAAGATAGTAATGACGTCTCACCAACAACTCTCGTAACCATGCTAAGTCATACGATTATTGACCGTAACCCTAATTAAGTAACAAAAAATATATATACATTAGTAAGATAAAATTATTATGTTTAAATAATGAATCACGATATAAAAAAAGTAATTTAGCTATAAAGAAATTGGTAATAAAGTGACCCGATCAATAAGTATATAAAAATCATGAATATTGAGCCGTTGACAAATGACCGAGATGCTTTTATCAGATTTTGTCAATTGAAACTAATAAAAATTATCTTCCATTGAGTTAGTTAAGATCAAAGCTCGATAAGTTATGATCAAGAGGTTTGAGAGAATCGTTAATAATATTCTACATATTTGAAAAGAAACACCAACACCCTTAGTTGTAATTGAAAATCAAAATAATATAAGATAATTTAGTGACGATGAACTTGAGCTCTTTTATGGAGAATCTATTCATCGATCTCCAAAAGGAAACAACATGGCCGCACAATACTCGTGTTACGTCGGACTGCATTCCCAATTTAATGTAATGATCATGAAATCTTAGAACAACAAACAATTAATCACAAAAGAACAATTAAAACTTTTGAGTAAAGCAAACATTTTAATGGAAGAGACTGCGAGTTACACTATTTTCCTTAAGTTAAAAATATGAAACATGGAAATAATCTTGAGAGAGCAGAATGTACCTACATATAAATTAGATGGAAAAAGATGAGGAGGTGAACCCGATAAAGATGAGATGTGCTCGATGAAACCTGTATAAGAACTCAACTTTTTCATCCTTTACGACATCTAACGATCAAACCAAGACGTTATATATGTATTCAAAAAGAAAAATTTCAAAACAAAGTAAAGATATTTTAAAAGGCAATATTCCATTATCCCTAGCACCATCGAGCAATAACTTTGGATAGGCCAAATACCAAATTGGGGGTGGCGATGAATGTTTGAGTTAGGGTTAGACTTAGAAAGGATACATATTTATACTTTTTTTTAATATATATGGCCTACGTTTTTTTATAAGTATTATATATATATATTCTATTATTTGTATGTATAAATATGTATAGTTTGATTTTTTTTAGGATTATATAATATTAAAAACTTACATATTATATATATAATGTTTTCCTACTATTTAACTATTTATATATATATATATATATATATATATATATATATATATATATAATATATTTGGCTACATTAACTGGACGGTTATTTCCACCCGTTGCATACCTATTAATATATAACAACTATTATTCTATATATATAACGTTTATTTTATTATCCGCTTCTATATATATACGGCTTACGTGGCGGCCTATGGTCTTCCGGAACCAAACTGTATAGATTTACTATTTAAATGGAAATTTTTAATTAATTTGTTTCTTTATTTTACGCAAATGCTAAAATAGGAGATAAAAATACTTCTTAATTTATCACCAATCAATATTATGTATCGAAATTTAGAGAACCCCTATTAAATTCCGATTAAATTAGGAAACAATAACTGCGTGGACTGTACACATGTCGGCCAGAAAGCTTCCGGTACCGAATTAATATAATATAGTAGATATATACAAGGTTTAGGGTAGGAAAGGTGCAATTAAAAGGATGTGTCCGTTGGTTTTAACTTGTGCGGGGATATTTTATGTGATAATAATAAATAATAAGGGCATTTATGGAACTTATTTTATGTGAGGACAATTTAAAGTGTGAAGACAATTTTAAATTTTCAGATTTTTATTTATGTAATAGATATATATATAATTTACATATTTTCATTGCGTCATTAATATGTACTATACATTTTATTTATTTCATGATTTATATTAATACACACACCTAACTATATACTTGACTCATTTTTAATATATTTAAATTTTAGTTGCAAAAATTTATTATTAATATATTTAGAATTATTATTACTTAGATAAATTATGAATGCCAAGGTTCGTTTATTTTAGTTGCATGCATATTGTTATCAAAAGATGTTGTATGTCGTTTAAGAAAAAGTTATTTCGACCCATTTTAGAATGGTATTATTATAAATTTCTACAATAAAAAAAATTATCCGTATAGTAAAGAGTTTATAATAAATAACTGTGAAAATGTAAGAGATTTATATATTATATATAGATCGAAAAGGTAATTAACACATTAATTCATGTAATAAGAAAAGTATAAAAAAAAAATTAAACATAATTGATTCAGTAGTCAAACAGTGTAATTTACCTTTACTTTTTTATATTGATGATTCAAATAAAAAATCTTTTTTACTGGATCAATATGACTTTATTTCAATAAATGTAAATAAGTGTTTTAAACAATAGATTCTTATAAATCCTATCAAATTAAATTCATCTTTATACTCATCATCTATGAGATGATCACACACAGAGAAACCATAAAATTTGGACGCAAATTTAGCTCACATTATTAAATCGATGATCCCAAAAAATTAGTCATTGAATATCCATTTTCAATACATAAGAAATGAGGGCTTAGTACAAACATGAAGATTTTAGCTGCAGCCTGCATATACTAATTGAAGCATGAAACACCTAGAGATATATCTTTCATAGAAAACCAAACAAAAGCTAAATACATGTCAATTAGCTACTTAGGGGGTCAATAATTAAGTAACGATAGAAGATAAGAGACAACATAGAGAAGAGATTTAAGAACACGACATAAAATCAATGACCACCTTATCAAATACCATGATTTCTCGCAAATCAAGATTATACCAGGAACATATCCCATTCGTTCTAGCAGAGACATATAAAAAATTCTACCTGCATTGAGCATGCATGCAATTAGCATAATTAATCATATAACCAAGCAGAAATGACACATTAATAATTTGTTCGTAATTTTAAGAGAACAATTAATATATCAAATCTTCGAAACATATAAAATAACTGAATCTATTAATCATCATTAATGAAATGTTGATCTCCACGAATGTTAGTAACTTTAGGTTTGTTCACATCAATCTGCATGCCACCTGAAATAGATAAGCGGGTCAGTAGTTAGAGAGATGAATAACATAAAGAACATCGAATATCAAGCAAGATATGGATAATAAATGTGAAGGTTATAAAGATCGTAAAAAATCTAAAATTTGCCCTCATAGTTCAGTCTCAACCACTTGAGCAATCGATGATTATAACCAGATATCGTCTTTGTTTTCGTGAGGGAGCAATCTAGAGATTTCTTCTCTAATAGAGAATTACCTACCGGTCTCCTTGAGGTGAGGTTTAAGGAGGGCGAGGTGGAACCTTCAAAATTAGAAACATGAAAGCGTAAATTTTGAATGCAATATATATAAGATATATATTAGTTCCATATGGTATATACAATATATAGAACAAATGGTCGTTAAAGACATCGGGCATCCCAATCTAATCGTTGGTCCGAGAATGTCGAATTAGTTCATGTAATGAGCCATTATAAATTTCAGGACTAATCCTTAACTATAATTTTGGTAGAAATACTAATGCTTCACTATGTAACTGAGCTGAACTCAATATCAATATGAACTGGATTAAATAAAAATAAAGATTCTTATCAAGTTAATCAAAATGTCACACCTTTAAAACATTAGAATATCCGATCCATCTAACTTTAGAAAAATTATTATAAACAAAATACAAATTTACAAAAAGAACATATACAAATTCAAACCAAACCTTGTACGTAATTAGCCCTAAAAGCTCAACTTCTTCGCAATTTCTTCTTCTTTTTTTTTTTTTTTTTTGCTTGAGAGCTTTCTTCCTCCCTTCAAGATTACAATCTAGGTGACAGAGCTAGCCCAACGAAAGGGACCAGGCAGCTTAGTGTCGCACTACCGCGTACATCTCCCGCCCTTGCAGAAACAGTGTCTCCGAAAAAACCTAGTTCCTAGTCAAGAATTTATAAAGAACAATATTGGTTTGAGTTTCTTAAAAATATATATTAAACTATGTATGTCAATGCATACACGACCATATATAATAAGATCAATATATATAAGGGTTTCTTGAAAATATTTTGGAATATATATATATATATATGCATAAATGATTATATATAAAATAATATATATAAATATTTCTCTTATGTTATTATTATGTTTCTCTGTTTTTGAAAAGTTATCAATACCAAATTTATATCTTAAAATAAATTTCTTAGGTTCAATTAATATACTATTATATATTATTTTTATTGATAAATTAATACATATTTACTAAAGTAAATCATAATATATATAATATACGTAATATTGTAATATTATATCTATACATAGAGAAGGCTTTGTTCCATCTGTTACTAATTACTATATATATTCTTTTTTATTGATGAATTAATACATATTTATTAAGGTAAATTATAACATTTATTACATGTATATAAATAGAAAAAGCTTTATCCGTTATTGTATAATTAATATTCTATCCGAATTAATTACATCTTTTAAAAGTAAACCTACTAAAAATAAGTTTGTCGACGTGGCGGCCTGTGGTCTTCCGGAGCCAAACTGTATAGATAATGAATTTAAAAGGAAACTTTTAATTAATTTGTTTCTTTAAATTGCATAAAGACCAAAATAGGAGATAAAAATACTTCTTAATTTTAATCAATAAATATTATGTATCTAAATTTAGAGAACCCCTATTAAATTCCGATTAAATTAGGAAACGGTGACTGCGTGGACTGTCCACGTGTCGACCAGAGGGCTTCCGATACCGAATTAATATAATACTAGATACTAACCCCGCGCACCGCGCGGGTAAGAAAATATTAATTAAATAACTTCATATTACAATAGAACAGAAATTAGTGTCATTTTATGGATATATTTTATGATATTAATAATAATAATAATAATAATAATAAATAAGAAAATATCTTTAATGGCTATATTCTTATAATATGAGTATGGTTAAAAACTTCTAGATACTAAGTGCTTCCATATAATTATTTAATAAAGTAACCGAAATTTCTTCAAAGGGTTTTTTTTTGGCCAATTATTTAAAGGTTTTATACAGAATATTTATAACATAAATTGTCGTGATTGCATTTTGTATTAAATATATAAGGTTTTTTTTTTTAATTTAAGTTTGTGTATATAAGTAGTAAAGTGGCCCTTCGCTTAGGTGGAGACCTTAGAAATTAAGTATTTGTTTTCTTATTCAGGTAGAAAGTTCTTTATTTAAGTAAGGACTAAACTTGATGATTTTTTTTTTTAATTTGTGAATATCCAATATTATATATATATATATATATATATATATATATATATATATATATATATATTAATTTTTATAGTTAAGATTAAATTAGAAAGTACTGACTGGGTAAAATAAAGTATATATAATAGATAAAATGAATTCATACTACGTAAATAGTTAATATTCGTCATTATTGCTTGTTTATGCTTTCTTGTAGTGGTTAGGATTTGATCAACACGGTGAATTGACGTTGGGTTACATAAAATTATAGTTGTGGCTAACCATCTCATTTAATAATAACATAAATATATCTAATAATAATTACAATAAGAATTCAAATCACATATTGACTAAAATAAGCTTAATCGACTTTAAAAAAATTCAAAAATGAAATAAATATGTTAGAAACATATACAATAAAACTATTAAAACAATATCATATAAAATAAATTATCTATAACATAATTCACCTAAAAATGTATTCAAAGAAGTAACAAACAAAGAGAAGGAAAGGACGTAGAATTCTCTAATTTGAAGCATTACTATAAGCTATTTATAATTAAAACAAATACTTGCTATTATCATGCTTGACTACTCGAAAATACATAACTATATATATTATATACTATGGAAAGTATGATCAATGGGTTTCTAGCCATATTTCCTCCATGCCCATAAGTTTGAGGAGACATCTTCAATTTTAACATGCTACACCACTTTTTTCCGTTGAATCTTCCTGGAACCATATGTATTCATCAAGTTCACACCAACTTACTTAATATATAATTACTCTAACATATTAAATACTTTATTTAGTTTTTTTTATATAAAATATATATAAATACCTTATTTTATTAGGTACATCATGAAGAGGCACAATATCTGTAGAGCCAAGACGAAGTTGCAACCACCGTAGTTTGGAGACAACCAACCTTCTTCTTTTTCTTCTTCTTCTGCATGTTCATATAGAAGGTTGTGAGTTTTTTTTAACTCCATTTATGAGAAGTTGTTTCAAGGAAGTAGCTAGTGAAAGATTGTTACCCTCAATCTTGTTGTTGAGGAGGCATGATTAAATTAGGCATCTGATCGAACCACACGAACCACACGCTATGAGATCACTTTGTTAGACAAACCATGTTTTTTGTCCACATTCCGCTGACTGCTGATCAATAGTAAACATTTTGTTCCTGCAAGCAAAGTCTGTCATGAATTACTAATTTAGGGTTTATTAACTAATTAATCAAATATGTAATATAATCTAAAGAAAGTTTGGGGAAGAAGCAGATTAACCATCACATTTACCATGCCACTCCTTTGCAACTATTACATCCACCTCTTCTTCTCCACCAACAACCCCTAGCTATATTATATAATACATCTGATAATATATATAATATGTAGAACGGATGCTACAATACGTAACTTTATATAATATATACAATATATATATAGAGAATATATTATTTTATGGTTATCTATTTATTACTATATATATACATATACGTTTTTCTATATATTACTTTATAAATAACACAATGTTTATTATATTTATTATTACATTGCTATTATTTCATATATTATATTATAATATATACATTGCTTTATTTATTTTTTGTTTTATGGAAATTATCAATTCAATGTTAAAACGTCTACTTAATCAATTATTATTTTATATTGAAAAGCCTAACTATGACAAAACAAATGCATGAAATATATTATTACAATAATTATATATATAACGTTTCCTCACTCCTCCCTATTTTATTTCATTTAATTAATGCTCTTAATATTTAATACTTTATTTTATTGCTTACTTGGCGGCCTACGGTCTTCCGGAACCAAACTGTATAGACAATGAATTTAAAAGGAAATTTTCAATTAATTTGTTTCTTTAAATTGCGTAGAGACCAAAATAGGAGATAAAAATACTTCTTAATTTTCAATTAATCAATATTATGTATCTAAATTTAGAGAAACCCTATTAAATTCCGATTAAATTAGGAAACGCTGACTGTACGAACCGTCCACGTGTCAGTCAGAGGGCTTCCGGTACCGAATTAATATAATATAGTAGATAGTAGATGTATATACGTACTTATAATTTATAAATATTATTTACGGTTGTGTCAAACAGAGCCGTTATAATCTTCCCGACTCGACTCTTCATTTAGTAGCTCAAGTCAAGTACAACCGTTATATACTCTTAGCCCTTTTTTCCAGTCATTTTTATTAATGTTATTAGAGCCTTTAACACCATTGCCTCCTGTAGTGTACAAGCTTACATAAAAAATATTAAGCAACTTCAAATATAAAAAAATTATCATATTTTAGTTTTTACATAAATTATTTTTTCTTACTTTTATTTTGAAAATTTCATCCGCATGGTGCGCGGGTTAGTGTCTAGTATATAATAAAGGAGTATAAGAGATAGAAGTCTAACTTGAGCGCGCCACGTCAGCATTTAAGCTTAATCTAAGCATGTCACGTCAGCACTTTATAATAAGAAATGGAACTATCAGACTGGACCAGTCCCACTCGGTCTGGTCTAGTAATTTACTTTTTATATTACTCCAGTTTTTGTTAAAATTTTCAACTATATATATAATTTATTTGTTCACTCAAAAATTAATACTAGAAACTACTATATTACGAAGGAGTACATACGGTCTTAATCAATCTTCAACTCACTATACACAACTCATATATGACTCTCATATTTTTCATTTCATACAAATATATAAACTCAACCAATATACTATTTAACATAGCAATAACAACTCAAATTCATCAAATTAATTCATGAATTTTTTTTATTACTAAATTACTCTCGAAATACACATTAAATATACGAATGTTATGATGTGGGAGATCTTGAAGTGTCGGATTTTGGCGTGCGAGTACTGTATTTTATGCTGAAAAAGCGATATGAGAAAGACCTATAGTAAACTATGGGGTTTGACCTTTTTCGGTCAAATTCCTTTGTTTAGGGGTCGAAATTGCAGTTTTATGTTTCTGTCAGTCTTTTTTGTAATTTGTCGGTTTTGTTAGAGTCTGTTTGCAAATTTCGGATTTTTACCTAGGGTTAGGGTTTTTGTTTTCAGTATTTAAGATATGTTTAGCCTTCTTTACATACAGTTTATTGATATATGAAGAAAAAAAAAACTGAGGTTTCCTCAATTCTGCGTCAATTCATCGGCATTCTTCTGAATCAATGAGTTCTTGCGCCTCTATCCATCAAATTCTCGGCATTCCCCTAGAATCAACGAGTTTTTGTCCCATCTATCTCCATCACGCTGCATCAGATTGGTATCAGAGCCGAATATCATGCACGATGTCGCTCCTTGATTGGGTGGCACCAGATCGTACCAGGACTGCGGCTGTTCTTGATAATCCAATTTATGATGAGTACGATGATGACGTCACAACGATAATCGATCATCACTCCACCTTCATGATCCTGGATTCATCATTTCCCCGACCGCCAGGAGCGACTTCGAAGGCCTCTTGACCTCCGATTTCGGGTACAAGCCACAAGGAAAATCGACCCCAACGTCGGCACCAAGACCACACTCGAACACCTCGCGTGAAATTTTTTATGATGATGTTGTGGCTGAATGTGTTCTTCTTCCTGCTACCTATTAGTGACCTTCGTTGCGCAAGATTCGAGGGCGAATCTTCTCTTCTCCGGAGAGAATGATGTAGGAGATCTTGAAGTGTCGGATTTTGCGTGCTAGTACTGTATTTTATGCAGAAAAGGTGATCTGAGCAAGACCCATAGTACACTATGAGGTTTGACATTTGTCGGCCAAATTCCTTTGTTTAGGGGTTGAAATTGCAGTTTTATGTTTCTGTCAGTCTTTTTTGTAATTTATCAGTATTGTTAGAGTCTGTTTGCAAATTTCGGATTTTTACCTAGGGCTAAGGTTTTTGTTTTCAATATTTAAGATATGTTTAGCCTTCTTTACATTCAGTTTATTGATATATGAAAAAAAGACTGAGGTTTCCTCAATTCTGCGTCAATTCCTCGGCATTCTTCTGAATCAACGAGTTCTTGCGCCTCTATCCATCTAATTCTCGGCATACCCCTAGAATCAACGAGTTTTTGTCTCATCTATCCTCATCACACTGCATCATGTTAATATTCACAATTTAATGTGCCATGCGCGTAGCGCGAGGTAAACACCTAGTATCTAAAGAATATATATATATATATATACTTATTCATTTGTTAGCTTATCTCCTTTAACCTTTTTTTTAATCCACTAATATATTGATTGATTGGATAGCTTTTGAACTTGAAAATAAAAATCAAATGTGGCTTTTTAAAGTTAAGTTTTTTGTTTCCTTTAAAATTGTCCCACAACCGATAAACTAACACAATAAGGGGGGAGACATGAACAATAAAACAAATGTGAATGTGTACTAGCAAATTACTTACATGTACATGGTCAATAGGCGAACAAGATGGTCTATGGCCTAGGTTAGGGACCTCCATTGCACTCTGTGAGGGGTGCCCGTCTAAGATCTGCTCAAGTAGTAGAGTCTGTCATAATTTGTGGCAGAAGGGGCCTGTGTTCGTGAGGCCTCTTCCAATTCAAAAAATTTATTCACTTAACTCTATGATGGGTTTGCATTTGACAGGTTATCTTTCGTAGTTGTATCTAAAATAATATCAATATTATGTGAGATTACACAAACAAACAAATAGTACACATTGAACGAATTGAAAATGTTGAAAATATATGTTAAATAAACGCACCCAATATGAGAGATACACGATGAAGATCATTTATACCCTTCATTGGAATATCTCCTTTAAATTTCTTCTCGTTTATCCTATAATTATTTATTAGAGATTTTATTTTGCACTTGTGCAATAGGATAGTAAGAAATCAAAAAAAATAACAACCTTGTGTTTCTTTTCTAACCTGGTGTATACACGACCCATATGGAGTCGATCCATAAGGGCTAAAGTGTTGGCTATATAAAAAAAATTCATTTGCAGCAAACTAGGCGTTTTGAAATTGAGCTTTGTGTTACCTTTTAAATTTTTGCACATCGTTAAAGAATGCATGAAGAGAGAAGAATATGGTAAATAAAAAATGTGAATGTGAACTTGCGAATTACTTATCTAGACTATATAAATAGGAGAAAAAGAATGTTTATGGTCTTGGTGGTGATTACCACTGCATTTTTTAGGGACGCTTGCTTAAGATATGTTCAAGTAGTAGAGTCTATGTCAAAATTTCTGGCAGATCGTGAAATAAACATAAACTTAACTGATATTTAAATGAAAATCAATAAAAAAAAATTGAAGATTTAAATGACTAAAGGACAATTCATTATTTATACCTAGGCGCTTAATTCATTATTTACCTAGGTAATTTAGGATTCTAGTTAGCCTAATAATTAATTAGTGGCGACTCTTTCAAAATCCGCGTTTTTCAAAACGTATATCGCCTTAGGTTAGATTTAGGTCCGACAGTTTTCCATGTATCAGTTGTTAAACAAACTCTGCCAGAAGCTCTTGACATGAACTCCTTCAACATCAACTTTTCTTTCTCATACATTTTAAGAATATCTCTAGCCAAAGTTGTACGAGAAATGCATTCAAACCTATGTTGTAACCTCTTCAAAAACTTCCAAAAGGCCTCATTCTCAACAAAATTAAATGAAAGTTCAGCACAGATAAACATTCGGACAAGCTCCGTACGACAAGCTTCTTGATCAAACTTTGGATATAAAGTCAAAGAACTAGTCTCTAACCCTTCATTCCTAGATGATTGCGGTTGTTCAGCATTCTTCTTACAAAAAGGAGATGCACGACATCTAAGTAAATGCTTACACATGGTAGATGGTGTTGTTGTAAAAGTCAGTAGCCTTTTACAATAATTGCAATTAGCCTTTGCAGATGTCTTCGTAGAAACTTTTTTATCTACTTTCATATGTTGCCAACACCAAGATTCATTTGACATTGACTTAATCTTCATCGGACTAGGAGGTTTATGAGACTCACCTCTAGTAGATTTTCTTCTTCTAGTCAAAGAATTTTCCGAATCAGATGAAGTCAGATAAATTTCCAGGTCCTCTGCGGGTATATCAGTTGCCGTTGGTAGTGCAGAAGCAGAAGTATTCTCTGGATTCCCAACTTCAACTATCATCTTCCTTTTCCCCGTAACAGAATTTTTCTCAGAACCGGAACGTACCGATCCCGAAGGCTGCCAAAAATCCAATACGAACATAAACAAAATTAGATAATTCAACATCGATTAAGAACATTAATAAATTTAATTGAACAACAAAATCTCAATCTAATTAACTAGAACTCTAATTCATCCCTAATAAACTTAATCGAACAACAAAATCTTAATCTAATTAGAACACTCCAATTCATCCCTAAACATTCCAAGTCTAGTACTACTAAGCTTAATTTAAAAAAGCCCAAAATCTGTAAACCCTAATTCGACTTAAAAATCCTAATTTTGAACTCTAATTACTAATTAGAACTCTAATTCATCTCTAATAAGCTTAATTGAACAACAAAATCTCAATTTTGAACCAAACTAACAAAACCCTAATTGTCTAACCTTTTTTTGGGGAGGCATGAGTGACTGAGTGTGACAGTCACAGAGGAACTAGAGGGTCAGGGAGACGCGGGCGGCGGGTGGACGAGAGCCTGGCGGAACTGACTGAGAACTGAAGAAGAAGAAAACGGGAGGCTCTGTGAAAGTGTGAAGTCTGAGAAAGTGAAGTCTCTGTTCTTTTTTTAAGATTAGACGCACAATTTTTTTTTAATAACTTAAAAACAGTTCAAAACCGGGCCGGGCCAGACTGGTTTATTGGACCGGTTTGGTATACCCCTTGGACTGTTTCCAATTTAGGGGTTGCAAACCGGTCCAATTTGGACCAGTCCACTCCGGTCCAGTTCCAAACGGTCCGGTTCCAGACCAGTTCCGAACCAGTCCGTCTGGACCGGTTTTTTTCCCAAGCCTAATGCTCACCTACGTGGCCTAAGGCAAATCCCTCAAGGTAACAAGTGCTAATATACTCATAGTACTAACACCTATATGCATATGCTTATCTAACATGTGTAGGGTATTGTCGGACGTCGGAAATGATCCGGCCCGGCTCGGTTTTTTTGGTGGCATTTTGAAAACAACTCATTTCGTGTAAAATTCCGGGCAAATGAGGTTACCCGGGGAGATGATAAAAATAGAGTCGCCACCGACTAATTAAGGCTAGTCGGAATCCTAAAATCTCCTAGGGTGCATTGTAGCAACCTAGGGTTTAAAAAACGGTCTGCGTCCAGAGTTATGGGTTCGGGGGTTCGGTTACGTTTTAAAAGCTCGGAAGCTAGAAAAATCGCCCTTTTGGTACTTAGTTTGTCATTTTGCCATTTTTATTTTATTATCATGATTATACCCATAAAAGATAAAAATTATATACTAAGTGATATTTAGGGAGAATATAAAGTAATGCAGTAAATTAAACAAAATACGTAAAATACGACACGTTAAATAAATATATATACAAAATATGACATAATAGGTATAGATAAGTTAACGAAAGAGCACATATATATAATAATAATAAAGAAGATGGAAAGCGTATATGATGCACATATATATAATAAGTAAAACTAAAAATTATATATATTATGATAATAATAAACAAAATGGAAGCGTATATATATATATAATAATAAGCAAAATCAAAGCATATATAATAAATAAATAAAACGTACATATAATGCGTATATATATAATAATAAGCTCTTTTGGAACATTTTTTTAGATTAACATCCGTTAATATATAACATTATACAAAATGGAAATATTAACATATTTTGAAATACTTAAATATGAAATATACTTTAATCAAATATATAGAGTACATGTAATATTATAAGGAGAGATTACCTAAGTTACCATGAAATGAAATACCATAATTAAAATCGGAATCGGAAACCGCGAATTACCAATGACCAACAAATTAAATAACACTATCACTCGTGCACTATAAGAACACTCTCAAATAACTAACACTGATATGAAGTGTCTGATTTTTTTCTATCTCCGGACCTCTCTGTCGATCCCCTGAAGTGCTTGTATTTATAGTGGAAAGTGGCTGACTTTTCTCTTGCTAAATTAGCAACTTGCATGCATGCCGTATGGGTAGGGGATGGGCATGAGATGGAGATGGCGATGGCTGCTTGGGAAGAGCAAAGCTCATCTTATCCCCATTCTTTTCATTATTTTATATATATATATATATATATAATATCTTTTTCACATTTCCACTTCTAATCAAAATATAATAACTTCTGATCACGATTTCCGATTGATTCACGGTCTGTCCCGTTGCATTCGTGATTTTGTGAGCTTCAAATTAACACCCATATTGATACGATTCCGACAAAAAAACTGATTCGCGCGCTCCATGTCCCGGGACTTTTCCTGTAATACATAAATACTTAAATTAGATATATATACATAATATATTTATATATATAATATAATATAATAACCCGAGCAAAAATCGGGTGTTCACAGTTACCCCTCTTTGGACAGGTGTTCTTTGAAACGCGTGTTCAAAGATAAAGAACATTCATTTGAGCTCGGGGTGCATCTCTTTTTGCCTGACTGGGTGTTCTCTGAAACACATGTTTAGAGATAAAAATACTGATTTGATCTCTAGGGGTGCATCCTGCCTCCTCTTGTCAGAGTCTTCACATGAGCCGTCTTTGTCTAATTTACTATGCCGAAAAAATATCATTTGGTTTGATCCAACATTCAAATATCTGGAGAGATAAATCAGTGCTTTGTAAAATCTTTTTTTTTTTTTTGTGCAAAATATTTGACATTCGGATCCGCTTATGGTTACGCGGTTGCATTTTCATGCCCAAACTAATAAGAATACACATACCGGGTTAGTCCACATTCTGTCAGAATTTTTACAAGTATTTCTCGTGTTTGTGTGTGCACCTAACATTTCAATTTGGATCTCTCGAGATTTCGGATCAATATTATACACGTGTAATGAACACAAACATGATTTCTTATACCTCAGTTATGCTTCAGTCAATTCGATTCGAACTTTTGCTATCATCACACTATCAAACATTTGTAAGATCAGTCATTGGCAGGAGGCGAGTTACGAGAATGTGGCTTATTTCATTTCATTTCTTTTTTTTTTTTCTTTTTTTCTTTTTCGAGACTCAGACACTTACTTGGATGGATGAAAAGTATTGGGAATTATGGAATGAATAGTATGGGGGAAAGTAAGTGTCCTAGCCTTTACTTCCCAAGGAGATCCACCGTTTTTTCGGGTTTTTCCTTGGGGTGCCCCAATTCCCACGCCTTTATAATGCGTAACTGATCTTTACCGATTGGTTCAAGTATGATAGCATCAAGTCCAACTCAAATCAACTTCTCACATAATTAAAGATAAGACTTTCTCAGACTCTTGCTCATTACATGCACATAAGATCAATCTTAAATCTCACCGATTTACTTCATTAGTGTTAGGACGTGTTTTGATATTTGAGAAATTCTTGAAAATCCAACACAGCATGCACTAACCTCTGATGTGTATAAATATTAGTCGTGGCTTAAGTGGCTACCGCTTTTCCATATTTTGATCTTCGCCTGCAAAACATTCGCCAAGTAATATACATTTAAAAAAAAAAAATATATTTTTCTCATTTTTTTTCCTCTTTTTGGAAGCAAAAAGCTTCTGAAATTTTTTATTTTCTCTCCGGGAATTTAACCATCACATAAGGTTTTCAATGTCATTCGAATAAATTTCTCGACGGCAAGAAAATAGACAAAGATAACGTGAGAGGACTCCTTTAAAAAGGGACAACTGCAATTATTCAAAAATATATATGAGAACAAGAGTTAAACATGGTAGAAAATGATAGGATAAGATGCGCAATGCGACTTGAAGTTAGAGAAAGGTTGCCGAGATTTCGGCATCCTAACGGGGTGCGTAAACAAACGCGAGTTAATAAGGCGTAAAAATACGCGAGTTAACAAGGCGTAAAAATACGCGAGTTAATAAGGCGTGAACAAACGCGAGTTAATAAGGCGTAAAAATACGCGAGTTAATAAGGCGTAAAAATACGCAAGTTAATAAGGCGTGAACACACGCGAGTTAATAAGGCGTAAAAATACGCGAGTTAATAAGGCGTGAACACACGCGAGTTAATAAGGCGTAAACATACGCGAGTTAACAAAGGTTGCCGAGATGTCGACTTCCTGATGGGTGCGCAATCATATGCGACTTGCACGGAATCATATCCGATTTGTGCGGAATTATATCCGACTTGCACGGAATCAAATCCGATTTGTGCGGAATTATATCCGACTTGCACGGAATCAAATCCGATTTGTGCGGAATTATATCCGACTTGCACAGAATCATATCCGATTTGTGCGGAATTATATCCGACTTGCACGGAATCATATCCGATTTGTGCGGAATTATATCCGACTTGCACGGAATTATATCCGATTTGTGCGGAATTATATCCGACTTGCACAGAATCATCTGATTTGGGTAGGGTGTCGAGATGTCAACATCCTAATAGGTATATGCATGCAATCTCATTATGAGTAAATATATGATTCAAATGAGGTGTTCAAAAGAAACTCCCTTTTCAAATTTGCCTGTTGTCATGAAAGTGCGGTCCGCAGGCCTTGGCATCCAAGTGGAAAAGCGTCGCTATATTCTGATCGGTTCTTTGTAACCATTAACCATCTTGACATGTCAAGGTTCACTTCATTGCCTCTTTTGAGAATTAATCTGACCGATTTTACCTATCAAAATATAAAAGATATGTGAGAAAAATATTCAAGATATATATTGCACGAACGCTCAACATAGATAAAATATCATTCAAACTTGTCATTCATCAATTCAAAAGACAGAGAAAAACTTCCCTATTGCAATGTCGTGTACGACAATTAACAATGCAATGGCGATGCCTTGTTATGCTGTTTTATTTGCTCTCGTAGCGTCACGAAGCAAGTCTGAATGGGGGCTCCTCAGGGCCAGATATACCTCGATGATAATCATGATCAAAAATATATATATGCTTTTTTTTTAAAAATATATAGTCATCAATCACATCACGTCGTATCATCCAAAGATTTTGAAATGCTAATGATTTTCGATTATAGATTACTTCTCATGAAAGGTATAAAATGAGATATTCACAAAAACTCCATGTTATCAGAATGACAATCATAGACAACGGTATAAAAATCATGAATTTTGAGAAGTTTGGACATCTCATTGGAAATTAATCTTTTGGTTAATACTGTTGTCACGATTGTCATTCCGACTTGAGAGCCATTTATGACCGAGAAATAATCTATAATAGAAATGATCTGATTGATGACTATATGAGCTTAAAATGGATGATGCACTAAAATGTCAGAAAACATCACTTTACAATATTCAAAAGACAATACTTGAAATATGTACACACAAAAACTAGATTATATAAAATGAAAATTCTAACATGCAATTATGACGATGCCCCAACCTGTACAGGAGAACTATGGGATATATATATATAAATAAACATGAACTTGAGAAGAAAAACACATGACTAATTGATTGCTTCACACGGTGCAGGGCTTTGCTTTATCTGGAGGGGATTTCTAAAGGTTCCCGAATCGAAAGGTACCTTACCCCATAAAGGGGATCACAGGCCCTTTTCATCATCGAGTTGGGCTTTCGGAGACGTGCCGGCGGTTGTGACCGCTACTGGCCGTATTCTCTCACTCAACCCCCATAGGTTTTTTAAAATACTCCAGGTTCGAGCGGGTGACATGTAAACAAAACGTTTGTGAGAACGTGCAAAGCATTCAATGTAGTCATGCATAAAAAAAAGTTTTTTTGTTTTTTTCCTTTCAAAATAAACACTGCAAACATCAACAAACGAATAGTTATGATATAATCATAATAATAAAATAATAATGGCAAGACAAACATAAAAGCCTGAACCCTCAAAATAATCCCCAGCAGAGTCGCCAAAATGTCGGACGTCGGAAATTATCCGGCCCGGCTCGGTTTTTTTGGTGGCATTTTGAAAACAACTCATTTCGTGTAAAATTCCGGGCAAATGAGGTTACCCGGGGAGATGATAAAAATAGAGTCGCCACCGACTAATTAAGGTTTTTTTGTTTTTTTCCTTTCAAAATAAACACTGCAAACATCAACAAACGATTAGTTATGATATAATCATAATAATAAAATAATAATGGCAAGACAAACATAAAAGCCTGAACCCTCAAAATAATCCCCAGCAGAGTCGCCAAAATGTCGGACGTCGGAAATTATCCGGCCCGGCTCGGTTTTTTTGGTGGCATTTTGAAAACAACTCATTTCGTGTAAAATTCCGGGCAAATGAGGTTACCCGGGGAGATGATAAAAATAGAGTCGCCACCGACTAATTAAGGCTAGTCGGAATCCTAAAATCTCCTAGGGTGCATTGTAGCAACCTAGGGTTTAAAAAACGGTCTGCGTCCAGAGTTATGGGTTCGGGGGTTTGGTTACGTTTTAAAAGCTCGGAAGCTAGAAAAATCGCCCTTTCGGTACTTAGTTTGTCATTTTGCCATTTTTATTTTATTATCATGATTATACCCATAAAAGATAAAAATTATATACTAAGTGATATTTAGGGAGAATATAAAGTAATGCAGTAAATTAAACAAAATACGTAAAATACGACACGTTAAATAAATATATATACAAAATATGACATAATAGGTATAGATAAGTTAACGAAAGAGCACATATATATATAATAATAATAAAGAAGATGGAAAGCGTATATGATGCACATATATATAATAAGTAAAACTAAAAATTATATATATTATGATAATAATAAACAAAATGGAAGCGTATATATATATAATAATAAGCAAAATCAAAGCATATATAATAAATAAATAAAACGTACATATAATGCGTATATATATAATAATAAGCTCTTTTGGAACATTTTTTTAGATTAACATCCGTTAATATATAACATTATACAAAATGGAAATATTAACATATTTTGAAATACTTAAATATGAAATATACTTTAATCAAATATATAGAGTACATGTAATATTATAAGGAGAGATTACCTAAGGTATCATGAAATGAAATACCATAATTAAAATCGGAATCGGAAACCGCGAATTACCAATGACCAACAAATTAAATAACACTATCACTCGTGCACTATAAGAACACTCTCAAATAACTAACACTGATATGAAGTGTCTGATTTTTTTCTATCTCCGGACCTCTCTGTCGATCCCCTGAAGTGCTTGTATTTATAGTGGAAAGTGGCTGACTTTTCTCTTGCTAAATTAGCAACTTGCATGCATGCCGTATGGGTAGGGGATGGGCATGAGATGGAGATGGCGATGGCTGCTTGGGAAGAGCAAAGCTCATCTTATCCCCATTCTTTTCATTATTTTATATATATATATATATATATATATATATATATATATATATATATATATATATATATATATATATAATATCTTTTTCACATTTCCACTTCTAATCAAAATATTATAACTTCTGATCACGATTTCCGATTGATTCACGGTCTGTCCCGTTGCATTCGTGATTTTGTGAGCTTCAAATTAACACCCATATTGATACGATTCCGACAAAAAAACTGATTCGCGCGCTCCATGTCCCGGGACTTTTCCTGTAATACATAAATACTTAAATTAGATATATATACATAATATATTTATATATATAATATAATATAATAACCCGAGCAAAAATCGGGTGTTCACAGGTATGGATACATACATACATACACCCCCTTTGGGAATACAAAGCTTAGCTATAGCTACAAGCATCTCCATACAACCGAGTGTGTACATACATGTCACAACAATTCCTTTGACAAATAAAGATGGCAATCAATAGGGAAGTATCACTCCTACTCTATATATACAAGTGGTAGAACACTTAACCATTTTTATGCTCTTTTTTTGCTATGCTTAACTATCCTAGGCATTTCATTAAACACTTGGTGGGCATGGATGATAAAGTTCAAAATCAAGGCAAAGATTAACCAAATTGATGCAAGAAAAGGCATTGGCATACCTGGAAATGGTTCTAATCAACCCCAAAAAATCGAATCGACTCAAAAAACGAGGCCACGAGCTCGTACCTTCGCCTGCCACGTCGCCGGAGCTCCGCCCGCTGCACCGCCGTGAGCCTCTATCGTCCGCCGCCCCTGCCGTCGTCGGACTTGCCGCCACGAGCTGGACCTCCGGTGAGTGGTGGTTGGCCGGTGCTAGGAGGGGTGTGGGTGGTTGGGTGCTAAATCACTTACCCTCTAGAAAATGGAGAAGACAACTCTAAAAAAGGGGGAAGACAAAATGTGGTGATATTTGAATTCACTCATTATTATACACCTATAGGTAACATCTTTCCCCTTCCATATTTTTTCTATCTCCTTTGGAAGGAATTACTAACACCTATGCACGTTTACATATTCATGCATACACACATACATCAACACACACACACACACGTTTGCATATTCATGTCACGTGTTTGCAATTACAACCCCGACGTGCATATACTCTTATCCAAATAATCGCATATATACATTCCCGTACTTATATGATTTAATTTCATAACATTACGTATCGTATGCCGACTCTCGTACACATGCACGTCATAATCATATATGTGTTAGCATTCATATCCATGATCGCATACACGGATTAGGATTGTCATATACGTATATGCCATATATATGCTTGCTACACTAATCATGTCGACATATATGACTACTCCCGTCCAAGTCCAAGGAGGGATACATCATAATAAGGTCCACGCACCGATGGATAGTAAGTCCATCTCGAGGTAACACCCGAACTTAAATCGAACGTAACTCTATCGAAAATAGAGTCAAGACGGGGCCATGCCACCACTTGACTCGGGGGCAAATGATGGGTATACGTCCGATTCGGGTTCGCTTTATATTATTCGGACTTCGTATACACGTCAAACTCACTAAACGGTTTCGAATTATTCACCCGCAAGCACTAAAAGGTCCGGGGCACGCGCGTACGCGCCCCGGACTTAAGTCGCGTCCAGATTGCAGGACAATCCTGACCGGGTCCGGATTGTCCCGTTACCCCGGACCTCCCGGGATCCGCGCGATACCCCAGGATGGTCTGGAATCCTCCTATTATTGACATGTAAACCCCTACGCAAACACCGCACGTGCAAACCCTACCGATGTCAGCTTTACTCCCGTCTATGCTCGGTTCATACTTTGCATTGAACCGACGTCGGACCGTTCAAAACCCGGTTTGATTCCAAGGTTTCCTATAAATAGGGGCCTTGATCATTCATTTCAAACTAAGTGGATAGTGGAAGCTCTGCCCTCTCTCTTACTTTCTCTCTCTAAAATACCTCATTTAAGCTTCAGAGAGGGTTCATCGCACTCCACCCCCTCTACGTGGTGTGCGATACAGTCCCTCTTGCAGGTATACAGAGACGCATGAGTTCGGCACGTGCGAAGACCCGAAATGAGCAACCCGAGGCAGTCTTCCGACATCACTGCTAGGATTCGACACCCCACTTGGAAAGGATCCAACAGTTGCAGCCTGTGGAGGAGGATTTAATTTGATTTGGTAGAGTCCGTAAACAGGGTATGTGCTCCCTGTCTGGACAGCAAACCTGCTTTGAACATCAGACCTTCGGCTGAAAGGGGGTTGTCACTTCTCACCAATATAATCGAAAACCGCTGAGATGTTCTCGATCTCATCTAGTAAATTTTGGGTCCGTAAATAGTATTAGTCTTCAAACGGGAGAATGGTATTAATACGAGCGTGCACTGAAGAATGTATTATGTCTTAAATATTTGTCTCTTGTGCATTTCACCCTGATTGATTCTTGATTGGTGAAAATGCGTGCAACTTGTTTTGTCAGTAAAGCCAGATTGAACGCATTCATGTCTCGGAAACCCTGAAAGCCCCTGTCTTTTGATTTGCATAGATTTTCCCAGGCGATCCACGAGATACTTCTTTTGTCTGGTGAAGAGTTCCACCAGAATTGACGATGTAGTTTGTCGAGGTTTCCAGTGTTTTTTTTGGATAGGTTAATGCAGGACATCGTGCATGTGGGAATGGAGCTGGCTACTAATTTGATTAGGACTTCTTTTCCTGCTGGGGAGAGGAGCTTGTTCATCCATCTTTGAATTCTTGTTGTCATGCGATGAATGATGCTTTCTCCAATGAGTCGTCTCTGCTTCAACAGTGAGTTGGGAGACCTAAGTAGAGCTCGTCTAGAAGCATGCTTCTGACTCCCAGGATTGAGGAGATTAATGAGGCCTCACTTTGGCCAACGTTCAGACTAAATCGAACGCTGGATTTGTAATAATTGATAAGTTGTCCTGACTCGGCCTGATAAACATCCAGGACGTCTTTCAAGTTTTGCGCATTGTCTGCAAAGGCCTCTAGGAAAAGGAAGCTGTCATCCACAAACTAGAGGTGTGAAATTTTATGGGTATGTTGTCCTGGTTTATCCCGCATATGCGACCGTCTTGCTATGCTTAGGACAGTTCTTGAGAAAGCATTTGGGCTACCAAGATGAAAAGGTATGGCGATAAGGGGTCAACGTGGCACAATCCTCTTGTTGGTTTGAATTGTTGGGTTAAGTTACCATTAACCAGAATGCTTATTGAGGATGTGGATATGCATTCCATGATCCAATCTATGAATGTAACATAGAATTGCATGCTCATGAGGATGACGCGGAGGAAAGACCATTCAATTCTGTCGTAAGCTTTACTCACGTCGAGTTTTAGAGCGAACAACCCTTTCTTTCCTTTGCGGCGTTGTTTGATGGTATGTAAAATTTCTTGAGCCAGGAGGGTATTATCAAAGATATCGTGGCCTGTACGAAGGCCGTTTGGAATGGAGAGATCAGCTCTGAGATTACCATTCTCAAACGGTTGGCGAGGATTTTCGCAATGACTTTGTAGGTGGTATTGCACATGCCTATTGGACGTCACTCCTTCCTCGTACGCGGTTGTTCCGTCTTGGGAATTAGGATTAGAGTGGTGGCATTTATTTATGGTTCAATCCCGCCTGACCCAAAAATGTTGAACTTTGCCCTAGCTAGATCGGTTTTGGTAATCTCCTTGGTATGTTGGAAGAACCTTGGATGAAAGCCGTCAGGCCTGGGTGTTTTGTCAGAGCCTTGTTGAGATAAGACTTTAGTTATTTCAGGTTCAGCCACCGGAGCGCTTAATTGGCGGCAATGTGTAAGGGGAATTCTGAGGGAATTATGGCTTTTTGAGAATGGAGGTCCTAGGTCTTCTTGGGAAGTGAAGAGATTCTGGTAGTATGATATGACGTGGTGTATGACTTCGTTTGGGGATTCTATCGTGCTTCAGTCATCCGTATCGATACTCTCCAACGTGTTGCGCCTCTTTCTGGATATTGTGTAGCCATGGAAGAACCTCGTGTTTTGGTCCCCTGCTTGAAACCGTGTTTGTCTCGATTTTTACCGCCACATAATCTCCTGATTCGTGTACATGTCCTGGAGTTCTTTGAGATTTGGTCTCAGAGTGCCTTTGGATTGTCTGGGCATTGTGCATCATTTAACCTCTCCAGAGTTTTCTTATGGAGGTTTCGAGATGTTCAAAGGTGGTCCGGTTCCAAATGCGCAGTTTGGTCGGTAGGTTTCGTAGTTTTTGGCAGATTTGTGCTTGGACCGAACCGCTCGCGTTTCTTCTCTAGGAGCCAATGAGGAGGTCACCGAAGGTTGGGTGCCTTATCAGCAGGAGGCCAGCAGTAACAAGTATGTATATTCTTATCAGCATGCAAACCTAAATAACATTTGTTAATTTGATTAAATATTTGTAAATTTAAATTTGCTAATAATATTAGTTATCGATATGAAGCAGCACGTTGAGAGAGGTGACGATCATTGTCGTACAAAATTGACGGATCCACTGGTTCCTTCTTCGCTGTCTATCACGCCAACCCGCCAATGATGGAAATCAACCAAGACCGAAAAAAAAAATTGGAAGAGAGAAAGCTTGAGAGGAAGTGAGTTTGAGAGAAATTTGTGGTGCCTCCCGAATTCTATTCGCGAATTTGCTTATATAGGATACTATTGCACGAATCCTAGTAGCGATAGCTCTACTGGGAGTGGCGCGGTCGCATTAATGCTGTGTCTGACAACACAGTTGTCAGACACGGCTACTAACGGCTATAAATTTGACCGTTAGCCACCACGCGATTCAGAGTTGCGCGATGATTGCACCCTAATTACTGCTAATTTCCCCGTTAATTGCTAAATACTACAAACAAGTTATTATAGCACAATTCTGAAGCGCGTTACTAATCACCGCACGACTCCCGGTTGTGCGGTCAGTTATTTTGGTGAACTAAACCCATTTTTTGTTGTATGTTCATTTAAGTTTTAAAAGCTGATTATTTGAGTTAAAAATTCAACAAAGTCCGTCTTTTCTCTCCTTCACCCCGATGCACGTGCCATGGTAGACACACGTGCTGGAAACACTAAGCAAACGAGCGGGGGCCTTTTCAGTTCAGTCAGATCTGTCTTCTCTTTGATCTCAATGAGCTTCCGAGCTCAGTTCCCGTCTTTGATCTGACACCACTCTGTTCCCTGACCTGACCCAGCGGCCTGAATTCCGTTGTCAACTGAACTCAGAGATGGCGTTCATGGCGGTCCTGGAATCGGATCTCCGCGCGCTCTCCGCCGAAGCTCGCCGGAGGCACCCTGCTGTCAAAGACGGCGCCGAGCATGCAATTTTGAAGGTTAGAGCTCTTATAATGCTCTTTAATGAATGGCATTCTGACAACTGGGATACGTTTGCTGCTCTACTTCTGATTGTCCAGCTCCAGCTTCCTGCATTTTCCTTCAGTGGTGGTTTGGTTTTTGTTCTTTGGCGCTTAGTTTTTGTTTGGTTAATCCAATGTTAGTAAGGAAGACGACTTAGCATTTGCGTGGGTTGCATAAGTTACACGTCTGTAGAGGTTGGCAGTGTGGACTTCCTAGCTACGGATTTGATGAACTTTAGTGCTATTTTTAAATTTGGCTTCTATATAAAGATATATATGGCGGGAAGGATTATTGCTGGTTCGTTAATCAGTACAGCTCTAAAAGTTATGGGGCTCCCTGAAACTTCTTGGGTTATATTTATCCAAGTAGAAATCTAGTGGCTTTAGGATGGACTAGAGCAGGAATTGTTGGAACAATTCACAATTCCTGCTTATGATGGACTGCTATCCCTGGATAGTATTAAATTGGCCTGTTTAGCCATTAGCTTTGATAAGATATGAGCATAGCTCGCCTAGATCTTCTGACTTGTTATGAGCCTTTTGATATTTATATATTCTTCTTATTTGCTATGCCTAGTATCTGAATTCCATCCGTCGGAATGATAATTCTTGGTTGGAAATCTGTAATCTAAAAGTTTCGTTTTCTAATCTTGACTTACAGCTTAGAGCACTTTCAAGTCCAAGTGAAATTGCCCAAAATGAGGATACAATCTTGAGGATCTTCTTGATGGCTTGTGAGGTCAAAACAGTTAAGCTGAGTGTTATTGGACTTTCGTGCTTACAGAAGCTCATATCTCATGATGCAGTCAACCCGACATCTCTGAATGAAATACTTTCCACTCTAAAAGATGTAAGGCCTCTGTCTGTCTGTCTCTCACAAATACACACATATACACCGGTCGATGGACATTGCTCACTTCCTAACCTGTTCCATATTCCATCCTACAGCATGCCGAGATGAATGATGAAACTGTTCAATTGAAGACCTTACAGACTGTATTAAACATACTTCAATCACGCCTACATCCTGATAATAAGGTTGGACTCTAGTAAATCAATTCATCTACTGCAAATCTGAGATAAATTGACCATTGGAAGTGTTCATTCTATTATATGTTTCACTGTTTGAGGTACAAAGTTTGATTATTGAACAAGTCGTCTTGTGTAAATCATTTCTCCAGTAATGCTTGCTGACTTAGGAAATCATTTCAATAGCAGTCAAAGAGAAAAACTGATTTTGGGGGAAACTTGCACTTACTAAAATACTAAGTACTTATGGGGATGTGAAGTTGACATACAAGGATAATTATGCTTTTAAGAGTAAATGAGTTTATTCTTCTGCATTTGCTGCTCATCAGCGTCTGTTGTTGGTTTAACTGTTTTTTTGATTTCAGGAAAGTATGGCTCAAGCTCTAGGCATCTGTCTTCGACTTCTGGAGAACCACCGTTCATCTGATAGTGTACGAAAGTAAGTAGCCCCTTTGTTATTTACTCCTACTTTGAGTGAGCTGCTGGTTGACCCTTATTCAAGCATGCCTTTTCATTTGTTCTGTGTTCCAATATACTACTCAAACATTCACTTCTTATGTTGAGGAAAAGTTCATTAATTTGGGTCTTCACCAGTACCGCTGCAGCTACATTCAGGCAAGCAGTTGCATTGATATTTGATCATGTAACTTCTGTTGAATTACTCCCTGCAATTAAGTATGTTTCTGGAAGTCAAATATCTCGGACTAGTTCTTCAGTAACTGGTGATGTTGGCCGCAGCATAAATATATCAGAGTAAGTAAAGCCCTTCTTAAACATTTCATTTCTTGTTCTTCTCTGTGTCTACTCCTTGCACTATTTCTGCCTAACCCTAAGCATTTAGGTTCTGTTTATCTGGGGAACATTAAGTTGTCACAACTACTTGTTGAAATCGATAGCTACTTGTATCACAGGTCTTTTGAACATGAATTTGGTTCTGGTGGGCCATCATCAATGAGGGAAACATTAAGCACAAGTGGGAAACTTGGGCTGATTTTGCTTGAAGACCTGACATCTCTCGCTGCAGGTGGATCTGTATGTGCTGAATTGTATTATTAGATTCTCTTTCTGGCTAACTAGCTCTTACTAATATCAGTTGATTTGGCTCAGTTAATTTTTCTCACTGACTTTGATTCTCAAAACATGTTGGAAACTTGGATCTCAATATGACAATTATTCTATATTCTGCAGGCATCTTGGTTACGTGTCAGCTCTCTCCAGCGATTATTTGTGCTGGAGATACTTGAGTAAGCAATCCTTTTTGCTCCTAAATTTAAGTTTATATTATATGTGGTTTAATTGAGTTTATAGTATATATATAGTTTAATGTATCCGTTTCTTGGTTTTTATGTTCCACAATCTAGTTCTTTGTATAGTTTTGGACTTCAGGGACTGAGCTAGGGTAATGTCTTAGGTCTTGAATCTTCAGTTTTGGAATGATGTTAGGTCATTTGAATCTTGTCTAGATTACAGAATGATTATGCAGATCAAAGTCTACTCTTAGGATGACTCAGGACCTTAGAGTGGCATCCAAGCTGGGAACAATCTTGAATACTCATTGGTCTTTTTGAATAACTTACACCTACAAGATACTGTAACTGAACCTGAACTCGCAGGTTGAAAATTGTAATACCCTCATGAGCTAACCAGTTTTTCTTGTTTCTTTTTATATATCTCTTGACTGATGCCTCGTGGATACTGTTCTAGACTTAACTTCTTGTTGACTCAAGACTTTAAACTATTTGGTATATCAGGGAATAAGAATGTGGATCTACATGGGCTCATGAACATTGTAGATATTTGTCTTGTTTTCCCCCCTTCCTCCCATCCTTTCCGTCCTGTGCATTTTTTCTTTTGCATATATGTCTCTTGTATGTGAATGATATCCTAAATTTTAACTGAAAAGGCTTCTTTTTACATTTAACAAAAAAAGAGAAACCTAGACTGGCACCTGATGGGACCTGAGTGCTAAGATTGAATTGAAGTATAAATAGCTGAGAACTCATAGGTTGGAACTGTCCATTGGTGATTTTGCTGATACTACTAGCACAATTACCTTTTGGATTTTTTAACCGAGAATTTCTTATGCAGGTTTATTCTCTCCAACTACGTGTCTATCTTTAGAAACACGGTGCCATATCAGCAGGTAAAATTTTAAATACATATTCTTATTTAAAGGTGATACCAAAATCTCTGCTCTTTCTGTTAAACTTGACCTATTTACTAATACTAATCATAAGATCCAACCTCAATCCACAGGTTTTGCAGCACCAATTATGTTCACTTCTCATGACTTCTCTCCGTACTAACACTGAGGTTATTTCCTTTCAAATGTGCAAAAATATGATTTTTTTACAAGTGCATGAAGTGGAAACCTGCTTTTATGTTTCACTTTATGGTATAGGTGCGCACCTCATTTATCTGCTTTCTGTATGTTGAATCAGCTTGAAGGAGAAGCAGGGGAGCCTCCTTTCCGCCGCCTGGTTTTGCGGTCAGTTGCTCATATCATCAGGCTTTACAGTTCATCTCTTATCACTGAGACTGAGGTATCCTTTGAAGAAAATTTGAAAGCCTACTGTCTCTTTTCATAAGCTGGGTTAAGTTTATATGCTGTCAATGTCAAATCTTTGGCACAATAACCCCAAATATAATGCCAATTAATTTTGAGTATTGGCTTACTAGCAAGATCTTGGAGCACCTTAAGATGATCCATGATAGACCTAGTCTAGTTTACGTATCGGTTATTTCCTTTTCTTTTTCTAACTCCTAACACCTTTCCTCAAGTGTCTCGGCGATTTGGAATCTTAGCGCTTAAGTCTTCACGTTGTTAGACCAATATGGTGCAATATGGAATGATTTTTAGCAAGTTGCCAGGGCCCAACATGAGGTTCAAGAATTTTGGACTTGCGACCAAGGATTGCCTTTATAGACTGATATGGATATACTTACGCTTTATTCTCCTTGAATCGTCTTCATAGGCATATGAGCATATATAGGTGGGTGGCTCCTCTATATTAGGCAGCTGCATTATCTCTAATAAATACCGAATATGTCTTAATAAATAGAGAATATATCAGTAGTATATCTCTAACACCCCTCAAGCTGGAGCATATAGATCATGTGCACCCAGCTTGGCACAAATATACTATCCACGAGAACCTCCAAAGACTTTTGTGAGAATATCAGCGAGTTGATCACCATAACTAACGAACTTGGTTGGAATTGCCTTGGAGACAATCTTCTCTCGAACAAAGTGACAGTCGACTTCAATATGTTTTGTTCGCTCATGAAAAACTGGATTTGAAGCTATATGGAGAGCTGCTTCATTATCACAACATAGCTTCATTGGTTTATCATCTCCGATCCTTAGCTCTTGAAGAAGTTGATTGACCCACAAGAGCTCACACGTACCAAGTGCCATTGCTCTGTACTCAGCTTTAGCACTCGAACGAGCAACCACATCCTGTTTCTTACTTTTCCATGAAATTAGGTTTCCCCCGACAAAGATACAATAACCCAACGTGGATCGTCTGGCAATTGGACAACTAGAACAATCAGCAAATTGTAGGCCATCACTCCAGTGTTTCCTCTATCTCTGTATATCAATCCTTGACCTGGTGACTTCTTGATGTACCGGAGTATCCGAGTTACAGCCTGCCAATGTTGAATACACGGAGATTGCATGAACTGAACCACACTTACAACTAATGAGATGTCTGGTCTAGTGATAGTGAGATAGACCAATTTACCCACCAACCTTCTATACCTCTCTGGATCTTCATATAACTCCCCCTAATTGGGAAGAAGTTTACTTTTTGGATTCATAGGGCTATCACAACGGGCCGACTATTCAACATGCCTGTTTCTTCCAGAATGTCTAGTGCATACTTCCTTTGAGAGATGCAAACATCAGTTGTTGATTGAGCTACTTCAATCCCAAGGAAATATTTAAGATTCCCCAAGTTCTTTGTCTGAAAGCGACTAAACAAATACCTCTTCAGTTGATTAATCTTCTCGTGATCGCTCCCGGTAATAATTATGTCATCAACATAAACTATCAAATAAACGCAGAGGCCACAAGAAGAATGTGAATAAAAAATAGAATGATCAGCTTTGCTTCAAGACATTCCAAATTCCTGAACAACAGAGCTGAATTTTCCAAACCAGACCCGTGGTGATTGCTTGAGTCCATACAAGGAGCGACGAAGCCTACAAATCATACCTGACATCCCCTGAGCAACAAACCCTGGTGGTTGCTCCATATAAATCTCTTCTTCAAGCTCTCCATGAAGAAACACATTCTTAATATCCAATTGATATAACAACCAATGTTTGACAGCGGCAATAGCAAGAAATAGCCGCACATAAAGAATCTTTGCTACCGGAGAGAATGCATCCTCAAAGAATGTGACATCAGCAGACATATAGAATCGGTTATTAACCGGAGAGTAACATCGATATCCTTTCTGCAATCTAGAGTATTCGAGAAAGATGCATTTGATAGATCGAGCAGAAAGCTTATCTAGTCCGGGAGTTAGATCTTGAACAAAACAGATACAACCAAAGACGCGAGGAGGCACGGAAAACAATGGTTCTTTAGGGAACATAGAATACGGGACGTGATCATTGAGAGAGGAAGAAGGCATCTTGTTGATCAAATAACATGTTGTTAAGACAGCATCACCCCAAAAGCGAATAGGTACATTTGCATGTAGTAATGTACGAGTAGTGTCAATAAGATGCCTATTTTTCCACTCGGCAATGCCATTTTGCTGAGGTGTATGAGGACATGTGGACTGATGTAAGATACCATGTCGAGTCAAAAAGGATGAAAACGTACCCGAGAAATACTCACGTGCATTATTACTACGAAGTATTTTGATATTTTGACCAAATTGGGTCTGAATCTCAGCATGAAAAGACTGAAAAATTGGAAATAACTCAGAACGTTCTTTCATTAAATAGACCCAAGTGCAACGAGAAAATTCATCAATAAAAGTAACAAAATATCGGTATCTAGCAGAAGTAGATACTCGACTCGGACCCCAAACATCTGAATGTATTATTGAAAAAGGAGAATCAACTCTTGTTTCATGACTATGAAAAGTAGACCTAACATGTTTCCCTAACTGACACGACTCACAATGCAGCTCTTTCAACTTGATCAAAGAAGGAACCATCTGCTGAAGTTTGGATAAACTGGGATGACCAAGACGCTGATGAAGTAGGTTGAGAGACTTTGCAGCACAAATAACCGAATTTGGTTGTAGATAGTAGAGTCTTCCTGATTCACATCCCACAGCGATCGTCTGCCCCGTACCACGCTCTTGTATGACAAAAGAATCCTTACTAAATGTTACATAATAATTAAATGAATGAACCAATTTGCTGACGGATATCAGATTAAAAGGACAACCTGGAATGTACAAGACAGACTCTGAGGATAAGGATGAACTTGGGGTGGCTTTACCAATTCCTTTGGCTGCGACTTTTGAACTACTTGCAAGGGTAATTTGATGTGTGGAATTTAAGGGAGAAATTGAGGTAAAAGCTGAAGGATTACCTGCAATATGATTTGAAGCATCTGAATCAATAATCCATCGATTCTGATTAGTACCAGATTGAGAGATATTCATAATCCTGATGTAACCCACGAAGTGTAATCACCATATACAGATTGTCAAGCTTCTTAGAGAATTCGACAACTGTATCATCTTGGAGGAACATATTCAACTCTTCAACTACAGCTTGTACTTCGGAAAGATAAGTACCCATATTATGATTAGTTTGCTTAAGTGAGGCAAGTTTTTGTCCAGCATCATACAATCTCTAGATATCATTAGCATACACACTCTTAATCTGGTCCAGAGAATAACATGTCTTGAGAGATCTAAAGTTATTAAGCATTGACGGCTCAATTGATTGTCAAAGTAATGCACAAAGTTGATAATCAAATTTCTCCCACCGATTACGTTGAGCTTCATCAATATTGGCAGCAATTTTCTCAAGATGATCAGAAAAACCATGACCTAAAAACCAAAGCTCTACATAGGTTGACCCCCCTAAATAATTCTTTCCAGTAAACTTTTCTGAGATAATTGTGGGTGTTCCTGAAAAGGCTAATTGAAAGGGTAAAACAGATTTTGTGCCATCATTAGTCATGGTTGAGAGATAACTGATCGGGAACGATCTCAAAGATCGACAGCACCTACAGTAATGAAGTCGGAATAAGCTGACGATTTGAACGTCGGAAGCGCAGCAGCAAACGCAGCCTAGGAAGGAGGCGCGTGGGTGTCACGCGCTAGCGAGACTGGTTGACGATGACGACGATAGGTGACACCACCGACTGAAACGGAATCGCAGGAAGCCGGCGAGACGAACGACGGAAGCGCGGCGACGATTAGCGGCCAGGACGGCGGCGCGTGGGCAACACGCGCCTAGCAGAGATTCAGCTGACGGCGGCACGTGGCGGCCGCAATTGGCGGCTCTGGAAAGCTGGATCTGACGGCCGGCTGAATCTGAGGTGACCACGACGATAATTTTGAATAATAAACCCTAAATCCAAAAGGGTCTATTCAGAGATTTAAGAAGCTTGCTTGACTGCAAGCGGATTGCGGGAGAATTGCTGGCTCTGATACCAACTTACGCTTTATTCTCCTTGAAACTTCTTCATAGGCATATGAGCATATATAGGTGGGTGGCTCCTCTATATTAGGCAGCTGCATTATCTCTAATAAATACTGAATATCTCTTAATAAATAGAGAATATATCACTAGTATATCTCTAACAGATATAAATATCCATAATAGTATAGATTCTATCATTAATAATAATATTAATATTAGAGATAATATTATATTTAGTAATTGAATTAAATAACTTATTTCCATATATTGTAATGTCAAGTCCTATTTAAAGGCTAGTGAATGAATAAGAAAATAAGCAGAAAAGTTAAACAGAAACTTAAGTTCCAGAGATGGAATTCTCTCTCTAATGAGTTGAGGGTTAGTGCTCCCCTTGACGAGCTCAACTATCCACCATCTACCATATCCATGACCATTTCCTAGGGTCATAACATAGACCTTAGCTTTTACCTTATTACTGACATTCACATGAGTTGACTTCTACATTGTTTATGATGGGTTTGAGATACATTGTTATGTTAGGCACGGGCTTGAAGGTCAAATGCGTTCTTTTAAAAACCTGTAGTGCAATGTGGAAACCCTCTAGTTTATATGGAACTCCGAAGTGCTGCCGTTTTAAAAGAGGGCACCTAGTTTCCCTATTCTAGAGTGCTGCCGTTTTAAAGTTTTCCGATGTTATATCTTTTATCATATCCTGGTGCAGGTCTTCCTAAGCATGCTAGTGAAGGTTACCTTTCTTGACTTGCCATTATGGCATCGTATTCTTGTTCTTGAGATTTTAAGGGTAAGTCTTTATTATTCTGCAGTTAAAATGTTAAATGAAAGTTCACGGTCTGTCAGAATTCTTTGTTCAATTGACAACAGCCTCAACCTTTAGTTTTAATTGGCAGGGGTTTTGCATCGAAGCGCGGACATTACGAAATCTTTTCCAGAATTTTGATATGTAAGGCTTATAGATTTTGATATTCCTACCTACTCATGTATAAGAATATGACCGTTTGTAATCGTAGCAGCCTTTTCAAGATAAATGGTTGATCATCAAATTTTAGTTCTCTTTTAAGCTAATACTACTTTCACTCATTTAGGGATCCTAAGAACACAAATGTTGTGGAGAATATGGTCAAAGCTTTAGCTCGAGTAGTTTCAAGTGTGCAGGTGAGATATTCTGTGTTTTTCCTCTAGGTTACATGCGATGAAAGGGCACTTCATTTTGCATTTCTCTCGATTTATTTAATGGGCTTTTTAAGCCAAGGTGAAGAACAATGGACTTGGCCTAGGTGAGAGATTCTAGATGTGTTACTCTCTGACTTACTCTTTGCAATAAAAGAATGTAATTAATGCAGTCAAATCATGATTCTATGTGTAAACGGAGAGGGTTAACAATAGAAATGCGAGTTTCTATCAACCATGAGAAAATGATGCAATCTCTAATGCGAGTGTCTATGAACCCTTTTGTTTGTATCCTTTTTGAAAATGTATGTGATGGTTTCGTAAGCTCGTTCAAAACGTTCTCTTTGGAAATTGTTTTCAATAATCCCTTGTCTCTGAAGTTTAGCTCCGTATCTAAGTGAGCTATTGTAGATAAGTTGAGGTGACATACATGATATATATATATGGTCTTCATCTGCATAGGCTAAGTTAGTTATGTCTTTTGGTTGGTATGAAAAATTAATGAAACCAGAAGATAGTTGCAGGAATAATCCTCTAATAGATTTACTGGTGGAGGAAAAATTATTCTCACCAGAAGGTAGCTTCGAAGTAATCCCCTGACAAGTTTTATGATATCAGTGAAGGAATTTGTTCCCAGCTTATTTCATAACCATAAGTTTGGAGCTTAATGTGGGACTCCTGTATGATGCCTGATTGAAAAACTGTTTACGGAAGGGAGCTTTTGAAAGGAAGCCAACTTCATTGTTCATTCTGGAATTAATCATGGCCAAATTTACCAATAGAATAAGGCTAAAGGCTGAAAGAATTTTGGATAGAGGGGCAACTGTTTGATTTTTATGATTGTAGATGCTTATGCAGTTATGCACTATAAGTAGGGTTGGGCTAAAATGAAGTCGACTTGAATTCAAGCCGATTTCTCAGCTGTCAGATCAGGGACATCGAGATTTGTATAAGAAACAATATTTTTTTTTTCTCTATCTTGTAATCTGTTGCATTCCCTCTCCTGATCTAACTACTAAGAACTCGACTTTAATTTAAGTCGAGTTCAGTTTAGCAAAGCTCTACAAAGTATGCTCTTTTGTCTGATCGATATATACATCAATGGGTGTTTACTCTGGTCCTATTTTCTGTGCTCATTTGTGTAACAGAGAGGCAATTTTTTTCTTATAGTTGACAAATATGTATCTTTCTATCTAGGTTCAGGAGACGAGTGAGGAGAGTCTTGCTGCTGTTGCAGGGATGTTTAGCAGTAAAGCAAAAGGTTCTTTCTTCTTCCGAAGTTTTATGGAATTAAAGTAACGCTTGAAATAATTTTCAGGACATTGCTCTACATGCTAGTAGCACTTTCTGTATACATTACTCATGTGGATGTCCCATACATGGTCTGGGTCGTATTAACATTTGTATCCAAACTCATAACATATGATTAGTTAACAGTGTAGCTGTAAAAAATAATCTGGCGAGGCTGTTTTATACAAGAACCAGGAAGTTCTTTTTTTTTTTACTAACAAGAACAACTGAACAAGGAAGTTGAAAATTTGTCTTCTTCTTAGAATTTAGTACTTTTCATTGACCTTTCTGATTTATCTCAATATTCCTGCGAAAAACCATTTTTCATATTACGCTGTAGGGGTTGAGTGGAGCCTTGACAATGATGCGTCAAGCGCTGCTGTCCTGGTGGCAAGTGAAGCTCATGCAATAACTTTGGCTGTTGAGGGTCTTCTCGGTGTCGTATTTACTGTTGCTACATTGACTGATCAGGCGGTGGACGTGGGAGAGGTGCTACTCTCTTTTTATTTCCGTTGCTCTTTTATCGTCAAGTTCTTTATTAGATATTTTCTACTGAGAATGACTAATTTTGATTTAACAAACCAGCTGGAATCTCCCAGATGTGAGTCTGACCATGTAGCACAATGTACTGGAAAGACTGCCCTTATCTGCATGTCGATGGTTGATTCTTTGTGGCTGACTATACTTGATTCCTTATCCCTTATTTTAACAAAGTATGTTCACTTTCTTCTAGCGTAAGCAAATAACTTGTGTTGTATCTGTCCACCAAGAATTGTATCCTCTCTTGAAGTTGATCACTGAATCAAATTATCTTAGAAGAGAGCTGATCCTGTGGATCTGATCAAATAGTTTATTAAAAGGTCACAGGGAGAGGCTATTGTGTTGGAAATTCTCAAAGGATACCAGGCTTTCATTCAGGTGAGTGTTACTTTGTTTCCCATTTGGTACTTCTCACTCTATTTTTGCTGAATGCGATCACATGCAATTGTACCTCCATCTATGAGTATGCTTTATTCTTTTAGACATTCTTCTCTCTGAGCTGTTCCACCGACTTAACCTACAATACTGAAGTCAATACCTACTTTTTATTATGGTTCAATAGGTTTATGTCATCAGCTTCGCTGAACCATGTTTATTTTGCAGGCATGTGGTGTGCTCCATGCTGTAGAGCCATTGAACTCTTTCCTTGCTTCTCTATGCAAATTTACAATAAACTTTCCAGCTGAAGCAGACAGGAGGAGGTAAAATTCACTCTTTTATTTTTGCAGTTATGGTTCACATTGAAGATAAATTCATCTTACATATTGTAAAATAATTATTATCCTTGTGGCGTTTTATCAATGATATACTAACCTTTAACATTTTACAACAAAATCTTTTATACTAAAATACAATGAGCTTTCTATCAAGCAGTTTTCTGTTGATTTTACTTCTAAAAATTTTCCCCCTTGTAATATTGGTCAGTAAGCTTATTTCTGGAATTTGATTTCTGTAGCATTTTGTCGTCCCCGGGTTCAAAGCGTTCTGAATCAATGGCAGATCAGAAAGACAATGTTGTCCTCACTCCTAAGAATGTGCAGGTGCTTTTTTTTATTCTTCTTATTGTGTATTATGTTTTCATTTGCATGGAAAGTTATCCTTCATAGCCTTCAGTATGCCAACATAGATTCATACACTTGGTTAGTGATACGTGCCCGAATATCGATAGAAATAAGAACACGTAAAATATGAAAGCTAACTTCCTAATCAACCCTCTCTTAGAGACTAAGATTAATTGTTGGAAGGCTGATTTATTTCATTAATAACTGTTAGAATATATTCTCTACTTATTATGATATATTTAGTTGCCTAATCCGAAAGAGAGCTACACATATATATATCCTCCTCTACAGTAAGGAATCCTAATGAGAACAAAGTTGGTATTAGGGTGTCTACTTCTATTGGATACAGATATTTTGTTACTTTTATTAATGAATTTAATTGATGCACTTGGGTCTATTGAATGAAAGAACGTTCTGAGTTATTTCCTATTTCTCAGTCTTTTCATGCTGAAATTCAGACCCAATTTGGTCAAAAGATCAAAGTTCTTTGTAGTGATAATGCACGTGAGTATTTCTAAGGAACGTTTTCGTAATTTTTGACTCGACATTGTATCCTACATTAGTCCACATGTCCTCATACACCTCAGCAAAATGGCATTGCCGAGCGCAAAAATAGGCATCTTATTGACACTGGTCGTACATTATTACTTCATGCAAATGAGCCTATTCGTCATTAGGGTGATGCTGTCTTAACAACATGTTATTTGATCAAAAAAATGCCTTCTTTCTCTCTCAATAATCAAATTCCGTATTCTATTTTGCTCTCTAAGGAATCATTGTTTTCCGTGACTCGTATCTTTGGGTGTTCCTGTTTTGTTCATGACCTCACTCCGAACTAGATAAGCTTTCTGCTTGATCTATGAAATGCATCTTTCTTGGATACTTTAGATTGAAAAAAGGCTACCGATGTTACTCTCCGGTTAATAACCGATACTACATGTCTACCGATGTCACGTTTTTCGAGGATACACCATATTTTTCTTCTTACTCGGTCGAGTCCGCTACTGAATTGGAGATATTGCCTCTTACCATCCTTCTTCCGTCATCATTTGATATACCGAATTCATCTTCGTCTACTCCTTGTGAATTAAAAGTTTCACCCTCGATTCTATCTCCACCACCTCTTCTTCAGTATCAAAGTCGACGGAAACAAACTATGTTTGTCGAGCCCACCACAGGGCCTCCTCCAGATGAGTCCTCCACAGAATCTCCTGATTCTTTCCCCCAGTCGTCTACACCTACTACGGACCAACCTGAGCTGCCAAATGATTTACCTATTGCCCTTCGGAAAAGATCTAGATCGATTCATAACCCTCATCCTATCTATAACTTCTTGAGCCTTCATCGACTTTCTCCATCACACTTCGCATTTGTTTCAGCCTTATCTAATGTTACCATTCCTAAAACTAATCACACTTCGCATTTGTTTCAGCCTTATCCGCTGTTACCATTCCCAAAACTATTCGAGAAGCACTTGCGCACCCTAGATGGAAGCAAGCCATGATTGATGAGATGCAAGGCTTGGTACAAAGTGGTATGTGGGATTTGGTTCCTCTCCCACCGAAGAAAAGTACTGTTGGTTGTAGATGGGTGTTTGCTATCAAGGTAGGAGACGATGGTCAGGTTGACCACCTTAAAGCTCGTCTCGTGGTCAATGACTGCACTCAAATTTATGGTCTGGATTATGGGAATACATTCTCTCCAATAGCAAATATTCCTTCTGTGCGGCTATTTATTGATATTGCAGCTATCAAACATTGGCCGTTGAATCAGTTGGTTATTAAGAGTGCGGTTCTTCATGGAGAGCTTGAAGAAGAGATTTATATTGAGCAACCACCATGGTTTGTTGCCCAGGGGGAGTCGGGTCTGGTTTGTAGGCTGCGTCGCTCCTTGTATGGACTTAAGCAGTCACTACGAGCCTGGTTTGGAAAAATCAACTTTGTTGTTCAAGAATTTGGGATGTCACGAAGCGAACCTGATCATATTTTTTTTCTTTTCACACTCTTCTTGTGGTCTCTGTGTCTATTTGACAGTTTATGTTGATGATATTATTATTACCGGGAGCGATCATGAGAAGATTAATCAATGGGTTAAGAGTCAACTTCATACCATATATTTGCATGAAATACACTGTTCATACCATATTTTTTTTGTATCAATTTGATACCAAACCTTTTCATTTTGTACCGTTTTATACATCCGTAAAAATTATGTCCATTTTGGCCGTTAAAAGTTAGGTTCCGTGCACGTGGGTGATCTTAAACTTTTGATTTTGTTCAATTTAGTCTCTCTAATACATTCTACTTTTAATTTGTTTAATTTAGTTCTAAATTTCAATATCAAACCCTTGACCCAAATTGACCTAGCCGGACCTAGTCTAGGGCTAGGTCCGGCTAGGTCAATTGGGGTCAAGGGTTTAATATTGAAATTTTAAGACTAAATTGAACAAATTAAAAGTTAGAAATGTATTAGAGAGACTAAATTGAACATCAAAAGTTTATGACTACTCACGTGCACGACACATGAATTTTAACAGTCAGACGGATAATGGAGGTATAAAAACGGTACAAAATGGAAACGCTTGGTACAAAAAAAACATATGGTATGAACAGTTTATCTCATGCAAACATATGATATGAAGTGGACCCTTAACCCTTAATCAACTGACGAGGCACTTATTAAGTCGCTTCTAGACGAAATATTTAGGGAATCTTAAATATTTTCTTAGGATTGAAGTAAGATCAATCAACAACTGATGTTTGCATCTCACAAAGGAAATATGCACTAGATATTCTGGAAGAAACAAGCATGTTGAATTGTAGGCCCGTTGATAGAATTATAAAGTAAACTTCTTCCAAATCAGGGGAGTTATATGATGACCTAGAGAGATAGAAGGTTGATGGGTAAATTGGTCTATCTCACCATCACCAGACCAGACATCTTATTTGCTCTAGGTGTGGTTAGTCAGTTCATGCAATCCCCATGTATTCAACACTGGCAGGCTGTAATTCGGATACTCCGGTACATCAACAAGTCAGCAGGTCAAGGATTAATATACAAAGATAGAGGATATACTGAAGTGATGACATATACTGATGTTGATTGAGCAGGTTGTCCAATAGACAGAAGATCCACATCGGGTTATTGTGTCTTTGTTGGGGGAAACCTAATCTCATGGAAAAGCAAGAAACGGGATGTGGTTGCTCGCTCGAGTATTGAAGCTTAGTACAGAGCCATGACACCTGGCACGTGTGAGCTCCTGTGGGTTTAACAACTCTTTCAAGAGTTAAGGATTGGAGATGATAAACCAATGAAGCTTTGTTGTGATAATGAAGTAGCTCTCCACATAGCCTCAAATCTGTTTTTTCACGAGACAAGTCATGTAGAAGTTGATTGTCAATTTGTTTGAGAGAAGATCGTCTCCAAGGCAATTGCAACTGAGTTTGTGAATTCTGGCGGTCAACTCTCACAAAAGCTCTTGGTGGTTCTCGTGGACAGTATATTTGTGCCAAGTTGGGTACACATGATTTATATGCTCCAGCTTGAGAGGGAGTGTTATAGATATATACTTTACTTATTAGGGAAAAGAACATATTTGGTGTCTCAGTTTTACCACATGTGTCAGTTTGGTGTGTAAAAAAAAGGGTTAACAGGTCTTTTGGTCCATGATGTTTGACGACTTTTGAGTTTTGGTCCATGATATTTTTTTTTGCTTAGTTTTGGTCTCATATGTTTGCATATTTTTCTAGTTTTTGTCTTTCTGTTACTTTCCGTCCATATTTTTCGTTAAGTAACACGTGCAAGTCACGTGATCCACCCTAAACTTTTAATTTTGTTCAATTTTTAGTCCTCTAATATTTCCCTAACTTTTTTTTTGTTCAATTTAGTCTCAAATTTTTAAAATTGACCTCAAATTGGACAATTAGGTCTAATTGACCTAGCCCTGGGCTAGCCCAGCACTGTGTCCGACCACGGTCGGGGTCGCCGGATCCAGGCGACCCCAACTGGGATCGACCCAGCCCTGGGCTAGACCAGGACTAGCACATGACCAAATAAAATTGAAAATGCCTAAATTAACCCCTATGTGGCCGGAGTCGTGCTTCCAGTGGCTGCCGACCAGATTCCGACGCAGATCTAGTTCACCAGATGGCCGGAATCGTGCTTCCAGCGGCTGCCGACCAGACTCCGACGCAGATCTAGTCCACCAGGTTCCAACACAGATCTTCCCGCACCAGTTCTTCCCAGCCGACTCGGAGGGCTTGGATCACGACTTGGATATCTGGGTTGTCAAGTGACGGAATACTGGTTTGGACGAGAATGTTGGTTTTTGGACGGATATTTGATGCACCCAGTCAAACCTCAGCTCCAAGACACTTATAAAAGGCTTCGTTCCATAGATCTGCAGCATAATCAGGTTGTATTTGGTTCCAGTCGGAGGTGGGTGGCTCGAATCTCAGGTGGTGGCCGGAATCGGAAGTGGACCGGAATCGGAGGTGGGTGGCCGAAATCAGACGGGTGGCTCTGAAAAAAATAAAAAGTATAAAGGGCAAAATCATCTTTTCATCTAATTCTGTTAAATTTAATCCGAAAATGAATGAAAAACCAAATCGCAACAAAGTTGAAATCTGAAACACAAAATACTCACAATTTTTTTTAGACATCAAACTGACACATGGGGTAAACCTTAGACACTAAATAGGTTCTTTTCCCCTACTTATTATGATACATTTAGTTGCCTAATATGAAAAAGAGCAACACATATATATATATATCATCCTCTACAGCAAGGAAACCTAAGAACAACAATTGGTAAGTATAACCACTATTATATATAGGGATTACAAGAATTTTAAGATATATTCTAAGATACGGATATGTAGGGATTACAAGACCCCTAAGGATATCAGTGTTGTTCTAGGCGACGAGGCGAGGTGAGAATCAGGCTCCCTGCCTCAGACATGTCTGAGGCGGAGGCCTTCATTCAGGCGAGTTGAGGCAGGCGCCTCTCTGCGCCTTTTTCCGAGGCGATGAGGCGCATGGATGAGGCGAGGGAGTGTTAAAAGAGAAGAAACTTACCAGAAATTTGAATAGCAGGGACGGAGGAAGACTAGGGCAGCCAAGGAAGAAGAAGGAGAGTAGCAGACTAGGGTTTTTCCTTTTGAAAGAGACGAGGGAGGCTGCTAGGCTGACTTATAACTTAAAGCAACTAGGGTTTTGTCCCTATATCTTTTAAAAATTTGCATAAAAGGTCCCTAGGGTTATAATACTAATTTAAATAGTCCTCAAACTTGCTATTTCATTTATAATAGACCTAGACTATTAGTTTTTAGGGCTTAACACTTATTGCATAAAGAACAAACATATAAAATATAAGTATGTCTAATTTTTCTTAAGTATTATACATTATATTTATATAGATATTATAATTATTTCAAGTATGTCGCCTTTTTTATTGAGGCGAGCGCCTCATTGTCGCCTCAAATTTGAGGCGATATTTGGCCTCGTCGCCTCAGGTCGCCTTTCGCATTTGACAACCTTGAAGGATATACTAAGATACTAAAAGATCTAAATACAATATAAATATATTGTTTAGCCTATTAATATTATTCCTAATATAAGAGATTATATATATATATATATATATATATATATATAGTTGTATCCTAGCCACTAGTAACGGCCATAACAGTTAGCTTCTCTCCAAGTACATTTAAATCCGGATTCTTATCCTTGCAGGCTTTAAGGACTCTCTTCAACGTTGCTCATAGATTAAACAATGTCCTTGGACCATCTTGGGTTTTGGTAAGTGACGCTTTTCTATGCACTGTATTTAGATAATCATAGAAGGAGGAGTTCTTATTCTCGGATAATTTTAGGTGTTGGAAACTCTGGCTGCTCTTGACCGAGCAATACATTCTCCGCATGCTACCACACAGGTGAATTTTAGCCTTTCTAATCTCAATGCCCTTGTGCAATACCAGGGCAATATTTGGTTGTGGAAATCTTACTAAAAGACTAAATGGAAAATAAAAAAGCATAATGTTCTACGGACTATTCTATTGTAAAGAATGGAAAGTTGTAGATTAGTAAGAGAAGTGAATCTAAAATCAGCTTAAGCATCCGGGTTTGAGGAACGGCCCATAGCACTTGTATAACACATGGAATTTAATAAAGTAAATGTAGAGAAAAGAACAGAAAACAATCACCCTTTGGCATAATAAATGGGAAGTTTGGATGTAAAATAATCAGTTATTCCAGTTAGGCAGTCTCTTAGATTTACATTGTTAATCTCAAACAACTGAAGATGCCCGGATTAATAAATTTTATTTCTGCAGGAGATTTTAACAGCAGTACCAAAGCTTACAAGAGAACGGTCGGGCCAAAACAGTGAATTGAACATCCTTTCTTCTTTAAATTCACAGGTGAAGTATGAAGACCAGACTTTCTGGGAAGCAATTTAAATTATTGGGTAATGTAACTCAAATATTCTGATACGACTTAGCTGATATGCAAATGTTTATGCATGATTTTGGTAGACTTATTTCCTTCATGTCCTAGATGTCACAATCTTTTGGTTTTCCAGATATTTATTCAGTAGCTACAATTTTGAGAAACAAGCTGCTGCATTTCATTTTTTTCTTAGTAGAAGTTAAATTACTCGTGATTTTTGTGAGATTGTTTGTGAAGAATACTTCCCCTCTTCTTTTGTTCATTTATCCAGTTACTACTTCGTATGGTTACTGAACTGATGCACCATCTCTTGGTGAATGCAGCTGTTTGAGAGCTCGGCTCTGATGCACATATCAGCAGTGAAATCACTTCTTATCTCGCTTCATCAATTGTCAGAGCAATGCATTATTGGGGCTTCGACTGTTGGGCCAGGATCAAGTCAAAAATTGGCAACTATCAGTTTTTCAGTGGAAAGAATGGTTTCAATCCTGGTTAATAATCTTCACAGTATGTACTTTGTCGACTATTCCTAGTTTTTTGTTTCATAATATAATTGTTTTGAATGCTCATCTATACATAGCTATACATGGGTTATCAATAATCAAATTCTAGATATTGCGCTGAAGAATCCAATGTTTAAAAACTCTCTATGTTGCATGCCTTCTATACTTTGTTAGTGCTTCAGTTATATTGTGGATCGATATTTTTTATGTGTATCTGGATCTGTTTACTTGCAACTTAAAATCAGAAAGAAAATATTTGACATTATTTGGTAATTAATTATTATGGAAATTTTTGTTGCAGGAGTGCAGCCATTATGGGATCAAGTCATTGGTCATTTCCTTGAGGTGGTTTCTGTAATTAAACATCTTGACTTAGTTTATACATGCCTTTTTAAATTCTACCACTGTAACAAAGCTTTTCTGCAGCTTGTCAATTGTTCCAATCAGCAACTGCGGAATATGGCACTTGATGCATTGGATCAGTCTATAAATGCTGTTTTAGGGTCTGACCGGTTTCAGGAGTCTCTGCCATCTGGATGGGATGCATCGGAGGGTGTGAGTTGCTCTTTTTCCTTTTCTTTTCTCTCACCGGTTGGTCGACAACTTCAGTCAGTTGAAAGGACCATAGACTGAATTCTCTCTCTTTCTCTCTCTCTTTCCAGATAAGGACAGGAGATACAGAGATGGAATTACTTGAATGTTCAGTTATAGCCCCACTGAAGGTTCTTTATCTTTCTAACCAAAGCAATGATGCACGAGCTGCTTCACTAAAAATACTTCTGCATGTTTTGGAGGTATGGTACCACTACCGAATCTGTTTAAGTACTGTTGATGATTTTATCCTAATGAGTTTGCTGGTTGTCTGTTCTTTGAAAATGTTGATTAGAGGCATGCAGATAAGCTGCTCCACAGTTGGCCAAGTATTCTTGAACTATTGAGGTATTTCCTTTTCATTTTTTAATTGTAATTCTCATGATCTTTTCTCTATTTAATTTTCATCTTTATTGTAAAACTTCAAGGTCAGTAGCTGACGCATCTGAGAAGGATCTTGTCGCTCTGGGTTTCCAGGTTGGTTAAAGTTGAATTTGACTATCTTTCCAATTCAGGAACTTTTTGTTTTGCCCAATGTATTGAAATTTATTGAGGATCAATACAGATGGTATAGTCAATAAGGCAAACCAGTTATTTGCTTCTGGAAAGAAAATTACCAAATATAATTGCCATTATCAGTGGGTATTACATATCTTGGTGCAGAAAAATGTCATGTCACTTTTCATTGATGAGCTGTGAACTGTTCCATGTTGCAGAGTCTGCGCGTGATTATGAATGATGGACTCTCTGGAATACCTCCCGGATCTTTGGATGTGTAAGAACAAGATCTTTACTAGTATTGTATTCTCAAACTACAAAAATCAGATTTTGAAGTCAATTATCAGATGCCATTTCTAAAATACTGTTATCTATTTGCTTCGGCAATTCCATTGTAGAAGATCGTTTAGCAAACTAATCTGAACATCTTTGTACTTATTGTTGGCTTTTTTTAGCGGTTGTATTACAAAGAGAAGTTTGCTTTATCCTGCTAAAGTTGATCATATCACAAGCAATTTCCAGATAGTGGCTGTTGCTTAATTATCAAGTACATTAGAACTTAAATGAGCAATACATTATTAAAGATGATGGCACTGTGGATCACACTTTGCAGATGCATTGATGTTACTGGAGCATATGGTGCTCAGAAGACCGAGTTAAATATAAGCTTAACTGCAATAGGCCTTCTGTGGACAACAACTGACTTCATAGTTAGAGGACCGATGCACGGGCTTCCTATGTTAAAAGAAGAAGGTCTGGCTCTCATTTATTTTCTGTGCTGCGAATCTAAATTTTGTCTTGTTGAAAATACCTTATAAAATCGATGTCCACGGTGTAACAGAGATGGAGGATAGTGGAAAAGCAGCTGATAAGATTTCTGATAAATCTAACAAAGAGACTGACCAAGCTCCCCAGAAGAGGAATGTAGTTGACCGTGAAAAGTTGCTGTTCCGTGTTTTTTTGTTGCTTCAGAAGCTTGGATCGGATGAAAGGCCAGAGGTTGGTAATAGTATACATTATAGCTTTTCTTTACATCCTATCCTCCTGTACTGATTAAGCTGAATTCTGCGGCTTATTGGATTTTTCTTTGGTACGAATATGCTTGAATATTTGAAGAATAAATTTCATGTTTTCTTGTTTGAATTTACTTTGGGTGTAACCATATATCTCTCTTAAATATCAAGATTTTCTGAGACATTATCTAAACCCTCATCTACCCATCCTCTCTATGCATCATCTCATGTCTTATGGAGCACTATTTTTGAATCTCTCTCAAGAATTTACCTAATTCAGGTACGGAATTCAGCGGTCAGAACACTTTTTCAAACTCTTGGAAGTCATGGACAGAAGTTGTCCAAGAATATGTGGGAGGATTGTCTCTGGAACTATGTCTTCCCAATGTTGAACCGAGCATCTCACAAGGCAAATATTCCTTTCTATATAGTAAATTGTGTGTGAATGTTGCGTTCTCAATTTCAAATAGTTTTCTATCAGGCGGCAACTTCATCCAAAGATGAGTGGCGTGGTAAGGAGCTTGGAACAAGAGATGGAAAAATTGTTCACATGCTCATTCATCACAGGTAAACTTGCGGATCTAAACTTTTCAGTATTCTTTGTAATCCGTTTTCACTGTGCTTGAATAATTTGCAGTCGTAACACAGCCCAAAAACAATGGGATGAGACTCTCGTTCTAGTTCTTGGGGGAATATCACGTCTCTTGCGATCTTTCTTCCCTTTCCTTAGAAGTTTAAAAGATTTCTGGTCTGGTAAGATGTTAGGTGACTGCAAGTATGCTGCTTTATCCTCCATAAAGGATGCAACACTAAAGGAGCTATAATTGAGTTTGACAGGATGGGAGACACTGCTAGTTGTGGCAAGAGAAAGTGTCTTTAGTGGAAGTAAAGAGGTTGCTCTTGCTGCAATAAATTGTCTGCAGACAACTATTATATCTCACTCGCATAAGGTGATTTCTTGATTGATTGGACGTTAAACATGACATGTATCATATGTGGAAGTTTTTCTTCTTATTTTTTGTAACTAACGGAGATTTCTTTTTCTTTTTGTCTTCTGATCCAGGGGAACTTGCCAGTGCCCTACCTGACTTCAGTGCTTGACGTTTATGAGATTGTTTTTCAAAAATCTCCAAGCTACAGTGGAAAGAACATCAATAAGGCGAAGCAAGAGATTTTACACGGCCTTGGTAATATGTTTTAGTTAGAAATAATATATAGAATTAGGGATATGTATCTAATTGTGCCTGAGATAGGATATTGATTTGTGAGGGTCTAGCAGATGCCAGATACCACTCTATACATTGGAAAGATGAAGCATAACTGGACCCTCAAACACGTAATTTGGTACCAGAGCCAATTTACCAGCTAGCTTTTCTGTACTGGGCACACACAACCAAAAACCCTAAAACCGTTCAGTTCCCTTACCATCTCAAGTCGCAGATCACACTGCGTCAACTCAAGCCCTACCTTCCAAAATTGTTGTCACCGGTCAACTTAGAAGCTGCCAGCCCTCACTGCCCGAGTTTTTTCATCGCTGGAATCAGACGTACATGCTTTCACGCGCTACCTCCATCCTCTGCTCTCGCTGGCGCCTGTAGCTGCCCCTTTTCGGATCACTGTTCTTGTCTGAAGCTATTCCAGTATTGTTTGTTGCTCTTTGGAGTTGTTTCTAGTCAGATTTGACGTCAAAATCATGTCTACTGATTGCTCAATCAACTCACCTAATCCAATTTCCTTTGTTCCTATTCAGTATGCTGTTATGAGCCAATTAGTAGACCGGGTCTGTCCTAGTCTGCCAATCTAAGTGGCTAGAGTTTTTATTTAGAGAATAATAATTAGAGGATAGGTTTGAATCTTTTATTTCTCATTTAGTCTTAAATAATCAATTGAGATATATATCTATCTCAATCAGCATTTATGTCTCCTATGTTTCCTAAATTGTGATGCCCTAAGGTCTATTTAAAGGATCTGATTATTATGAATAAGAAATCAAGCATTAGGTTATCAGTTTATAGTTTATTAGTTCAGTAGTTCTTGAGATTGGTTCCTCTCTAACGAGGTCCTGGGGTTTCGTTCTCCCCTTAACGAGTTCGAACATCTATCCACCCATCTATCCTATCCATGGCCTATTGATCCTATACTAGGGTCTTAACATATACCTTTTCTGGTACACCCACAATTGCTTCAGAGAAATTCAATGGAAAGACTGTTGCTGATATTCCTGAAGATAACAGAGAAATTGGGAGAAGTTCGATTATCAACTTTGTGCGTTGCTATTACAATCAGTTGAGCCTTTTATTCTAAGTAACTTCAGTGCTTTCAAAAAATGTTCCTCCTTTTGGAAGTAGACGTCCAACGCTCGTATGATGCTGCACAGAAGCCTGCCAATAACGTCCAACATTTGTATGATGCTGCACAGAAGCTTGCCTCTCTGAAGCAAACCAATCATGATATGGGTACTTACCTATCTGAAGTGCAAGCTGCAGTCGAGAAGCCGAAAATGCTCCTCCATGCCAACACTCTTAAGGAACATTTGGAGAAGCTTGACAATACGTATGTGGCGATGTTACTTCGTGAATCAGGATCACATTTTGAAGTGTACGGATTTCCAACAGTGGACAATTTAGTTACTCGTCTGCTGAAGGCTATGTTAGGCACAATTAAACATATCTGTAATTCTAGAAATTTCTAACATCCATCACAAAATTCTGCAATTTAGATGTTACATGTTAGAGAACCAAACCATTAATAAATTTTTTTTATGGCATTGATAGATGCTAAATGCGTCTTCATATCTTTTCAGGGGAGTTGTATGTTCAAGCACAGAGGATGTTTGACAATCACATGTACATGCAATTACTGGAAATCGTGGATGTGGCAATAAATCAGTCTTTGATTACTAATGAAAACTTTGAAGATGCTGTAAGTTTAACTTGCCTAGTCCTCCAGTATCCTATTCTTTTCTAGTCTTATGCTGTGGAATAAGATTTGAAATTGACGAGAACTTTCTTGATAGTTCAGTTACGTCCTTTTAACATTTATTTATATTTGGCTGACTGTCATCGACATCCTTTCGAATGTTCCACCAGACAAACTTGTCCCCTTTTCAGCGGTCAGTGCTGGAAATTCTGCCTCTGTTATGTCCAGGTGAACAATTATCTTCATTATGGCCTGTCCTGCTGCGGAAACTTTTCCAGTATCTTCCAGAACCGGATAGTCAGCTGAAAACCGATGAAGTGGTAGCAAACACCAACAATCCTCGTCAGAGTAAGTGAATTTTCCGAACCAACCAACCTACATTCATTTATTCCTTAATAACACAGAAGAGCTGAATTTGATAATATAATTTCTTACCTGCAGATGCTGCAAAGAAATCAAATCATGAATCAGTCAACGGTGTTGTTTCCACATATGCCAATAAACATGATTTGGGTTCTAGAGATAACAAAAACACATCTTCACGGATCCCGAGCAACCGTTTTTCAGAGAAAATGATTGCTGTGTTGGTGGATTTGTCTTTAAAGGCTCCTGCTATCGAAAAGTTTACTATATTACCAGAAATCATTCAGTATCTTGGAAGGTAATGATTTTATTTTGACTTTTAACGATTTTCCCCTTCAAAAGCATACAATTTTTGTTAGCAGCATCCTTAATTGCGTAAAGTTGGAGAAAACGAACACCTGGTCAATGTTTTTAAAGTAGTGAGTTTTACACATGAATCTCTCACTGTAATCCTATTATCTAGCTGCTGATAACTTTTTATGTTTTTGTTTTGCTTTTCTGAAGATTTATGACAATGAGAAGAGATAACCCTGATGGTGCTCTTTGGAGATCAGCTGTTGAAGGATTCAACAAAATAATTGTTGATGAGGTCAGCAAGTCAGTCACTAACATGGTGACAGATAAAGGTGTTAGTAAAATAGCACGGATACGGTTCTGGAAAGAAGTTGCAGATATATACGAGATATTCCTTGTTGGGTACTGCGGGCGGGCTCTTTCTTTTAATTATCTGTCCGCTTCAACCGTTACAGCTGATGAGACACTCGAGATGACCATTCTTGACATTCTAGGCGACAAACTTCTGAAATCATCAATCGATGCACCAGCTGATGTAATTTTCCCATTTGATGCAACTTTATTAATTTTTATAATCTTTTCTCTGCTGTGAAAAATGATATTCTCTGATTCAGTGAAAGTTCATCTTATTTACTTAACTCGTTACGGTAAATTTTGCAGATTTTGCAACGACTAATCTCTACCTTGGATCGTTGTGCATCTCGAACGTGCTCTTTACCGTTGGAGACTGTTGAGCTAATGCCTCCATACTGTTGCAGATTTTCTTTGACTTGCCTAAAGAAGTTATTTTCCTTGACCAGGTAATATTATGCCTACCTGTATCTCGGTTTATCGATCCCTTGTTTGGTTTATAACACCAACACTGAATAGTCCGAGGTTGATACTTTTAGAAAGCCCAAGTGGGCATGACCATGTGTCCATTTTACTACTGTATTGAATATGGAGGAGCTAGCTCTATATCGTCAACATTTTGAAAGCAGAGAGTTAACTTCTCTCATGAGAAGCAAAGATATCCATGTTTGGATCTAATGCATAAGCGGCTGTGCCCCTTGTTGAACTGAAAATTTTCTGTTTTATGCCCCATCAGCCGCGGTAACGAAGATGAGGATTGGAATATGACGAGGTGTGAAGTTAGCAAAATCGCAATCATGGTTGTCATATCCAGATGTGAATACATCTTCAACAAATTCCTGATAGATGGAAATGGTTTAGGTGCATGAATGATCAATCATTAAGGTTTTATTTATCTTTTGTTTGATATATTCACTCAACTATTAGGATATTGTTGATTCACAGGTGAAAGGCCACTTCCATTGGCTCGACTAGAAGAGATGTGTTGTGTTCTCCAAGAGCTTGCTCGTCCTGCCATACATACAGAGACAGCATCTGTACTTCCATTAAGTCCGGTCTTGAAACAAGGACTGAGCCATAAGAAGCGGCCTCATCTTCTTGTACTATACCCTTCTTTATGCGAACTTGTCGTGTCAAGGTAAATTAATTATTCTCTCTTATAAAAAGATGAAATTGCATGAATTCTTCTATTTATTGAGAAATGGACTGACCAAGAACCAACATAATAATAATAATAATACATTTTCAATACAATGGTTAAAACACTCAGCCTTGTATCTTATTTATGCTAGTTCCCTCTATTTATGAACTTAATGTTTACACCAAGCTAGCTGAGTATGACAAGTATTTTATGGTTTTGGTGGATTTTTCTGAAAAACTTATAATGATGATGAGACGAGGCTAAATGTGTGACGATCTGGTTAAGTTGATGTAAACGCCAAAAACTCACCTGTCTGTATTTATCAGATTGTATGGTGAGAAAGTTTTATAGTGGTGTTGACAATACACATTTTAGTTGCATTTATTTATTCTGGCAGGGAATTGGGAGTTCGAGAGCATGTTCAGGTGCTGTTGAGACTCATTGCCAAAGAACTAGAACTTGAGAAGACTGCTGCTGCTGCTACTTGACTCTTTTGTCTGTTTACGAACCAAGATGCAGAGACCTGGTCGGTTCGGTACATAGTTTGTTGGATAAATTAGGAAGGGTTTTAACTAAACTTGTTTCTTTATCTTTTTTATTTAAATATGCATCAGTGAATTATTAATGATAGGTGTCATTGTTAATCTATATTATATAGATTATATAAATTATGAGGAAACCCAAGATATTAAGAGGATGAGTTGAAAGATTGAAATTTGAAGTTTTACCATTTTCAAGATGCAACTCTAACCTCAAAGAACAAATATTTTTAATGAAGAAAGAGTATGCAGAGACGATTAAAGTGCAAGAACCAATAGTTTCTCTCATTCATTAAATCTCCTATCATCATCTTCTCGAAGAAATCCAAATCAGATCCGTGGTATTAACACATTAATTATAAGTATTAAAAATTAAAGCTCTCATTTCAAATAAAAAACAATTCTCAATAATAAATTAATGTACCGTACAAAAGATGATGATTAGTGTATACATAGAAGGCATTTTAGTGTATAAATAAATTAGGTGGAGGTGAGTGTCGGGGCTGCTGTAGGTCTGTCTACTTTATGATATAGAGGTAGGTTTTAGAAATTGAATTTAGAATAGATAGCTAACATAATTATTATATAGCCTATTTTAAGCAATGTATGTATGTATTTATTAGAATTTTATGTGGCACGCTCGTGATATAACATATAATATATATAACATGTAATGATAATTTTAAAGTTCGAATTGGAATAAATATATGTGTCACATATAGTATGGTGTTGAAGTATATTAAACCACATCTTCACCCATTATAATGAGTTTTAGGATATATGTTCAATTGGTAATAAGTTTAAACTTTCACATGGTATTAGAGTGTGCATGTTGGAATTTCCGTATCAAATTTTTTGTGATGGGTTTTCCAAAATTTTCAATCCGTGAGGTGAGGAGGGAATATTGAAGTATAGGGATTAAACGCACATTAACATATTACCTTAAAATTTTAGGATAATTGACTAAGTGGTTAGTCTAAAATTATCAATACATATAAGAATATATCTTCAAGAAATATGTAAGTACAGATTTAAACAACATATATATATAGTATAAGTATTTTTGGGTTACACAACATAATTATATTAAAAATACACTTAATTCTTATTTTTATCATGAATTGATATCACATCAAGGTACAATATAATAATACAGTAATTAGGCCTCATATACTTGTACATATATTTATTTATTAAGAATTAGAACTCTTTACTAATAAATTTAGCGAATAGATTTTTTAGTTGATGTTATTTTCTTTAGAGAAAACTAGGTATTTGCCCCGCGCATTGCGCGGGGTTCGATACTTTGTATAAAAATTATTTGCAATTATGTTTTTTTTATTATGTATATAATATTTTTAATTTTTATATATTAGTTTGAAAGTATTGTTATTAATTTTAAATATATAAATTATGATTCAATATGAGAATGAAATTTGATTCTCAATACCCTTTTAAACCCAATGATCTATTTTTTATATCAATAAATTTTTTTATGAAACAATTGCCATTTTTTTTAATTCAAGTGTCACGTTGTTAGTACATCAATTGCTCAATCGAATTGTGTTTTAATATGAATACATTGTCTAATCACAATGATTCAAATTTTATACTTGCAAATAATCAAGTGTGTTGATAATAATTGATTTAACGTTTTTTTAAGGACAACTTCAATGATTTGCAAGATTGAGAGCACATTTTTATAATATTAAATATTTGTATAAATTTTATGATTTTGTTTTATGTTATGTTTTCATTGCTTTATTGGTATTTTAAATAGTGTATACTCTAAAGAAACTACCATGGTGTTTTTATTTAAATAGTACATCAATTGCTCAATCAAATGGTGTTTTAATATGAATACATTGTGTAATCACAATGATTCGAAATTTATACTTGCAAATTATCAGGTGTTCAAGTATGTTGATAATAATTGATTTGACGTTTTTTTAAGGACAACTTCAATGATTTGCAAGATTGAGTGCGCATTTTTTATAATATTTGTATAATTGTTATGATTTTGTTTTACGTTATATTTTTATTGGTATTTTAAATAGTGTATACTCTAAAGAAACTACCATGGTGTTTTTTTATTTTGACCATGGTGTTAGTTGTGAGGAATGACTTAGTTTCATGTTATTATTATTTATAATTACCCTTTTATATTTAATATTCATGTGAGGAAAATAATATTTTTATTGAATTTTGTAAATTTATAAAATATGTCTTTAGAAAACTCGTTTGAGCAAAGCATATTAAAAGTATATTTTCTAAAATGAAAAGTTTTCTAGTTAAAAATTTATACATGATTATATATGATGTTAATTAATACTTTTGAACTTAATTTTAAAATTTTGGCCAAAAAAAAAAAGAACTTAATTTTAAAACTTATACAAAAATTTATTTTTATTGAATATTTTTTAGATTTGTAAAATATTTAGTATTTCTGCTTTAAAAAAGCGATCACTAAATATTTTATATAATAGTAGACCTATTGTATAATACCATTTTTTGTTTAGATAACATATGCAAATTTTTATTCCATGTTGTATTTGATAAAAAATTTCTCACGCATAAAATCATTTTTAGAAGAAAAAATATCATAAAAATTAGAAAAAAATAATCAAATGTCAACTTCTTATGGTATTTTATATTTATTTAATATTAAAATATACATATACTAATATTTATTTATGTAAAATAAACTTAATCTCGTGATAATTTAAATATTTAAATATATTTATAATATAATTAGTATTCATAGTGAATTTTTATTAATAATTAGTATTAATTTAAAGGAAAAAGCAGAAAAAAAAAAGTTTATAATGTTTCTCAAGTATATACACTTGTCGAATTCTTGAGAAAGTATTTTTTGTGACGCTTATACCACATCATCAATGCCACGTGGAGTGACGAATTAATAGAAGTGTGGTATTTTGAAAATTTTCCAAATTATCAAACTTTCAATTAATTAAAAAAATTCACATTAATTACTAACAAATCATATTGAATATTTGGCCAAAAAAAAAAATCATATTGAATAGCTTTAGTTTTTTCTGTTTTTTGTTTTTTTTTCTTTCTAAAATACTATTAGATTGAGTGAACAGTTTGGCTGTATAAACTCTAGATGGCTAAATTGGACGTACAGTTTGGCCAGGTGAACCCTAGATTGCTAAAATTGGTGGTTGGATGAACCCAGTTTTAGCCGTTCACCCGACTAAACGGTTCGTGCAATTTTAGCCCTCTAGGGTTTACCCAGCCAAACTGTTCACCCAATCTAATAGGGTTTTAGAAAAAAAAAAAAAAAATACCTAATCCGTTAATTACTCAAATTCTAAAAATAATAAACCATAAAATTATTCAAAATCTAAACCCTTAAAAACCTTTTCTTGAAGAAATAAAACTCAGATAAAAAAAATTGCATTAATAACTTGTATTTATCTTTTCCCTAAAAAGTTGCATGTGATAAACAGTATATTAACAATTAATTTTCATTAATTAAAATTTTGCTGGTGTGGAATCATTTCCAAATGTCATGTTTTTATTATTAGTTTGTCACTCCACGTGGCATTAGTGACGTGGTATAAGCGTCATACAAAATACTTTCTCCGAATTCTTAGGAGGATTTTCAAGTATACACACTTATCTATATATAACTTGTTGAATTCTTATAACATTTATTAGAAAATTGTATTATTAATTAACAATTATTAATGATATATATGTATACTGTTGTATGAGAAATTAAATCAAATATAAAGAATACAATCATTAAAAATAAGAAAAGATATATGTTTCGACAAAGTTAACGCGGGTTGTCTGCTGAGTAACTTGTCGATGTCTTCAGGTTGGGTGCTAGTTTGTTAGGGCCAAGTTCGTCTCCTAGGGTCGTGCACGGGCCTTTGGCTTCGTCTTCAAAATCGCACTAAGTCCTTCGGGCTCTCTCGCTGACTATCCGTCCGTACCTGCAAGAGGAGCATTACCGAGCAACTCCCGTGGAGAGGGGGGGGGGGTGCTTGGTGCGCTCACTCCGACGATCAACATTAGACAGTTCTAGAGAGAGAAAGTTTAGAGAGAGGTCAGAGCTTTTCTCAATTCTCACCCAAAAGTGACTTGAAAATGTTTACCCCCAAGGTGGCTATTTATAGGCAACCTTGGACCGTAAGCCGGTTTTGACCCGGTTCAATGTGGAAATGTGAACCGGGATGCAGGGGAGAGCTTTGGGAAGAGGACTCTGACGCGCGTCTTAGGCGGCTGTCACGAGCGGGACGCGCGCGCCTTGTAACGGGGGGTCCCCGACGTATAGGAGTTAGTTGAAAATCGGGTCTCCGTATACATCCATGACAAAAAGGGGGGGTGTGCGCGACACCCCCGGGGTGCAAAGCTTACCCGGAATTCCGGGTAAGCCTAGGCTTGCCCGGAATTCCGGGTAAGCCTAGGCTTGCCCGGAATTCCGGGTAAGCCCCCCGGGGGTGCCGGGCAAGTTTGCGACTTGCCCGGTTTCCCCAGGTTAGCTCGAAATCGGGTTTTTCGTGGGTTTCGTGCATGTACGAGGTCCGAATAATTTAAAACCGAGCCCGAATCATGCGTATATCCATCACTTGCCCCCGAGTTAAATAATGGCTTGACCTTTATTTAACTCTATTTTAAGATAGGGTGTACGCGTGATTCGGGTCGTCTGCTCACCTTGGGTCTTGACTTACCAAGGATGGATACGCGCGGCTCAGACGAGCTCCTTGCCTTAGTTTTTTGAGATGGTCATGCTTGATAACTGCGCAAAGGGTTAGTAGCACAACGGACTACGAGTAATATGATAAATGTGATTTTGGAAGAAGTAAGGCGTGAGCGCACATGAAATTTTTCGGGTTTGTGAGATGATCAAATAAATATGGAACGTTCATGCCACGACTAATTGTATCAAAATGATAATAAATCATGAAAGTTTTGATAAAACGTTTTTCATGCAATATGATGGTTTTCGGGAGCCCGTCGTCCGAGACGGCCGTCTTGACGGCGAGACGACGGTTTTAGTAAATGAAATAATGCCGGGTTTGGAAAATCACATGTGATGGACTTGATACGAAAAATCATAAAAAAAAATGTTTTCAAGTAGTTGAGACCATTTGAAATAACTTAGTCAAATTTAGCTAAGTCACTTGATGGTGAAAATCCAAGTTATCAACAACTTTTTAAAAAATGGAGGGTGGATGTGAGTGTACCTCTTGGATGTATGGTGCTTGTTAGGTTGTGTAGTCCCCCCTCTTTGTGATAGTTTATAAAACTATACACATTTGAATAGGTTGTTGAGAGGGTTTTGGAGAGGTTTTAGGGTAGTGATTTAGGAGAACCACCTTAGGGAGTTTTTCACCAAAATAGATCTAAATAAACAACCAAATACCAATATAGCCCTCATAAAAAATGTTTTACAAATCTAGGCCTAGTTTAGAGTTTTTGACCAAAATAGACCTAAATAAAAAATCAAATACCAAAATAGGCCACATAAAAAATGTTTTACAAATCTAGGCCTGACCGGGTTGGGCAATTGATATTTTTTTTTACCTGTCGAAAAAATTGGTTGGCCGGGTTGGGGCAACCCTGCCAAGTATGTTTTTTTTTTTTTTTTTTTTTCGCTTTTTTTGTTTGTTTTTGTTTTTTTAACAGATTTTGTAAAAACTAATGGTATTGTAATTTTTTTTCTTCTAAAAATCTATTAAACATGATGAACCTAGAGAGAAAATTGACGTTTCGCAGAATAATTTTTTTTTTTTTTTTTCTAAAAACCTATTGTACATGGAACCCTAGAAGATAAATGTGTAACTGTGCCCTCTATAGTTTACCATGTCCAATAGCTTTTTAGAAACAAAATTACAAAATCATTAACTTTTACAATTTCTATTATAAAAAAAAAAAAAAACATACTTTGTCGGTTGGGGCAACCCGGCCAACCAATATATTTTTTCACGGAAAATTTAAAAAAAAAAAAAAAATTCAGTTGGCCTATATTGGTATTTGGTTCTTTATTGAGGTCTATTTTGGTCAAAAACTCAAAACTAGGCCTAGATTTGTAAAACATTTTTTATGTGGTCTATATTGGTATTTAGTTGTTTATTTAGATCTATTTTGGTCAAAAACTAGGCCTAGATTTGTAAAATATTTTTTATGTGGTCTATATTGGTATTTGGTTGTTTGTTTAGATCTAATTTGGTCAAAAACTCCACCTTAGGGCCCTAGCACCACCCTATTCCGGCCGGCAACCACCAGGACCAGCACCGGCCAGAGCACGGCGGCCCAGCGGCGGCGCGGCGCGGCAGCAGCGGCGGCAGGAGCGGCGGCGACAGGCGGGGCGGCGGCTGCAGCTCGGCGGGCCGATTTCGGGCTCAACTCGACCCGTTTTCGGGTCCTTCTTGTCGGGTATTGATCGGTAATGTCCTCTCCTTCCTTTTCTTGATGTTAATTGGACCTTTAGGGCTGCAAATTTCGAATTTTAATAAGGTTCATGATAGGTGTTCGATGAAATGCCTAAGTGAAATTTTGGCTCGATTTTTCAAAATTCGTTTTTGGCCAAACTTTAAATGTAGATAGATAGAGTTATGGTTAGTGAACTCCCTTTGTGAAGAGGCCCTTAGGTTTCGTTCAACCGAGGTGAAATCGTGGAGGTTCGAAATCAGACATATTCGAGCAAAAAGTTCGACCCTTTGTGTTTTGATGCGGGTGACTTGACATGATGCCCCCGAGTGTGATAATGACTCCTCGATTATTTGTGAGTAGATAGTCATGCCCCGGAGTTTAGGTGATCGCTCGGTAGCTCGTGCTTATCGGTGGCTTAGTTGACCCGAGTGCTCTTTGAATTGTTCGGGTAGGGGTAAGTTTCCCCGTGACATGTAATGGGCTTGCTTAAGTGTATTTGAGCTGCTTGTATGTGCCCCCGGAGCCTTGAGCCGTTTTGGGGATAAAATTTGATCGAAATGTGGCCGGAGGGCATTTTGGTAATTATGACCAATTTTGCATGCTTTAGATTTCCTTAGCTCCTGAGCTCGTCGTTTAGTTGAATGCTTGAATACCTGTGTTATATTGTATAAGTATATGGAAATTTTGTTAGTGGGTGGCCTAGGCCTTTGGTGAGCGTAGGGACTTTTGACTCCCGAGCGGGAGGGTCCCTAGCTGTTTGCTCGCGGACAGTTGGTCCGTTGGGTTGGATGCCCTCGCAAAGGGCTTGGTGAGTGGTGTTGATACGTGGCCCTGGTTTTTGATTGAGTTGTGTATGGTTTTTGCAGGGTTTGGTTGACGGGCTTGCAAGCGCGTGTCTTTGATACTTAGAGTGTTCCTGGTAGGCAACGGTTTCTGCTTCTTCACGCAATGAGTAAGTCTCATCACTCTGTTTCGGATAACATTGATGGGGAGGTTGATGAGGGCACCATGGATTCCGATTCCGGGTCTCGAAGCGGTGTGATTTTGGAACCGTCGGGTAACCGCGTAATACTGGAGAAGACCCAAATGTTTTTTCCCAACAAGCTCCCACGTTCCAAGTTCGATCTCTATGTCTCGACCCGGGGCTGGTGTCCCGGCATAGAGGTCTCGTATCCTTGGGACGTCGTGAAGGGGGTCGAATTTGGTCGGCCCACCGTTCCTCCGGCTGAATACGAGGCTGTTTATCTTTCACAGTTCCGAGAAGGGCTGCGCTTTCCTTATTGTCAGGATCTGGCCCGCCTTTGTCGACATTACAGGATTTCTCCCGTCTCTATCACTCCACCGGGGTTTAGAGCTTGGACATGTTTCCGGGTGCAGTGTCATCTAAACTCTTGGGATTACTCGATAGTGCTTTTTCGAGCCTTCTATCGCCTGGGCAAGGCAGATGAGTCTGGGATGTGTACTTTCACCTTGCGTTGGCCTCACATGGCCGAGAAGGGATTCTCCTCCCTTGGCTTGCGCAGGGCGGGGTGGAATACTGAGGCGCGGTTCTGCGAAAGATCGGACACTTCCCAGAACAAATGGAAGTGTCAGTACTTTTTTATTAAGGATGCGGGCACGACTTGGACGACTTCTCACATAGTGGATGCCGACCCCGTTCCGCGTTTTTAGGAGTTCTCCGATACAGACAAGGTTGCTTTGAAGAAGATTCACACGGCGAATAGGGCGGGGGAGTACAGCCCCCTTTATCGTGCTTCCGACGCCGAGCTGCTCGCGGCGGGCATTCATGTACGTCCTTCGGGGGATGAGTTGGTATGTTTTGAAGTTTCGTAACATTTGTTCCTGTTTCCTTGTAGGTTGGTTTCTTAATAGACGCCCCTGTTTACAGGGCGGAGTCGCAGGCGGATCTCCTCAGACTGTTCCCGGCCTCGGCGACACTCCTCCTGTTGGCCCGGGTATGGGACTTGTGCCTTTAAAGGTTTCGTTGAGATTTTTCCCCATGCTAACATGCTAATGGTCTTTTTGTGGTTGTCTTTGCAGGCTTGGTATTCCCGACGGCGGGGGGAGTTGCACCTGTCCGAGAGAATGATGCTGACGTCCGTTCCCCGAGCGATCCTAAGAGGTCGACGTCTGCCGGCATGCCTCTTGCTCCTTCCTGCGACAAAGGGAAGGGGCCAATGTATGCGGATTCGACCATGCCTGTCCCCCGGTCGGGGAGCGGCCGTTCAGCGGAGGTGCCTTCCTTGGCAGGTGACTGTGGTTGACTTCTTGTTGTATTGGTATAGTTTGCCTTCTCCTAATGTGTTTGCTTTTGATGTGTAGTTGTTCCTACTCCTCCAGCTCTTCGCAAGTATGATCTGATGTGTCGGCTTGATCGGGATGTGTCCGGGAACGAGTGGACTCCCTACTCTCAGTCTGCTATTCGCTTTCCCAAGGATATTTCCTTGAGCACACCTGCTGTCGGTGTGCGTGTGGTTCAGCGGTCTGTTCCGCCGGCTGACCGCAAGAAGTGCCCCCGGGTCGCTCGCGCGCTTTTCTCCTGTACGTTGTTTTCTTTTTATGTTGGATCTATCATGTTTGTCTGGCTTCTTTGTGTGTGATGTGCTTGTGTTGTTGTTGCAGGTGAATGCCGTGATGACCAACCTTTCCTCCTTTGTTGTTGAGCTTGTTGAGGAGACGAGGGGTCTGCAGGGTCGTCATGAGTGCTTGTCTCAGGATGTCGTTGTGTTGAGGGAGAAGGCGCGCGCACATTCAGATGCTTCTTCCAAGGCTTCCGCTGATCTCAAGGGAAGTCAGGATTGTGCGTCTCAGCTGGAGGCGGAGCTGTTTGCCTTATTGCGCCAGGAGAAGGTCGACGAGGAGGCACATGCTGTGGCACTGAAGGAGACTAAGGAGTCTCATGTTGCCCTGGGTGATCAGCTTGGGATGATTGAGTTTCCTACTACAGCTGATTACTCCAAACTTCTCGAGAAGGCACGTGATGATCGCATGGAGTCTTTCTATGTGGATTACTTCAGGAGGATATACTCTCTTGCCCCCGATTTTCCTTTACAGAGTACTGGGCCATATACTGGCTATGCCCTCGGGGCTATTGCGGGGATCCGAGCGGGCGATGTGGGCGGAGCGAGTGGTTTGACGGGACAGGTGTCCGTCCCTGTTGGTGACGATCGCCGTGTTGTTTTCAGCAGCCCTGCGCATGATGTTTTTATGGCTGACGCCTTTGGCTCTGGTGCTCCTGACGTTGGGTCAGGTTGATCTTTCTTTGTTTTATATGACTCTCTTGTGTATATATGGTTGCTCCCCTTGCATGGGTGAGATTTTGGCGGGGTGAGTCCCGGGCTTGACTTTTTATGCTGGTTTCTACGCCTTTACTTTTCAGACCTACTATATTAAATATATATATATATGCCTGACATGAGATGTTAGAAAGATATAATACTTAGTATTATTTTGCATCTTCCTTTATTGTTGTCTCTATAACTTGTTCTCTTTTGGAGGAGTGTAGCTCTGTTGACAGGTCGATTTCCTTAATCCGATGGTTTTCCTTAGGAAATTGCATCTCTATTGGTGGCGGGGTGCGGATGAATTAGTATTACCGGCACCTGTGGCTTTGTAAGGAGGAGGATCCATGTTGAACTGCTTGTCTTCCTTTACAAGGACGTGAATAGATTAGTACGTTCACATACTTGATATAGTTGTTTGTTTGCGAAGTGTGGATAGATTAGTACGTCCGTCACTTGCAATTTTAAAGAGAAGGGGGAACTCTTAAGGAACCGCTTGTCCTTTTGATTTTCATAAGGAGATAGTTCCTTACGGAACCGTGGATCTTCATTATGATATTTTGACAAGATGGTGGTTTCCTGAAGAGCCGCACGCCTATCTTGTTTTTTGAGATGTGGATAGATTAGTACGTCCACATCGCTTGATGATGGCTAAGTGTGGATAGATTAGTACGTCCGACACTTGCATTTGTTTGCGAGGGAGGATTCCTAAGGAACCGCTTGTCCCCCGACTTTTGCAAGGATGTGAATAGATTAGTACGTCCACATCCTTGTACTGCGGCGAAGTGTGGATAGATTAGTACGTCCGACACTTGCATTTGTTTGCGAGGGAGGATTCCTAAGGAACCACTTGTCCCCCGACTTTTTGCAAGGATGTGAATAGATTAGTACGTTCACATCCTTGTATTGTGGCGAAGTGTGGATAGATTAGTACGTCCGACACTTGCATTTGTTTGCGAGGGAGGATTCCTAAGGAACCACTTGTCCCCGACTTTTGGCAAGGATGTGGATAGATTAGTACGTCCACATCCTTGATGAAATTATTTTGTCTCCTTGCATGCGTCGCGCTCCCTCTGTTTTGAATACAGGCATGAGCTTTGCTTAGTCTTGCTTTGATATCTTTTTGATGGCTTTTCTTGTTTTTTGCCCTTTCTGCGTGTAGAGTTAGGGCCTTTGTTGATGATGTATGTGGCTTGTTCCTGGTTTTGGGCCGGGGTAGCTTGCCATTACATAGTGATTTTTCCTACGCAAGGAGTGAACTTCATTAGTCTTCTTGTTTATTTACAAGGGATGTGCATGGATGGAGTCAACTGATCTCCCATCCTAAACGTTCTACTTAGTACTTGAAAAGTAAAGATAGAGTATGTGCATGTCATAGGGGAAGGATTATTCCCTTAGTGACGGTTTGATAAAGCTGGCTTCTTGCATGCAATGTAGGAGCGCAGAGCTCCTTGTTCTATCAGTTCCTCGATTCTGTTGCGTAGAGAGGGGCACCCATTCGTGCTGTGACCCCATCTGTTGTGGTAGTGGCACCACATTTCTGGATTCTTCCCGAGGAAGGCAATCCGGATCTCGCTTGGAGGAGGTAAAACATCCTTCAGGATGGTCTTGAACAACTCCTCCACCTCTATGTTCAGAGGTGTATATTCGCCATCTTGGTTGTTGTTCAAGTCTTGTCTTGCACGCTTGTGTTCGCGCGCCTCCTCTTGTTCTGCAGGTGGGCTGAACCACCCCAGCTCGTTTGCGACCTCGATTGCTGTCTCCATCTTCTCTTTTAAGTCAGTCATAGATTTGGTTGTTCTCCACCCTTGTGTTCGTCCAAATAGGAGGAATGTAGGTGAGTTCATGTTCAGGAAAAAGGCATTGATCACGGCTGACTTCTCTGCCAAACTTGAAGTTGCATTTATGGCGAATCGCTTGAAGTAACTCTGGATGGATTCCGACTCCCCTTGCTTGATGTCCCATATGCTTGGGAGCATTGGGGTTTGAGGTGCTGGGAGTCTTTCTCCTCTGCTCATCATTTCGTCAAATCGCATCTCAACTTCAGACTTGGAACATTGTCCCCTTTCAATGACTGTTATGTCCAGACGGTTCTTGCATCTTAGGGCGTTGACATAGCACTTTCGTGCTGTCGTCTGATCGCCCAAGACTTCACCAACTCCTCCCCTTAAGCGGTACTTCAGCTTTTGGTGTGCCGTTGAAGGCACCATCTCGTAGGGGTTTATCGTTGTTCTTCCGAGAATTCCGTTGTAAGCGCCAAGGCTCTCGACGATCATGAAAGTGATGTCGACTTTCATTGCGTTCCATCCTTCTCCTATCACAGTGGGAAGGGTGATCATCCCCAGTGGATATGTAGCAGCTCGTGCAAAGCTTACTAACGGGAAATTTCCCGGCTTCAGGTCCTCTCTCTTCATTCCAAGCTGTTCGAGGACATTGACATGGAGGATGTCTGCCGAGCTTCCTCCGTCGACCAGGATTCTTTTGACATCGAACCCGTTGATTTCCATTGTTATTACTAACGCGTCATCATGCGGGTAGACGATGTGTGCCATGTCCTTTCTCGAGAATCCTATCACGGGGTCCTCCTCTTCCGATTTCTTTCTTTTGCCATACTTGGGGAGTGTGCTTGCCTGCGCAGCGTATACATCTCTTGTGTTGGAGACTTGTCCTCCTGCAGCTGGACCACCATGAATGACATTAATAACTCCCCTCTTTTTAGGAGGGGGGTTGTCATTGGTCTTCTCTTTTCCTTTCTCCTTTGGCGTGAATTTTCTTTTCACCTTCTCAATCTTTCCCCCCTGGTCGACGTAGTGCTTAAGTCCGCCTTCTTGTATGATTCGATTGATTTGGAACTTAAGGCTTCTACAGTCGTTAGTTTCATGGCCGTTGACTTCGTGGCTTTCACACCACTTGTCTTGCTCTTTCCCTAGCTGGCCCTTTCTGAAACTGAATGGCTCTTTCCATAGGTTTTGCTCTTTCATTTCTTTCAGTATGACACTCAGGGGAGCGTTCAAAGGGATTAGCTCAATGGTGTTGACGTCTGGATTTTTGTCTTCTTCAATGTTGAATGTTCTCTTCTGGGGCGGAGTCCACTGTTTTTGTTGGGGGGTTTGGTTCTGCTTCAGGGGGCCTGGCTTACTCTCATCTTTCTTGTTGCCGGGCTTAACCCACTTGTCCCGGGCTGTCATCTTGTAGTGCTCAGCATCAATGTACTCTTTTACTCTTGCCACGAGTTCTTCCATTGTTTCCACCGGCCTTGTAGAAAGCTTTTGGCCCAAGTCGTACCCGTGCCTACCCAGGTTTCTGACAAAGGCATGGATGATTTCTATCTCTGCGATGTTCGTTTGAATTTCCGAGATGTTTTGATTAAACCGGATGTAGTAGCTTGCGAGGGACTCATTCCACTCCTGCTTGACGTCATCCAAGGCATTTGATCCTTTGATGATCGAACGTTCTCCCATGTAACGGTGGATGAACTTTTCTTTGAGGGACTGCCATGAGTCTATTCTCTTCTTTGGCAGGGAGAAGAGCCAGTGTGCTGCTGGTCCGCCTAATGTTTGGGGGAATGTCATGGCTATGTGGTGAGGGTTGTCTGTCCTCCCCAAAAGCATTGCTTCATGCTGCTGCACATGCTCTATCGGGTCTCCCTTGCCTCGGTACTTTTCCGGCCTTAGATTATACAGTGCGTCTGGGACGCGACTGTACACCAGCTCGTCAGTGAAAGGGTGGGATGTGGTGTCCACCAATGTGTTCATCCCTCTCATTTTCCTTTGCTTTATCTTCTTTTCAATCAGCTTTTCAAGCATCTCCTCCGTCAACCCGGTGACTGGGTTACCCTGATTTGGGGGGCATGCTTCTTGTCCCATGCTTGCGCCTTGTTGGGGAAATTGCGCCTGCGTCGGGTTGTACTGAGAATATCCACCTTGATATCCCTGGAATGTCTGAGACGGCTGCCTCCAGGCTCCTTCATTGAATGGCCCTGCTTGGTAGGGTGTTTGGGAGTGCGAGAGCTCCTGTCTTGTCCCTTGTTGGGGGAACTGCCTGCTTTGCTGTGCATTCCCGTGAAAGGTCGGGGTTTTTGAGATTGTAGGGCCTCTCTGCTGAGGTGCATTCATTGGAGGCGCCTGCCTTGGTGGCGGGGGCATATTTGCTTGTTGCGCGGGAGGGGGCGGTGGCGCCTCGTATCCTTGGTTGCGCAGGGCCTCTCTCAGATGAAGCAGCTGTTCGAGTGCCGCCATCATTTCTGGGGTGACTGCAGGCGCAGCCTGTGCCCCTGGTGCCTGATTGTATGCCCCAGCATTTGGCATTCCGTATGGTTGCTCCTGCGTGTTGAAGGTTTGATGGGCGAAGCCTGGAGGAGCGTCGGTTTGCTGTGTGCCCCCTTGCGCATTACTCCGAGAGTGTACGCTTCTTTTTGGCATAGACGAGGCGACTGAGGCCTCGCTTTGGCTCTGCGGGGGGTCTCTCTGCGGAGGAGGTCTCATGCTTGACTCCGGGGCCGGAGTTTTCCTTGGACGTCCTGGTCCTCTTTTCTTCGTCTTAGTCGGCGGTGGCTGCTCGTTGCTTGCCATGCTTTTGGTCTTGTGGGTGATCCACGGACGGCGCCAAGTGTTTCGACCAAGTTAACGCGGGTTGTCTGCTGAGTAACTTGTCGATGTCTTCAGGTTGGGTGCGAGTTTGTTAGGGCCAAGTTCGTCTCCTAGGGTCGTGCACGGGCCTTTGGCTTCGTCTTCAAAATCGCACTAAGTCCTTCGGGCTCTCTCGCTGACTATCCGTCCGTACCTGCAAGAGGAGCATTACCGAGCAACTCTCGTGGAGAGGGGGGGGGGTGCTTGGTGCGCTCACTCCGACGATCAACATTAGACAGTTCTAGAGAGAGAAAGTTTAGAGAGAGGTCAGAGCTTTTCTCAATTCTCACCCAAAAGTGACTTGAAAATGTTTACCCCCAAGGTGGCTATTTATAGGCAACCTTGGACCGTAAGCCGGTTTTGACCCGGTTCAATGTGGAAATGTGAACCGGGATGCAGGGGAGAGCTTTGGGAAGAGGACTCTGACGCGCGTCTCAGGCGGCTGTCACGAGCGGGACGCGCGCGCCTTGTAACGGGGGGTCCCCGACGTATAGGAGTTAGTTGAAAATCGGGTCTCCGTATACATCCAGGACAAAAAGGGGGGGGGTGTGCGCGACACCCCCGGGGTGCAAAGCTTACCCGGAATTCCGGGTAAGCCTAGGCTTGCCCGGAATTCCGGGTAAGCCCCCCGGGGGTGCCGGGCAAGTTTGCGACTTGCCCGGTTTCCCCGGGTTAGCTCAAAATCGGGTTTTTCGTGGGTTTCGTGCATGTACGAGGTCCGAATAATTTAAAACCGAGCCCGAATCATGCGTATATCCATCAATATACATGTATGTGTGAAAATGTCGATCACTAAAGACCTTATATTGGAGTTTCGGTATCAATTTATATAGAAAATTTAGAATATGGAATTTTGACTATTAATTAACAACTAATAAGGATATACATGTATATATTATAGTATGGTAAATTAAATTTAAGTAATTTCCAAATTCAAAATTAGGAAAGATATATGTATATGATAATTTTGATTAGTATAAAACCTTGAATTGGAGTTCACTCGTACCTGAATCCGCACAAACATTTCAACCGTGGTCGGGTTGATAATAATCGTGAAAAGAGGAACAATTTTAGATTCATCTGTCTCCCTCCCCTATTTTCTTCGTCCAATATAAATATCACACAATGATCATTTATCTCCATCGTAACTGCTCTGTAAGTCGTCTTTTGAAGAAGCTCTCCAATATTTTTGGAGGTTTTCATGTGTGAATCTTTCTAATTTTGTAGTGGAATCTTAGTTTTTGTGATATTGCAGTGTATTTGATAACAAAGGTGATCGCCAAGCTCAAGGAAATCACTGGTCTGAGGCAACTGATCACAACATCCACAAGTTCATCGAGAAGAGGCATGAACAGTTGTCGAGCATTTCCAATTTGTCTCTGCACAAGCGTGTGATCGTCATAGTTGACAGTGTTGATGATTTGCTGGGTGCTATTGGATTTGTTTTATAATTAACCCAATTTGTAATAGTTAACGCTGTGTAATTAACCCATTTGTAACATTTTATATTTATTTATTTTCCTCATTTATTGTTATTTAATGAGAACTCAATAATAAAGAAGAAAGAAGGTTCTTTAATTTTATGAAAGAGAGGTTATTCTTTTTTGGAGTAACGGAGGAGACGTTTTCAGTTTCAGAAGGAAGGAAGTATACGATAAAAGAAAATTAAAATGCGTGGAGAAACATCACAAATTACAATTAGTGATGTGCGTGAATTACACGATCCAATAGAATTTTGTACTGCTTACAGTGTAACTAATTAGAAGCCTTATTACCTAAGATGTATCTAAATTATATAATATATAGATGTGTTATGCCAACATGAGAAAATGTTCATGTCAGACAAGCCTGGAGTTCAAGTGCTGTGTGGGTTAATTGAGCCAATGTTGACCTAGTCTTGGCTTCTTCTTTTTTTAATGAAATATACATTTTTCCATTATTAAACTATTCAATTATATTTACAATTTTTTCTTAATTTAATTATTTTAAAAATTGTATTTACTAAAAAAATTAAAAATTCTAAAATAATTCTCTTATTTTGATATTAAAAATTTTAGGTTGTATGCAAAATTTATTTTACATTATTTAAAAATTTTTTTAGCTATTTTCATATAAATAAGGGTAGACTATTGGAAAGACAATGCGAGGGGAAAATATCATTTTGAAATTCTACACAATTTTTTTTTTTTTCAAAAACATGTAATTACATCCAAACTATAAAAAAAAAAAATCGTGTTATACACAAAAAGATAACATAGTTCAGACATATTAAACTAAAAAAATCTGTTAGTTGTTATAGTTGAGTCGTTTCTAATTCGGCAAATTCATTGAGTACATTGTTAAGCAACATCCATCTATGCCTTTTAATGATCAAAATATAAGAGAAGTGTTAAATATAGAAATATTGTATATGCTATTTTCCATTCCTAGTTGTTTTTCTAATTTAGCTAGTTACCAAGTTTAGGCTAGTTACCAAGTTTAGCTTGATTGTTCATTATATATTGTAAGTTTTGATTAGTGAATAATATACAGAATTTACCATTCTAACATGGTATCAGAGCCAAGGTTGGCTAGTCTAGAATTTCTCCGGTCTGTCTTCTCTTGGTGGCAAATCTGATAGAATCTCTCCGGCGAACTCGTCATCGACGAAGCCGTATAACGCAGTCCTTCGCTATCGTCGCTGACTTGCCGATGTTGGGTTGTCTGTCCCGATTTCGGCTGGCAGATATCATCTGGTGATCTATTTGTATGCACCTGCCCTCATCGCTGTCGCCGGAATCGTTGCAACAGGAATCACTGCCGCCGGAATCGCTGCCGCCGGAATCGCTGTCGCCGGAATCACTGCTTGTCTGCGCCGGACCACCGCTCTCAGATCGCCTCCCAATTGCCCACCGCAGGAACTCGTCACTGTCACTTCCACCCGGAGCTGACCAAAAACGCTACTCCATCTTTGCACAGTTGAATGAACTCAATCAGAAATCAAAAGCTCCTTGGTCTCTTCGATCGGTAAAACAGAAGATATCTTGAGTGAATGGCGACGCTGTCACTTGCCCTGCTCGCCGCTGCTCTCACTGGTTAGGTTTTATTTAATTTGGCTGTTTCCGGTTCATTCCGCTGCTCGATCCGGTCCGGTTTGCTAGATCCATCCGGTCCTGGTTGTTAAATATCTGGTTTGGTCTGTTGCTGATTATCTGACCGGTTCGACCTATTGCTGATTCTCTGACCGGTTCTGTGCTGGTGTTGACCGGTTCTGTGCTGGTGTTGACCATTTATGTGTTGCTGTTTTATTTCTGATCCAATTTAAATTGCTGCTGTCTGATTTTGGCTAACTCCATTGGTGGTATATGCTTATTGTTATGGAGAACTCAACATTTGTGGCAAAATCTTGCATGGGTGTCGCTCGTCACTCAAGTGTTGATCAATCAGTTGACAAATCGGATGAAATTGCTGCAATTGTTCAGCAACTTGCTCAGCTAGGTTTTTCTCGTGTCAATAGGGCACCTCAGTTTCAGGTTCCGAGGGCTATTATCGCCCCCACAGGTATGACTTCCAACTGTTTATTAGCATCAAAATTGTGGATTGTTGATTCAGGTGCTACTGATCACATGACTGGTAACAAAAGTTTACTGTCAAGACTTACCACCACCTCACAACCACCCGTCCAAATAGCCAATGGTAGTACCTGTCATATAGAAGGAATAGGATCCGTCCAAATTTCACCAAATATGCCATTATCATCTGTCTTATACGTTCCTTCTTTTCCTGAAAATCTCTTGTCTGTGAGCAAATTAATAGAACAATTATATTGCTCAGTTACTTTCACTCCAACTAAATGCGTTTTTCAGGAATTGGGGACTAACAAGTTGATTGGAACTGCATATAAGCACATCGGTCTGTATTACATGGAGAGCTCGCCTCAACGAGTTGCGTACATGAGCACTAGTAGTGCTGAGGAGGTTCATTATCAGTTGGGGCATCCATCTCTACAGGTTCTAAAAACTCTTTGTCCTGAATTCTGTTCAGTTTCTGAATTAGTTTGTGAGTCATGTATCCAGGGCAAGCATATCCGTGTTTCTCATCCACCTAAAATTACTCGTCGGTCTGTTGGCATCTTTGATTTAGTGCATTCAGATGTATGGGGTCCTTGCCCAGTTACATCTATCTCGGATTTCCGTTACTTCGTCACTTTTGTGGATGATTTCTCTCGTGCAACTTGGATGTTTGTTATCAAATCTAGACAAGAGGTGTTTGCAAAATTTAAGACGTTTTGTTCTTATGTGAAAAATCAATTTGGCACTACCATTAAAACACTTCGTAGTGACAATGCAAAAGAATATTTCGCAAAAGAATTTGTTCAATATATGAGTAATAATGGCATCATCCATGAATCATCTTGTGCGTATACACCTCAACAAAATGTAGTGGCTGAACGAAAGAACAGACACATACTTGATGTGGCTCGCACTATGATGATACATGGTCATGTTCCTCATCGTTTCTGGGTCGTTTCTGGGCTGATGCAGTTCTAACTGCATGTTATCTAATAAATCGTATGTCATCTTCTGTTCTTGATGGTGCAATACCTTATAATGTCCTATTTCCGTCTGCACCTTTGTTCCCGGTTTCACCAAAAATCTTTGGTTGTACTTGTTATGTGTACGACAATCGACCAGGCCGTACAAAACTTGATCCAAAGTCTGTTCGTTGTATTTTTGTTGGCTATTCTGGAACTCAGAAAGGTTATCGTTGTTATAGCCCCACTCTTAGAAAATACTTTGTCTCATCCGATGTTGTTTTTATGGAGTCTGTACCGTTTTTTCTTAAATATAAACCAAACTTGTCCAAAAATTCTCCACCCATCATGAATTTTCTAACATATCCTGAAATTCAAGTCCGCTCTTCTTCACTCGAGACTGATAATGCACCTCCTACGCCTCCTATTACTCAGGTATATACTCGAAGGGATAAGTCTTTTCCCAATAATACTAACTCTGTTCAGACCATGCTGAACCATGAGACTCGTGCATCCCCCGTTCCAAACATTGAACCCCCACCTGATTCTCCATCATCTCTTACACAACCAGTTGATCCCACACCAGCTCCCAGAAATGAATCTACCTCTGATATTGACCTTCCCATTGCCCTTCGAAAAAGCTCCCGTCATTGCCCCAGTACCAGATATCCCTTAGATAGCTTCTGTTCATATGCATCCCTATCTACAGATCACCTTGCCTTTAAAACAAATCTTAGTTACTCTGTTCCTAGAAATGTGTCTGAAGCCTTGGCCAATCCAGGGTGGTTTAGTGCTATGCAGGAGGAAATGTCAGCTCTTTGGAAAAATCAGACATGGGATCTATGTCCTCTTCCTCCTGGCAAAAAGGCGGTCGGTTGTAAATGGGTCTTCACGATAAAGGTTCATCCTGATGGGTCGCTGCATCGACTCAAGGCCCGCTTGGTTGCGAAGGGATATTCTCAAGAATATGGCATTGATTATGATGAGACATTTTCTCCAGTTGCTAAGATGGCGTCTGTTCGCATCTGTCTCTCTCTGGCAGCCATCCGTCATTGGCCACTACACCAACTGGATGTCAAGAATGCATTTCTCAATGGCATTCTTGAGGAGGAGGTTTACATGACTCAGCCACCTGGATTTGTTGTTCAGGAGGAGTCATCCAAGGTCTGCCGTCTGCGCAAGTCCCTATATGGTCCGAAGCAATCCCCCCGAGCTTGGTTTGGACGGTTCTCCCACGTACTTTATCAATTTGGCATGACTAGGAGTGCTAATGATCATTCAGTTTTCTACAGGCACTTAAAAAAGAAGACCGTCATTCTAGTTGTGTATGTTGATGATCTGATTATTACCGGTGATGATGACGAAGGGATTTCGGCATTGAAGAAATTCTTGAGTGTGCAATTTCAGATAACGGACCTTGGTAAGCTCAAGTACTTTCTTGGGATAGAGGTATCACGATCTCCTGGGAAGATACTTATTTGTCAGAGGAAGTATGTCATTGATATGTTGTCTGCGTGTGGGTTACTTGGGTGCAAGCCTGTTGACTCACCTATGGTTCCTGAGGCCAAGCTCCGGCCTGATGATGGGGAACCTCTACATGATCCTGAAAAGTATCGAAGACTGGTCGGGAAGCTGAATTATCTAACGGTTACTCGACCAGATATCTCTTATCCAGTGAGTGTTGTGAGTCAATTCATGTCAGCTCCGCACACAACACACTGGGATGCGGCAGTTCGGATCCTTAGATACCTTAAAGGATCCCCAGGTAAAGGACTTGTATATTCTGATCAGGGACATAGTAGAATCGCAGCGTTCACTGATGCTGATTGGGCGGGGTGTCCTACTACTCGGAGGTCCACCACTGGGTATTGTGTCTTCTTTGGTGGGAACCTTATATCGTGGAAGAGTAAGAAGCAGACAGTTGTATCTCGATCTAGTGCGGAGTCGGAATACCGTGCAATGGCAAACACATCATGCGAGCTCATTTGGACGAAACGCTTACTCAGCGAACTAGGTATTCGTCATGACGGTCTAATGAGACTACATTGTGATAATGAATCTGCCATGCATATTGCCAAGAACCAAGTCTTCCATGAGAGGACGAATCACATTGAGGTGGATTGTCATTTTGTTCGAGACCTTGTTGTGGGAACATTCTCTAGCCCTCCATACATTCAACTCATTCCCGTTCGAACAGATTTCCAGCTTGCAGACATTTTAACTAAGCCCCTCCGCAAAACGTCAATTAATGATCTATGTGACAAGTTGGGCATGCTAGATATATATTCTCCAACTTGAGGAGGAGTGTTAAATATAGAAATCTTGTATATGCTATTTTCCATTCCTAGTTGTTTTCCTAATTTAGCTAGTTACCAAGTTTAGGCTAGTTACCAAGTTTAGCTTGATTGTTCATTATATATTGTAAGTTTTGATTAGTGAATAATATACAGAATTTACCATTCTAACAAGAAGCAAAGAGCACTACAAATGAGTCAGACAAAGTTGGCATAAGACATGATAATATGATCATCTCTTTCAAATAGTGAAAACCATGACATGATATACGTCGTACAAAAACAAATTTTACTACCCAAAGACCTGTTCCCCGTCCTAATAAGTCCGAGCGTCATACAACGTAGCAATGGAATTTCTATGTTTTTCATTTATCTGTTTCAAGGTTTAATTAAGGATGATGTTCGATTCTTTGAGAATCGTGAACGGTGATATGCAAATGATTCAAATCCATACTAAATGGCCAATTGAGCACGAGTCTTAAAAAATTATCTCTAAGCATGTTGATGTAGTTTCTGTATAGTGAAAACACTTTCTTTACCTTATCTCGGATGTTGTGGAATAAATTACCATCATCCGCGTACAATTTTTTTCTAAGTATAAACTTATTATATACACCATAATAGGAATACTCTCATGTGTACTTATTATGTGTACTCTTATTATAGATAATTGATTCCTATTGTAATTCATGTACAAAATTTATGAAATTACATCCAGTATTTCTCCTCAAAGAGGAAATGTCAACGCATTGTGCAACCATCTATAATGTCGTTGGTTTATATTACCCCTCACTATATATATATATATAGTCAGTGGGTTACTTAAAAGTTGATAACTAAGAATCTTAGTAGCATCATCAACATATATATACATTATTAAGAGGTTGGCTTGCCTTTGTGCATTAGTTAATTAGTGAAGCTAACATTTGAATTAAGATGATACTTTGGGCCCCGGAGAAGTTACTTGAATAAATATACTTGTGGGAAGCCATCACATTGATAGTATAAAGCGTTGGTGAAGTGAAACAGATGAGATGTCAGAGTTACGGTATTATGCAAGGTTAAAATGGCTGTGCCATTTTGTTGAGCATTTTCAAGACATGGTGAAGTAATAGGTTTAGTATAAATATTCTTCAATAAAAGCCCTAAAAATCCAGGTACTCCTTCATCGGGCCATATATAGGCTCCGTTTTTACGCTAAAACCTCTAGGTACTCATATAATTTAAGCAATTAACGAGATTATATATAGGAGCATTGGATCTACAAGCGGTGTAATGCATGAGTCGGTTTAGCAATTTTACAAGTTTAGTAAGAATATGTACCTTTTGAACAAGATGATGAAGGTGAACAAGAACATGGCTATTGTGATTTATGCAGGAATGTGACGATGGGTTTCATGAAGTGAATAGGGTGGAGATGTCTGTTTGGTGTTTACCATTTGGGTATGAAAAGGTTCAATGGAACGTTAAGAAATCTAACTAAGGCGGGAGATTAGTTGGTTAGGGGCAAATTAGGATATCTATAATTTTGTGAGGACACTTCTCATGTGAGGACAATTTCAAATTTGTAGATTTTTATTTATGTAATAGATATATATGTGTTGTATAAAAAAGCCTAGCCCAAAAGTGAATAATAATAGTTTGATGTTGTTATTTTATTTGCCCCACAATAGATAACTTCATATTGTTTCTTGTGCATGATTATCAATCAGCTCTATACATTATTAAAGGCATAAGGATTAGAAAGCGAAATCCAATATTAAAGGTTATTTAATTAGGGTTTAGAAATCAAAGCTTCAATCTTAGTATACTAAGTTATCTTTCTTATATACCAGAAATATTTGAACCTAAGTCTACTTCCAGCTTATGAGCTAGCTCATTGTTAGCCGATTAATATAGAGAGGGTGGTGAGATGGATTCATTTTATCTATTAAATTCATGAAATGAATTCACTTTATGTATTAAAATCGTATAAAACGCTTAGTCATTTGAGTTATACATATGAAACGGAAGAAGTATGTTTTTTATTATTAAAATATAAAGAATAGATAGAGATGAAACTTATCAACCAATGAGAATTTGTGTTGATGACATGGTAAAAGATTACCAATTGAAAACCTAAGTGTACCTAAATTATATAATATATAGATAGATACATTATTGTGATTTGAAACATCATATATATTACACAGTTTTACATGATAATATAGTTTGGACTGTTTTATACTTTCATTTAACATTATATTTAGTTGAAGCATCATGTATATTACACAGTTTTACATGATAATATATTTAGGTTGGACTTTTTTATACTTTCATTTAACATTAAATTTAGTTGAAGCATCATGTATATTACACAATTTTACATGATAATATAGTTTGGACTTTTTTATACTTTCATTTAACATTATATTTAGTTGAAGCATCATGTATATTACACAGTTTTACATGATAATATAGTTTGAACTTTTTTATACTTTCATTAACATTATATTTAGTTGAAGCATCATGTATATTACACAGTTTTACATGATAATATATTTAGGTTGGACTTTTTTATACTTTCATTTAACATTATATTTAGTTGAAGCATCATGTATATTACACAGTTTCACATGATAATATAGTTTGGACTTTTTTATACTTTCATTTAACATTATATTTAGTTTGATTTTGAATTACATTTATTTAGTGTGAAATTATAAGTAATTTATTTAACTTATAATTTTATATGTAATCATTAATATAAAATATTATATTGTAGTGTTTCGTTGTTTCGCAATGTGTCAAATAATATTACAAACATTATAATGTAAGCTTTTAATTTATTTGCGAGTTGTTCATATCTAAATAAAAATTAAAAACACAACACAACATAAAAATAAAAATAAAATATAATGGAAGTAAGTTATCAATTTACAAACATACCCCGTGCTTTGTGTTCGTATTTTTTCTTAATATATTATACGCTAATCAGGTTTCTCAAGGCCGATAAGTTAGTTTGAATCATTGAATGAACACATTAGGCATTATTGCAAAAAGGAAAAACCTAATTTTATATCAATCATAACATGTACAATAATTTAATAGAGGAATACTTTTGACCATTTTCGCAAGAGTTACATTCTTGATTTGCATGACCAAGCAATTCTCATGATATATATTGAACGGAAAATTCATTTGTAGTTTTATATTCATCTTAATCTTAATTGCACTAAAGTTTGTTTAAGAATCAATTAAGCTTTTAAACCCAAAAAAATAATAATAATAACGAAGACTTGATCTATTATTGTAGGCCTTGCTTGGGTCTAAGCCAAACTAGGGTCACCTATCTGAGTAAGGTGGAATATAGTTACAGAAGATGAAGATCTTGAAGAAGGGTGGGAGCAGTGTGGACCGGGTAACAGACCGGTTCTCGGTTCGAACAGGTTTGAATCCGGTCTGATTGTTCTGATCTGGAAACAGCATAATACAATATAAAATTCTACCCCACATTCTCTGAGTGAGAAAAAAAAACAAATAGAAAAAGAATTTTTCAACTAAAGGCCCAGGCCCACCAATGGAAAAGATAAATTTTCCCAAGTACCTTCTCTGTAAGAGGGAAATAGAGAATTTACCCTCTCCTTAGAGCACTAGTCTTAGTTTTCAGTTGTAAATTTATCACTGTAAAAAGTTTCTAGTTTCATTTACTATTGGTTCCCACTATTAATGATTAAATAGAAACTTAGCATTCCAATGGAAGTTGCTAGTTCCAATATGGGAGTTCCTAGTTCCAAGAACAGGGCGCCACTAGGCGTTATTGAACATACAAATATTACTGTTTTGCCATTATCGAGTGAATAGTGAAGTGAGACAGTTCCTACTAGTAGGAACTTCCACGTTACTATTCATGTCGGTTCCTACTTTTTAATATTATTTTATTCAATTGTTTTGATTCTCTATTTGATAGTATATATATATGGTACGGTAAGCATGATAATGACACGAGCCTTAATAAGTCATTTTTAATATTAAGTAAGTTAAAAAATTACACCAACCAAAATTACTATTATTTAACCTCACATCAATTTTAGAGTTTCATACTCACGTAGACTCTAAATTTTGAAATAGTATAGAATTCTATATTATTAAATGTGAAATAATTTTTTTACTAAAATATTATATTATTTTTATGCATATATATTTTTATATAATTTACTTATTATATGGAAGAAGAATATTTTGTTACTGTTCATGTCCGTGCCAACTTTTTAAATATATTTTATTCAATTATTTTGCTTATCTCTTTAAATATATATATATATATATATATATATATATATATATATAATAATTCTTCCACACTAAGTCCGATAATGACATGAGCCGTAATCGGTCATTTTTAATATTAAGTAAGTTAAATAACGATACGAAAAATAATTATCACTTTTAAACTTCGAATCAGTTTTAGAGCTTATTGACTCAATTTGTTTATATTTATGTTGGATTTCTAAGGGATAAATAATACGGATCATAACCACAGGTACATGCTAGGTAAACTAATTAAGCAGCAGAAGAGTGCACATACCTATTATGCGATTATGCAATCTGTAGCCCAATGACGTCATGAGGGATTTCACGATCTAACGGACGGTGTCTTGCGGGAACTCTGGTTAAGGAGCAATTCGCAAGCAATGGTCTCCACAGCAAAGCCTCTTCAATCCGGTTGTTTGATGGATCTCCGGGGTGAATTGATTGACACAATTCGGCACCTACTCTATGGTGAAGGAGGTTCGGCCGAACCCTTTGAGAAAGGGGAAGATGAGATTTCTTTTCGGACAACTAAAGGGAGAGAGTGACCAACCCCAAGAAATCCCTAACACCTCCTATTAATAAGAGGAGGTGAACAAAACCCACCTAAGGCTTAATCCATATTTCGGCCAAACCCTATAGTCTGATTGGGCCGGCCCTCTTGGGCCGTGTATGGCCCATGGGAATTTCGGCTTGACCCGAGATCCCTTATTTGCCATACCCCAGATTAGACTTAGCATGTTGAGCGAAAGGATATACTAAACTCCACAGAGTGGACTTTGATGAGACATACTCACCGACTGTGTGTTACACCACGGTTCGGGTTATCTTGGCCCTGGTTGCAAGCCTCGATCTCGAGCTGCACCAAATGGATGTTAAGACCGCCTTCCTTTATGGGAACTTGGAGGAAGAGTTCTACATGGAGCAACCAGAGGGTTTCATATCCCGTGAAAACGAACGTAAAGTTTGTAAAATCCAAAGGTCGATCTATGGTCTTAAACAATCGTCTCGACAATTGTACCGCAGGTTCCACGAAGAAATCATTGGCAACATATTCATGAATCTTCACGAGGATCCTTGAGTTTACACAAAGACCTCTAAGTCTAAGTATGTTAACTTGACGGTATACGTCGATGACATACTCATTGACGCAAACGATGTGAGTTATTTGAATGAATCAAAGTCCTGGTTAACATCTGTATTTGAGATGAAAGACATGGGAGAAGCCACGTACATCCTGGGCATTAAGATTGTTAGGGATCAGGATGCTCGTAAACTATGTCTTTCTTAAGAAGCACATATCAACAAATTGTTGAGAAGGTTCAGTCTCTATGATGCTAAACCTGTGGATACGCCGGTTGTGTTTAGGAGTGCGCTGTCAAAGCGTGAGAGCCCAAAAGACCAGCCTGAGCGTGAACAGATGAAAAGTGCAGAGTACTTCAGTATGGTAGGAAGTCTGATGTACGCCAAGCAATGCACTCGTCCAGACATCTATTACGCCGTGGGCTTAGTAGCACGTTTCCAATCAGACCCTGGTTATCAACATTTACGGGCCGTGAAACGAATTATTCGATATCTGAAAGGTACGGCTGAATACGACTGTGCTATGAGGGAAATAAGCTTGAATTGACTGGGTACAGTGATTCCGACCATGGTGGTGATCTGGATAATCGTAAATCCACCTCAAGAGGAGTATTTCTCCTTGCTAATGCCACCACTTCATGAATGAGCATGAAGCAATCCTGTGTCGCGCTGTCTATGATGGAATCCGAATCCGTAGATCTTTCAAAGAATGCATAGCCAAATGTCTGGCTAAAGAGACTCTTGACTGCCCTGCTTGACGTTGAGGACGGGAGTAAGCCTTTGCGCATTTACTCTGACAGACAAGCAGCAATATGGGCAGTTGAGAATCCTAAGTTCCATAGTAGGCCGAAACACATTGATGTAAATACAACTATGCGAAGATTATGGTAGAAGACAAGCTGATCACAATTGAATACATGCCCTCTGAGAGTATGGTGGCAGACCCATTGATAAAACCTCTACGCAGGGATATTTTCGAAAAGCACGTCAAAATGCTTGGAATGCGTAGGGTTTAGAAGGCTTGTAATGTGTAAGTAAAATTTTTTAAATTTTGAAGTAATATTTGAATGAAATAATTTCAATTTGAGTTTATGATTTTACGACGCCATAATGACTAAATTACATCGGATGCACGGTCTATAAACTAGTCGTAGGAGTGTAAAAACTCCAACAAAATATGTCGAATGTGGACCTTGCCTCGTCACACAGGCACGGTCGTCTTGATGGAGGGGAAACCTCAGCCATGTCAAGACCGGCTAAGAACCATGGTATTTCGAAAGTTATACATGGTTAAGCAAAACGATCATTTGGTTTCGGGGTTACACGATATGATCACTGTTTTGTGGACCGCCGTAATGAACTCTGTTCGTCAATCACCACATTCTGGGCTAGATGAGAATCTACGATAACATATGACATCTCCCATTCCTGAAAATATGTAAGCTCAGGTTATGCTATCCACGCGCCTCTTCATACTGCGTGTGCCACGTCCGACCACGGGGTCAGACTCAGTTGTGCTAGATGGAATCTTCCGAGATTCTTATGGGCGCAAGCTTCTTCACATTGAGTGTGTGACTGATCCCGGGTTCTTACTGAAGGAGCACCCGAAGTATCCTTACCACTCTGAACTCATATCTAAGGTTGGGCTCAATGTTCGCGTCTTGGCGTACGAGCGCAATGCTGAACAAAAAGGCCAAGTGACCACATTTTGGAAACCGGTTGAGCTTGACTAAGGATATAAGGAATGAGGATGGTCATGTACACCTGTAATTCTTCGACTATTGTATTCACTAGGTGGCTATCAACTGGATAGTAGTTGAAGGTTGTGAATACTTGTATGGATACCTTGGATAAGTGTTCCTATAGGGAAACTAGGCAATTGGAGAACAACAGTTGATCAAGGATACAACGCGGCACAAAGATGAAACAAGTTGGGAATCAACGGTCCGCGGACGCAACAACACTCTTAACCGATCAGTTGCACGATGTCTGTTGTGTCTTTCGGTCTCACGGTAAACCTCGTATGAAAAATTTGGGAACTGGATTGGATCGAAGAATAAATGTTGGTGTGTTGGTCGACAACATTTTAACAGGCACCCTCTCATTCCGGCGAATAGGAGCTGTTGGCATATGGTGAATCGGCCGCCGTAATAGGAGCCCTTTAATATAAGCCCAACATCCTAAGTATAATTGGGTAATTTCACTTTAGGGATTTTGGGCTAGGCCTAAATCCAATTGACATGAGAGGCCCAAAATTTGGCTTCCCTAATTATACATGGCCGGCCGAAGATATGGATTAATTCCCTAGGTGGGTTTTAACCCACCACCTCTTATAAATACAGAGTGTTAGAGATTTCTTTAAGGTTAATCACTTTATCAATTTAGGTTGAGACAAAAGAAATCTCTCTCCCTTTTATTAAGAGGATCGACCGAAACTACCACTACACAAGGAGGTGCCGAATTGCTTCAAGCAATTACCCCGGATATCCATCCCAATGACCGGATTCAAAAGAGGCTATGCCGTGGAGACTATTGCCTGTACATTGCTCCTTCACAATAGTTCCTACAGAACCCGTCCGGTAGATCGTGAATTCCCCGTGACTCTCCTAGACTACGGAAAGCAATATTGGTATGTGCCTTCTTTCCGCTGCGTAATTTGTTACATATCATGTACCATGCGGTTTTTGTTTCCGTAGTTATCATCCCCTAATTCCAACACTACTTGTCACCTGCTAATACACCATCGTCCCTCTCAGCCAATTACAAAAGAGCGTCACCTCTAAAAGTAAGCCAATCCGAGCAAAGCAGCCGCCATAAAAGTCGGTACAGCTCATACCTATAAATACTCCAATACATTTATATGCACGATAATTTATTTTTCTCACAAATCCATTACTGACTTATGCTTCAAAGTGGGATCATGGGAAAATCCCCACTGTTAAGTTCTGCGTATCGGGTTGACAAGTCGTCGATCCGAATGGCCAACTCACGGGTAGACTCCTTTCCTTTGCGATCCGACGATCTGTTTTCGCAATCTGTTTCCTCACGCCTTCTCCGCGATCCTTCTTCCCGCAGACCTGCACGAGGGGTAAGCCGGGGGTGGTTCCGGCGAACCCCTCCGATGCTTAAATGAGATCAACGTAGAGAGAAGGGAGAGCTCAAATCATGCAAGTGTATCAACCACTTAGTACATGAATAGTGGTGAGGTTCTATTTACAGGCTCAAAGGAGATTAAGATGGTTAATGACACCGTTAACTCCTAAACGAGCTCAGTTAGCAAGTAACATAGGGATTAAGCTCTTAATAAGCATGGAGAAGGTTCGTGATATTTTCTAAGTGTCGGACTTGCAAAATGATGGTCGGGTCGTCACGAGGGACGGTTTGAAAGACAATTTTCCGGACGTCGCGCACACCCCTTGGGCGGGAATATCCCGTGTCGGAGGGATGTCGGGACCTTCGAGGTCATACGGGAAGTCCGACCCTAGAGGTTTGAGGTCGGACCTAGCGAAGTGTCCGGGCGGGCATTTTTTCACTCGTTCTGGCTATTTCTCCACAGGTGATTGTTCGGGTCAAAGTTTCGATTTAAAATCTTCTGCGGGGTAATTAAAATAATGCAATCCGAATGAAAACGGGTCTAAATTGAGCGTATATCCATCATGTGCCCCCGATTCAACCAATGGCTTAACCCTTGATTGACTCTATTTTACGATAGGATGACGCGCTTAATTTAAGCCCGTGATTTTACCTCTTGATGAGTCCGTCACGTGTTCATAATCATACTGCCGCGTCTCATCCTCATTTCTCGAGACAAGAAAAATTTAAGCATTAGCACAGACATGTATATATCCCAACATGTATCAGATAAATGCGAGTATGGTAAAAATCATGTTCCCTTATCTTATCGCTTAAAAATGTAAGTAAGAGTGGGGATATAACAGAATCATTATTACGGATAAAATGAATATCTAACTCATGTCGGTATGTATGTACGGGATGATTCTGTATGCAAAAAATATACTAATCATATGAATTTTTTTTAAGTATGGGATGGATGATGAATGGATTATGGAAATACTAACATGGGTAGAGATGTAGCTAACCATAGTTAAAAATGAATAAAGTTGTTATCTTTTAAATGCTATCCCTTGTATTTTCTTACTTGGAAATGGACGGTGATTATTAAAGGATTTCAAGAAAACCGTAGTCTATTCCATTATAAAAAGGGGAAAAGGGTTACCTCATTTTTGTGATCATCGTCCTCCTTCCAACTTTTCCTCAATCGGTCGAGTCGTTTACTCAATTCTGCCTTCTTGGAGGTGTCTTGGTTCCTCCGCTGATTTGTGTGGATGATTGTTTTTCCCGAAAGTAATTCAGTTTGTTAGTCTCCTGACTGTTTCTGTATCGTGTGCGCGCATGTAGGATATCTTTTGATGTCTGACATCTTCTCTTGGTCATTGCGGATTTTCCATCTTGAATGATTGCCCCCGAGTTTTGGTAATCTTTCGATCTTGAATGATTTCCTCTTCTTCATTTTCCCTTTTTACTTCTTTCATACTAAGCTTTTTGTTGTTTTCCTGTTTGCTGTTGTCTTTCGGGGCGGACGTTTTTAGTGTCGGGACGCGCTCCTATAGTTGACGAACTCTTTGGGGGGCCGATGGTGGGAGGATCCTTGATGAGGGAGAAGTCTGATTTCGGGACTGGACCCTCGACTGTTCATGAAAAAGAGGTTGTTGCTACCAGAGTTCTTTCTCGTGGTGAGGAGAATTCGTGTGTTGGTGGAGGTGGGCTTCCTAATGTTACGTTACCATCGTCTCCTGCCCCATGTCGAGGGGACGTGTGCCGAATGTCAAGTCGGACTTAGCAGGTATGTTTTTAATATTGTATATGCCTTGTAGTTCTATATTTTTTTTAATTGGGTATTTCTGATGTAGGTAGGATCATACTTCCTAGGTTGTCTCGAAAGGACTTAGTTCATCCCCGCTGTGATGATGTTATTGGTTTTGATTGAGTTCCCTTTTCTTCTGGGGATCAGGGTCATTTTGACAACCGGTCTTCATTACTTGTTCCTGAGGTTCCGGTTTTACAAGCTGCTATTCCACCAAATGATCGTATGTTGCCTCCTAACCGACTGAGGGAATTTCGCGGGATAGTTGGCGGGGCCTTATCTAATTTTGCTTCTGTAATTATCTTCTTCGCTATTCTATCAAGTGTCGTATTACACTTGCTCCTCTTTTGATGCTTGTTTATTCTGGGTTAGAGTGTTTCCGATATGGGGAATTTGGCGACCTCTGTCATTGGGCTCTTGGAGGAGAATGAGTTACTTCAGGATGTACAAGTTCAGCTTGCTGCTAAATTTGTTGAGGCTTTGGAAGAGGGTCGTATCCTTGATGCCAAGTTTAGTGCTCTACAAGATCGTATTATTTATCTCAAGACTGAGATTGCAACCTTGCGTCTGCATGCTGCCTGTGATAAGGTCCTACGTGCTGCTGAATTGGTATCTTATGAGAATGTGTTTCGGGTGGAAGAAGAGATGTTTGCCATTGTTGAGTATAGGAATTCTCCTTCCTTTCATGCTGATCTTGAAGTTCGGTGCAATTCAACCAAACAAACTTTCGAGAAAATGATTGCTGAACGGATGTTTGCGGCTGTTCCCGATTTCCTTTTCACCAGCTTTGTGATCTTTCCAGCTACCTTGTTGAGTACGCTAATTCTCTAAAGGATCAACCTACCTTTTCTGAGTAATAGAATGCCTAGAATTTTGTCATATTCTTCTTGTCCTTGAGGTGGTGACTTGCAACTGATCGTGTTAGGATACATTGTTTCCGTTGTCGTATTCCCCTTTTCTTGTGTTTGATTATGTGTTGGTGTGTTTGTCTTCATGGTTGCCTTCCTTGTTCCGTATCATTCCTGCATTGGTAGTATAGACAACTTTTTATATATTACGTAACCTTACTTCTAAAAAAGAAGATTTTCTCAAGATGCGTTCTTGGGTACATTGTAAAGCATTTGTAGGATACACTCCTAGGGGCATTGAGTGAATATGCAAGACATGGTCCTGGAGGTATTTAAAATATTTACAAGATATGCTCTTGTCGGCGTTGAAAGCAAGTGCAAGATACACTCTTGAGATCATTGGAAGTGTTTACCATATTAAGTCTTTGGACGGTACAAAATATAAACATAGTGTATGAACTGCTTTCAAGATACGCTATTGTGGGCATCGAAAACTGTTCGCGAGATAGGCTCCCGGAAGGCACAGACCGCAGGATAGGCTCCTGGAAGGCGCATGGTGTAATTGCAGTGTATGAACTGCCTGCAAGATAAGCTCTTGTGGGCGTCGATAACTGTTCACAAGATAGGCTCCTGGAAGGCACAGATCGCTGGATAGGCTCCTGGAAGGCACATGTCGCAGGATAGGCTCCTGGAAGGCACAAATCGCAGGATAGGCTCCTGGAAGGCACAGATCGTAGGATAGGCTCCTGGAAGGCACAAGGTGTATTTGCAGTGTATGAACTGCTTTCAAGATACGCTCTTGTGGGCATCGAAAACTGTTCGCGGGATAGGCTCCGGGAAGGCACATATCGCATGATAGGCTTCTGGAAGGCGCAAGGTGTAATTGCAGTGTATGAAATGCCTTCAAGATACGCTCTTGTGGGCGTCAAAGGTGACATACCCTTTGTTGTCATATCTGAGTAAGGTTTGTTCAGTGAGTGCGTCATCTAAATCTTGTAAGCATTGGAATAAACTTTCATTTCACTTGGTGCATGCATGCATTATTTACAAAAAAGCATGCTGATGGAGTCCTAAGACATCCTTTTGGAACGAGTTTCTAGATGAATGAAATGAAAAACTAAGATAAGTCTTTATGAAAAGCTGGAGAGATAGATATGCTTCTGACGAAAGATAAATCCAAGGATATGGTTTTTGTTGTTGAGGGTGGCATCTCGATTACGCTCGTCTTCTTTGGAGGCTATGTAGTCATTGAGTTCCCCTTCTAGTAGAATGGTTAACACAAATGCTTGACTTGCCCTTATTCTCAAGAGTCATTTATTTGACTCTGTTATTAGGTTTAGACATGGAACTTCTTCAAGTGCTCCCCACTGAATGTGTTTGTCGAAATGTATCCATTTCCATCATCCAGGCGATATGCATTTATGTATGAGACTGATGCTATCTTGTATGGGCGCTCCCATTTTGGAAACATTTTTCTCACCTGATCAAGATGTGAGAACTCATTTCTTCTTAGGACCAATTCTCCCACATGGAATTTTCTTTCTCTGACTTGTCGGTTGTAGTATCTAGCTGATGCCAGACGCATCCTTGCTTGTGCTTCTTCGGAGTTCCATCTTTTATCATCCACTAGATCCAATTCTAGGAGTCTAGCCTTGTTGTTTTCATGTTCCTCGAAATAATTCGTTCTGAGTGACGCTACTGCCATCTCTGCTGGTTCCACTGCTTCCGTCCCGTATACCAAATCGAACGGTGTTTCTCTTGTTGATATCTTCGGTGTTGTTCGTACTGCCCATAAGACATTTTCTAATTCATCTACCCAACTTCCCTTGGTAGCATGCAATCTCTTTTTCTGACCATCCAGCACTATTTTGTTAGCTGATTCCACTTGTCTGTTTGTTTGGGGGTACTTCACTGATGCGAAGCGGTGTTCTATGTTTAACTATTTTCAATACCATTCCATTTTCTTGCTCTTGAATTGTGGACCATTATCACTTATCAAAATCTTTGGCACACCGTATCCTGAGACGATGTGTGACTTATTGAAGCTAATGATTTGGTTGTCCGTTGTTCTTCCCACCGCCTTGGTTCTTTCCATTTGGAGAAGTAGTGCATTGCTACTAGTATGAATGTTTTTTTCCCTTTTTTTTTGGTAAGGGGCCTATCAAATCGATCCCCCACTGGGCAAATGGCCATGCGCTTGATATTGAGCCGAGGTTGGCTGCAAGGGCAGTTATATTCCAGGAGTATCTTTGGCAGTGTTCGCATTTTTGTACCAATTCCTTCACCTCTTTGTTCATTGTTGGCCTATAGTATCCCAAATTGAAGACCTTTCAAACAATTGATCTTGCTCCCTCGTCACATCCACCCTATTTTATAGAGCTGGTTGTCCATCATTGAGCAATTTACAGCCAATCTCTCAATCTTGGTTGCTTCTACCTTGTCTTCTGGCAGTGTTCCTTCACTGATGTATCGACGCATTAAAGTCATCCAAGCCTCTCCTTCGTCTATAGTCAGAACTTCCAGTTTTTCTGTGATGGACAACCCCCTTTGTTCTACAAAATGAACTTCTTTCATTGGCTCTACCCCCAAAGCGAATTTGCCTAAGGCATCTGCCTCCTGATTTTGTTCTATTGGAACCGATTCAATTTCGAAGCTATCAAAACTTGTGATTAACTCTGTTGCCTGCTGCAGATATTTTTGCATGTTTTCAGATTTTTCTATGTAATTTCCTTTAACTTGATTTACGACTAGCTGGGAGTCGCACTTGATCTTGAGGTGTTTTACTCCTACCCCTTTAGCTATCCTTAGTCCTGTTATCAAAGCTTCATACTCCGCTTCATTGTTTGTTGCTTTGAAAGTTAGTGCCATGGCATAACGCATTGGGGCACCGTTGTCAGGTGGATACAAGAGGAGTCCAGCGCCTGATCCCCCAGCATTGAATGAACCACCAGTATGCATTTCCCATGTGTTCCTTTTCTGTTCTTCTTGATTTACTTCTGCTTGGGTCGTGATTGTTGTTGCATCAAGTTCATTGTCAGGATTTATTCCTGTGAATTCCACAATGAAATCTGCTAAAGCTTGTCCTTTGATGGCCGTTCGTGGAGCAAAATGAATGCGGAACTCACTTAGTTCTATTGCCCACTTTTTCAATCTCCCTGACGTGTCTGGCCTTTGCAAAAGGTGCTTCAATGGCTGATCTGTTAGCACTGTTATTTCGTGAGCGTGAAAATATGGTCTTAACTTCCGTGCCGATATGATCAGTGCGTAGACGTATTTTTCGATTTCCATGTAGTTTATCTCATACTTGGCCAACGTTTTGCTCACGAAGTAAACCGGTAGTTGTGCGTTATCCTCCTCTTTGATCAATACCGAACTTACCGCGACATTGCTTATGGATATGTAGAGGAAAAGGGGTTCCCCGGGAGTTGGTTTTGCCAAAAGGGGTAACGTCTTCAGATGCTGTTTTAATTGCTGGAAAGCGTCCTCACACCTTGGTGTCCATTCTAATTTTTTGTTGGCACGCAATACCTAGAAAAAAGGGAGTGCTCTATCTCCGATCTTTGCCAAAAATCTATTCAGCGCTGCCAATCTTCCATTTAGCTATTATACCTCTTTGTGTTTTGTAGGGGATTTAATTTCCTCTATTGCTTGTAGTTTTTCGGGATTCACCTCGATGCCTCTCTAACTCACCATGAACCCCAAGAATTTTCCTGATTGTACCCCAAAAGCACATTTTTTCGGATTCAGGCGGACTTGGTGCTTACGCATCCTTTCACAAGTTATGCATAGATCCTCGACATGATCGTTCTTCTTCCTATATTTTACGATCACATCGTCTACGTATGCATCCATCGTCTTTCCTATCATGTCTCCGAAGAGCTTGTTTACCATGCGCTGGTAAGTAGCCCCTGCATTTATGAGTCCAAATGGCATGACTCTATAATGGTGTCACTATCAGCATAAAATGCTGTGTGTGGGGCATCTTCTGCAGAAATTTTGATTACCCTGAGTATGCGTCCATGAAACTCATCAACTCGTGACCTGATGTTGTGTCGACCAGTTGGTCTATTCTGGGTAGAGGGTACGAGTCTTTTGGGCATGCCATGTTAAGATCTCGGTAATCTATGCACATTCTCCAGTTTCCGCTTGCCTTTCTTACCAATACTGGGTTTGCGACCCATGTTTGGAATATGATTTCCTTGATGAAGTTTTCTTTTAGCAACTTTTCCACCTATTTTTTAATGGCAATCTTTTTACTACCACCCATTGTTCTTATTTTCTGTGTTATTGGACGCTTCACTGGGTCTATGTAAAGCTTGTGGGATATTACCTCTTCTGCTATTCCTTGCATATCACTCGGTGACCATGCGAATAGCTCTTTGTATTCTCTCAGAATTGATGTTATTTGTGCCTCTTCTTCCTCTGTTAATAAGACCCCAAATTTCACCTTCCTTCCAGGTTCTTCAATTAGCACTTCTTTCAAATCCTCCATAGGCGCGGGTCTACCATGCTCTTCTCTTGGGTCTTCGTCTATTGAAAGGACCTCCTTTTCAACTTTGCCTTTTTTTCATGAGAGCTATTCTGCCACATTTCCTAGCGACCTTTTGATTACCCTTTACTTCACCAGTTCCCGCACTTGTAGGGAACTTCAATTTTTGGTGGATTGTTGATGGTACCATACCCGACTTGTTGATTGTGGTAACACCGAGGACTCCATTGTATTCATCCATGGTATCTACAACTAGGAAAAAAAATGTCAATCTTCAGTTGCTTCTGACCTATTCCTAGTGTTACAAGTAGTATTATTGCTCCTATCGGGTAACTTGGTTCTCCTAAGAATCCTCTGAGCAGAGAGTATACTGGTTACATGCCACTAGGTCGTACACCTAGAATGTTGATCACTTTTTTGTTCAAGATGCTACCTGAGCTTCCTCCTGGTAGATTATGGGGAGTAATCACTACAGATACTATAAACACGGTACATGCTAGTAATCGATTTTATGCAGCGAAAGATTCGCACATACTTCAAACGTAATCCATAGTCCCAAGATCCTGCAGCAAGGAGTTCACGATCCTCCGGTCAGTACCCATAGAGGTTCTGGTTAAGGAAGTCCTACGCGGTATATTCTCCACAACAAAGCCTCAGATCGATTCTTGGCAGGGACGGATCTCCGGAGTGTTTGCTCGAAGGCAAATTGGCACACCCTTGGTGTTTGAAGAGGTTCGGCCGAAGTGGTGATTTGGGGGAAGGGTTTTCTCTCAAATCACCACTAGAGAGGAGTTGTGATTTTTTTTAATAAAACCCCTAACACCCCATATATATAGGAGGAGTAAAGTGGACAAAAGTCCACTTTCCCCCTCACTAGTACTTCGGTCGACCTATGTATAAGGGAGGCCTAATTTTGGTCCTCTCATGTCAATTGGGATTTGGGTCTGGCCCAATGTCCTAATGTGACATATACCCAATTAACTTAGGTAACATATACATATAATGGGGTTCCATTTATGGCGCCCATCACCACCTGCTTACAGCTCCTACTCGCCGGAATGGGAGGGTGCCTGTTAATGTATTGTCGTCCAAATCTGCATCGACATTTCACTGCTTCGATGTCGCCCTTGCTTCCGAATAGTTCATACGAGGTTTGGCGTGCGACCGGCGGACACGACAGGCATCGTGCTACTTATCTGTTAGGACTGTTGTAGCGCCCGCTGAACGTTGATTCCATTTTCTCTAATCAACCTTTTATAAACAACATATATATAGTGTCGCGTTGTATCCTAGGTCAACTGATAATTCTCCTTTTTCCTAGTTTCCACATAGGAAATACTTCTCCAAGGCATCCGTACAAGTATTCACAACCTTTAACTAATATCCGGTTGGTGGCCACCTAGTGAATACAAGATTCGGTGAATTACATGTGAACTTGACCATCCCCATCGCTCATATCCTTTGTCAAACCCAACCGGTTTCCAAAGACGTGGTCACTGGGCCTTTTTGTTCAGCACTACGCTCCTACGCCGGGAAGCGAAAATTGAGCCTGACTTTAGATATGAGTTCCGAGTCCGTGAGGATACTTTGGGTGCCTCTTCATAAGGCTCCCGGGATCAATTGCACGCTCGAGGTGAAGAAGTTTGCGCCTGTAAGAATCACGAGGATTCTTATCTAGCACAACCGAGCTGTGACCCCGTGGTCGAACATGGCATGCGTAGTATGAAGCACGCGTCGATAGCATACCTGAACTTTTAAGTTGACAGGAATGGGATATGTCAATCATGCTATCGCAGATTCTCATCTGGCCCAGAATGTGGATTAATGACGAACGAAGTTCATCACGACGATTTGCAAAACGAAGATCGTGTCGAGTTACTTTGAAACTAGATAATTGTCTTGTGTAATCAGGTGTATCCCCCTTATTCTTAGCCAGTCCTTGCTTGGTAGAGGCCTCCCTCCACCACAAGACGACCATACCTGTGTGACTAGGCAAGGCCTACATTCGATATAGTTTTGGCAGAGGATTGCATCCTCCTACGACTTAGTTTATAGACCGTAAATCTGATGTATTCAAACATTATGACGTCGATAGATCATAAACTCAATTGCAATTCTTTCGTTTCAAAAATGTAACTCTCAAATATCAAAATGTTATCACAGATACATGCCACTTTTAAAACCTACACAATCCAAGCAGTTTTACATACTTTTCGAATATCTCCCTACGTAGTGGTTTAGTTAATGGGTCCGCAACCATGTTATCAGTGGGCAAGTATTCTAAAGTGATTATATTGTCTTCTACCATAGATTCAGCATAAAAATATTTCACATCAATGTGTTTGGTCCAACTATGGTACTTCAGATACTTTACTGCCGCAATGGCTGCCTGACTGTCAGAGAACACCTTCACAGGTTTACTCCCGACATCGCCATCAAGCAGCACAGTAAGAAGCCTTTTCAGCCAGACCGCTTCCTATGCATTCTTAGAGAGGGCTACGAATTCTTATTCCATCATGGAAAGCGCGACACAGGTTGCTTCTTGCTCGTCCATGAAATGACAACTTTAGCAAGGAGAAACACTCATCCTGTGGTGGACTTACGATAATCCGGATCGCCACCATGGTCGGCGTCACTGTAACCAGTCAATTCTAACTTCCCGCCCTCAAAGCACAGTGCGTAGTTGGCAATACCTTTCAGATAATGAATAATTCGTTTCACAGCCTTTAAATGTTAATAGTCTGGATTTGATTGGAATCGTGCTAATAGGCCCATGGCGTAACAGATATCCTGACGGGTGCATTGCATGGCGTACATTAGACTACCGACATGCTTAAATACTCTACACCCTTCATCTGTTCTCGCTCTACCAGGTTCTTGGAGTCGTCACGTTTCAACAGTGCGCACCCAAACACAACCGGCGTATCCACGGGTTTGGCATCCTATAATCTGAATCTTTTCAACAATTTGTTGATATAAGCTTCTTGAGATAGATCTAATTTCCGGGTAGCCCTATCTCTAGCAATTTTAATGCCTAAGATGTATGTGGCTTCTCCCATGTCTTTCATCTCAAATACAGATGCTAACCATGACTTTGACTTGTTCATAAAACTCAGGTCGTTTGCGGCAATAAGTAAGTCGTCCACGTATAAGGTTAAGATGACATACTTAGACCCGGAGGAGTTATAATACATGCATGGATCCTCGTGAAGATTCACGAATCCGTTTCCTACGATTTCCTCGTAGAATCTGCGGTACCATTGCCGAGACGACTGTTTAAGACCGTGAATGGACCTTTGGAGTTTACAAACTTTACGTTCGTTACCAGGAGTAATGAAACCCTCCGGTTATTCCATGTAGATCTCTTCCTCCAGGTTTCCGTGGAGGAACGCGGTCGCAACATCCATTTGGTGCAGCTCGAGATCGAGACTTGCGACCAGGCCCAGAGTGGCCCGTACTGTGGTGTAACACACAATTGGTGAGTATGTTTCGTCAAAGTCCACTCCGTTAAGTTGGGTATATCCTTTCGCAACAAGTCGGGCTTTACATCGCTTGACCTTTCCATCAACAGTGAGTTTCAAAACCCACTTTGCTCCTATGGCCATGCGGTTAGCAGATAAATCAACCAAAGACTATACTGAATTGGCTTTCATTGATGAGATATCTTCATCCATTGCATTTCTCCATTCCTTCGCTTGAGGTCCTTCCAACGCTTGTTGAACCGTTACCGGTTCGTCAACATATGTTAGAGTGAGTATTTCACCCCTCTCGATGGGGTATTTCTTTGGGGAAGTTCGATGCCTTTGACTACGTCTAGGCTCGTTTACCTAATCTTGACTCTGAATGGAACTCCCACTCGGGGCAATGCTTCTTATCGGTGCATCACTCTCACTGGGAACAAGGGCAGTGTTTGAATCTACACCAACAACCTTCCTCGGACGACCTCTTGGTCTCGGGATTCTATCTCCGAGATGAATTCCTTGATCACTAGGACCTGGAACCAAGTTGGTCGGTTCACTCCCACTGGAAACAATGGGTAGTATTGGTGGTTGTGGTATCGGTCCGGCTACATGATTATCTGGTTCAACTTGATTCGTTTCTGCAGCAACAGTGACTTGTGTGGTAGGGTTTGGTCCTCCCACTGGATTTATAATGAAAGTTTCCATTATCATTAACCATGTCATTCACTTGAGTTGCTGGTTCAAATCTCCCACTCGAAGTAAGTGGGACCTGATCATCAATGTTGTCCTGCTCCAGTTCAATCAATACTTCATCTGTTTTAATCTCACTAAGCGTCGGAAATTCGTCCTTAAGGAAAGTAACGTCTCTGGATTCATGTTCGACCACGCCACCATTATCCTGAGCTGACACGAATATGTAACTCTTAGAGTTCTCTGAATACCTGATAAAGATACTCTTTAGTCCTCTGGGTCCCAACTTGCCGAAACGGCTGTCAGTCGTATGTGCATAGGTTGCGCAACCCCAAGGTCGCAATCTTGTGAGATCCAACTCTCTACCATGCCATAGCTCATATGGCGTTTTGTCTACCGCCTTTGTTGGGACAAGGTTTATTACATGAGTGGCAGTCAATAACACATCACTCCAATAGGAGATTGGTAATTGTGCCTGTGACATCATGGTTCTGACCATGTCTAGGAGTGTTCGATTACGACGTTCAGCCACACCATTTTTCCGTGGTGTGTTGGGGATTGTCGTTTGATGGGATATCCCTCTTTCTTTGCACAAATTATCAAAATCATTAGAGAAATATTCTCCACCACTATCAGTGCGTAGGGTTTTCACCTTTCGCTCTTGCTGATTCTCTACGAGGTTTAGAAAGTTTCTAAAGCAATCTATTGCCTCGGATTTACGAGTAATCAAATGAGTAAACCCATAACGGGTAAAGTCGTCAATGAATGTTACGAAGTATCGTTTTCCATTCCTAGCGGTTACACTCATTGGTCCACGGACGTCGGAGTGAATCAGCTGCAATGGATACTTGGCTCGTTTAGCTTCTCCGAAAGGTTTGCGGGTGGACTTTCCAGCTAGACAATCATGGCAAGTGTGTTTAATCACATTGCTGGTACCAGGCATAAGCTCTCGGGCTAATGAATGGACACTATCGTAGCTTATATGTCCCAGCCTCGCATGCCATCCGGTTGCGTCAGCTTCTGCTTCCCTGGAGGATAATGCATACATTCTATTCGAATCTATACTTATATTCAAATCCACGATAAAGATACCATAAGAGGAATAAGCACGCGCAAACAAGACATTGCATTTATTTATGCGAACAAAGCTCTAATCGAATGATAAAATGTAATTATTATTCATAAGAGCAGAAACAGAAACAACATTTAAACGGATTCTTGGAGCAAAAATGACATTTTCAAGTAGTATACTGCCATTGTTCATAGAAAATTTGCAGTTCCCTACTCCTATGAATTCAACTTGTGAGTTGTCGCCAATGTATATCCTCTTAAAATCCTTTGGCAATTGTCTAAACTTGGCGAACAATCCTTTGTCGTTGGCTATGTGGTCCGTCGCACCTGAGTCAAGAATCCAAGAAGGATATGAGTCAGTTAACATGACAGTGGAGGAAACTAGAGCTTCCATAAAATAACCAACGTCGCATACCTTTCCAGGATGAAATTTGCTGGACCCTGTACATTCGCCTATTCAGCGTGGACTGGAGTTACCGCGGACTATCTCAGATTTCACTTGGAGATTGCCAGGTTTAGGCTTTGTCAATATTTTACCGTCGACAGCCTGTTGTCTCTTTCCTTTGTTCATCCTCTTTCTCTTTCCTTGCCCCAGATCGTCCCGGTATAGATTTCAATCGAGTATGTTCCAACTCGATGAATTTCAGGACTGACGCAAGATCCAGCACGGAACCACTGGCGGTCAGTAAAGCCTTGGATGCTCTCCAAGACTTCGGGAGTAACCCGATGATGGCTTGAATTTTATCCCATTCACCCACCTGAACTTCCTCTTCCAGTGGTTTCAGCAATCCAAGGAGGTCGTAAACCTTTTCAAGCACACTCTTGCTGTAGCTGTTTAAGCTTTCTTCCATTGTTGGTATAAGTGGGTGCAAGATTGTTGTCATGCCATTTCCATATTTCAGGAAGAGAGCATCCCAGACGTCCTTTGTAATCGGACATCCTTATACATGTCATGGAAATCCTGAGACATCTCAGACACCAATACCTCTTTAGATCTCTTATCATCTTGCTCCCATTGGAAACTGGCAAACGCTAGGTCTTTGGTGAGACCAGCATTTGGGCAGGTCATGGACTTCTGAATGTGACCTATAAGGCCATGATCCTCCAACAGTGTGCTGACGCATTTGCACCACGAGTCGTAGTTCGTCTCAATCAAAAGCTCATTAGCACAAGATGATGCCATCTATGCTGTAGTTCATTATTAAATACATTGATGATTATGCAGGAATCAGGGATGATGGATATACGCCCAATTTGAACCCGTTGACTTCCGAACCGTTGTATTTTTATCATCCCATTATTGATTGTAAATCGAAACTTCAACCCGAACACTTCGCGAGAACACCAACGGCACGGACGAGGCCGAAGCGCTCGTCCGGCCGAGTCAAACTCACCTAGGTGAGGTTGGGTGGCCACACCCGACCTCCCCTAGGGGAGATCGGGTCAGCCAACCCGATCTCCCCTAGGGGAGATCGGGTGGACCAACCCGATCTCTCCTAGGAGAGATCGGGTCGGCCAACCCGATCTCTCCTAGGAGGGATGGGGTCGGCCAACCCGATCTCTCCTAGGAGGGATGGGGTTGGCCAACCCCATCCTCCCTAGGAGGGGTTGGGTGCCCTCACCCAACCCCTACCCTTGGGGGTCGGATTTCCCTTCCCCCAAGGGCCCCGGCATCACCCTTGAACTCCCACACTCGGTTTATTCCGCCTACCTTCTCCGTGTCCTAAAGTCTTAATTATGCGTTTAAAGGTTAATTATCTGTGTTTAAAGGTTAACGATGTCATTAAGCTACCTTAATGACACCGTTGCCTATAAATACCCCATCTTCACAATTCATTTAAACATCTTGGCAATTTGGATTATTTGCTCTGACATCTCTCTAGCTTTATCTCTCTAAAAACGATACTGACTTAGGCATCGGAGAGGGTTCACCAGGCACCACCCCCCCCCCCCCTCTCTGTGTCTGGTACTGCCCCTTCTGCAGGGCGCAAGGAGAAGAGAAGCGACAGAAGGAGGGACGCAAACTAAGACAGGGCAACCCGAGAAGACCAGATCATCCACCCCTCCAGTGAGGAACGAGATTTGAGCCGACCACCCGTTGACCCAAATCCCGGAACCTAACACTTGGCGCCGTTTGTGGGCTTCGAACAGAAAGCCTGACAATTACGAGAGCGAAGACGAACAACTTAGTGTTTAGAGATAATCGCCCACCTGGGGGCAATAGGCAAGAAAGACAGCCTATACCTCCAGCAAGGCTGCCTAACCCAGAGAAACAGTCTGCACACTCAGAGTCTCAGGTAACCCCACAGGCACCCCAGCCTAACAAGCAGGGAGGAGAACCTTCACGCCCAGCTGGCTAGGAGGCTTCCACAGCTTCAACTCCATTGACTAGGAAGCCACAGGAAGGGGGGGCAACAAGGAGTGCCATCCCAATACACGGCACCTCCACAAGGATACCACTATGAGGCACAACCTCAAGGGTATCCATATGGAATACTGACTCAAAGGAACGACAATCGTGCCCACACAACCAACACAAGGCCGGCATACACACAGGGAGCACATACAGTGACTCCAGGGCTGATAAGCGCCTCGGACGAGCTACTAGCTTACAGAGAGACCCTAAGGAATAGGCAGGAAAGGCAACACCGACAGGAAGGAGAAGAAGCTCATGAAGAGGAGCAAATCCCAACGGAAGAACGCCACTCGCACCCTCGAACAGGGCAGCGAGGAGAACAAAGGAGAGACAACCAAAGCCCACCCCCAGGGGGAAGGCAGCAGTCTGCGCCTCCAAGGCAGCAACAGACACAGCAGGATGCCAGGGCATACACCCCTCTGGGGGCAGATAGACAGGCAGGACCTCCAAGGAGGCATGAATTCAACCAAGTACCCCAACAGGGACATACACCGCACTAAGGGAGGACATACATGCCAGACTAACAAGGATATAGGAGTTCCAACATCCACCCTGGCAATGTACACATACAGTCCGTATCACCACAGACATGACCAAGGGACATACCAAGGAAAGCTCAAAGGGAGGGACATAGTCCCAACAACACAACAAGACAACCACCTACCCATGATACAGCACGACAGGTCCAAACCCCTCATGCATTACAACCCTTGGCACACATCCCCCTAGGACAGGGGAGCAGTCGAAAAGACAAGAATTCGAACAGGGGACTCATAGAGTACCACACCATGTTAGTACATAGCTACTACAATGGGAAGTCTCATGGAGAGACATAGTGGAGTGAGACCACACATAGCATACATGAAGGATACACCTCCACCTAGTCCGCCTTGCAAGGATGCGACCTTATATTCCTCAAGTGGAAGAAATACACACAGACTAACGGAGGAAAACAGTTACATTACCAAGGAAGCAGGGGATATCAACACCCCACACCCATATCCTTCCCATATCCTCTTATTTAATTTAACTGCATAACAAGTCAACTCCCTAAAAGGGGTAGATTTTGATACTTGATATCAACATGTTTTCCAAGAATGACCATACCGGACGCCTTCGGGCTCCGTGATATATATATACACAGGTGGACCACTAGAAGAATCAGTAAAAGGCCGTCGCCAATCAAGAGATGCACAAGCAACAGATTCCACAATCCCAAAGAACACCTATAAGGTCAAGTTTCTGGGAAAAATCACAAGATGGAAGGCTCACTTACAAAAATAAGTTGAGCACTCCCAACATCCTATAGAGGAACTACCATGAAGGTCACAAAGGATTACCCCTACTACAACCTTCCACTAAGCATCCTAGGGCCAAGCCCGTCAAAGGATCCCATCTGGCATTGGTATGCAAGGGGGGCACCAGTCACAACATGCCCTCCCCACAAACGCCCATTAGCACAAGAGGGGGTAGCCGCGAACACATCCCTCCAAAAATAGAGGAAACCATATCACATGGGTAACGCCCACCATCAGAGGCAAACACCTCCAGCGGATCTTTATGATTTCACAAAATAGGCAGGAGATACAACTACACTTAGAAAGCTCATCCCAGGTAATGGAATACACTTCCATCAAAAACCCTCAAGGACACCAAGCCTAAGAAAGGAAGAACGGTGACACCATCATCAAGCTTTTAAAAAGGGATATGGAAAACATAGTATTTCCACACAATGATATGTTAGTCATAAGAGAGGGAATCACCAACTTTGACATGAAGAGAACCATAGTACAGGAAGGGAGTCCGTCAGACATCTCCCATGACCAACCATTGATGATACTAGAGAAGAGTCAGGTATACCTAATACCAAGGGACCCCCTACTAGTAAAGGTGGTCAGAACATCAACACACCCATTAGGGACACGGCACTGCAAATGAACCAGGAAAAGGATGGAACACATATCCTTACAAATATCCTTACAAGTATCCTTGCATTTATCCTTGCAAAAATAAACTCCGTAGATAAAGAGGTCATCTAATAGATGACTATGTCTCTGTTCTCAAAATATGATCCTAACCCGGAGATCCTTGGACTCCGTACTATATATGTAATGAATAACATGTTCATCAGAGACAGGTACACGAAGATTCAAGACAGCCCCATAAAGATTAAGGCGCATACCTTTACCAAGAACGACACATGGGAGTGTTCACAAACACTCCTTCGACATCTCACAAGAAAGGAAGGCAACCAAGGACACAAGTCCTAATAGAATAAACATCGGTAGAAAATCCTGTCATTGAAGTCATGCACCAAGAGAGAAACTCTAAAGATGCAAGATTAGCAAAAGAGATAGTGCAACAACTAGAGTATGAAAAAGGAGATACATCTCCTATCAAGAGCCTTAGGGCAGGAAAATAGTTCTACAAGATCAACCAAAGAAGAGCTCAAAAGCTTGGGGAGTAAGGTTTCAAGATCGACCCTCACACTAGACGCACATCCCGATCAACCACCTTTCCTGCAAATGATAAGACATTTGACTCTGGCATCCCATCAAGAGGAGAACCCCGATAAAAGGGACACTAGAACAATATCCCGCCTTTAAGGCCATACGCCGAATACATGGTGAATGAAGGATATGACAAAATGAAAAAGGAGGGACTTGTCAGCTCAACACACCTCAAACACGTATACGTACGCAATACAAATGCAGTCTCTAATGAAGCTATCCAACAAGGAATAGCCAATACGGGGGAAAACCCATGGAAAATCATGGAGCATCACTTGCAAACCTAAAGGAAAACATCCTTTTTAGGTTCAAGTCCTAATTCAAAGGAAGTCTATAATCAAGATTCAAGGTGGGAGGAGCATGACCAATGTGACACTCCCTAAAGGCATTGAAGAATACTCCAATGTAAAGGAAAAGGCAAAGCACACTAAGTGCCACAACACTCCAAGATTATAACAGCCCGGTCAGACCCCCCCCCCCCCCCCCCCCATGCACGAGCAAAGAGCATGGATCAGATTGACTAGTCTGAAACACACCTATGAGATTAACAACTCAAGACGCCATTCTATGAGAGAGCTTTTCAACCTAAAGCACAAGGAAGGGGGGGAAAGAATTTACAAGCACCCCTAGGATACAGACACTGCCGCATCCTGGTTATCAAGAGAATGAAAATCACCCCCACCCACCCAAAGCAAAAGCTCTCCACCCAATCCCTAAAGATACATCCGACAAAGGCATTATCCAAACCATGCCTATGACTGAAACAAAGCATGAGAAAGAGTAAATCCTACAAGGGATACTCATCGCATTCAAACAAGCAGACAAGGGAGCCCCGAGCATAAGGGGTACCCAACCAAGAAAATGAACGAGGGGCCTTCAACGGCCAAATATGAAAGGCGGTATGACCACCAAGCAACTTGGGGGGCACCAAACGAATAAGTGCTTGGTAGTCCACCTAAGTGTAAAAGAAGAGATTAGAGGCAGAAGATCACAAGAGCATGCAATACCACTTCTCCTAGAAGAGGTCACATAAGAGGAAAACATCATCAACTCCCTATACGAACTCGTCCTAAGTTGGCAACACACAAACATCGCCCTCGAGAGGTGATCTCCCACATTGAAGGAAAAGCGTGGTAGCATGCAAAAAGGAAAAGTCAAGTAAAGACTCGAAAAGCATACCAAAGACGCACCCTACATGAGAAAGGACACAAGATAAGGTAATATTATGAGCCCTCCGGGAGCCAATCCCGCGAACACATTCGACGCCCCCAAGAGCGTATCTTGAGAGTAGTTCTAAAACTACGAACCCTGTGCCCTCCGGGAGCCTATCCCGCGAACAGATTCGACGCCCCCAAGAGCGTATCTTGAGAGTAGTTTTTATACTACGACCTTCGACGCCCCCAAGAGCGTATCTTGAGAGTACTGTTCATACTACGACCTTCGACGCCCCCAAGAGCGTATCTTGAGAGTAGTGTCAATACTACGACCTTCGACGCACCAAGAGCGTATCTTGAGAGTGGTTTCCAAAAACTACGAATTTCGACGCCCCCAGGAGCGTATCTTGAGAGTAGTGTTCATACTACGACCTTCGACGCACCAAGAGCGTATCTTGAGAGTGGTTTCCAAAAACTACGAATTTCGACGCCCCCAGGAGCGTATCTTGAGGTAGATTTGCAACCTACCAGATTCGACGCCCCCAAGAGCGTATCTTGAGGTAGAAAAAACACTACCAGACTCGACGCCCCCAAGAGCGTATCTTGAGGTAGATTTCAAACTACCAGTTTCGACGCCAACCAGGAGCGTATCTCTGGTCTAACTTGTGCCCTCCGGGAGCCTATCCTGTGAAACGTTAAGTGCCCTCCGAGAGCCTGTCTCGTGAACAGTTTTCGACGCCAACCAGGAGCGTATCTTTGGTCTAACTTGTGCCCTCCGGGAGCCTATCCTGTGAAACGTTAAGTGCCCTCCGAGAGCCTGTCTCGTGAACAGTTTTCGACGCCAACCAGGAGCGTATCTTTGGTCTAACTTGTGCCCTCCGGGAGCCTATCCTGTGAAACGTTAAGTGCCCTCCGAGAGCCTGTCTCGTGAACAGTTTTCGACGCCAACCAGGAGCGTATCTTTGGTCTAACTTGCGCCCTCCGGGAGCCTATCCTGTGAAACGTTAAGTGCCATCCGAGAGCCTGTCTCGCGAACAGATTCGACGCCCACCAAGAGCGTATCTTTGGTCTAACAGTACCATATATACCATTTAAAGGGTATCAGAAGAGATCATCGCACCATACTGAGAAGGATTCCATGAGAAAATAATTGCAAAGTAAAGTTGTATAAAGAACACATAATGTTTTTTCTTGATGAGATAGCAGGTATGATGTGAAGGAAAGCACAAAAGAAATATAAAGAAAGGAAAGCATATACAAAGGAGAAGTCCATGACCAAAGGATCATATACAGAAGCACAAGAGGTTATCATGAAAAGTAACGAGTTATCCTACCACCCATATCACAAGTCAAGAGAAGTATCTCAAAGGAACCCAACACCACCAAGAAGGATAGCAAAGACATGAAATCCAAAGTTCAAGGCTCTCAAAATAAGCTCGACCCATCAAGAAGAGAATTGCCTTACAAGTCACACAAATCAACCTCCGAAAAATGTTATTGTCATGCATGTCGCCCTCGCGTGACCTATGCTCGTATCAGACTTGAACATCGTCAAGCACAACTCATGAAGGAGACATCTAAAGAGCATAAAGGATACAACATCCGACAAGACGAGACATCGGGACCTAACCCAACAAACATAGCCTAAACAAAAGGCAACTATAGCAATGAAGGCTCTCCAATGAGAAAGGAATACTAAAGCACAACTCCATACATCGTGATGTGGCTATCATGTCCACAAACACTGAAGTGGCTATCATGTCCACATACCTTGAGGCGGCTATCATGTCCACATACCTTGAAGTGGCTATCATGTCCACATACCTTGAAGTGGCTATCATGTCCACATACCCTGAACTGGCTATCATGTCCACACACTACAGAAGGGCTATCACTCCGACACATCACGAAGTGGCTATCACGTCCACATACCCCGAAGTGATTATCATGGCAGCACATCATAAAACATCTATCAAAGACATGAATTGTAAAGACACCATCCCGACCACGAACATCAAAAGGCTACGCCTAGCCCTAGGAGGAGGTTCAAGAAAAAGGGAAAAACAACACCCTTCGTACGCTCATCAAAGGTAGGCACTTATATTTCAACCCACTGGGTGATACTAGGAAAGAGACGTCCTCATTATGAAGACAACCTCCATATCTCACGAAATCAACCATGAAGCAAAGAATCACGACAAGCACTATTGAGGGCATATAACAAAATGATCCCCACAACGATCACAACTACGATACTAGTAGAGGCTAACTCAAGAGCAGTCTCCACCAAACTCCAAAGCAAGAATTCGCTATCTTAATCAGAGCCATGGCAAGAGAAAGGAACCTCAATGAAAGGTGATGATCACACCCATCACCAAAAGAAAAATCTTCAACGCAGGGGTTAATAACATAACCCATAGGAAAGACAAAAACACCTTCAAATGTCGTCAAATCTACATGAAGATGAAATAAACTTGAGACTCGGCCCCTCGGTTGGGGGGCAGGGGATAGAGAAGAGAAATCAAGACCTATGATCACCCCATCGCCAGCCACAGGTTGTTTCCTTTTGTCAAGCAAAGAGGGTGCCTCTTCAACCACTACCTCCTTATCATGGGAGGGAGTCAGCAAGGGGGCACTTGAAGGAGAGCCTCTCGCGGTTTCCTTCTCCTTGGCAGCCGAGGGCCCGACCTCAGAGTCAGGTTTCCGCGCCTTGGATTTAGATTGACTTGAACTCTCACCCACCACAAGAATCATTCGGTAACCAGGGAAGAACGCTCTAACAACAAGAAGGAAGCAGCAGGAGAACAATCATAAGTATATCACAAAGAAAAAAGAAGGGAAAAAGAACATACTGGAAGCATTAGCAGTCACCCCTGACTTAGAAAATTCCTTGGCCTGATAAGCAGAACTAGGGGGTTCTTCCCTCTCATCTGATTCAACGGTACGTTCGGAACGCTCTGCCTACACCTTGTATGTTTCTCCATGAAATCAACCTACAAGGGGTCATACGAGTCCCTGCCTCATACAAGTCCGCCTCGGACACCCAAGACACAGGACGGTCAGATTTGGTCTGACTACCTTGGAAAACGATCTTCAAGGTCTCCCTGTCTGAAGAAGAAAGCTTCCCAAAAGTGAGTCATCTATACGAGCAACCAACGCAAAGATCGACCCTTACTCATGGAGGGGCGAGATCCGCCTACTACGGGGGCAACCTTAACACCAAGGGAAGAGGGCGAACTTTTAGTTTCCCCAAATGGAGCAACGCTCCAACACATCCGAAGGAAGGATCAACCCTTAACACATGTCAATAGACCCCTTCACTCGCGGCGGTAAGAAGAAAGCTTGTAAGCATTTTCACCCTCACTTTTATGGGGAACAAACTGCAGAGCAAAGGTCAAGAGCTATACACACGCTCCAACGAATGAAGGAAAAATTTTACACATGCCGAAGGACGAGGTTAATGGACAATGCCCGCGCTAGTACGAGGAAGGTGGAACGTTGTGTCCCATTGAGTGGCAGAGTTCTCACCCTCAGGTAAAGGAGAGGTCTATACTCTCACCTTTGCACTTATGCTCATATTCATGATTAACATCTACAGGTACATCAATGTCATCACTCATGCTTATACTCACAACCCGTCCATACATACACACATGTTCATGCTTGCACTCATATGCATGCCCACGTACACACTCCCATGTGTTCAAACATTTAGACATCCATGCACATGGCCGCCATATACTTATGCATACATTCATGACTACAATCGCAGCATGTCTATACTCACTCCCATCCTTATGTTCCTACTTGCATGTAGGCTAGTACACATCCTCATGTTCATGATACGTCCATGTTCACTCCTAGTTAACATCCTATAGGCATATTTTCTAGTATCCCATACTTAGAAAAATTTCGGACCAAAATTGAAATTTTTCTCCACTTAGGCAAATCACGGCATGAAATTGAAGCATAAGTCACTTAGTTGCATTCGTATTGCATCCCTACGCAAGCATGTATTTTTCGAAATATACGTCCGTAGCAAGGAAATATTTATTATTCCCACTTCAGACGGACGCGTGCTTAGGCACGTGTCCGTACTGCTCTGACGTTTACACTTCCTCTATCTTATAAGACAGGGGGCAGAGTCAGAGGCACGCATCCATGGGTAAGTAAGCATTCAGATAAAAGGTAAAACCCCGGTTTCAAATTGCGCGTGTCATACCATCCTAAAATAGAGTCAATCAAGGGTTAGGCCATTGGTTGACTCGGGGGCATGTGATGGATATACGCCCAATTTGAACCCGTTGACTTCCGAACCGTTGTATTTTTATCATCCCATTATTGATTGTAAATCGAAACTTCAACCCGAACACTTCGCGAGAACACCAACGGCACGGACGAGGCCGAAGCGCTCGTCCGGCCGAGTCAAACTCACCTAGGTGAGGTTGGGTGGCCACACCCGACCTCCCCTAGGGGAGATCGGGTCAGCCAACCCGATCTCTCCTAGGAGAGATCGGGTCGGCCAACCCGATCTCTCCTAGGAGGGATGGGGTCGGCCAACCCGATCTCTCCTAGGAGGGATGGGGTTGGCCAACCCCATCCTCCCTAGGAGGGGTTGGGTGCCCTCACCCAACCCCTACCCTTGGGGGTCGGATTTCCCTTCCCCCAAGGGCCCCGGCATCACCCTTGAACTCCCACACTCGGTTTATTCCGCCTACCTTCTCCGTGTCCTAAAGTCTTAATTATGCGTGTAAAGGTTAATTATCTGTGTTTAAAGGTTAACGATGTCATTAAGCTACCTTAATGACACCGTTGCCTATAAATACCCCATCTTCACAATTCATTTAAACATCTTGGCAATTTGGATTATTTTGCTCTGACATCTCTCTAGCTTTATCTCTCTAAAAACGATACTGACTTAGGCATCGGAGAGGGTTCACCAGGCACCACCCCCCCCCCCTCTCTGTGTCTGGTACTGCCCCTTCTGCAGGGCGCAAGGAGAAGAGAAGCGACAGAAGGAGGGACGCAAACTAAGACAGGGCAACCCGAGAAGACCAGATCATCCACCCCTCCAGTGAGGAACGAGATTTGAGCCGACCACCCGTTGACCCAAATCCCGGAACCTAACAAGGGAGACAATAACATTTTGAGAAAGAATTGCATACATCAAATATCTATTAAGATGGAATCCGACAAATAACGATTCTTCAGTCATCTAAACCAACCGGCCACCAGTAAACCAATGGAAGATTGCTGTGAAAGAGTTCACATTATCGCCGTCTTCTATCCAACAGACCAGTCTTTTAAAACAGCTTCAATCGCAAATTATTGGACGGGGATTTTAAAACAAGCATACCCGATCTTGGCTTTCCCAAGGCCCTTTTTATTTTGGAAAAAATATTCCGATGAATTCACTCATGCATATATAATTCTACCATCCATCTAAATTATCATACGCCAGTAACATTCATCACACAAACCACACTCATGCTTACGCGTCATGCGTCTAATGTTCCGAGGAACTCATACTTGCATATATAATTCTACTTCCAAGTAAATTATCAAATGCGGCTACATCCTCAACATTCTAGCATACGTGTCAAACATGAAACTTCCACATCAATCATACATATTCGGCGACTAGTTTTCGATTTTAAAATAATTTTAAACTTTAGGGGCTGATTTGCAATTCATGCTTATTTTAAATTATGCAACATTCTAGACATGAATCCTAGGCATTTCCAACCATCACAACATGTCTATCCTAGTGCGCATTCGATATATTTAACCAGGGCTTCGCCTCCAACATGCAATATCCAGCTAGCTTGGCTCAGTCAAGAAAACATTTCTAATCAGGCATAAATATATATATATTGAATAATAAAAAATTGCAATCAGCCCACTAATTAATCAGTCCCAAAAACATGTATCTCTGAGATCCATCCCCATAATCGAAACAAGGCGTAAGGGTTTAATCATTATCTGAATAATTATAAACCCATGAGCACTGTGTAGGCCTAGTAAGGTTCAAAAACATTTGGATTTTAATTGACTTGAATTCGGTTTTGAAAATTCGGTTCGGTTCATTCAATTTTGGTCCGGTTTGGTTTGGTTCGGTTCGGTCCATAAATTCCGGTTCGGGTCCAGTCCGATGTAAAATCCGGTTCGGTCCAGTTTTATTTTCAAAATCTGGTCCGGCCCGAACCGGTCCAGTAAAATAGGGTTCGGTTTGATTCAACACACAAAACCGGTTCGGTTAGATCCACTTAGTTACCCCGGCTCGACCCGACTTTTAGGTCGAACCGATTGAGAAAATCCGGCTCGGTTTTATTCGTCCCGGTTTGACATACTGGACCGGCCTAATAATTTAAACCAAAAAGTTTTGGGCCGAAATGTTTACTTATGGCCTAAGTAGGGTTTTGAAATCCATTAAAAAATATTTAACTTAGCCACCAAGTAATATTAACTATATAAAATAATTTTCAATATTAAATATATATATATATAACTTCGGCCATAATTAAAACACACACACACACACATATATATATATATATATATAAATTCGGCTACCATATAAAAATATATATTTTATTTATTGTCAATATCTTAAATAGGGAAACACATATATTGACAATATATTTTCTCAATCTTTTAGGTAACAAAATCTGTCAATAATATCTTTATCCCTATTAAATATTTAGATATATTGATAGTTATATATATTTCTATATATTAATGTTAATCTATCCTTATGTTTCCAATTATAGATATATTGTTACCTAGAATAAAATAAATAAATTAAAATATGGTAAACAATATTTTTTATTAATTTCGGCAGAAATTAGCTTTCTTGGAGCCTAAGAAATTAAGAATTTTACCTTGTAAATTTAGGGTTTGGCCGAAATAAACACTATATTGAAAAAAAGTGGTCAAATTTCAAGTTCAAATTTTAATAAGATCTACAATCCAACTTTCGATTTTGATAAAAATCATGTTTTTCTTGAAGATCATGAACATCAAATTTTCTAAGAACATCATGAAAATTTCGGACTATCATTAACCAAAAAAATTGAAAATTTTAAATCTCTCCCTTTTAAAATTTTCGGTCCAAACTTAAATTTTTTCAAGAACATCAATTTATCAAAATCATGAACTCCTAACACAGGCTCTGATACCACTGTTAGATTACGGGGAGTAATCACTACGGATACAATTAACACGGTACATGCTAGTAATCGGTATTACGCATCGGAAGATTCGCACATACCTCAAACGTAGTCCGTAGGCCCAAGATACTGCAGTAGGGAGTTCACGATCCTCCGGTCGGCACCCGTAGAGGTTCTGGTTAAGGAAGCCCTACGCGGTATATTCTCCACAGTAAAGCCTCATATTAATTCTTGGCAAGGACGGATCTCCGGAGTATTTGCTCGAAGGAAAATTGGCACACCCTTGGTGTTTGAAGAGGTTCGGCCGAAGTGGTGGTTTGGGTGAAGAGTTTTCTCTCAAATCACCACTAGAGAGGAATTGTGATTTTTTTAATAAAACCCATAACACTTCATATATTTAGGAGGAGTAAAGTGGACAAAAGTCCACTTTCCCCCTCACTAATACTTCGGCCGGCCTATGTATAAGGGGTGCTCAATTTTGGGCCTCTCATGTCAATTGTTATTTGGGTCTGGCCAAATGTCCTAATGTGACATGTACCTAATTAACTTTGGTAATATATACATATAATGGGCTTTCATTTACGGCGCCTATCAACATATGCCTACACCTCCATCAACCAGGATTCGGCTAATGTCCCTATCAGTGATTCTCGTTGTTATGACTAATGCATCACTATGTGGGTGTGTCACGTGTTCCATATCTTATCTTGATAATCTGATTGTTTCTTCTTTTATCTGCTCTTTTCCTTTGTTCTTGATTGTCTTATATTCTAGTTCAATCATGTATGCTTCCCTTGTATTTTTCGACTCTCCGCTTGATCCAAATCCTCCCTGTATGACATATGTGTTTGTCATTTACTTTGTGATAATTAGGGTTTTTTGATCAAAACTCACGGACGGCGCCAAGTGTTAAGTTCTGCGTATCGGGTTGACAAGTCATCGATTCGAATGGCCAACTCACGGGTAGACTCCTTTCCTTTGCGATCCGACGGTCCCTTTTTGCAATCCGTTTCCTCGTGCCTTCTCTGCGATCCTTCTTCCCGCAGACCTGCACGAGGGGTAAGCCGTGGGTGGTACTGGAGAACCCTCTCCGATGCTTAAATGAGAACAACGTAGAGAGAAAGTAGAGAGAAGGGAGAGCTCAAATCATGCAAGTGTATCAACCACTTAGTAAATGAATAGTGGTGATGTTCTATTTATAGGCTCAAAGGAGATTAAGACGGTTAATGACACCGTTAACTCCTAAACGAGCTCAGTTAGCAAGTAACAAAGTGATTAAGCCCTTATAAGCATGGAGAAGGTTCGTGATATTTTCTAAGTGTCGGACGTGCAAAGTGATGGTCGGGTCGTCACGAGGGACGGTTTGAAAGACAATGTTCCGGACGTCGCGCACACCCCTTGGGAGGGAATATCGCGTGTCGGAGGGATGTCGGGACCTACGGGGTCGGACGGAAGTCCGACCCCGGAGGTTTGAGGTCGGACCTGGCTGGTCCGATTTCTCCTGAGCGAGAGATCAGACCTGGCGTCGTGTCCGGGCGGGCGTTTTTTCACTCGTTCAGGCTATTTCGCCACAGGTGATGTATTCGGGTCAAATTTTTTGATTTACAATCATCTGCAAGGTAATTAAAATAATGCAATCTGAATGAAAACATGTCTAAATTGAGTGTATATCTATCACCCACCCCTTTTCAGGTTAACGCCACTAGCCTCATAAAGAAAACTAAGTACCTAGTGAGGTCGAGATATATACCTAAGAGAAGACAAGACGACATCCTGAAGTTCATTCCCGAAGACTAGGCCTCGGCGATCCTTGATCTAAATTGAGATGGAAATTAACAAAAAAAAATTGTCAAACCGAGATGCTTTAGTTAGAGATATGGCTACAAAGATGAAATCAAAGTTCATGAAATTTTGGGGAGATTCTTATAAGGTTAACAATTGTTGATGATTGTTTTGGTTCTTGATCCTACGCAAAAGATGAAAGGTGCTGGGTTATATTTTACACATTCTATGACCATCATAAAGCCGGTCTCCTTGAGCATAATTTGGAAACTAATTTGAAGATAATATTTGATCAATATGAAAGAGTAAACAAAGGCATTACAAGTCACCAACCGCTGCACATTGATAGTGATGATGATGATGATTATGCCAGTGCATATTGGCAAGCAACAAGTAATACCGGTCAATCAAGTTCAACAACTGAGCTTGATAAGTACTTGAAAGAAGATCTTGAGCCTTATAAGCGAGACATTGATCTCGATTTTTTTAACTGGTGGAAGAAAAACTCGAATAGGATTCCGGTACTTGCTTTACTACAAAGGATCTGTTGGCCATACCGGTTTCCATGGTAGCTTCTAAGAGTGCTTTAGCACTGGAGGGAGAGTTCTCAGTGAGTACCGTAGTTGTTTGGATCCTACTACAGCTGAGAGTCTTATATGCACACAAGATTGGCCTAAGAAACCCAATTCTCCTTGATATCAGATGAAGATTTTGAAGACATTTAGAAGTTTCAGAATTGTAAGTTACTGACTTGAAAATAATTTTAGTAATTTGTTATTTTACTTGATTAATTTTTTTTCTTTAACTTTTGTAGAGTTCAGTAAAGATGAGAATGGTCCAGGAGATTCCACCAACGGTTGATGTCATGTAGATCTTTTATCTTAGTAAGTTCAATAACTTAGTTCAATAACGTAGTTTGGTCAAGTAAAATTTATGATAATTAAATTACCAATTAATAAAAATAAAATAAAACCACCAAAAAAGATAGGGTAAAGTTTGGGGGTGTAATTCAAAGATATAAAAAAAAAAACTTCACATCTTGGTGTATGTACGTATGTCTGTAATTACACATTTGTGTTGGACACAATATGGTTGTACTAATAATAATAATACATATGATTTTGAAACAATTAATTAAATAAGAAAATTGCTAGCCGCCCATGTTAATTGTAATTAACATGCGATGCGAGTACAGTGACAAATTGTGACGTGATGAGTATGAATGACGGAATTGTCTCGTCTCTCCTGATTTGCACACGAGAGTTTGCAATGCATGCGACAGTTGGTGAGAAATAATGATGAGGTGGAATTGATGAGTTCAGTTGTCGCCGTTGAGGCGAGCTGCAGTTGCAACAGCGGCCGAAACTCCAGCCGGATGGGTGGAGATAGTGGGGTTGTTCCGGATCTCCGCTCCCAAAACTCCCTCAGCGTCGCGTCTACTCGCCGCCTTGTCTGATCCCAACTTCAGTGATGCATCCTAATTAACCACTACTACCTCTAGTTAGTTAGGGAGCCAGGGTAAAATCTCACATTATTTGGTTAAAAGATACTTTTCATACAACATATTTAATTGAATTTGAATTTTAGTATAATTTTTTTTAATATATATTTTTGGTACTAAACGTTTGAAATTTAATGGTTTTTGATTCATCCGTTAGTTTTGGCCGTTAAATGACACGTGTAAGTTACATGACCTACCCTAAGCGTTTGATTTTGTTCAATTTAGTCCATCAAATACATCGCTAACTTTAATTTTGTTTAATTTAGTCATAAAATTTCAAAATCGAACTCAATTAAACCCAATTAGGCTGGTCCTAAGCCCAGACTAGGTCCGGGTAGGTCAATTGAGACATAACCCTAAGGGTCAATTGGACCCAATTGGGACTAGATTCCAATTGACCTAGGTCAGGGTCGGTTGGGTATAGCGACCCCAACCTAGGGTCGGACCTAGCCCTAGGCTAGGTCCACCTAGTTCAATTGGGTTGGATTGGGTTCTGTTGGGGTTCGATTTTGAAATTTTAGGACTATATTAAACAAAATAAAAGTTAGTGATATATCTGAGGGATTAAATTGAACAAAATAAAAAGTTTAGGGTGGCTCTTTGACTTGCACATGCTATTTAATTGTCAAAACTAACGGCCAACTAATGGATGTGCCAAAAGTCATCAAATTTCAAACGTTTAGTAAAAAAAAAAAAATATTGTACTACGTACCGTTAGCACATCAGCTAACTTGGTCTTCTCCTCATCAGAGGGTGTCTTAGCATTACGGGTGGCCGCGGATTGTGCTGCCGCCGCAACACCACCGGGAGCTATGGTAGTGTGGCCAGTTGCTCTAACTTCAGCAGCCTGTATTGCAGCTGCATCGCTCCACTCCACCGCCTTCTTTCCGGCGGTGAGAGCAGCGACTTCTAGAGCTTCTCCGATCGTTATTGGCTCCTCCCCACTCTCTGACCCTACCTCCGACTGCTGCTCCAACTCCTACACCAGTAGCTAGCTAAGCTAGTGTATATCAATGAATATAATGAATGAATCCAGAATATAAATAAATGGTCAACTTTAATTATTATAAACCTTACTGCGATAAAAACTGACATAACTTTGAATAGTGTTAATAAATCGTTGATACAGCACGTTTATACAACTACTTTTTATGCGTGCAACATGTTTTAAATGTTGTATTTTCGTGCAAAAATACCATCTTGCCCTCCATTTGTTTTTATTTCCAACATCTTACCTTTATTATGAATAAAAATAGCACTTTTTTTAAAAAAAAAAAACTAAAAAAAAAAAAATTGAATTTTTCATTTCAAAATTAGAGGATAACCTTCATTTTTTTTAAAAAAATTTTTTAGTAAATAAATTTAAACAAATATATTAAATTCTAAAAATTAGAAAAGGGGGAAAATATATAATTTAAAAAGTGAAAAATCTATAACTCATTGATTTTTTTTTTTAAATATTTATACTTTTTGTGAATTATAGATTTTGTTAAAGTATATTACTATTTTGCATAAATTTTTAATTTTAATTAATTGTTAAATTTCATGTAATAAAAATGTAAAAATAATCTGCAATTTTGATATAATTTTTTTAAAAATTTTTATAAAAATTTTATTTTATATGTTTTTAATAAAAAATATTTATTTTTATTCATATTTTTTCATTTTGGAGGGTCTTGTAAAAAACAATAGAAGGGCACCATTGTTATTTTTGAAACTTTTAGACCAAAGATAATATTTCAAAACATATAATACCAACTTTATCATGATACGAATATATTATACTGATCGACATATTAACTGTTTTGAATATGATAATCGTGCATGATTACATCGTTACACTTTCTAAAGGAGGGCTATTATTGCTGCGCTCTTTGTAAATGGTGTGCATCAACTACTATATACTTGCGCTCATGATTCCTGCTTTTAGAATTTCCTTTTTATTTTCTATTATTTTTAAAAATAATTTTCCAGCTAAAGAAGTATCCAAGATAAAATAATAATAAAATGTCACTTTGCCTTAAGTTTGGATTTATTTTGTTAAGAAATAATCTATATTTATGTTTAATATATAAGATTTAACTACGTAGTTTTGCAAAATTAACCCATTTGCGCCACATTTCCGTCCAAAACTAGGTGGAATTAATTCATTGAGGGCTTTTTGGCAAAAAAAAAAAAAAAAAAAAAACTTTCATTGCAACACTTGTAAAAAAAAATTGGATTTTTCTACCATGCTTTTGGTTTTTTTAATACTATGGTGGACTTAATTGTAACATAAGTAAAACTTTAAAAGTATGAAAAAATATGAATTTTTTTAACTACACCTAAGATGTGTATCATACTATTAATAATATCAATTTATCTATGGGGTTCACCTTTAGGACAATAGAAAAATAAAAAATTTAGTGGCAAAAACATGGTGCTCCAAGAGCATTGTAGAAATGTCTGTTACAATCATGCCCTAAATAGACTAGTTCCGTTAATTAATTATTGACAGAATGAGGTAATTTGCTAAAAACAAAAGGGCAATATTTGAAAAAAAAATTCCTTAAAAAGAAACACGGGCAATATTTGAAAAAAAAAAAATCCTTAAAAACAAAAAACATAAGGATACCAAGTGACATTTTACCAAAAGCAAAAGTACAAATAAAGTAAAGGCTTCACATAATAAATATATTTGATGGAGTTATCGAACCTTAGCTCGAACCATGGTTTCGAAGATGGTAGGAGCCTCGGAACATGACGACTCGGACGATGTACTCCGAGGGCTGTCTGCCATGTCCAGAGCGAGGTTATTGTAATTGGCATCATCGGGCCCCACAAGACCCGCCATTTCATTCCAAGTAGCCGCTGCCTGCAAACGAGCCGCCACGCCACCCCTAGGGGTCCCACCGAGGATCGCAATCTCGAGGACTTGCATTAACGAGGCATCTCTCGGTGCCACTGGCTTCTTTGCCAGATCGCCTTGGATGTGAAACACGTCACCATAGGTGATGGCAGTCTCCGGCGGACGCTCCGATGCCTGCTCATGGCTCATCTTCTTTTCAATTATGAATGAATGAAGGTGTAATAACGAACAAAAAGGGAGGTTAGTTAACGATCCAATGTTGGAGGATCATATTTGTACGTGCATGGGACATGCAAACTTTACGTACCCCACGTTTTGAGTGGTTTGGTCTTTGGAGGACAAGAATGCACTTGGATTGGGGTGGTGACACGTACGTGGAAACCAATCAATATATATATAGTCAATGAAGGTTATATTGGTAGTTCGTAGTTTTTTTTAAAGGAGCATATATATATCATCATATAATTGTTGGAAATATTGAGGATAAATATGCAAATTTATAAAGTCCAAGGACCAAAATGCAATTAGTCAAATCTCGGTTACTTACAAGTAATTCATCCAATTAAAATGCAAGATATAGGCAACACCGAAATTATACGTAAAGTTCAACACGAAAACGAATACGTATTTTTATACTGAGGCCCGTGCTAATCATAGTCTCCTTAAGGCAATTTCGCCCATCCCCACCCTCGGGTTATGCAAAGAGGTTTATACAAGGGGCGATCACCTCCCAGGATTCAACAGTGTCATCGAATCGTGTTATGCATGCAACACATTCGACCGAACCGAACCCAATACCTGAACTCAAACAAAGAACAGGAAAGCCGACGACAACGGCTAAAAAAATAACTAGAAAGGTTGAACACGACTCGAAATCAACCTAAGAAGAACTCTGCAATTCGTCAACACGAAGAACAGGGGAGGAGAAAATATAACTTGGATTCCAAAAATATGGATTCCGAAAATATTGGATACTCAACCAAAAGGAAGATATCTCATTTTTTTCATTCTACAAATGAGGAGAAGAATGAGCTTGTATTTATAGGAGGTGAATGGGGGATGAGAGGTGTCAAGTGGTCGATGTGGGACAAAAACTTCACAAATTCCATTCACTAAATAATGGACTTAAGTGAGATTGGGTTTGAGTAAAAACAATTTAGCCCAAAATCCAACTCAAATAAAATTAGTTAAAATGGCCCATTTTTTTTTTTTTCTAACAATCCCCCACATGAATGGAATTTTTGAAACTTAGACACGAAATTTGAGTTCAACGGTCAATACCTGCAAAGGATAGGTAGGGGTAACCCCTTTGAACCTATCCCTTGTGAGATCATGCCTTCTCTACTGACTGGTCGGTAGACGCGATGTCCTTGAACCGACTGTCGTTGGTGTAGATGACGACATAACCCACACAGGTACCTTCCTAGTATAGTTCGGTTCACGCCCTGTGATCCCTAGGCCCTGGATCACTCGCCTGGTTCTGCAAGCGTTTCTAAGGATTGCGCCCTCAACAATTCCTTTCGAAGCGGCCCCACTTCTCACTCGCATAGGTGATTCTATGTCTCAAGAGCATCATCACGACTCTGAGTTCTCCTTACGAATCATTAAAAGCTTTGCGTAAAAAATGATTTCAATTAAGTAATTTCTAATTACTGTGCTCGGTTTAACCGATTATTGAAGATCAATACCGGCAAAAGCTTAACCTCATCTCCATCACTATTTGCATCATGGGAATAGGCTCGGGGTTTGACCCCCCACAGTGACAACACTCACTCTTGTGATTAGGTTGTCCCATTGAACCAAGTTCTTGGGATCTCCAGTCATCATGGTTGGGTTTTTCTTCTCAAGAGTGTTTCCTACACGGGCTTTAGCCCCATTCCCTTCGATGCTTGGCCAAATAACTCTCTGTTTAACCCTTTCGGGTAGAGGATCCGCTATTTATCTGCCGACTTTACTATATCGGGCACACTAAATATATTTGAGAGCAACTGTCTAATGGTAATATAACGTCTATGACGTATATGTTTGGACATTCCATTAGATAGGTTATACTATGTTATACAAATTGATTATCGCAACGTTGCATCAAAGTTCTCAAATCATCACAGTCCTCAGACTATCATTTCCTGCAGGAATAATTTTTGTCAATCCAACAACTAAATTTAGGTTGATTCTTATGTGGACAACAGGTTCGCAGAGTGTCCCATTTCCCAACCTTTAACAAAGGTTTTCAGACCAAATAGGGGGTGCACCACTTATATCCGCGTTAACCTTGTCTTTTAAACAAAAACTTCAACCTTTCATTAGATTGGATTTTATTTGGATTAAACCAAAAAACAAACTCATCAATCTTTGCACTAACACAGGTTTTGGCCAATTAGTAAAATCCTCGAGAAAATGGCATAGCCATTCTGCATCTTCGGCACATTTTTCCAGTACAATAACTCAGACTTGATCGTCGATCTGGCTATGACTGTTTGTTTTTTAGGATTTTCTACGACTCTATTGCACCTCGTAAGGTGAATACGTAACCACTTATGCTCAATGTGGTAGTGTCTAATCGGATATCCATTTTGCATCACTATAACATTCTATCACATAAGGATATCTCTTTGTCTAGACCATGATTACGAATAAGTCTCAGATATCTAAGTACCCTGATTACCTCGTTCTAGTGGTCAACACTGGGGTTACTCGTATATCGACTCAATACACTTACAACGTGAGCGATATCTGGTCTAGTGCATGACATTAAGTACATGACACTTCCAATAATTTGAGCGTACTCAATTTGGGTAAAACATTCTCCCTTGTTCTTTGAAAAATACTTACTCAAATCTATTAGAGTAGTGACCTCGTTCTTGTCATCTTTGTTGAATTTATCCAAAATCTTGTCAATATATGAGTTTGACTTAAAATGAGACTTTCCGATGATCTACTGAGTTTTAATCCAAAGATCACATCGGCAAGATTCATGTCTTTCATGTCAATACTCAAATTCAACATAGGTCCAGTGGACCAGACTACCTCATCGTTTTTTCCAACGATTAACATCAACGTAAAGCGTTTGTCATACTTATTTATTTTGAAACATTTCTCCAATAAAACGCTATCAAATTTATCAAGCCAGTGTTTAGGCATCTGTCTAAGACCATACAGAGAATTGACAAGGTTACATGCTTTCTTTTCCTGCTCTCGCGCAGAGAAACTCTCAGGTTGTTCTATGTAGATTTATTCCTCTAAACCTCCATGTAAGAAAGCTGTTTTTCACATCCATTCGTTGTATTTCTAGATTTCGCAAGGCTGCAATCGTAAGCACCATCCTTATGAATGTGATTCTTGATACTGGAGAAAATGTATCAAAATAATCCAGTCCTTTCTTTTGTCTATAATCTTTTATGACAAGTCGGGCTTTGTAATTATCAATTGATCCATCTTCTTTCATTTTACGTTTGAATATCCACTTGTAACCTAACGGTTTGTCTCCGGGCGGAAGATCCACCAGCTCCCAAGTGTGGTTCTGCAAGATGGACTCAATTTCACTATTGATTGCCTCTTTTCATAGAGGTATCTCAGAAGAGTTTACGTCTTCGTGGTAAGTCTAAGGTTCGGCTTCAAGCATATAGGTCAAAAAACTGGACCATAGGATTTTTCAATCCTCGCCCTTTTACTCATCATGGGCTCGACCTCAACATGCCCTCCATGTTCTCGGTCTTGACTATTTTTCCTCTATAGTCTCATATGCTTGCATCTCCTCTAGACTTAGCCAAAAATACATTTTCCAAAGAAATATGCATTTATTGATTACATTAACGTATCTTTGTGTTTATTTGACACTTTCGATTCAAATCGATACACGTTACTATTCTGAGCAAACCCTATGAAAATGCAATCAACGGTTTAAGGAATGTATGCGTCTTTTCCGTAGAGGTATCATAATTTTTAGCAAGACACCCCCCACATTCGAAGGCACAACTCAAACATCGTTTTATCTTCCTTCTTATGGGGTACCTTATTCAAAAGGTAATTGCCAGTTAAAATAGCTATCCCGTCATAACCCTAAAACAAACATGGTCTCAACCATACTATTTTAATTTCTACCAGAAAAATGTAATGTGTTAACACACGAGTTGGGTACGAAGTTATTACTAATTCTCAACCACATCATCATTGATCCTCAGATCATCCTTTTATCATTGTAGATCCTCAGACCATTAACACATCAACACTTTTTTTTTTTTTCAGACCGTTGCGTTTCTCAAACGGTATGATCCTCAGACCAATAAAAGGCCTCGACCTGTTGCACCGCAAGTGCCAAAATAACATTTTCATATTTTTATCTAATGCATGCCTAATGACAATCCATTCACCCACTAAGCCAAAACCTTGACCGTCGACAACGTTATTAATACTAATTAGTCCAAAATAAACATTAAAACGTTATCCGATTGGATCGAACCCGCAACCCAACTCCATCGGGGTTTTATGCGGTGTGCAATGACTTCACCGATTAAATCGTGTTAAAGTCAACATTCTCTAAACAGAGAATAATTGTTGCCGCATTTCTCATTGCGAAAACAATTAATTATTTAGTTGAAACTCAAGTTTTTATTTGTAAACCATGAATTTGTTATTGTTTCATATTTTCCTTCATCAAGTATACATAGCAATATTTCGTACTATCATCTACTAACGTAATGAAGTACTTATTTTTCGCATCGCGTTTGGACATGTATTAAGTCGCAAACATCGCTATGTATTTAGAACAAGAAGTTCGGTAATCCTATCGACCGAATAAGTTTCGTTTCAACGCAAACTTCACATTTAAGTTCTTGATCTATTTTGATTTAGGAATATGAACCATGTTAGATAACCTCCGCAAGGTATCGTAATTAACAGGTCCTAAATTATTGTGCCACAAATTCAGCACAATAAGGAACATTCTTATTTCACGTTCACTTTAGGCACTACGGCCAATGCAAAACCAATTTTACTCATGTTTACTTTAGGCTCTACGGCCATTACACTTAAAGTAATTCAACTTCATCTCAATCAAATTTGTCGTCTATCCGTATTTAACGTACAGTTCTTTTGACGATTTCGAGTGCTCCCAACAGGGATGCTTCCTACTCATTTTTTATTTCCAGATTTTGTCAAAAAAAATTCCATCTTATGACTTCAACTTATGAAGTAAGTCTCGGCGACTTTCCGGCAACATAGACGGTATCCTAGACGAGTGTCCAACCCCGCGCTGGCATCTGCGATATCATAACTTGCAGAATAATCGTATTTTTAGACCACATCGAGAAGATTGTAGTCTTTTTTCAATTTTAGAGTTGTTTGCCAAGTGATAGCTACATTCTCATTGAGTAGCGTTCAAACATTGGACTTATGACCTTTTGAGTGCCTATTTATTTTCTATCGGTATTTATGGATTGATCACGAGTCGAAATATGGTTAGGGCTCTTATGTGCCTTGAACTTATACTGAATTCTGTTAATCTTAATTTCGTAACATTTTCGGATTTTTTTGATAGTCGCCAATTAAAAGGAGATATTTTTTCCATTTTTATTATAGCTATTGCAGAACCCCCTTAGATTTATTAGAAGTCCGAGTATTTGGTACCCGACTCCACAATAGTAATTAATCCGGAACCTCAAATTTGGATTACTGAAATTCAAATAACGATTTGAATATCTGATTTTAGTAATTAAGTTTCATCACTTCAATTACAAAAATCAATTTTTTTTTCTTCCTTATGTTGGACAGAAAATAAACCTGGACACGGTTAAATTCGGTTTTAACAAAACCAGACTCACACGGAGCTAACCTTCTGAGTAAACACTCATGTACATTTATCGCGGCATACATACGTGCCAAGGTTTAGGTGTGTACAATCGATTCGTTGATTCACACATACATTTATATACAATGTAATACTCAGTGTTTAGACAAGGAAATAAAATTCCATAACAGTTGTCATACACACTCAATCGATTTTAACCGATTTCTTAATCCAATTTTCAACAATGGATTCAACGACCCCATAAGCCCCAACGGCTAAAGTGGGTCAAGTGACCAAAGCCTCCTTATCAAACAAACTCAATAACCTTGACCATCTCGATTGGTCATAATAGTCTCAACGACTTAGTGACCTCAACGGTCCTAATAGCCTCAACGGCTTTTGACGACTTTATCAGTCTCGAGGGCCTAAATGGCCTTAGTGATTTTATCAGTCGCATGTGCTCTCGAGCATGTTCACATTCTCAACAACATCATTGTTCGACAATATTTGTGAACTTTAGAGAATAAATAATTTTCTCCAAAAATTGAATCTCAAAATTCAATTAAGGATCCTCTCATAAAACCAACAAATAAAATTGCCTTAAGATTGTTGGAAATATTGAGGATAAATATGCAAATTTATAAAGTCCAAGGACCAAAATGCAATTAGTCAAATCTCGGTTACTTACAAGTAATTCATCCAATTAAAATGCAAGATATAGGCAACACCGAAATTATACGTAAAGTTCAACACGAAAACGAATACATATTTTTATACTGAGGCCCGTGCTAATCACAGTCTCCTTAAGGCAATTTCGCCCCTCCCCACCCTCAGGTTATGCAATGGGGTTTATACAAGGGGCGATCACCTCCCAGGATTCAACAGTGTCATCGAATCGTGTTATGCATGCAACACGTTCGACCGAACCGAACCCAATACCTGAACTCAAACAAAGAACAGGAAAGCCGACGACAACGGCTAAAAAAATAACTAGAAAGGTTGAACACGACTCGAAATCAACCTAAGAAGAACTCTGCAATTCGTCAACACGAAGAACAGAGGAGGAGAAAATATAACTTGGATTCCAAAAATATGGATTCCGAAAATATTGGATACTCAACCAAAAGGAAGATATCTCATTTTTTCATTCTACAAATGAGGAGAAGAATGAGCTTGTATTTATAGGAGGTGAATGGGGGATGAGAGGTGTCAAGTGGTCGATGTGGGACAAAAACTTCACAAATTCCATTCACTAAATAATGGACTTAAGTGAGATTGGGTTTGAGTAAAAACAATTTAGCCCAAAATCCAACTCAAATAAAATTAGTTAAAATGGCCCATTTTTTTTTTCTAACAATAATAACAACCACAAACCACTAGGGTAAGAGCCATGGAGGGATACTTGGGTAAGTCCCAGAAACATTAGCATTGGCTGCCACCGAAACTACATGAAGCGAAATAAAAAGTACATATTGAGTAGCAAAACCAAGTTCGAGCAAATGAAGGATGAGAAACTTGAGAAGTGGAGGTAACGTTTGTCAACAAAACAAAGAAAGCGCATAACGAACTAGCTGATTAGAAGTTTGTGCTAACAACAATTCCGTTCTGCAAGCTAAACCTTCGCCAAAAAGTGGGTCGTCCCCAAATGTCGTAGACACCGAAACCGCGTAAATATTCCCAAAAGGATCCAAAAGAACAGTTGCTCCATACATCCTTGTCAATCACCCCCCTAACAGCTCCACCCACGATCATTTTCCAAACATTATGGGGAGTGGTATTCCTACGTGCTAGTTCCGGGATTCCGCGGTGGATCCCTGCCGATTCTGTTACAAGCACACGAGAAATCACATTATCATTACAAGTTCCAAAAATAAAAGACATAACAGACGACGTCGATGGGGCAGTAGCGCGGAACACAACATTATTTTGTTCAAGTCAAATGCCCCACATTACAATACATTATAACTAAAACTATCAAAATCAGGTAACAGGTACATTGAAATTAACAAAGGATCATCCAACCACTGACAGAATGTCCTATTACGAATAAAGTCACTACTAATTCATGGACTAGACGCAAACCAAACCTGACGACCAAATGAACAAGACCACATGAGATGATCCCAAGTTTCAGGAGTCAAACCACAAAAAGGGCAAGAAGAATCAATATGTGGCATTCTACTATGGAGATTATCCCATATGGTTGACGAACGAGTTTCTAGATTTTACCTTTTCCACAATGCTTATGTTAGGCTGCGTTCTGCTGTAAACGACTTCCTGAAATTCTGATACCCAAGTACCGCCCCAACTCCGCTGATGCTTTGAAACCGCTACTTCCCGATATGACGTTGCGCGTGCTCTCGCTACCATTCCTCGAAAAGTAGATGCTAGAATACTAGTTCCCTTTCGCCGTCGACGAAGCTACCTTTATAAATTGCTTCGGCACAAAATAAGAAACGATCTCTCCAACGCATAAATTATAAGAGAATAAGATGGGTTAGAAATCCTTTATTTTTTAACCCCAATCGCTCTTTTGATTTTGGAAAAACTATCTTTATCAATATGCTGCTTCTTTAATACACATTTTTGTCCAACCCAAAGCGGGCAATAGCTAATAGTTAGGACTCATTAAAAAAAATATTAATAATCATTCAATCATGGAAAAACCTTTCCCCGTCCTGGCACGTTCCCGTTCTTCATTTCCTTCTTCTCGAATCCACTCGCTGTTAGCACTCTCGTACACATTTGTTCTATCATCGAAGGAAAATCCATGGACCGACCCCATCGTCTCCACCCCGTAGGAACTACGAGATCACCCCAAGGACGCCTTCGGCATCCAGGGGTCACGGACCGACCATAGAATCCTGTTCAATAAGTGGAACGCATTAGCTGTCCGCTCTTAGGTTGAGCAGTAAGGGTCGGAGAAGGGCAATCACTCATTCTTAAAACCAGCATTCTTAAGGTGAACAGCTTAGCTTACAGCACAGCGTGTTCGCCACCACACCGGCTCGGCTGGCTGGTGCATTGGCCTTACCGTAATAGGGCCGAGAGGTATGACCCTTCGATTAGAACGCCCCATATCTCGTGACACGCGGAGCGTGGCATTTCCTTTTAGTTAGCCCGTAACCCCCTGAAATTCCTTTCCAAATGAACATCTGAATCTTAGGAAGAAGCTATGCAGATCAAAGCTTCATCCATAAATCCGAACTAACAGTAAAAGAAGAACAAGATCCCGGAGAACGCCCTTGCTCCTCTTCAATGAGGAGTGAATTAATAAGATGATAACCAGATTTCACAGAGTTACGCCCATTTTGAGTATGATTCCAAAGAAACTAGTCATGTGTATTGAGGATTGATAAGTTAATTTAGGAAATAGCAGTAACAAGAACTGTAGTTAGGAATATGGCCAAGGTGGCTAAATCCACTGCCCATCAATAATGAAGGTAGAAACTTTGAGTGAGTGTAGATTTGATGTGCCTGGAACCCAATTCATTAGGAGACCAAAATTTGGAACCCATGGGTCTATCCAAAAATTAACCTTATGTCCTGACCCAATTTGCCACTGAGCTCCTACAAGTAGAAATCGTCGAACATAGACCAAATTTTTCCATGTAATGAAATGAGAAGTACTAGTCGTCGCAGTAAAGAAAGAACTATTTCTGAATGTAGCGCCGAATAATGCAACCAACCCAAATTGAGCCATCCAAATCCCAACGCGGAATGCCTGTTTAAGAAGCAAGGCCAAATTGAAGTTATGAGTACACCGGAAGCCTAACCCACCAACTTTCTTCGCTCGAGTGATTCGATCCCACACAATCCAGCATAATCCCTAATAATCCAGTTTCATACTCCACCAAAATTGTCGTTGAATACGATCCAGTGTATCCATTGTATTCCTTAGGAGACGAATACAAGACATAGTATAGGTTGGTATCGCTGCTGCAGTGGAGAGGATTAAGGTATCTTTACCTTCCGGGGAGAGAAGTTTTGATATCCAACCTTGGACTCGAGACTTCACTCGTTGGATAACAGAATGACCCATATTCTTCTTATTATTAGTCCAGTCAAGTGACAAGCCCAAATAGACCTCATCCTCCTTCATTTCTCGGACTCCCAAAAAAATCTTGACTTGACAATATTGTTCTTCCCAATATTTGGACTGAAGAAGACACTAGATTTGTCAAAGTTGATTAAGTGACCCGATTCCCGCTTGTACTCTTCAAAAATGGTATGAAATGTTTGTAAACTACATGGAGTAGCTTCAAGAAAGAGAATACTATAGTCGGCAAAACAAAGGTGGGTGATGCTATCCGCTAAGCGACTATGTATAATACCTCGGAGATCACCTCATTGATGTGCTCTGGTCAGTTCCTGGGACAAAATTTGAGCATTAAAATGAACAGATACGGTGATAACGGATCACCTTGAAAAAGTCCCCAAGAAGGAGTGAACCTAGGGGTACGAAACCCATTCATAAAAACCGTTAAGGAAGTGGTCAATATACACTGGATTATCCAATTAACAAAGGGAGCAGGAAAAGTCATACTGAGCATAATCGATCAGATATAATTTCATTCAACTCGATCATACGCTTTTCTCATGTCAATTTTAACGGCTATAAGAACCACATTACCCCGTCGACAACTCCAGATTGTATGAATCAGCTCCTGAATAAGCCACAAGTTATCTGTTATGATTCGGCCCGCAACAAACTGTAGGATTTAGGGGATTAATGCTACAAAAACAAAACCTAGATACGTGCATGGTAACTAATACGCAGCGGAAGAAGGTGCACATACTTATATTGTTTCCTGTAGCCCAGGAGCGTTGAGGGGAGTTTTCGATCCGCCGAACGATTCCTCGTAGAGGTTCCTGTTAGAGAAGCCCTACACAGATTATGCCTCATAGCAAAGCCTCAGTCGATTCTTCGTGGGATGGATCCACTTGGAGTAAATTGCTCGACACAATTTGGCACCTCCTTTTGCTCCTTGTGGTTCGACTGAAACTAGCTCTTAATAGGGATGAGGGTTTTCTCTTAATCTCACCACTTAGGAAGAGAGGAATAGTCTCTTGAAAACCCACTTATTAGTCCCTATTTATAAGAGGAGTAAAGTGGACAAAAGTCCACTTTACCCCTATGTGAAAGTCGGCCGGCCATGTATAGGAGGGAGGCCCAATTTTGGGCCTCCCATGTCAATTGGGATTTTAGGCCTAGCCTAAAATCCCTAATAAGACATTAGCCTAATTTCTTAGGTACATGGACTTTATTAATGGGCTCCTAATTACGGTGGCCCATAGTCCAAATGCTAACATCTCCCACTCGCCGGAATGGGAGGGTGCCTATTAATATGTTGTCGTCCAACACATCCGCATTTGGTCTTCGATCTAATCCCTGCTCCGAATAGTTCATACGAGGTTTTCCGTGCGACCAACGGACACGACGGGCATCGTGCTACTCATCTGTTAGGAGTATTGTAGCGCCCGCGGAATGTTGATTCCCCATGTCTAATCAACATGTGAAAAATTAAAAGTGCCGCGCTGTTTCCTAGGTCAACTGTAATTCTCCAATTGCCCAGTTTCCACATAGGAACACTTCCTCAGGGCATCCGTACAAGTATTCACAACCTTTCAACTAATGTCAGGTTGGTGGCCACCTAGTGAATACAAGATTCGGAGAGTTTCAGGTGTACTTTGTTGGGACCTAGACTGGATGGAGAGTCGGGTCCTGGTAAATGCGCTCCGGGTTGCTAATGTAGCGGGTCTTCGCACGTGCCAGGATACACGCGTCTTCGAACACCTGCATGAGGGGCATTATCGCACGCCATGCAGAGGTGGGGGGGGGTGGAGTGTGATGAGCCCTCTCCGAAGCTTAAATTAGAACTGTAGAGAGAGAAAGTTAGAGAGAGGTCAGAGCTTCGGCGTCAACTTAGTTGTGAAATGAATGATCAAGGCCCCTATTTATAAGAAACCTTGGAATCATACCAGGTTTTGAACGGTCCAACGTCGTTTAATTGTGAAAATGTGAACCGGACGTGGACGAGCATGGAGTTGACGTCGGAGAGTCCGACACGTGTTGTGTGCGCGTATATAGGAGTCACACGTATTCCTAGACATAATACGGGGGTCGTGATTGTTAGACAATCCAGACGAGTCTCTCGCTCGGAGTACCCGCGCGCGTACCCCGGGCTATTTTGAATTTACGGGTGATCGTTTTTAAAACCGGTGGGTTTGACGTGTAGGTGAAGTCCGAATAATATAAAACGAACCCGAATCAGACGTATACCCATCATTTTCCCCCGAGTCAAGTAATGGCGTGACCATTGCTTGACTCTATTTTCGATAAGAGTATACGTTCGATTTAAGTTCGGGTGTTACCTTGTCGTGGACTTACTGTCCGTTGGCGCGTGGGCCTCAATGTCGTGTGTCTCTTCTTTCGTTTAATAAGAGTGACTATAGATGTTGACATGGTTAGCACATCGAGTGTACGTATGTTACATGTATATATGTAATGATGTAGGACTATGTATGCAACAGGGACGTAAACACTAGTGTGCGTGCGGTCATGGTATACGCGTGCACGTGCATAGACGTGTGACATATAATGTCACGACAATAAACATGTATATATGATCGTTTATATTTATACAATGACGCGGATGTAAGCATATGCAGGTCGGGATCATAATAATATACTCTGTTCTCTCTCTCCCTCTCTTCTCTCTGTTTCCCTCTCACTCACTTATCTCTCAATCTCAGCAAGACAGCAACGACGAGTAGTTGATACGACGGTGGAACTGTGGTAAAGGCGTGATGGTTTCCAGAGGCAGTAATTAGTGTTTGGGTTGAACAGAGAACTCGCCATTGGAGGTGAGTTGAAAATTCAGTGGCCAGCAACGACGGAAAAGCCACGGCGACTTGGCGAGGGAAAAGTCACGGTGACTTGGTAACAACGATGATGACTCGGTAACAGCGAAGGTGACAACAACGACGACGACAATAGTGACTCGGCGACGGTGACGACGATTGTCTTCAGTCCTAACTCAGTGACGACGATATGTTTTGATTTTTTTTTTCAAATTCGGGCTAGCCGAGCCTGAACCCCGATGTCCCGACTCGGGCGGGACATTTCACTTAAACTCGGGATCGGATTCGGGCTACAATTCAGTGTCCCAAAAAATTCGGGCTCGGCTCAGGAAAAAGCCCGCCCGTCCCGAGCTCACCCCTAGTCATAGGTGGGGCCCAATTAGGAGGGCATCACCCGTAGCATTCTTGCGCCAAACCTAGACTAATCCTCACTCGCACTGGGGTCAGCCCGTAAGGAGTAAGGTGCTGGTATGAATATTTTTACAATCTCACGGTCACTAGGGGATTGAAGATATATATTGTCTTTCCCACTAACTAGCTTTATAGATATTATTTCTCTACTCTAAGTTTAGGTGTGACATTTCTAATTTCAATAAAACTTGATACTTTTAATATTTATTATTATGTCTCATATTTCTTTTATTTTAGCAATTTTATATTTCTTACCATTGGGTTAATAGGTCTTTTGGTATAACATGTTTGACGATTTTTTGCTTTTGGTGCAACATATTTTTTTTTATATATTTTTTGTACAATACGTTTGCAATTTGTACCACTTTTGGTGCATCCATTAGTTGACCGTTAGTTTGACCGTTAAATAGTCACGTGACGTGCACATGCCTAGCCCCAAATTTCTATATTTTTTTTTTTCAGTTTAGTCCTCAAAATTTATTTTTCTAACTTTTTATTTTTACAATTTAGCCCATAAACATTTTCAACCGCACCCTAGGGCTAAATTGACCTAGCCATGGTCCGACCCATGGCTATGTCGAACCATGGCTAGGGTCGCCGGATCTGGGCGACCTTAACCATGGTCCGAACTAGCCATGGGTCGGACCATGGCTAGGTTAATATTAGGGTCCAACTGGGTCAATTTTACCATATGGCTAAACTAACCTAGCCATGTTTCGACCCATGGCTAGGTCGGACCATGGCTTGGGTCACCGGGCCTTGGTGACCCTAGCCATCGACCTAGCATGGGTCGGAACATGGCTAGGTCAATTTAGCCCTAGGGTGTGGTTGAAAATGTTTAGAAGCTAAATTGTAAAAATAAAAAGTTAAGACAATAAATTTGAGGACTAAACTGAACAAAATAGAAATTTGGGGCTAGGCATGTGCAAGTCACGTGACTATTTAACGGTCAAACTAATGGTCAACTAACGAATGCACCAAAAGTAATACAAATTGCAAACGTATTGCACCAAAAGTTTACAAAAAAAAAATATTACACCAAAAGCCAAAATCGTCAAACATGTAATACCAAAACACCTATTAAAAAAAATCCTATAAATGTAGAACGGTCATATAAGGTGATATGATATATGTGGGGAAAATGTGGCAAATTAGAATATCTTCCGCAACACATTAATGGTGTGGGGAAAATGTGGCAAATTAGAATCAAAATGATTTTGCTCATTCCGAGTCGAGTGATCTAATGAATGCTGCTAATATAGTAGTTTCTTGGAACTTTCTGCCGTTTTATCTACCGCCATTTCCAGACAACAGTGTAACCCGATTAAGTTTTCCCTCCCTAGTCTTTTGACTCTTCCTCCGACCACCGAGAAAGCAACAGAAAATGCAGAGAATTTGATGGAAATCCATGGAGAATTTCTCGACAAGCAGTGAATTGGAGTGTTGGATTTATCGAGAAGGAGACGCGGAGCATCGTCTGGAGTGAAGACAGCAGCATCGATGAAGCACATTTTCAAGAAGCTTCACATAGGGAGCAGCCATGACCCGAACCGGTCAAACGAAGCCCTAGCACCGGCGCCTTCGCCTTCCGATCATAGTCCAGTTCCGAGTCAGAGCTCCGGGAACCCGCCTGCCAGCCCGTCCGTATCCCCTGCTCCGCCACCAGCCCCATCACCGGCCAGCGCCGCTCCATCTCGACCTCCAGTGGATAATCAGGCTGGAAATTTCTTCGAGGAGGAGTTTCAGGTGCAATTGGCGCTTGCAATCAGTGCGTCGAACTCGGATTTCCGTGGGGATGATCCGGAAAACGATCAGATCCGTGCTGCAACGCTGTTGAGCTTGGGAGGTCATCGGATGGGGGATTCTACTAAGGTTAAGGGGGAGGTCTCTGCTGAGACCCAATCAAGGCAGTATTGGGTGAGTCTGCCGAGCTAATTTTGGTGGTTACTGTTAGTTAGTTCTAATTTTCAAAGATAAGCTTGATTGAGGATTTATCCGGGTCTTTATGGTTCTGTTGTTTTTCATACTTTTAGATTTTGCATAATTGCTTTAGGAAGTTGAGAGTAGGATTGTTGGAATATGGAAGTACAAATGTCATTTCATTAGATAGATGATGATAAATTATCAGATTGGGGTAAACTAACTGCTTTGGTGGTAATTGTGTTATCTGGTTGTGTAACAAGATTAATGGCTTATTTTTAAGTATTCCAGACTTCTGAAATTAACCTGGTTTTGTTTATTGAGCACTTCATCTCGCCTTTACTGAGTTAGTTGGGTGTTACTCCTATTACTTGCTTGAATTGGCATTGTTCAGAATTGCGCATTATTCTCTTTGTGCTCTAAGTGATTTGTTGAGGTTAGTCAATACTGAAATGTAGAGATAGAATTCTAACAGGCCTTGTGATGAGAAGATCTGAGTTGTTACGTTCAGCTGCTTCCTTCAATTATTTATATCTATATGTTATCTTTGTTCCTTAATTGTATATGAAGTTTTTTCCTTATGAGTTCCTTCTCATATTGCATAGTGTAAGTAGTATATTAGTGCCAAATTGAATTAAATGTTTAATTATTTTCCTTTTGGTCATCTTGTAATCATTAATTTTATGTCCAGTCCTATGTGGAGAGTTGTGATGGAACTATAATGTGTTGTTAATAATATTATGAAACCATGAGGTTGTTCATGTAGGTCAATAAATTTTCAGTTTTTATGTCTTGTGTAGTAGTTCATGGTAAAACTCTTTTGAAGTCACTGGCAGTATGTATTTATAGAACTTGCATTTTGGTAGTTGTAGTTGTTACCTTCAGTATACTTTATTGCAACTTGACGATACTTCTTTTTGGTTTGGTAATCTAATGAAACTTGTAGCGTCTTCATTTTTTTCTGCTCATTTCCTTTTTTGCTTGTTATTTTAGGAGTATAATGTGCTTGATTATGAGGAAAAAGTGGTTGATGGATTTTATGATGCTTATGGGCTCTCAATTGACTCAAGACATCAAGGAAATATTCCATCTCTAACGGATCTTGAAAATAACCTTGGGGATACCAATTTTGAGGTCATCATTGTCAATCGGAAAATCGACCACGTTCTTGAGGAGTTAGTGCAAGTTGCACAATGTATTGCATTGGATAGTTCTGCCTCCAGGGTCGCTCTTCTGGTTTCGAGGGTTGCGGAAGTTGTAACAGGTCACATGGGCGGGCCAGTAAAGGATGCCAACATCATGTCGGCTAAGTGGATGGAAAGGAGCACAGAATTAAGGACTTCTATCCATACAAGTTTGTTGCCGATTGGGACCATAGACATTGGACTTTCCAGGCACCGTGCTTTACTTTTCAAGGTCAGGTATTAAGTACATGTTATATTCACCTTTTGCCAAAATGCCTTCTGTTATTCTGTAATACGATTACGATATAGCCAAAACCACTAGTGATTCCTCGGTTTGCATGAACATAACCTAATCTGTCATACGAAGGCTATTAGCAGCTGTTGTTACATTAAGTACTTTTTGTGTTCTGTACTAGTGATAGGGAATTGAGAGTCATGTTTGCACGTTAGATTGTTTGCCATAAAAACTGCTGGATTTGAATTGTAGAATCTTCTTCTTAACTTTGTTTTGTGCTTCTAGTTATTTACACTCATTTTCATATGTTGTAAATGAGATTGTTTTTCCTAAAGATGGATTATCCTATCCTTGTTGTAAGGTATTTTTCATGTCATTATCTTTATCGAGTGTGACTCTGCACTAATTGAGAAATTTCATTGTTTGGAGTTCATTCTCACATAACATAATTTTGACTGATGCAGGTATTGGCTGATAGTATAAATTTACCTTGTCGACTGGTAAAAGGTAGCCATTACACTGGTGTTGAAGATGATGCTGTTAACATCGTAAAATTGGAGGACGAAAGGTTTCTACATGCTCTTCTTTATTGTTGCTTCATGGTTCATCATACTGCATGTCAACAACTTCTTCCATTATCTTCCTTTTTACTAAATAATAGGAAACAACTTTATCTATGTCGTTTGCCTTCGGTAATTTGCTTTTGGCCATTAGATTCTTTATTGGGTTAATAAGTCTTTTGGTACAACATGTTTGACGGTTTTTGGTGCAACATCTTTTTTTTTGTATACTTTTGGTGCAATACGTTTGCAATCTGTACCACTTTTGGTGCATCCGTTAGTTGACCGTTAGTTTGACCGTTAAATAGTCACGTGACTTGCACATTCCTAGCCCAAAATTTCTATTTTTTTCCAGTTTAGTCCTCAAATTTATTGTACTAACTTTTTATTTTTGCAATTTAGCCACAAAAAAATTTCAACCGCACCCTAGGGCTAAATTGACCTAGCCATGGTCCGACCCATGGCTAGGTCGAACCATGGCTAGGGTCACCAAGTCCTGGTGACCCTAGCCATGGTCCGACATAGCCATGGATCGTAACATGACTAGGTCATAGCCTTATGGTAAAATTGACCCAATTGGACCCTAAGCCTAAATTGACCTAGGCATGGTCCGACCCATGGCTAGGTCGGACCATGGTTAAGGTCGTCCATGTCCGGTGACCCTAGCTATTGTTCGACCTAGCCACGGGTCGGACCATGGCTAGGTCAATTTAGTCCTAGGGTGTGGTTGAAAATGTCTAGGAGCTAAATTGCAAAAATAAAAACTTAGGACAATAAATTTGAGGACTAAACTGAAAAAAATAAAAATTTACGGCTAGGCATGTGCAAGTCACGTGATTATTTAACGGTCAACTAACGGATGCACAAAAAGTGGTACAAATTGCAAACGTATTGCACCAAAAGTATACAAAAAAAAATGTTGCAAAAAAAGCCAAAAATCGTCAAACATGTTGTACCAAAAGACCTATTAACCCTTCTTTATTTATGATGCACCCTGTTTATGCTTAAGCTATTGTTTTCTTGTGAAGCACATAACATGCTAATATATCATTAGACTACTAACTGTTTCTTCCATCATTCAGGGAGTTTCTAGTTGATCTCATGGCTGCTCCAGGAACACTTCTACCAGCTGATATTATAAGTGCTATGGAGAATCAAGCAAACAAACTGCCATCCTTTTCTCATGACACTGGGATGCTTTACCCAAGACAGAAGAAGACTTCACCAGGTGAAGGAAGCAGTCAAAGTTCTGTGGTTGACACTGGAAATGACAATGGTGTTGGTTCTTCTGGAATTTCAAAGGTGTCCCTTAATCAAACAGATCGTCTTCCCTCCTCGGCCTCTGGGAGTTCTCCTTATAAAGGAATTTTGGGTGGTCATGTTGTTCATGATGACCGGAGGATGAATGTCAATGTTCCGTATGATAAAAATACTTCTGAGGACCCGAAAAACCTATTCGCAGAACTGAATCCTTTCCAGATAAAAGGTTTTGGCAAAGCCGATGATATGCAGAGAAAGAAAAATAACATTGAGCCGAGTCGGCCACCAGTGCCACTGATGCAGAAAAGTCGACATGCTGTTAATGAAGTCCCTAAAAAGAAAGATTATGATTATATGGAGAGTCTCTTTCCGAGAAATGATCAAAATCCTAATGCCCAAGCCGTGTCCACTTCATCCTCCAAGTACCTTACCAATGTGGATAGGGTCCACGAGTACAATAATTTGAACCCATCAGCACAAGAGCGCAACAACTGGTACTCGTTCAATGCTCCAGCAGATCAGGCAAAAGACCATTTGTTGGATGAACATCCAACAGATAAGGACTTGCCTAATACTATAGAACGTGGCAATCATTTTGAATTGCTTGACAACAAAAGGTGCACCGATGATAGATTTATGGGATTCGACTCAAAGCTGAAAGATCTTGAAAGTCCCTGCTCGTCATTTGACTCTAGTACGTATAGTTATAGGACTGATCAAGTGATTGATGATGTGGATGTTGGCGAACGTGAAATTCAATGGGAAGACCTAGTGATAGGCGAAAGAATTGGTTTAGGTATTTGCATCTCTATCCTGTTTCACTTGGCTTGAACCATCGACATATGGCAGTGGTTTTTGTTTGCTTTACTATCTGAAGTTTTGTGCACACATTTCTTGTTCACTTTTAATATGATTTTCACTACTGATTTGTGGTTGAGTGTGCTACATCAGTCTTGCTTCTCTTTTTGCACCCAACAATTTATTTTGGGATATTTTGTGAGCAGGCTCATATGGAGAGGTTTACCACGCTGATTGGAATGGCACGGTTCGTTTGGATTGTTCTCTTATATACATCATTCCTCTTGCATCATTGTGCGGTCTTGTATTGTCTTATGCTGTCTCTCAAAGATAGAGAAAAACATGAAGTGGGATATACTACTTGCTAATATTTGGTTGTTGCATTAATTAAATTCAGGAAGTTGCAGTTAAGAAGTTTCTTGACCAGGATTTTTCAGGAGCTGCTTTGGCTGAGTTTAAAAGTGAAGTAAGCTATGAACTGAATCTTGTTGTTTTTTCCCGCTTTCTTATGATTACAAAATCAAATCAGTAAACTTTTCTGTAATATCAACTACTTGATACTTGTCTTTTTACAGCAAGGGCAACTAATTGTTTTGTGACTTAGCCTAGTAGAAGAAACTTGAAACAGGGAGGAAAAGGAGAAACACCTTTCTTTTTTCTGAATAAATAATTTTGAATTCTCTTCTGCAAATATCTACCTTTATTTCGATTAATTAGAACAGTTGACTAGACATTTCATTTACCACTTGTTAGGTACGAATAATGCGTAGACTACGCCATCCAAATGTTGTTCTCTTCATGGGTGCTGTAACACGTCCTCCCCATCTTTCTATTATCACAGAGTTTCTTCCAAGGTATATTCTTCTGCATGAAATTTAGAATAAGCCTTTTCTATTTCCAGTGCGAATAAACTAAACCTCGGTCTAATTTGCAACAATTGAATTAACTGGGGTAGTGCAACGATTTCAGGGGAAGCTTGTACAGGATTATCCATCGCCCTCAATGTCATATCGAGGAAAAACGAAGGATAAAAATGGCACTTGACGTGGTATGTAAATAGACCTGTTCTCTTACTTATCAGTTTATGTTTTCACTTTATACAACATTTTCATTTTTTACAGGCAAAAGGGATGAACTGCCTGCACACAAGCAACCCTATAATAGTTCACCGAGATTTGAAATCACCAAATCTTCTGGTGGATAAGAACTGGAATGTCAAAGTAAGTGATTCCTTTCGTTAGCGTCTATTGTTTAATGAAAAGTCACATACTAGCTATTCCTTATGGTCTGATTAAATGAATTGTAATATCAAGGGGGCTTCTAGGCTATCTTAATCCTCATTCTGAAGGTTGTTGAATTAGAATCAATGAACAAAAAGAAAAGAAATAACACACACATGCCCACAAACGCATGTGATTAGTACACTTAAATTAAGGAATGTACAATGTAGCTTTAATGTGAATTAGCACTAATTTATTAAGCGTGGGTTTTGCATTATAAGAAATTTTAAATGTGGACATTATAAGTAAATTGATTTAAGCTGCTTCACTGCACAGGTATGTGATTTTGGGTTGTCTAGGTTGAAGCACAACACTTTCTTGTCCTCCAAATCAACTGCTGGAACGGTATGGCTTTTCTTCTATTGCGTAAAGCTTTGGAAGGGAAAGAAAGAATGGTTCAAATTATCATGTTTTTCTCGAAATTTCTAATGCAATACACTTTTGCTATATATATTTCTTAATCCCGTAGTGTCCTTATCTATGGCAGCCTGAGTGGATGGCACCTGAAGTTCTCCGAAACGAACGCTCCAATGAGAAGTGAGTATGATCTTCTTTTGTGGCTTTTCCACTTTTTTTTTTTTGACTTCTTCAATCTCCTTGTGGTATACGTAGATGTGATGTGTACAGCTTTGGCATAATCCTCTGGGAGCTAGCAACATTGAGATTGCCTTGGAGCGGAATGAACCCAATGCAAGTTGTAGGTGCTGTCGGCTTTCAGAATCGCCGCCTCGAGCTACCAAAGGAAATCGATCCAACTGTGGGGACCATCATTTCCAAGTGCTGGCAAACGTAAGTCATATTTCTTTAGGGGTAAAATGTCAGTTGCCGCGCTTATGTTTGGGTGTTTTTACTAGGGTATCTCAATTTATGTCTTTTTTTTTTATTTTTTATTTTTTTATTTTTTTATTCTGGCCCTTTAATTTATGTGGTTTTTCAAAATTTCCTCCATTCCGTCAAAAAGTAATGAAACTAATTTGTAAGGCTCAGTTGTTGCACCGGATAAAGTGTTTTGGTAAAATTAATTCTAAAATTAGCAGAACGAGTCAATTTTTTTTTTTGTTTTTGTTTTCAAGATTTACAGTTTGAACATCCAAAAACTTTTGTTGGTGTTGCAATTGAGCCTGGCTTCGATGAATTACTCCCGTTAGATTTAGATGAAAGGTGGCAAAAAGAGGCCTGAACCCAAAGAAGGAAGGTTGGTTTGTAGTGAATAAGAAGTTGATTGTATTACTTTGTGCAGTGATCCGAATCAGCGGCCCTCATTCGCTGAGTTGACAGTGGCGCTCAAGTCGCTGGAGAGATTGGTCGTGCCTTCCCTGCCGCAGGAGCATCCAAATGCGCCACAGATACAACAAGTAAATACAACACCATAAGAGTAAGATGGAAGTAGGGTTATGTTTTTCCCACACACTCTGGAATTGTGTGAATAATGAAGAACAAGTATACTAGTTGTTGTATCAGCGATCAAGGAGTGTGCGTATATCTGAAAATGTGATGCGAAACTGAGTGAAAATGCATGCGGGAATGTATAGCTGCCTTGGAGTTGGAGGGACTCAGTTTGCTTCTGGTCATGATGATTGTTTATAAGTGTATATATATATATAGATAGAGTTTAGAACCTATAATGGCTTATATTGAAATTTGGTCTCTGAAATTTAAAATATTAAAATTGTTAGTTTTATATTTCATTTTTGTTAAAATTTGATGTCTCCACATATTTTTCTTTCCGAACATTCATAACTTAATCGGGCCGGGTGAGCTGGGTTGGTCAGCCTTAATCTAACCAGCTCAAATTTAAGCATCAGTGGCCCATCACTTTTTGGCCATCCATTCATTTATCTAAGTGGATTCTATAAAGAGTTCGGGCTAGTTCAACATACTGGGGCTTGAATAGAGCTTTTAACTCCTAGGTCCACACCCACATCATCAAATTCCTAGTTTGTTGGGGTACAAACAATTGAGCCTAAACTGAAGGTAGTGCCTTCCGTTAGGCCCTTGGTTACATTTCTTGAGAATGCTTATATTTGTCATTAACTCAACCGTTGAAGTTCGTAAACACCTAATTCTGGCCAACGCGCGACACGCGTGACGTGTGGCGCCCTAAATGAGGAAATGTATTCCTATTAGGATAGCATATAAGAATTTTGTATTCCTATCTCCTTGAATTAGCCACTGCTCTATTGATTTCTGACGCCATAAGGTCTCTTCTTGCTGATAAAGATCATGTAATTGTGCTTCAAGTTCAGCTTCCTGAAGGGACTGATGAGGTGTTTCTAGTACATAGTCCTCAAAGACGAAGGAAAGAAGCTCCAGGTCGGCTGTAACCATCATGTCCACAGTCCGCTCCCGTTCCGACAATGCTCTTCGTTTCACCTCGCTTCAGTCCGCTACCCAGATCCATACCGCCCCATCTCCAGAATCGGCCCACACCGTGACCGGGACTAATTCACTACGACTCCGCTTCGATCAGCACCTATTGGAACCAAACCAGGACATCAGGAACCGCTGCCTCGCCTTTGTTATCGTCCTCTGTACCGAACAGATTCAAGAGGTCTCTAGCTTGCCAATTCTTTCCAATATCACGACCACGCCCCTGCCCAAAAGCCGGACTTCCCAGACGCCTTTTGTATCGCCCGTGTCTCGCTGCTCCAGCTCCAGTGTGCCTCCCGTCATCACATCCCACCACCATCGACTCACTGGTGACCCAACGATTGGTGTTGAATGGAGATGCACGATGGACGAAAGCCACGAGTAAGAAAATGGCGGAGCTGTACCTGTCATTTGCTTAACCGATCTAAAAGCCAAACCTTTATGAGATATTAACATCGCTGCAGGTATATAGTTAGCTTCTTTGTTAACGTGTTTTATATGTATGTATATGTACTTTGATGGATGTGTTTTCATATCAGTAGACTCCATGCTCCAAGTATTCTGTGAACAATTTTAGTCTTTATATGTATTAGATTAATTGTCAAAGTATTTTATAATTTCAGTCTACATAATTGATACAAATAATTGCTTACATGTCATTCTAAAATGTGTGTTTTTCTCTATCGATTATTAGTTAATTTGAAATTTGATATAGTCCATTTAATTAGATATTTGAAACATGACTATTAACGAATTGAGTACCGAAAGGATGGATTTTTAAACAATGTTTTTATTTCCGTAATAGAACCCCCGAACTCGAATTTCTGTTCGTATACCGATTTTATACCTAGGTGTTTAATTCATTATTCCCTAGGTAATTTAGGTTTCTAGTTAGCCTTAAAATTAACTAGTGGCGACTCATTTTCAAAATATATGTTTTCAAAACGTAATCATTAGGTCAGATTTTTAGGGTCTGACAGAATGGTTACAACTAATTAATTATATAGAGAAACACAATTATTAATAATAAGTGTGCCAATTACTCTAATTAATTGCATTCTACATCTAGAAAATTATAGATAATAAATAGGGTTTAAGGTACTTTTCACACCACATGTTTAACTGAATGTGACTTTTAGTACTGGGTGTTTGGTTTTGTATACTTTTGGTACCAAACGTTTGAAAAAATATGGCTTTTGGTACATCTGTTAGTTGACCATTAGTTTTGGTTGTTAAATGACATGTGGAAGCCACGTGACCTATCCTAAACTTTTAATTTTGTCCAATTTAGTCGCTAAAATATATTCTTAACTTTTATTTTGTTTAATTTAGTCCTAAAACCTCAAAATCGACATCCCAATTGACCTAGCCCCAATTGGGTCAGTTGGACCTAATTGGGTCTAAGTCAATTGGGTTTGATTAGTTCAATTGGGTTTGATTTTGAAGTTTTAGGACTAAATTAAACAAAATAAAGTTAAGAATATATTTTAGGGACTAAATTTAACAAAATCAAAAGTTTAGGGTCGGTCACGTGACTTGCACATGTCATTTAACGGCCAAAACTAACGGTCAACTAACATATGTACAAAAAGCCACATTTTTTCAAACGTTTGGTAGCAAAAGTATACAAAACCAAACATTCAGTACTAAAAGCCACATTCGGTCAAACATGTGGTGTGAAAGTACCTTTAACCCTAATAAATATATGGGATGAATACTCAAGAAGATTCTAGATCATAATGTTCCCCCTCAAGTTGGTGCGTGGATGTTAAGAACGCCCAACTTACAGAGAAGAACTTGAAAACAGTCTCGTCCAAACGCCTTGGTAAAAATGTCCACAAGTTGAAGTTCGCTCGAGACATGCGCAATCATAATATCTCATTGGCGAAGATGCTTAAGAATAAAATGACAATCGATTTGAATGTGCTTCGTATAGTCATGAAAAACAGGATTCGTGGAGATGTGCAGAGCAGCTTGGTTGTCACAGAAGAGGCGCATAATAATGGTATGACTAACACCAAGTGATGCAAGAAGACGCCGAAGCCAAAGTAACTCAAAAGGTTGTTGCAGCGATCGAACGATACTTAGCTTCTACAGAAGAGCGACTCACAGTTGTTTGCTTCTTAGTTTTCCAGGAAATTGGATAACCTCTAAGAGTACAAAGTACATATAATAGAGCGATGTGTCATAGGACATGATGCCCAATCATCGTCACAATAAGTTGTCAGTATAAATTTGTAGGGTTTCTTCAGTAGAATACCTTGGTCAGGACTCTGCTTGATGTACCCTAGTACTCGCAATACAGCATCCCAATGTAATTTTCTTGGATCTTGCATGAACAGAGACAGAATATAAATGGAATAGCACCAATCTGGCCGAGTAATCGAAAAATAGAGCAAACGTCCCACAAGTCTTCTATATTGGCTCGGATCGGCAATCAGATATCCTGAATCTGCGGATAGGCAACGATGTTTCTCCTTGCGAATGTGTGATGTGCGAGCTCCAAGCATCACAGATTCGCACAAGATGTTCAAAATTAGGTGTTTACAGTTTGCCCCTCTTTGGGCGGATTCCTGTAGAACATGTTCGAGGGGATTCGTCCAAAGACAGGGAAACACCGAATTTTGGATGATAAGCGTGTGTTTCTTTTGAGTCTTCGAGTCTTCAAGGGAGCTCCTAGCTTATTTCGGAAAGTGCAAAAAAAAGTAGAGCCTCTGTCGGCGGTGCCTCCATTAGTGTGCCCCTGTTGACAATGCCTCCATTGGCGGTGCAGAAAGTAAAGCCTCCATTGACGGTGCGGAAAAGTAAAGCCTCCAGTAGCGTGTGGAAAAGTAAAGCCTCCAGTGGCGTGCGGAAAAGTAAAGCCTCAAGTGGCATGCGGAAAAGTAAAACCTTAATCGATGATGCCTCCAGTGGCGAGCGATAAGGAAAAACCTCTAGTGGCGTGTATCGGAGAAGAGCCTCTAGTGGCGTCCGTCGGAGAAGAGCTTCTAGTGGCGTCTGTTGGAGAAGTGCCTCTAGTGGCGTGACTTGCGAAGGCTGAATACTAAGGCTTCGTTCGTCGGCGGTGACTCTCAGAAAGCTGGAAAACTTCAGATCTTGATTGTCGGTGGTGACTAGCATACCTGGGGCAGCGCAACACCGCGATGACTAGAATATCTGGGACAGCGCAGCATCGTTGTGGTGACTAGCATATCTAGGACAGTGCAACACCGGTTGTGGTGACTAGCATACCTGGGGCAGCGCAACACCGTTGAATGGATAGATGTGATGACTAGCATATCTGGGACAGCGCAGCATCGTTGGGGTGACTCTCGGAAAGCTAGACAACTTCAGAATCCGATTGCCGGTTGATTTGTAGGAACAGACTGTAACAGTCCTACTCATCTTTGAATGGTGACTCGCGAGAGCAGACTGTAACCGTCCCGCTTGCCGTGAAATTGACTTATAGGAACAGACTGTAACAGTCCTACTCATCCTTGAATGGTGACTCGCGGGAGTAGACTGTAACCGTCTCGCTTGCCGTGATGTTGACTTGGAAAACGCTGTACCGTAGATAATACACAGGTGCACGAATGTTTGTCCCTAATTTTTGCCTAAATTGCGCATGGTGCGACAACTTAGTGGGATCTTTCTCTTTTTTTTTTTGTGAGAATTTCTCTTTTTTTCTCTCCTTTTGCCACGGTCGATTGAGAGATTTCCGACCGTGCCCCTCGGTTTTTTTTATTTTCTCTCATTTTGCCATGATTGCAATTTCTGAACTTGCAACCATGCCTCTCATTTCCTGATTTTTCCTAGGTCGCCTTTTCGGGTTTTCAACCTAGCGGAAGCACTATTTATTTGGTAGCCGATTAAACGGTGGCTGTGACCCGTACTTTATTTTTTGCCTCGATGCGGGAGTATTTGTAGCCGTTTGGAGGGTGACTGTGACCATTTTCTCACCATCTTCAATGTTGCAGGAGCTCTTTTGATTGTAGCCATTTGGAGGGTGGCTGTGGCCCTTCATTCTTCGTCTCTGATCCGAGAAACATTTTTTGTATGTAACCATTTCGAGGGTGGTTGTGGCCCTTTCACTAAATACCCGCCATCGATGTTCTGGGAGTGCTCTTTATCTGTAGCCATTTGAAGGGTGGTTGTGGCCCTTTCTCTGTAGTCATTTTAGGGACGACTGAGACCCTTTTTATTTGTAGTTGATTTAGGGACAACTGTGACCATTTTATTTCTTCATTGCTCTCACAAGATTTGCATGGACACTCTCTTTATTTTTCTGTAGCCGATTAAAGGGCGGCTGTGACCCTAAAAAAAGAGTTTTATTTTATTAATTTTTTTTTTGCTTGCTCTTTTTTTGCTTCTTTTTTGAAAAAGAAAATTTAACGAAAATAATCAACAACAATTATGTTCATGCCCCTAGTGGCATATCTGAAATTTCTAATTCAAAACATCTACTAGAGAAGGACTCAGTTGATTGAGTCAAAATATGTCGATCGTGTCGACGCCCTGGATGGACCCTGCGACAAACGGATGACATAGACAATAATGTATTCTTTGTTGGACTTGGTCAAGGAAATTGGCTTCTCAAGTGCCCTGGCCATTGCTCAATCTTAGCTGGGGATGTCCCATGGCTAGCACCAATCGGGTTAGGCTCGTCACATGCTGGATGAATGGTCTGGTTGATGTGAACACACATGGATGGTGTTGAGTTTGGCACAGTAGTCTGCAAATGGTAAATTTGGGCATAGATATCGCCCGAGGTGTCTGGGATAAATTCGACAGCTTGCGGCGAGCAAAGGGCCGCGCACGAGATGTGCTCTTCAGGGGCTTTGATTTGGATGATTATCCAAACTGCACAATGATTAAGGAAAAACTCAAATTTCAGGGATAAAAATGACCACAACTTTTCTTACCTGGGTGTTGAATTTTTTCTAGTGGGAAATGTGCTCGCTATGCGACTGGACCTGCTGCATGTCCTGATTTTCCTGATCCATCTAGAAAACACAACTTGTATATGAACACCTGCCGGAAAGTAAATGCCCCTGGACCTCTGATGGAATGCACTAACAATAATGTTTTCTTTGCTTGACATCTCAAATGTTCATTGATCAGCACATTGAATCTTCACGAGACTCTCAATGATCTCTTGATATTTTCCCATCTCCGGACATGTCCGATCTCAATAGGAGATGCCCCTTGGTTACCACCGACCGGTTTAGACCTCACCGTAAAAAAGATGTACATCTTGGTTCGGGGACGCGTATGAATTCAACATATGGTGGGTGGAATTTTGACATGTAAGTTCTTTGGAGTAGTCACGTTTCACGTGGTTGCGACCTCGTCGAAGTGGTCATCTGATCTGCAAAAAGAGTAGGGATACTCAAATCTCAAGAAAAAATCAAGTACAATTCATCGTACCTGAGCGTTGGATATCCCGAGTGCGCAATTTGTGCTTCGTGCAACTGGATGGATGCACGTTTCTTTTTTGTTGCCCCATTAAATCGGCATAGCTTATATGTACAGGATACCTTAACCAATGATACCTGAAAAGAGTGAATGAAAAATTAGTCTAGTGAATATGAGAAATCATGCATGATTTTTTTGAAAGCTCTAATGCCATTCATTTCATAATTTTGATTACATTTCAGAAAGAATCAAAATTTATGATCTAAGGTGTTTAGCACCATCATGGAGTTTACTGAGTTTGCTGAGCGCACTATCTGGCTCGAATGCAGGACAGATGTTCAAAATAAGATTTTTCAAAAAGGTTTTCTCGTCCTTTGCTTAAACTCGAATAATCGCACTCCACGGCACAGTTAAACAAAATCACTTTTTTAAAACGTTAGCTCATGCGAATGTTGAAATGACAATCTTGCCGCAAAAGTGTTGTACACCTTCGATAAAATTGAATGACACTCCGAGGTTTTGTTTTTAAATGTTCATGCATGCTCGAAAGTTAAAGTTCTACTGTTAAGAAACTTACAAATTACAACAAGTTTACCTGAATGATACATATGGAATGTATGTACAAAATGAAAAATCCAGGTAAAGTTTTTTTAAAAATAATGTGAATGCGATGCATGACTAATAATGTGTACAGTCTATCAACAAATTATTGTTCCTAAAACAATGCACACGCGATGCACATGAGATGCATATTTGAAATGAAAGTTCTACAGTTAAAATAAAATTGACAAGTTATCTGAAAAGATTTTTTTGTTTTTGTTTTTTAACGAGGAGAAAAAAAATCAACGCATCTTGGTTGCTCAAAATAAAAAATCAGTTGAATTTTTTTTTTAAAGGATGCAAATGAGATGCACAAAATAAATACAAGATGCAAACTTAAAAATAAAAGTTCTGCAACTAAGAAAAATACAATTTACCTGAAAGTTTTTTTCGAAAATAATGCATATGAGATGCACGTCTTTTAAAAAAATCCGGTAAAATGTGTTTTAAACAAATAACCCGATTTATCTAATTTTTTTTTTTAATTAATGCATACTGGATGCATTATTAAAAATAAAACAATTCAGGTAAATTTTTTTTTAAATGATGCATATGAAATGCACGTTCGAAATTACTAGCTCTAATAGCTAAAGAGGAAGCACAATTTTTCCTAAAATGTTTCTTTCAAAGGCAACACATATCCGACGCACTAATCAAAATTACAACTTACCTAAATAGTTTTTTTAAAATATTGCGTATGAAACACGGGTTTAAAATAAAAAAAATTCAGGTAAGAGGTTTTTTTTTAAAAAAAAAAAACAATGCATACGAAATGCATGTTAAGAGAAAATTTCTACAACAAAATGACTAACTACTTAGCTGAAAAAGTTTTTTTTTTTTTTATGCAATGAGATGAATGCATGAGAAATGAAGTTACACAGTTAGAAAAGCTTACTGTTTACCTAAAAACCTCTTTACAAAAAAAATATGGATAAAACACGACAAGTTAGGGGGGGTAAAAAAATGTGTGACTTTGCTCTACAAGGTAGGTTCCACTGATAGGTTCCCGACACAGTGGTTTCCTCCCCCTAAAAAGGGATCTCGGGACCTACACGAGCGAGTGGGTTTTTCCGAATCGTACCGGCAGAACTACCGCTCCGGTCGTACCGTACTAAACCTCTGAGGTTCCTAGTCGCCTTGGATTTGAGGCGTTTTGGACATTACACTAGAGTGGTGTGTGTGCGAATTCAAATAACACAACAAAGAAAAAGAGTCAGATACCATACAAAAATAACTCTACACCTGAAATTACACAAATACAACAAAGTTAGATGTAAAATCAAAATAAAATAAAAATGAAGCTACAAAACTCAAACATGGCAAAAAGTGAACATACTAAGCCCGAACCCTCTAACTTCTCCAGCAGAGTCGCCAAATTGTCAGACCCTAAAAATCTGACCTAATGATTACGTTTTGAAAACATATATTTTGAAAATGAGTCGCCACTAGTTAATTTTAAGGCTAACTAGAAACCTAAATTACCTAGGGAATAATGAATTAAACACCTAGGTATAAAATCGGTCTACGAACAGAAATTCGAGTTCGGGGGTTCTATTACGGAAATAAAAACATTGTTTAAAAATCCATCCTTTCGGTACTCAATTCGTTAATAGTCATGTTTCAAATATCTAATTAAATGGACTATATCAAATTTCAAATTATAGAGAAAAACACACATTTTAGAATGACATGTAAGCAATTATTTGTATCAATTATGTAGACTGAAATTATAAAATACTTTGACAATTAATCTAATACATATAAAGACTAAAATTGTTCACAGAATACTTGGAGCATGGAGTCTACTGATATGAAAACACATCCATCAAAGTACATATACATACATATAAAACACGTTAACAAAGAAGCTAACTATATACGTGCAGCGATGTTAATATCTCATAAAGGTTTGGCTTTTAGATCGGTTAAGCAAATGACAGGTACAGCTCCGCCATTTTCTTACTCGTGGCTTTCGTCCATCGTGCATCTCCATTCAACACCAATCGTTGGGTCACCAGTGAGTCGATGGTGGTGGGATGTGATGACGGGAGGCACACTGGAGCTGGAGCAGCGAGACACGGGCGATACAAAAGGCGTCTGGGAAGTCCGGCTTTTGGGCAGGGGCGTGGTCGTGATATTGGAAAGAATTGGCAAGCTAGAGACCTCTTGAATCTGTTCGGTACAGAGGACGATAACAAAGGCGAGGCAGCGGTTCCTGATGTCCTGGTTTGGTTCCAATAGGTGCTGATCGAAGCGGAGTCGTAGTGAATTAGTCCCGGTCACGGTGTGGGCCGATTCTGGAGATGGGGCGGTATGGATCTGGGTAGCGGACTGAAGCGAGGTGAAACGAAGAGCATTGTCGGAACGGGAGCGGACTGTGGACATGATGGTTACAGCCGACCTGGAGCTTCTTTCCTTCGTCTTTGAGGACTATGTACTAGCAGCACCAGAGCTTTATTCATTAATATAATTAAAATAATACAATATAATAATTTAATAATAAAAATAATATATAATAAAAAACTAAACAAGAATTAGTCTGTAGACAAGCACGAGATCTTCTTTTCTTTTCATTCGTCTTCTTCCCCTTTTTACATTGTAACATAGTGCCCTATATATAGGCTAACATAGATCTAGGGTTTAATATAACTTAGGAAAATATAATTACTGATTTATTCCGTTAATAAATGCTAAATATCTAGAAATATAACACTAAATATTCAACAAATATTTTCTGTAATAAATACAAATAACTATCCTAATATTACATTGAGCATTCTTGGAAACTTCGCGACTTGCCATATTTGGACATTAAGAACTCATCTGCGGACACCCAAGTCCAAAACGGTCCGGAATACGCGCAGTACCCGGACCGGAGGACTTCTGGATTTCCCTATGGTCCGGATTGCCTTGTGGCAATCCGGACCTCCGGATTCTAAACAATCCGGGTAGGTCCGGATTACCGACGTTCTCCGCGCGCTTATCCCGATTATTTTGCCATGTGCGAGAAGTCAGTGCACGCATAGTCCACCTTGATGACAGTATACGTTTTCCTTCATACCGATATCAAGCCATTCAAAACTGGGCATGATCCTTAGGTTCCCTATAAATAGGGGCCTAGGTCTCCCATTTTATTCAACTCCCTCATTCTGGCATTTCGTGCTCTGACTTCTCTCTAAAAAGGCTTTCTCTCTCTAGAGATTCTGACTTGAGCGTCGGAGAGGGCCCAACTAGCATCCCCCCTCTCCCACACTGGTTACTGCCCATTGTGCAGGATCCGGAGTTCGACAGATCAAGGTCGGGAAGTTGAAGATTTGTTCGAGGATCGTGTTTCAAGGATCGCGGCATTCAGACAGATACCCGTTCCCGTGCACACATCCAGAGCCCGTTCGTGGAAAAGAAGCCCGAAGCTACCCAAGTGGAAGCAGACTTAACAGTCACCACCTCCGGGCTTCCATCCACAAGCATCAGTGGTCACCTCTCACTCTCTAGAGTTTCCATCAGTCACCCAACAAGCTTCACATGCCAACTCTACTTTCCCTTGCCCCACAAGTAACCATTTCCCTACTATGTCTAATCTTCCTTTGTTATGCCACAAGTGGTCCCACCTCAATCTCATGCCTAGGATTCAAGCTCAGAAACGGTAGACGTTTACATGGATGAATCCACCTTGGCTAAACAACTTGTATTAATGGAGCAGTTTCATCTTCAGGAGCAGATATGCACCTCCTCAGTGATTATCAACTCTTCAAACAAACCATCCTCCCTCATATTCCCCATTGTCCAAGCTGTTCAGTAAGCTGCCCTCCCACCCTCTACCACACAGCACAACTCTGAGATAATTCACCACAGACCTGGTAAAGAACCCACGCAAGCTCCAGAATCGAGTCGATTTTCAAGAAGGTTGTGGACACGAAGAACTTTTCAGTCACCTGGCCCACTTTCTATTATGGGGACTCGTCGTAGAGGTGATGAAGAAGAGAATCTGAGCTCCCTGAGAACACTTCGCCCATGAATGAATCAGGAGGAGCAAATCACTCAAGCACCAACCTTAGTAGCACTGGCTGGAAATTCTCAGAATGCACCTCGACACCCAGCACCTGACTTAGATGAGGTATCATTTTTATTTCACAGATGGCATTCTACATTTTACTCTTTGTATTATGTTGTTGTTGCTGCTGATGAACATACTGCGGAGGAACCCTTGGGTTATCCTTTGCAATCATTATGATAATCATGGCATGGAATTGTCGGCACATGACGAGCCTTGACAATTCAACATTTGAGGTGTCTTATAGTTCATTGGATGCCCCAACTGATTTTTTTATCTGAGATTAAGAGTAAGATTGAGAGAGTTCAACAAGTCAGAGCCAACTTAGGTTACACTCATTCCTTAGCTCAACCTCCAGAGGATACTAGGGGAGGTATAATCTTAGCTTGGAAGCATGTCTTCCATTTAGAATCTTTAGTAGTCATCAACAGTTCATCCATGTTCAGATCCAGAATAACTCGTCCTCCATGCCCTGGTTTGCAAGTTTTGTCTATGCTCCTAGTAAATTTCACAAAAGACAAGCCTTTTGGTCCACTCTACAAACCCTATATGTTCCTCTTAACCCAGTATGGCTTCTAATGAGGGGCTCAACGATATATGAAGTCAATCTGAAAAACAGGGTGGTAATCCTTTGTCAAATGATCGATTACTTCAGGCACACGCCTGCTCAAACTCATTGAACCTTTTTGACGTATGAGCACAAGGACCAAACTTCACATGGTCCAATAGAAGACCACCACCGGATTGTATTCTTGAGAGGTTAGATAGAGCACTCATTACCCCATATTGGCTACACCTCTTTCCCAATGCAACTCTTTTCAATCTAGCCAGACTGGGATCTGACGATTGTCCAATTATGCTCAAAACTAATCCTCAAACCTCTAATCAAAACATTAGAATACCTTTCATGGCATTCTCTCCAAATTTTGGAAAAAAACCCCAAGTCTGGGATTCCTCAGTCTGTTCTGCACTAGAAATTGACTAGCCTAAGCTTTGATCTTAAAGCCTGGAATAGATCATTTTTTGGAAAGGCACAAACTGATATCTTGGCTACTCTTCAATCCCTTCAACAATGTCAAGAAACACCTCATCAGTCCCTTCAGGAAGCTGAACTTGAAGCACAATTACATGATCTTTATCAGCAAGAAGAGACCTTATGGCGTCAGAAATCAATAGAGCAGTGGCTAATTCAAGGAGATAGGAATACAAAATTCTTATATGCTAAGAGGGACTTAAACCAAATTTAACCTGGGTTAACAACCCAAAACGAATTGGTACCTCCACTAAATTTTGTGACAAATTGGTACCCAAGTTAACCTGGGTGTTGCACCGTTAGAATTTTTGGTTAAAAATAACGGAATCCTATTTTTGGCGCATGAAAAGACCAAAGTACCCTTATTGCAGAATAGCTATGTAATAGCAACTCAAAACCTTGAAACCCAATATCTCACTCATTTCTTCATCTTTTTGGACGAATTTTTTTTTGAAACCGCATAACTTTTCGAGATCTATACAACCCAAATAGCCGTAAAGTGATTTTTCTAGTTTTTTTTTTTTTTTTTTTTTTTTTAATAAACATCGTTTTCCATGTTAACTCATTCTTTTTTGTATCGAACTTCACCGCATTCTAACACTTATCACCCTTGATCACCCACTTTTTTTTTACTAATTGGATTCCAATACTACAATCAAACCGTTGCTCTTGGATTCCAACACTTCTGTTTTAGAACCAAACTGATGTTATACCTTTCATCCAAAAGAAAACCAAAAATGAAAGTCCGTCGAATTAATTGTTATGCAATCTATAACTTACTGGAATTTTTATTGATGTCTCCAATAAACTATACTGGTGCGTCTCTAAATGAATAAACGTCACTATAAGAGAACGTATGAATCTTAGATAGATAAATATGTTTCATACTTGAAATAGAATAATAGGAAAAGTACTGTTAAGGCTATATGAAGAACTTTTAGAATGGACACCAAAAAGAAATAGTTTATTTTCCCATTTAATCTACATGTGGAAATTGATACTCTCAGTATCCCGATGGATGACCATAATGTGAGAAAATAAGATGAACTGACATTAACAGAACCACAATGAATTTTTATTATTATGTGGCTGGAGACAACCAGTAAATTTTCTTTTGAGTTATTGCCAAAAACTTCTTCCATTTGCAATTTTATGCTAGACCATGTCAAGCTTTTAAAATCGAAGACCTGCAGAACTGGTCAATTTTTCAGCATGTCCACAAAATATATAAACAAAAAAATTGGTAGCTTATCATGCTAAGATCCATATGTTCTCTTGCAGTGACGTTTATTGATTTAGAGACACACCAATATAGTTTATTGGAGACATGAAGAAAAATTCCAGTAAGTTATAGATTGCATAATAATTAATTCGACACACTTTCGTTTTTTATTTTCTTTTGGATGAAAGGTATAACATCAATTTGGTTCTTAAACAGAAGTGTTGGAATCCAAGAGCAACGGTTTGATTGTAGTATTAGAATCTAATTAGTAAAAAAATTGGGTGATCAAGGGTGATAAGTGTTAGAATGCGGTGGAGTTTGATACAAAAAAAATTGAATTAACATGGAAAACAGTGTTTCTTGAAAAAAAACTGAGCAAATCACTTTACGGCTATTTGGGTTGCATAGATCTCGAAAAGTTATGCGGTTTGAAAAAAAAATTCGTCCAAAGAGATGAAGAAATGTGTGAGGTATTGGGTTCCAAAATTTTGAGTTGCTATTATGTAGTATTCTGCAATAAGGTTATTTTGGTCTTTTCAAGCGCCAAAAATAGGATTCCGTTAGTTTTAACCAGAAATTCTAACGGTGCAACACCCAGGTTAACTCGGGTACCAATTTGTCACAAAATTTAGTGGAGATACTAATTCGTTTTGGACTGTTAACCCAGGTACCAATTTGGTTTAAATCCCGCAAACTTTAGCTAGAAGACATAGCAACAAGCTCAACTAACCCTCCACCATGGCTAAGGAGACCACCACCACGGCTCCGACGACCGCCACCCAACTCCGGCGACCGCCACAACTGCTCCTTCGACCACCCACCAGAAAAATTATGTGTTCAAAACTTTTTAGTTGATTTTTGGTGTCTAAAATTTATAGGTTGTGAAAAATGAAAGTATGAGAATTTTTTTTTTTTGCTTTTGGGTGTCTGAAAGTTGTAAAGTGTTGAAAAAGAAAGTATAATATATTATTTTTGTTGCTTTTAGGTGACTAAGGTGGTGACGTTTGCAGGAGCAACTGTACATAAAAAGAAAAATAGTTGTACGAAAGAGAATACTATGAAACCAAAACATATCTTGTTATAAAAAGGTAGGTGTGTGTGAAAATAACGGTATATATTACAGACTAACAACATAGATCAAATCCCCTTGCCTCTTCCATAAAGAAGTAGAAGATGGTCTGGCCAGTCGCTTGGCAATCTCCTGCACAAAACAAGGCGGCAATGTCACTCTACCATATAACAAGAAACTCTACTATCCAACCAAAACAAGAATCAAACCCAGTCACAACTGATGTTATTCAGTTTCTCTCGCAATAACAATACACCAACATACATGATTTTTGCTTTCAAAACATTAGCATAATTGCTGTTTTTTTCCTAACCACTATATCCAACCAACCTCCTACATTTTATATCGTTCAAGGCACCATCATACTGAACTCAAAATCATGTCAGATGAGTCAGTCCCACATACCTCAAAAAGCTGGTTTATATTATCGGCAGTTTTGGCCGATGTTTCAATAAAGAACACTCCGTTCTTTCAGGATAATCAACCACATCCTTCATTTACACACAATCTTCATGTTACTACTACAACTACCTCCTTGGCCAAATTGAATATACTAAAGTAACTTAGTTGGATTTACTGTTAAGATCAATATTGACTTACTATCATGGGCTAAGATTTATTTATCATCATGGGTCAAGGCTTAAGATTTGGGCTAAAAGAGTTGGTCCATGATGTAGAGGGGTCTAGAGAATAAGACTAGGTTATGTGTCTAGATAATTCTAGGAACTAATAATTGTAGGAAATTCTATCTAGTGAGTTCTTAGCCTAGAGTTTTCCTTAGGTCTAAATATTTCTTTAGTCTCCTATAAATAGGAGTGGAGTTATTTATAGCAAGCACACAACCACAACATGATCCACCACCACAAATTGTAAGAGTCTCCAATATATCATATTTAGAGTAAGAGATATATATATACGAGTTATTCTCTTGTTATTGAAGTACGATCTTGGGCAAGTGCAAATTTCGTTATTTTTACATGGTATCAGAGCCAAATTAGCGGTAACGCTGAGAGATTCAAGATCGGGATTGAAGAACTCGGGTACTCTAAATATAGATGCTGCCGGTCGCGTAATTGGACAAGGAATGGAGCTACTAAATTTGTTCAATTACCGAATTTGGAATTCCTTCATGGAGTCGTATCTCGTGAGCGAAGACTTGTGGGATGTCGTTGGAGGCAATGATAAAATCGCCCCAGAAGAGGCCGATACTAATGGTGAAATAGTCAACCGCTGGAAGCGGAGGAATGCCAATGCGGAGTTTGCCTTGAAGAGGTCAATATGGTCAGAGGTGTTTGAGAATATCTCACGATGTACCTCTGCCAGTTCAATCCGGAAGACGCTAGACCAGCTATACAACAAGAAGAACGAGGCGCGGTTACAGATGTTGGAGACGGATCTGGCGAATGCGAAACAATGTGAGTTGTCGATTTCACAATTCTTTCTAAAAGTGAAGAATTTGTGTTCAGAAATTAATATACTCAACCCGGAGGAGCCAGTTTCGGAGGCGCGGATAAAACGATGTATTATTCGAGGATTACATCCCGAGTATATACCATTTGTTACGTCGATTCAAGGGTGGGTTCAACAACCATCATTGGAGGAGTTTGTGAACCTTCTAACTTCACAGGAGTCGTTGGCTAAGCAAATGACTGGGATCAAGCTGGAGGAAGATCAGTTCACGCTCGCGGCTAAAGGAGAATGGCGCCAGAAAAAAGGTTGGTGGGAATGCGGAGTCGTCTCGCAGGAATGACTTCAAGTGTTACTGGTGTGGGAAGCCTGGACATCTAAAGAGAAATTATCGGAGCAGACCGAAGGAGAGTAACATGGTGGAATCTAAGACTTCAACCGAAGATGAAGAATGGGCAAAATGTTTTCTTGGCAAGACCACGTCCTCATGTGCATTCACAGCTCGAAACTTAGGAAAATAGTGGATTGTCAATTCCGATTGTAGTCATCATCTTACTGGAGATGTGAATCAATTTTCGAATCTTCGCCGTCTTGAAGGAGAATAAGTTATACTCACGGCGTATGATACCGTTTACCATGTTGAGAAAGAAGGCACTGTAGTGATCAACAGTAGCGATGGGACGTCGATCAAGCTCGATAGCGTTTATCATGTTCCCGGTATGAAGAGAAATCTCTTTTCAGTGGCAAATGCAGTCGATTCAGGTACGTACGTTTTATTTGGTCTGAATGATGTGAAATTTCTTAAGAATATAGAGATGATCAAGGCAGATGTCGTTCACATCGCTGAGCGAGTATACAACCTGTTCGTGATACCGGCTTCAAGTAAGGAAACTTCATCAAAGAAGGTTCATGGAAAAAGGGGGAGTTCGAATCCTCACAGAGACGTCCATAGAGAAGCCGATGATAAACATGTGGTGAAGCAAGGATCGGGAAGATCGATCACTAGCCATTTTGTGACCGGGATAAAAATTGCATATGCGCTTATTCTTTCTTTCTTGCAAGTTCGGTAGTTGAGAATCAATCATTGTCTCAAGATGAAGCTAATGAATAATCAGACTTGGAGATGTCTAAGAGAGTTGAACCTGTGCTGCCGACGATAGGAAACAAGAGTCGACAAGTTACTTTATCGCCTGCTAATAGTTCAGTCATCGATCGAGGAGAAAGTGACTCGAAGCTAGAAGAGATCAACAGAAGAAGCCCTTATTTGTCGATCAAAGGTGAAGCGAACAATGTAAGAAGAATGAAAACCTCGAGAAGAGAAATATGTGAAAGTACGAAGATTTATCTAGGTGAGCAATTTGAGCCGGGGAATAAGAGCTTCACCATAATCGACAAGAAGAGAAGACTTTATCGTTGAAGAAAAGTGCGACTGAATAATGAGAGCAACACAGACCGAGTGCAACATTGACATGAAGAAACATGAAGGAAAGTCAATGTTGGGGGGGAGTGTTAAGATCAACATTGACTTACCATCATGGGTTAAGATTTATTTATCATCATGGGCCAAGACTTAAGATTTGGGCTAAAATAATTGGTCCATGATGTAGAGGTATCTAGAGAATAAGACTAGGTTATGTGTCTAGATAATTCTAAGAACTAATAAGTGTAGAAATTATAGAGACTTTCTAGTGAGTTCTTAGTCTAGAGTATTCCTTAGGTCTAGAGATTTCTTTAGTTATAAATAGGAGTGGAGTCATTTATAGCAAGCACACCACCACAACATGATCCACCACAAGTTGTAAGAATCTTCAATATATAATATTTAGAGTAATAGAGTTATATATATACGAGTTCTTCTCTTGTTGTTGAAGCGATCTTGGGCAAGTGTAAATCGGCACTTTGTTATTTTTACATTTATCTCAGTAGAGACTTCACGACTCTCAACAAGATCAGCCTTATTTCCAACAAGAGCCATCCATTACCATATCAGGACATGCATGTTTCTGTAACTCCTGTAAAAAATTAAATGGTACTGGCATTATACACATATACATACAAGATATATCAAAGGACAATGTATCAATACACCCACAAAGACAAAGGGAAACAGAAAATGAAATTATCTCAAGTTCACATTATAGGACAATGCACTAGGAACTTTTCTGCTAATGTCCCACATTGATTACAAAAAAGAATGCATTCCGCATATAAGTAGGGAGTACACTGACCTATTTAAAGGAATTTCCTCTACTGTAGGGTTCTACCCACTTGATAATTATAAAATAATAAAACCTTGAGCTGGATCTGCATTAAGCCAGAAATCACTAATTAATATTGAGCTAACAAGTTCAACTGACTTATTATTAAAAAGAGCTACAACTCATTTTGAATTTGCAAAAGGAAATAAAAGGGGAATATCCTGTATGAAATCAATTTCAAAACTGAGCGTCATTAACCACTTTTTATATGAAGGTTCCTCAAAATGGTGCCAATCAAAGAGTAGTTATTGCTGCATCATTATAGTTCATTATCTTCAAGCATTTCAGTTGACCAGAAACGAACAAATTACTGAATACACCTACCTATATTCAGCTTTAAGAAAAAAAATGTTGGATTTAGGCTATTGTTTTTTTTTTTAATAAAGTTGGTTTTGGGCTGGTTTTTGTACTAATGGTTTAAGCCCAATTTTTTAAATTAAGCCCAACTATTTTAGCCCAAATTTGAGTGAATGGAATTGTGAAAAACATTTTGTACCACATCGAATAGATGAGCTCTCCTCCTCCCTTCTCTTCTCCTATATAAAGGAGTCTTCCTCTTCACTTTTTTGTGAGAAGAAAAATGAGATCTCTTCCTTTTGGTTGAGTATCCGATATTTTCGGAATCCATATTTTTGGAATCCAAGTTATATTTTCTCCTCCTCTGTTCTTCGTGTTGACGAATTGCAGAGTTCTTCCTAGGTTGTTATCGACTCATGTCGTTCGACCTTTCTAGTTATTTTTAGCCGTTGTCGTCGGCTTTCCTGTTCTTTGTTTGAGTTCAGGTATCGGGTTCGGTTCGGTCGAGCGTGTTGCATGCATAACACGATTCGATGACACTGTTGAATCCTGGGAGGTGATCGCCCCTTGTATAAATCCCTTTGCATAGCCCGAGGGTGGGGAGGGGCGAAATTGCCTTAAGGAGACTGTGATTAGCACGGGCCTCAGTATAAAAATACGTCTTCGTTTTCGTGTCGAAGTATACGTACAATTTCGGTGTTGCCTATATCTTGCATGTTAATTGGAGGAATTACTTGTAAGTAACCGAGATTTGATTAATTGCATTTTGGTCCATGGACTTTATAAATTTGCATATTTACCCTCAATATTTCCAACAATCTTAAGGCAATTTTATTTGTTGGTTTTTTGAGAGGATGCTTAATTGAATTTTGAGATTCAATTTTTGGAGAAAATTATTTATTCTCTAAAGTTCACAAATATTGTCGAACAATGATGTTGAGAATGTGAACATGCTCGAGAGCACATGCGACTGATAAAATCACTAATGCCATTTAGGCCCTCGAGACTGATAAAGTCGTCAAAAGCCGTTGAGGCTATTAGGACCGTTGAGGTCGCTAAGTCGTTGAGACTATTATGACCAATCGAGATGGTCAATGATATTGAGTCTGTTTGATAAGGAGGCTTTGGTCACTTGACCCACCTTAGCCGTTGATGCTTATGGGGTCGTTGAATCCATTGTTGAAAATTGGATTAAGAAATCGGTTAAAACCGATTGAGTGTGTATGACAACTGTTATGGAATTTTATTTCCTTGTCTAAACACTGAGTATTACATTTGATATAAATGTACGTGTGAATCAACGAATCGATTGTACACACCTAAACCTTGGCACGTATGTATGCCGCGATAAATGTACATGAGTGTTTACTCAGAAGGTTAGCTCCGTGTGAGTCTGGTTTTGTTAAAACCGAATTTAACCGTGTCCAGGTTTATTTTCTGTCCAACATAAGGAAGAAAAAAAAATTGATTTTTGTAATTGAAGTGATGAAACTTAATTACTGAAATCAGATATTCAAATCGGTATTTGAATTTCAGTAATCCGAATTTGAGGTTCCGGATTAATTACTATTGTGGGGCCGGGTACCAAATACTCGGACTTCTAATAAATCTAAGGGGGTTGGTCATAAGTCCAATGTTTGAACGCTACTCAATGAGAATGTAGCTATCACTTGGCAAACAACTCTTAAATTGAGAAAGACTACAATCTTCTTGATGTTGTCTATAAATACAATTATTCTGCAAGTTATGATATCGGAGATGCCGGCGCGGGGTTGGACACTCGTCTAGGATACCGTCTATGTTGCCGGAAAGTCGCCGAGACTTACTTCAGAAGTTGAAGTCATAAGATGGAATTATTTTTCATTTAAGTGTAATGGCCGTAGTGCCTAAAGTAAACATGAATAAAATTGGTTTTGCATTGGCCGTAGTGCCTAAAGTGAACGTGAAATAAGAATGTTCCTTATTGTGCTGAATTTGTGGCACAATAATTTAGAACATGTTAATTACGATACCTTGCGGAGGTTATCTAACATGGTTCATATTCCTAAATCAAAATAGATCGAGAACTTAAATGTGAAGTTTGCGTTGAAACGAAACTTATTCGGTCGAAAAGATTACCGAACTTTTTGGTCTAAATACATAGCGATGTTTGCGACCTAATATATGTCCAAACGCGAGGCGGAAAATAAGTACTTCATTACTTTCGTAGATGATAGTACGAAATATTGCTATGTATACTTGATGAAGGAAAAGATGAAACAATAAAAACTTGAGTTTCAACTAAATAATTAATTGTTTTCGCAATGATAAATGCGGCAACAATTATTCTCTGTTTAGAGAATGTTGACTTAAACACGATTTAATCTGTGAAGTCATTGCACCGCATAAAACCTCGATTTAGTTGGGTCGCGGTTTCGATCCAACCGGGCAACGTTTTCCAGTTTATTTTTTGGACTGATTAGTATTAATAACGTTGCCGGCGGTCAAGGTTTTGCCTTAGTGGGTGAATGGATTGTCATTAGGCATGTATTAAATAAAAAAATATGAATCCAACCGCAGCATTTCCTTAAAAAAAATGTTGTTTTGGCACTTGCGGTGCAACAGTTGAGGCCTTTTATTGGTCTGAGGATCATACCGTTTGAGAAACACAACGGTCTGAAAAAAAAAATGTTGATGTGTTAATGGTCTGAGGATCTACAACGATAAAAGGATGATCCGAGGATCAATGATGATGTGGTTGAGAATTAGTAATAACTTCATACCCAACTCGTGTGTTAACACATTACATTTTTCTGGTAGAAATTAAAATAGTATGGTTGAGACCATGTTTGTTTTAGGGTTATGACGGGGTAGCTATTTTAACTAGCAATTACCTTTTGAATAAGGTACCCCATAAGAAGGAAGATAAAACTATGTTTGATTTGTGCCTTCGAATGTGGGGGGTGTCTTGCTAAAAATTATGATACCTCTACGGAAAAGACGCATACATTCCCTAAACCGTTGATTGCATTTTCATAGGGTTTGCTCAGAATAGTAACGTGTATCGATTTGAATCGATAGTGTCAAATAAACACAAAGATACTTTAATGTAATCAATAAATGCATATTTCTTTGGAAAATGTATTTTTGACTAAGTCTAGAGGAGAGGCAAGCATATGAGACTATAGAGGAAAAATAGTCAAGACCGAGAACATGGAGGGCATGTTGAGGTCGAGCCCATGATGAGTAAAAGGGCGAGAATTGAAAAATCCTATGGTCCAGTTTTTTTGACCTATATGCTTGAAGCCGAACCTTATACTTACCACGAAGACGTAAACTCTTTTGAAAGACCTCTATGAAAAGAGGCAATCAATAGTGAAATTGAGTTCATCTTGCAGAACCACACTTGGGAGCTGGTGGATCTTCCGCCCGGAGACAAACCGTTAGGCTACAAGTGGATAGTCAAATGTAAAATGAAAGAAGATGGATCAATTGATAATTACAAAGCCCGACTTGTCATAAAAGATTATAGACAAAAGGAATGGTGGAATTATTTTGATACATATTCTCCAGTAACTAGAATCACATTCATAATGATGGTGCTTGCGATTGCAGCCTTGCAAATTCTAGAATTACATCAAATGGATGTGAAAACAACTTTCATACATGGATATTTAGAGGAAGAAATCTACATGGAACAACCTGAGGGTTTCTCTGCGCAAGAGCAGGAAAAGAAAGTCTGTAAGCTTGTCAAATCTATGTATAGTCTTAGGCAGATGCCTAGATAATGGCTTTATAAATTTGACAGCGATTTATTGGAGAAATGTTTCAAAATAAATAAGTATGAAAAACGTTTTACGTTGATGACATACTAATCGTTGGAAATAACGATGAGGTGGTCCGGTCCACTGGACCTATGTTGAATTTGAGTATTGACCTGGAAGACATGGATCTTGTCGATGTGATCTTTGGATTAAAACTCATTAGATCATCAGAATGTCTCATTCTAAGTCAAACTCATATATTGACAAGTATTTGGATAAATTCAACAAAGATGACAAGAACGAGGTCAGTACTCCAATAGATACGAGTAAGTAATTTCAAAGAACAAGGGAGAATGGTTTTCCCAAATTGAGTACGCTCGGATTATTGGAAGTGCCATGTACTTAATGTCATGCACTAGACCAGATATCGCTCACGTTGTAAGTGTATTGAGTCGATATACGAGTAACCCCAGTGTTGACCACTAGAACGAGGTAATCGGGGTACTTAGATATCTGAGACATATTCGTAATCATGGTCTAGACAAAGAGATATCCTTATGTGATAGAATGTTATAGTGATGCAAAATGGATATCCAATTATACACTACCACATTGAGTATAAGTGGTTATGTATTCACCTTACGAGGTGCAACAGTGTCGTAGAAAATCCTAAAAAACAAACAGTCATAGCCAGATCGACGATCAAGTCTGAGTTATTGTACTGGAGAAATGTGCCGAAGATGCAGAATGGCTATGTCATTTTCTCGAGGATTTTACTAATTGGCCAAAATCTGTGTTAGTGCAAAGATTGATGAGTTTGTTTTGGTTTAATCCAAATTAAATCCAATCTAATGAAATGTTGAAGATTTTCTTTAAGAGACAAGGTTAAAGCAGAAATAAGTGGTGCACCCCCCATTTGGCATGAAAACCTTTGTTAAAGGTTGGGAAATGGGACACTTTGCGAAGCTGTTGTCCACAAAAGAATCAATCTAAATTTAGATGTTGGATTAACAAAATTATTCCTGCAGGAAATGATAGTCTGAGGACTTTGTTGGTTTGAGAACATTGATGCAACGTTGCGACGATCAATCTGTATAACACAGTATAACCTGCATAATGGAATGTTTAGACATATACGTCATAATTCCATTAGACAGTTGCTCTCAAATATATTTATTGTGTCCGATATCGTAAAGTCGGCAGATAAATAGCGGATCCGCTACCCGAAAGGGTTAAACAGAGAGTTATTTGGCCAAGCATCGAAGGGAATGGGGCTAAAGCCCGTGCAGGAAACGCTCTTGAGAAGGAAAACCCAACCATGATGACTGGAGATCCCAAGAACTTGGTTCAATGGGACAACCTAATCACAAGAGTGAGTGTGATCACTGTGGGGGTCAAACCCCGAGCCCATTCCTATGATGCATACAGTGATGGAGATAAGGTTAAGTTTTAGCTTGTGTTGATCTTCAAACATCGGTTAAACCGAGCATAGTAATTGCAAATTATTTAATTGAAATCACACTTTATGCAAAGCTTTTAATGATTCGTAAGAAGAACTTAGAGTCGTGATGATGCTCATGAGACATTGAATCACCTATGCGAGTGAGAAGTGGGGCCGCTTCGAAAGGAATTGTTGAGGGCGCAATTCTTAGAAACGCTTGCAGAACCAGGCGAGTGATCCAGGGCCAAGGGATCACAGGGCGTGAACCGAACTATACTAGGAAGGTACCTGTGTGGGTTATGTCGTCATCTACACCAACGACAGTCGGTTCAAGGACATCGCGTCTACCGACCAGTCAGTAGAGAAGGCATGATCTCACAAGGGATAGGTTCAAAGGGGTCACCCCTACCTATCCTTTGCAGGTATTGACCGTTGAACTCAAATTTCGTGTCTAGATTTCCAATTCCATTCATGTGGGGGATTGTTGGATTTTGGCTATTGTTTTTTTTTTTTAATAAAGTTGGTTTTGGGCTGGTTTTTGGACTAATGGTTTAAGCCCAATTTTTTAAATTAAGCCCAACTATTTTAGCCCAAATTTGAGTGAATGGAATTGTGAAAAACATTTTGTACCACATCGAATAGATGAGCTCTCCTCCTCCCTTCTCTTCTCCTATATAAAGGAGTCTTCCTCTTCACTTTTTTGGGAGAAGAAAAATGAGATCTCTTCCTTTTGGTTGAGTATCCGATATTTTCGGAATCCATATTTTTAGAATCCAAGTTATATTTTCTCCTCCTCTGTTCTTCGTGTTGACGAATTGCAGAGTTCTTCCTAGGTTGTTATCGACTCATGTCGTTCGACCTTTCTAGTTATTTTTAGCCGTTGTCGTCGGCTTTCCTGTTCTTTGTTTGAGTTCAGGTATCGGGTTCGGTTCGGTCGAGCGTGTTGCATGCATAACACGATTCGATGACACTGTTGAATCCTGGGAGGTGATCGCCCCTTGTATAAACCCCTTTGCATAACCCGAGGGTGGGGAGGGGCGAAATTGCCTTAAGGAGACTGTGATTAGCACGGGCCTCAGTATAAAAATACGTCTTCGTTTTCGTGTCGAAGTATACGTACAATTTCGGTGTTGCCTATATCTTGCATGTTAATTGGAGGAATTACTTGTAAGTAACCGAGATTTGATTAATTGCATTTTGGTCCATGGACTTTATAAATTTGCATATTTACCCTCAATATTTCAAAAAAAAAAAATTACTGAAACATATCATTTCTGAAGAAGCTGATGTTAGTCTATTCTCGGTCATAATTATCAATATCATCACTTGAAAGGAAGAGAGAAACGAAAAAAAATAGAAGAAAAGTAAGGAAATGCAAGGATGTTACATTGCAATTCGTAAAACCATTACCTTCACCCAATACTGAGCCTTTAGAAAAGAGTCTGGGCTTGTTATGAGTCTGGGAATTACTCATATGCAACCTTTATATTACCACAAAATGAATCAACTACCTCAAGTTGACTAATTACCCAAAAATTTGAAATTAGGGTTTCGAATTTGGAGCATCTTGTCGGCGAGCGGGTGGTAGTGAAACGCGGCAGCCAGTCGGAATAGAAGCATCCGGCAAACTACCAGAGGCGGACTGGAGCGGCGGCGGACCTGAAGATTTTGTGGTAAAGAGTGAAACCCTAGCAGAGCAAGAAGAGAGAAAATGGCGAAGAAGACTTAGGGTTCCTCCCAAGGAGTTCCTTCATCTGGTCCTCAGTCCCCCCAAATACCTAATCTAATATAGTAAATACAATATCAAGATTTATGACAAGGAACAATTAGCCCAGATACTAACAAGCCAGGCCCGGGCCAGGCCCAACAATATAAATACAAAAGCCCAAATACAACTATAAACAATCAGCCCAAATACAAGAAGAAGTGGCCCAAATACAAGAAGAAGTGCAGCTTGATCCAATACTTTTCACTCCCCCTCAAGCTGAACATCTTCTTGAACCTGCTTGACAACATCTGCAGAATAGATGTTAATCATCCCTAAAGAATCTGCCAAAACTTGATGTTGAGCTCCATGAAGTGGCTTTGTTAAAATGTCAGCTAACTGACTCTCTGTGCCAATATGCTGCAGCTGCACAGTCTTATTAGCCACAAAATAACGAACATAGTGGCAATCAATCTCTATATGCTTAGTTCTCTCATGAAAAACGGGATTTGTAGCAATTTTGATGGCAGATTGATTGTCACAAAACATTACTATAGGCTTAGACTGAAAAATACACAACTCAGACAATAATCCCTTCAGCCATAATACCTCAGACAAAGCATCACCAAGGCTTTTATATTCTGCCTCTGCTGAGGATCGGGACAAAGTGGTCTGTTTCTTGACTTTCCATGATACCAAAGATGAACCCAACTTTACACAAAAACCAGTAACAGACTTCCTTGTCTCAAGGCAACTACCCCAGTCAGAGTCACAATACGCAACCAAATCAGGAGAAGAATTAGAAGACAGAAATATTCCTTTACCAGGCTCCTTTTTAATATACCTGACTATCCTTAAGGCAGCCTGCATATGTGAATGCTTTGGCTGTTGCATATACTGGCTGAGATGTCTAACTGCAAAAGCAATGTCAGGCCTAGAAATAGTAAGATACAACAACTTTCCTATCAGACGTCGATAAGAGACATCATCATCTAGGAGCTTATCATCTCCATTCAAATGGAGATGATCATCATATTTCCTGCTAGTCAGCTGTAGCTTGACCTCCATAGGAGTCTTAGCTGGCTTGGCTGCAGAAAGTCCAACAGATGATATTAATTCTAAAGCATACTTCCTTTGATTAAGGACAATACCCATCTCAGATCTCACAACTTCTATACCCAAAAAATAGTTTAAGACTCCCAAATCTTTCATTTTGAAGTTGGTTTCCAAGACAGATTTCAGGTCCTTAAACAAGGCAGGACTATTTCCAGAAATTAACAAATCATCCACATAAACAAGCAATATCACAGAATCTGATCCAACAAACTTTGTAAACATGGAATGATCAAGCTGAGATTTAATATAACCATTTTCCAAAAGCACATTGCACAACTTAATGTTCCACTGTCTACTAGCTTGCTTCAAGCCATATAATGATTTTCGCAATCTACAAACAACAGACTCCCCCTGATTGCGAAAACCATCAGGAAGGCTCATATAAACTTCCTCTTCCAAATCACCTTGTAAAAAAGCATTATATACATCCATTTGGAAGAGGGGCCAGTGAAAAATTGAGGCAAGGGCCAAAACAGTACGCACAGTGTTCATTTTTGCAACAGCGGAAAAAGTTTCATAATAATCAACACCATATTTCTGCTTATAACCCTTGGCCACAAGCCTAGCTTTATATCTTTCTAGACTTCCATCAGATTTGTATTTAAGCTTGTACACCCATTTACAGCCAATAGGTTTCTTACCTGGGGGAAGTGGAACAAGATCCCAAGTTGAGTTATCCTCTAAAGCTGAAATCTATTCTTGCATAGCCTTAATCCAAGATGGATCTTTGGCTGCTTCAAAATAGCTAGAAGGCTCTATCAACTCAGAGAATTTTGTTAGATAGCTTTTATAAGAGCAAGATAAATGACCATAAGAGACTGAGTTTCAAACAGAATATGGATAACTAGAAGCACCACCAACATAATCTTTGGACCATACAGGAGGTTTGATGGGCCTGCCATACCTGGTCACAGGCAGATCAGGGGTAGATCCATCAATACCATCAGAATGATCATGAAGACCTTCATCATTTGGTGGAACTTCATCAGAGTCAGGGGTGATAGACTCATCATCTGAAAGAGGTTCAATATAATCTGCAGCATCAATACTAGCTTCATCCTCTTCAAAAAAAGGGTTAATATTGTGGGGTGAAGAGTCAGCTTCAGGAAGCACCTCAAAAGATTTAAGTTGATCATAAGAAGCAGGATTCTTGAAAGGATATATACTCTCATGGAAAACAACATCTCGACTAACAAAATTTTTTGAATTTGAGAGATCATAGAGTCTATATCCTTTCTTGTTATCAGAATAGCCCATGAAAACAGAAGGGATTGCTCTTGAGGAAAATTTGTCATTGGAAACCAAGTTTTTAGCATAGCATAGACATCCAAAAACCCTTAAATGATCAATACAAGACTTTTGCCCACTGAAAACTTCAAGGGGACTTTTTCCTTTCAAAACATTAGTAGGCATAAGATTGATAAGATAACAAGCAGTTAGAATACATTCCCCCCAAAATTTGTCAGGAACAAAAGCTTGTATTTTTAAAGATCTAGCCACCTCAAGAAGATGTCTATGCTTCCTCTCAGCCCTTCCATTCTGTTGTGGAGTATAAGTGCAAGAACTTTGATGCAAAATGCCTTTGTTTTTAAATAAGGAGTTAACATTGTCATTTAAAAATTCAGTACCATTATCTGTTCGAAAACACTTGATTGTTTTCCCAAACTGAGTTTCAATCAAGGTAATGTAACTCCTTAAAATTAAAAAAACATCAGACTTGAATTGCATCATATGAACCCAAGTAACTCTGCTATGATCATCAACTAAAGTGAGAAAAAATCTCTTATTATCATAGGTGCTAGTTTGATATGGGCCCCACACATCAGCATGAATAAGATCAAAAACAGAAGCTGCTCTGGAATTGGAAACAGAAAAAGATTTTCTAATGATTTTTGCCTTTGGACAAACAGGACAAGTATCAATGGACACATTCTTTATTTTGAAAAAAGGTAAATCACTGATATGTTGAAGAGTCTTGGAAGAGGCATGGCCAAATCTGCAATGCCAAAGCATTGCATTACAAACATGATGAATCTCAGGTTTAGTTTGAGAAGAGCTAAAAAAATATAGACCTGAGTGTTCTTTACCACTTGCCAAGACCCTCCCACTTGAGAGGTCCTGTAAAACAGCATAATTCTCATAAAATACTGCAGAACATTTTAATTCTTTGGTAAGTTTAGATACAGATAACAGATTGAAATTGAAATCTAGCATAAATAAAACATTCTGCAGTTCAAGAGTGTGTCCAAAAGAATGAGTGCCAACACCAACAGTATTTGAAAAAGATCCATTAGGCAATTGTACTTTAATTCCAGAGGCATTTTTAATATCAGTCAACCAATCACTACGAAATGTCATATGATTGGTTGCTCCAGTGTCTAAAATCCAGCAATTATGTAAATCAGATATTTTAGAGGTCAAGGAAATACCTGCAGTGCTAGCCTGACCATCAGAGATAGTGGCAGCACCTGCAGCAGAAGTAGAGCCACCAGCTTGTCCTATTTGCTTCAAAAATCTGTCAAATTGTTCAGCAGTGAAGGTAAATGAACCCTGAGAGACATCAGTGCTCACTCCATCCTTTGCCTCCTCAGAACTTGGAACATCAAACCCTTGAGCAGTATTGACCTTCCCAACAGTGGCTTTTGCCTTCTGGTATTCCCTCCATTTGAAGCATATATCCTTACTGTGGCCCTTTTTCTTGCAAAATTCGCACCACTTGGCAAAGCATCGATCAACTGAATGCCCCTTTTTGTTGCAAAAGGTGCAGTGAAGATTTGGATTTCCCTTTGGCTTCTCCACAGGATTAGCAACATTCCCAAGATAATTTCCAACAGAAGCAGATATATCTGAACTGATGCCTTTTTTGGCTCTCCTCCTGAATTAACAGGTTATAAGCCTGATTGACAGAAGGCAGTGGATCCCAGAGCAACAAGTTGCTTCTTACACCAGCATAGTTTTCATTCAAACCCATCAAGAACTGAAAAAGGCGTTGATTCTCTTTGTGGCTCAGGTGTTTCTGGAAATCATCTCCATCAATGTGTGGTAGGGCACAAACTGAATCATATTCCGACCAAAGCAGTCTGAGTTTAGAAAAGAAACTCGAGACAGTATCTAGACCCTGACGAGTCAAAACAATCTCCCTGTGCAGCTGATATATCCTAGAGCCATTAACTTTATCAAACCTTTGTTTCAAATCTCTCCAAGCAAGCATTGAACTATCTGAGTACATGATTGTACTAGACAGCTCATCAGAAATAGAGTTCATGATCCAGCCAAAAACAACTTCGTTACAGCGATCCCATAGATCATGAAACACAGCATCAAATTGATCCTTAACACAACTACCAGAGACAAAACCATATTTGTTACGGCCAATCAGAAAAGATCTCATAGCACGGCTCCACTTTGAATAATTTTCAGATCCAGTAAGAATGTGAGTGGTGAAACGGGCAGCAGGATTGTCACTAGCATGCAAGAACAAAGGATGATAAGAGTCTACCGTAGCCATGGCATCGCGATAGGCCTGGTCAGAAGATCCACCGAGCGTCCCTTTCTTTCTATCCTTTTCGTCAATTTATTCAAAAGACATGATACTATCAACAGGATTCGATCAGGAGATTCGAAGATCTGGTCCGTTCGACTGCCTTCACGAGGGGTAGAGGAGCGGACAGCCCAAGAATCGCAAAAGGCACCAAGATACAGACAAAGATCTGAACCAGTGAATCACTTCTTTGAGGTAGACGAAGCGTTTCACCAGAAAATCGATGGGAAGACTTGAAATCCTTGAGATGAGGAGATCCAAGATGATAAGATCGCGGCGAAATGGCCTCAGAAACGAGAAGCTAAGGGCGGAAATCGCCACTTAGCTCTGATACCATGAAGATTTTGTGGTAAAGAGTGAAACCCTAGCAGAGCAAGAAGAGAGAAAATGGCGAAGAAGACTTAGGGTTCCTCCCAAGGAGTTCCTTCATCTGGTCCTCAGTCCCCCCAAATACCTAATCTAATATAGTAAATACAATATCAAGATTTATGACAAGGAACAATTAGCCCAGATACTAACAAGCCAGGCCCGGGCCAGGCACAACAATATCAATACAAAAGCCCAAATACAACTATAAACAATCAGCCCAAATACAAGAAGAAGTGGCCCAAATACAAGAAGAAGTGCAGCTTGATCCAATACTTTTCAGGACCGGACTGGAGCGGCGGCGGCGGACCAGAGGATTCTCAGCTGGGGAGTTCTGTCGCGATGATGAATGAGTACTGAAGAGGAAGAAGAACTGTAGCGACATTTTTTTTTGCTTTAAGAGTATTTTCGTCTTTTCATTTCAAACAAGTGAGAGGCACTCTTTGATAGATGAGTATTTTTTGGATTTAATTTTATTTCCGTTCACATGCCAAGCACGTGACCAAATTTCGTCACTTTTAACAACAAAAATTGATGGATACCTCTTATATCAACAAAAATGAAACCTCAGACCGTCCATATTAACTTTTGAAACTTCAGACCTCAACGGTTAACATGACTCATTATTCAGACCTTTCATAGGTTATTGACCCTATAATAAATCATTTCTCCATCATTTTCAATGCAATCGCACCCCCTCCATGTTACTCCCTTTTGCAAGCTAAGCAACCCCATGCCTCTAGCCTCAGTTTTATAGGTCATCTAATTCAAACTCAAGAAATTCTCACTGCCCTTATGGACTTGAACCTTAATAAATCCCCTAGTCCAGATGGTTTTCCTTCTAGTTTCTTTCAGCAACAATGAGATACTATTTCTACAGAAACCTTGGCTGCTATTCATTCTTTCTCACATGAAATATGCTTCGTGATCTAAACAAAACATTTGTTGTCTTGATCCCTGTTGGATCACGGTTGGAACTCCGGTACGGTCTTGACGGCGATCCGAACTCCTTCGCTCCACGTACTCCTGCAAGAGGGGATAGACCGGGCGGTGACCCAGAATCCCTCTCCGATGCATAAATGAGTATCTCAATAAAATTGGCAAGCAAGTCTCAGTGTGTCAAAAACGTATGTGATCTGAGGTAACTTCCTCCTTTATATAGGAGAAGAGCTACCTCAGTTACCTGGTGAACCGCTGGGGCAGTTAGCCCACGATCCCGCCTATCTCTGCCACGATCCCGCCTATCTTGGCCACGCTCCGCGTATCTCGGCCACGATCCCGCCTATCTCGGCCATGATCTCGCCTATCTCGGCTACGCTCTGCGTATCTCGGCCTTAACCTCTGATAGCAAGTCCCGACCAATATCGGGGACTCCAGAGTTATCTCATTGTGTCACCGCTCAGGGCCCCTCGTCATCGTGATAGGGCCAACATCCTCAGGGATTCATCCTCGGGGCCTACTTAAAGGCATCTCATCGGGAGCGTCCAGCTCGTCTATCGGGACCGACTCTGTCGGGACCTTTCACCATCGGGACTCCCTCTGTCGGGACCCTTCGCATTGGTCTTCTCGACCTCTTTTAGGGCCCAGTGGGCCTATTCACCGTTTCCTCGCCATTAAAGGGCCTAACGGCCGTAGCGAAACCCATCATTTGCCCCCAAGACATGAGGAACTTACAGTTCGTCGTGTCTTTCAACTCCCGACCTCCCGATATCGGAGTCGGGAACCTTTCCCTTGATAAAGTCACTTGATACGGATCTTCTCGTCCACGTTTTCTCGATACCTCAAGGATAATCACCAAATCCGAGAAAACTCCTCGGTTCCTCAGCCATTAAATGCAGCAGGCGACGAAGTGACGTCTTTGGCACCCGTGCCTGATTTTTCGCGCCTGCTTTTTCTGAAAAAGTGCTTTTTAGGCCGTTTCATCATTACGCCCTTTACCATTCTGCACGTTTCATCTCAACGGCTCAGATTAAAACGTTTCAACTTCGACGACCCAGATTAGAACGTCCTTTCGACTGTCCCTTCTCCTATAAAACCCTAACCCTGGGCACTGTTTCTCTTTTAACGTTTCCGCGATTTCGAAAAGCTCTGCAACTCTGAGAACTCATGTTATTCCTTGGCTTTCTGCTCTCCGATCAACTTTTCGGCGACCTTTAAGATCATCCCTTCCAGTTCGAGTCATCATGTCTGGTAAGGATTCCTTCTCTGATGCTTGTATATCTTTTCCTTCATCTTCGATTAGCTTGCTGACAATTTTCCGAAAAACCCAATATGCCTTTCCTTGCCATGGCTGATTTTCAGACAGTGGATCTAGTTCCGAGGGGAGAAAACCCTTCAATTTCGACTATGCACCCAACGACATTTCCAGCACTGCCTATGAGGCCGCTCTCCGGGAGGGATGCATTACTTCTACCTGGGAGCCTCGCTTCCCTTATCCTTGGCCTCGCCTCCCGAGTAACCTTGAGGTTACCCGTCCCCGGAAAGGGGAGCTATTTGTCTCCACGGGGCAAATATCGGCGGGGATTCGATTCCCCTTCTGCGGCAACCTGGTTGAGATGTGCCAACACTACAAGACGCATCCAACTACTTTCTCTCCCCATGCCATCCGCCTATGGAATGCCTTCCAGGTCCTCTACTTCCGACAGAAGTGGGTTTAGAGCCTCCAACTCTTCAGAACCTTCTACGGGATGAAGTGCAACGAGGCCGGGGTTTGTGCCTTCTATCCCCGGATGCCCAAGTGGAACAAGGCGCAACTCGCGCTGTGCAGCTGGACCAGTGACACCTGGAAGGTTGTCAAGGGTCGGGGACTCCTGATCGACACGGGGTCCGATAACAGTGGGTGGAAGAGGAGCTACTTCTTCATCAAGAACTCTTCGATCCCCTGGCCCCGATGGGAGGTGGAAGCGGACTCTCCTCCCGCTTATCACACCTACTCTGATGAAGACTTCCAGACCCTCCATCTTATCCAGCTTTACCGATGGGGGGAGTCCTATACTCCCCTCGATGCTAATTCTCTAACGGAGCGAGACCTGGTGAATGCCGGGATCCGTCTCCTCGACATAGTCTCTGGGGGTCAACTCTTCGACGGCCCCTCCAATATGGTTCCTTGGGTAACGTTTCTGATATCTGTTTTCCATTGTTTGCAGCTAAGAAGGTATCCGTGCTGACCAATCTCATCCTTAAGCAGGGGGAGACCGACGTTGTCCGCCCCGCGTGGAAGAGGAAGTCGGCAAAGAAGGCTGCTGCTCCGTCGGGATCTCCCTCCGCGGAGAGAACTAAGCGGAGCCGCGTGGAGGTGGACAAACTCTTCGATGTCTAGAATGCTGAAGAAGGTAAACAGCTCCGCTTAGCTATTAAATCATACAGGAAGCAGGTTCCTAAGGAGTTGATCCCTTCGACCATGGAGGCCCGCATCGAAGAGATTAAACGTGTCCTCCGAGGGGAAACTCCCCGCATCCTTAAGGCGGGCTACTACAAATTCCACGGGAAAGACCAATACGTTTCTCGGCGCGTGGTTTGGTGTAAGGACCCTGATCAACTTCCCGAGTATATTTCTGAAGCATCTCGTCCTTTAGGTGCAGGTCACTCGGGGACTCCGTCGGGTGCTGGAGCTTCAGCAGGGGCACCACTTTCAGCAGGGGCGCCTCCTTCAGCAGGGGCACCACCTTTCGGTGTTGGAGAAACCCCGACCGGCGATCAATTTCGTCGGGTGGAAAACCTGGACTCCTCCGAGGAGACAGATGAGGGCGGCTCCCTGATTCATCGTCGGAGGATGGGGCAGTCCCCACTGAAACCAACCTCCAAGGGGCTGCCCCCTTCACCTTCTTCACAACAGCGACAGCCGTCGCCCATTCACAACTTCACTTCCTCTTCGACCCAGGGCATGTCGGAGGTGCGCCCCTCCACGACTCGAGTCGGTCCTTCCCCTCTCCCCTTGGACGGGAGCTTCTACAAGGTTTATGACCCCAGCCAGAAAGAGGCTCCCTGGACCCCGATCCAAACGCTGCAAGGGGTCCAGCTCCGACAGGGTGACGCATACCCAGAGCTGGCTCCGCATCTGCTGGCAGGCTCAATCCTGCCCTCTCTGAGGTTTCCGATTTCCTTGGATCGGGAGGGCATCCGCAGGGATGTTCAAGAGATGTCTATCTGTCGGATAGAGGTAAGACTCTTATTTTTCTTCCTTTCATCAATAAGGCAGGTTGTTCATATGCTAACACTTCTCTTCTTTCCTTCGCAGGAGATGGCGGACATCAACCGCTGCTTCGGGTACATCTTCGCCTTCGAGGAGGCCCTGGAGCAAGAGCGGGCCAAGGGGGCTCCCGCGGTTGTAGCCAAGCTTGAGGAGGATCTCGCGGCCTCCGAGTCTTCGAGGGGAAAACTAGCCAAGGAACAGGCCCTCCTCAACCGAAAGATTCGGGACCTCCAAAAGCAGGTTCACGATTGCGAGGTGCTGCTGAAGCGGGAGCAGCAGGAGCGACAAAAGGACGCAGAAGCTCGGGACAAACTTGTCCTTGAGAAGAAGGCTCTGGAGGAGCAAATTGCTGAGGTTCCTGCGAAGCTGGTCGCGGCTGAGACCAAGGGCCGGGAAGATTATCGGTGGTCCGAGGACTTCCAAGCTGATGCGGTGAAATTCTGCACCGCGGAGGTGGAGAACACCCTCTTCAATGAGGTCGAGGAGCTCCATCTGGAGTATGGCGACGCCATCAACTTCGACAAGTCTGCGACTCTCGCTCCCTTTGCGAAGAAGTACTTCGCCCTCTCGGAGGAGAGTGGTGAGGAGAACACTCCCGCGGGTGTTGAAGACATGGCGGAGCCTCCAAGTGCCGATGCCCTGATAATCGACCCTCTAGCAGCTGAACCCGTGGAGCCTTCTGCCACAGATCTTGTGGACCCTGCTCCCGCTGATGCCGACAAGGACCAAGCTTAGAATGCTCTATCTTTATAGTCCTTGTATTTTTCCTCTCCTTGTAATGCATCTTCGGGCCTTTGAGCCCTCATCAATATCAAACTATCTTAGTTCTGATTTCCATTGCACTTCTCAAAGCGACTTAACTATGCCACTTAAGACATTTCAACACATCACTTAAGACGATTTAGCCCACACCACTTAAAGGCGATTTAATCGTGCCAGCTAAGGCAATTCAATCCGCATCACCTAAGACGACTTAACCACTTGCACCACCTAAGGCGACTTAATATCGTGCACCACTTAAGGCGACTTTTTATCGTGCACCACTTAAGGCGACTTTTCAACACTTAGAATAAATCCAAGAACCATGAATCACTTAAGACGACTTAATCTCGTGCACCACTTAAGGCGACTTAACAACACTTAGAATAAATATAAGAATAAATCTGATCGGAAGCAACCTCTTTATTTATTGATGGCACAAAATATGCTTACATCGAATCAAATGATAAATAACTTAAACCACTTAAGGCGACTTTTCATCGGGCACCACTTAAGGCGACTTTCAATCAAGCATGACATTTCTTCAAGTGTTCGCCACTAAAAGAATGCTTCAATACTCTGCCATCGAGGTCTTCCAACTTATACGCATTTGGAGCTGGCATCCCCACGACCTTATAAGGTCCTTCCCATTTTGGTGACATCTTGTTGATCCTATCCAAAAGGGTGAACTCGTTCCGACGCCAAACCAGCTCCCCGACGAAGAATTGTCGGGACTTAACTCGCCGATTGTAATATCTGGCCGTCGCCAAACGCATTCGAGCCTGGACTTCGTCGGCTTCCCGCCTCTTTTCCTCGAGCAAGTCCAAATCCAGACGTCTCATTTCATCATTCGTCAAAGGCTCATAATATCTCATTCGATGGGACGCCACAACTACTTCCACAGGAGCAACGACCTCCGTGCCATAAACAAGGCCAAACGGAGTCTCCCCAGTTGATCGTTTGGGTGTCGTTCTAACAGCCCAAAGCACGTTTTCCAGCTCGTTCAGCCATTTTCCCTTCAAGGCATAGACCCTCTTCTTCAGGCCATCCATCACGATTTTGTTGGCTGACTCTACCTGACCATTAGTCTGAGCATGATGGACAGAGGCTGTCCGATGCTCGACATTCAACTCCTCCAGATACTCCTTCACTTGAGTCCCGTTAAACGGAGGACCATTATCGCTGATCAACACCCTAGGGATCCCGTATCTAGATATAATATGGGTCTGGAGAAATTTGACGATTTGGTTCCCGTCGTCTTGGCCGATGCCCTAGCTTCTATCCATTTCGAAAAATAATCAATGGCCACTAGAAAATATTTACACTGACCTTGTGCCTGCGGGAGGGGTCCCACCAAGTCGATACCCTACTGCGCGAAGGGCCAAGCACTCTTGATGGACGTCAGATTAGCAGCCGGAGCCACGATATTCGGGGCATACCTCTGGCACGCGTCACAGGATCTGACTAACATCATCGCCTCCTTGCTCATCGAAGGACATTAATAGACCAAATTCAGCACTTTCCTCGTAATGGATCGGGCCCTTCGTGACAAGCCGCGACCCCTTCATGCACCTCCCTCAGGATCCGACTTGTGTCGAGCTCAGCCACACATTTCAAGTACGGAGTCGAGAACCACCCCTTTTTGTACAGTTGGTTGTCCAGCACCACGTAATTAACCGCGATCCGACGTATCCTGTCAGCTACCACTTCATCATCGGGAACTGCCCCCGTGGTCAGATACGCGACTATTGGGGTCATCCAAGTGGGCTCCTCCTCCGATGCTGCTTCAATAGCACATACCTCCGATGGATCGGTGGTCGACAAGATCACCTTCTCCAAGAAGTGCACCTTCCGATTTTCCTCTAGGGGTGCCCCCAAGGCGAATTTGCTCAAGGCATCCGCTTCCGCATTTTCCTCCCTCGGGATTGCCTCGATGTCGAAACTTTTGAAGCTCTCCTTCAAGACTTGCACCTCACGAAGGTACTTTCTCATCATCGGACTCTTCGCCTCATATCGTCCATGGACTTGTTTCACAATCAGGCCCGCGTCACATTTCACCCTTAAGTGACCAACTCCCGTACCTTTGGCAATTTTGAGGCCTGTGATAAGAGCCTCATACTCAGATTCGTTGTTCGTGGCCCTAAACGTTAAGGCCAAAGCATATCGAAGGGGCTCACCCCCGCCTGGTGGTATCAACACGAACCCTGCTCCTGATCCGTCTGAGCTCGAAGAGCCATCCGTGTACATTTCCCAAGTATTTTCCTCATTTGGCTGTTCTGATTGCTCTGCCATTTCTGGTTGCTCTGCTATCGGGACCTCCATGGCTGCCCCCTCTACAGGGCCCGCTTCTTCTAGATCGGGGGTTATAGACTCTGCTATGAAATCCGCCAACGCCTGGCCCTTAATAGCCGTTCTCGGAGCAAAGTGAATGCGGAACTCACTAAGCTCGAGTACCCATTTCACCAATCTCCCCGACGCATCAGGTTGGTTCAAAAAATGCTTCATAGGTTGATTCGTCAGCACAGTAATCTCATGCCCATGGAAGTAAGGCCTTAGCTTCCGAGCAGTAATGATCAACGCAAAAAGATACTTCTCAATGGCGGGATAATTCATTTCAGATTTGGCAAACGCCTTGCTTACATAATACACGGGGACTTGATTACCCTCGACAATCTTCACTAACACATATAGATAGAGCGGCTCGCCTGGGATCGGTTTCGCCAACGGCGGGAGGGTGCGAAGGTGCTGCTTGAGTGCCTGGAACGCCTCTTCACACTTGGCAGTCCACTCAAACTTCTTGTTGGCCCTCAATACTTCAAAAAACGGCATAGATCGGTCACTTGCCTTGGACAGGAAGCGATTCATTGCAGCCAGTCGGCCATTCAGCACTTGCACCTCCCGATGATTTATCAGAGACTGCATCTCCTCGATTGCTCTCAGCTTCTTAGGGTTCACCTCAATTCCTCTCTGGCTTACCATAAAGCCCAAAAACTTCCTGGAGTGCACTCCGAAGGCGCACTTGGTCGAGTTCAAGCGAACCTGATGAAGCCTCATCCACTCAAACGCCGTGGCTAGGTTATGAACATGATCCTCAGCATGTCGGGACTTCACCAACATATCATCCACGTAAGCCTCCATGGTTTTCCCCAGCATGTTCCCGAACAACTTGTTCACCATCCTTTGATAAGTTGCCCCGGCATTGATCAACCCAAAGGGCATGACATCGTAGTAATAGATGTCACTATCAGCATAAAAAGCAGTGTGGGGGGCATCCTCCTTAGCCATCTTGATCTGATTATAACCCGAGTAAGCATCCATGAAGCTCAGCAATTCATGTCCCGACGTAGCATCCACCAACTGGTCGATTCTCGGAAGTGGGTAACAGTCCTTCGGGCAAGCCTTATTCAAGTCGCGGAAATCGACACACATCCGCCACTTCCCATTGCTCTTCTTCACCAGAACCGGGTTGGCGACCCAAGTCTGGAATCGGAGCTCCTTGATGAATCCAGCATCGAGCAACTTTCCCACCTCCTGCTGGATCGCGATCCTCTTGTCTACGCTCATCGGACGCCTTTTCTGCGCGATAGGTTTGATCGCGGGATCTATCTTCAACTCATGCTCAATCACATCGGGGCTGATTCCTGGCATGTCACTCGGGGACTAGGCAAACAGCTCCTTGAACTCCTTCAGCAGCTCAATCAATTCTCGGGTCCTCTCGTCAGACAGGTCACACTTCCTCTGAGTTCCGTCAATCTCGACCTCCTTCAAATCCTCCATAGAGGCGGGACGCCCAAACTCCTCCCTGGGATCAGCATCGGTCTGGAGGATAGTCATAGCCTCCCGTCTTTTCCTTCAGGTGGCATTAACATAGCACCTCCTGGAAGCCACCTGGTCGCCCTTGACCTCCCCGACTCCGTGGTCAGTCGGGAACTTCATCTTCTGGTGAACAGTCGAGGCAACTGCCATCAGGGGGTTGATGGTAGTTCTCCCGATAATCGCATTGTAAGTCCCTGCGGACTCAACCACCACGAAATCCACATTCCTCCTCTTTGCTTTCCACCCGCTACCAAACTCCACTGGTAAGGTGATCATTCCTAGCGGATAAGAGGTAATACCAGAGAACCCGACCATCGGGAAGTTCACCTCCTTGATATCCTTCTTTGTTTTCCCCATGGCCTCCAGAGCATCCATAAACAGAATATCGGAGGAGCTCCCTCCGTCAATCAAAATCCGCTTCATCTCGTACCCATCCACGTCCAGGGTCACGACCAAAGCATCATCGTGTGGACTCTCCACACCTATCAGGTCCTCCGCTGAAAAGGAAATCACCATCTCTTCCATCGCGGTCCAGGATCGGGACCTCTTGCCCAGCACCACAGCAGCGGAAATTCTAGAGGCATAGACCTCCCAAGAGGCTGTGGTGTCACCTCCTGTGGCAAATCCTCCGTGAATTATATTGATGGTGCCCCGCTTCTCCTTACGGGCACCAGAAGACTCTGGCTCAGACTTCTTCTTCTTCGGGGACCGATCGCTGGATCGGGAAGGGACCGCGATCGAGATCGGGAGCGGGAATGACACCGCCTTTCAGCCACAAACACCTTAAGCTTCCCCTTCTGGATCACCTTTTCGATTTCCTTCTTCAACTCCCGACAATGGTTAGTGTCGTGACCGCTGGCGCGGTGGAACCGACAGTAACGATCGGTGCGGGATCCCAAAAACTCTCCTTCCTTCTTCGGGGGGTACCTAGAGATACCCTGTCGATCCATGACCGTTAACACCTCCGCCATGGAGCTATACAGAGGGATGTTATAGTCCTACCGCTTGTCCTTCCTCGGGGGATGTCTGTCCTCCCTTCGATCAGAACGACCTCGACTCCGACTGCTCTCGGACTTATCCTTCCGCTTATGGTCGTCCAATGGCTTGAGCGACTGCTTCCCCCTATTCGACTTCGGAGGATCAAGCTCTCCGGAAGCTATTTTCGACTCTTTCACGTCGATTTGCTGCTTCACCCTCTTCTGTAGTGCCTCCATGTTCCACAAAGCCTTCTCAGCCACACTGTGCATCAGGTCGGAACCATAGGGGGCTGTCAGGTTCCGAAGGAAAGTGCGAATGGTCTCTCCCTCTGATATCTCTTCATCAATCTCGGCCACACTGGCAGTGTACCGCTGGTAATAATGCGCCAGCGATTCGTCGGGCCTCTGAACCACCTGGGCGATGGATCTCACGCTCTTCAAGAGGCATCGACGACCCTGGTACTGCTGAATGAAACGGTCGTGCATGTCAGCCCAGCTGGAGATGCATCCAGGGGGCAAGCTGAAGAACCACGTCAGGGCCCTCTCCCCGAGCGTACCTGGGAATAGCACACATACAATATCGTCATTCGGGGCCCTGCCCAGACAGGCCATGAGATGCTTCTGGGCATGGAGAACTGGATCCCCCTCGCCATCGTACTCCTTAATCGTGGGGATCCCCAGCCCTGGCGGGGCGAGGGTGTCTATCAATCGGGGAACAAAGGGATGAGTAGATCGATCCCTCAGTTCTGACATCATCGGCTTCTGATCCCCCATGCAGATGTTCACGATCTTCACCACCTGGTCGGGGGTGATGGGACCATTAAGGGGAATGGTCCTATGCTGCACCGGTCCTGGCCCATCGATCACAAATCGCTCCGATTGAGCAGGCTCCTTGCCCTTGTCTTGGTTTCTAGGCTGGGCCTCCTGGACATTCTGAACCTCCCTTGGCGGAGGCACCTCCTCCTACCTCCTGGCCGCCTCTCTTCGCTCTAGGAGAGCCTCCATAGCCTCCAGGAACATCGGCATGGCATTCACCACGGCCTTTGCCAGGTCCGCGTTTGGAGGAGCATCGGGAGCATCCTCCTCCCTATTCCCTTGGTGTCTTGCCGTATCCTCAGGAACTTCGTTGTGCCTCCCTGTTCAGGAAACTTCAGCATGGAGATTTTGGTCCTCAGCACGCTCCGGTGGTGAATTCAGAGTTCCGGCAGGATGACGGGAACCACCAGATTGTCCTTGCTTTCTCTGCTTGCCAGCCGCCATTGAACGAGTAGAGGTCATTGTTGCTTTTCGTTGCGATTCCCACAGACGGCGCCAATGTTGGATCACGGTTGGAACTCCGGTACGGTCTTGACGGCGATCCGAACTCCTTCGCTCCACGTAATCCTGCAAGAGGGGATAGACCGGGCGGTGACCCATAATCCCTCTCCGATGCTTAAATGAGTATCTCAATAAAACTGGCAAGCAAGTCTCAGTGTGTCAAAAACGTATGTGATCTGAGGTAACTTCCTCCTTTATATAGGAGAAGAGCTACCTCAGTTACCTGGTGAACCGCTGGGGCAGTTAGCCCACGATCCCGCTTATCTCGGCCACGATCCCGCCTATCTCGGTCATGATCTCGCCTATCTCGGCCACGCTCCGCGTATCTCGGCCACGATCCCGCCTATCTCGGCCATGATCTCGCCTATCTCGGCTACGCTCTGCGTATCTCGGCCTTAACCTCTGATAGCAAGTCCCGACCAATATCGGGGACTCCAGAGTTATCTCATTGTGTTACCGCTCGGGGCCCCTCGTCATCGTGACAGGGCCAACATCCTCAGGGATTCATCCTCGGGGCCTACTTAAAGGCATCTCATCGGGAGCGTCCAGCTCGTCTATCGGGACCGACTCTGTCAGGACCTTTCACCATCGGGACTCCCTCTGTCGGGACCCTTCGCATTGGTCTTCTCGACCCCTTTTAGGGCCCAGTGGGCCTATTCACCGTTTCCTCGCCGTTAAAGGGCCTAACGGCCATAGCGAAACCCATCAATCCCAAATACTCATTAACCTCGGAAAATCCAACAATGGAGACCCATTAGTCTTTGCACAACAGCCTACAAAATCATTTCCAAAGTTCTTACTAACCGCTTAAAAGCTGTTCTTCCTGGTATTATCTCTCCATTCCAAAGTGCCTTTGTTCAAGGAAGACTTATTTCTGATAATACATTATTAGCCCAAGAAATTATTCATGTCATTCGAAAGAGAAGAAGAGGAAAGTGGGTTTGATGGCTCTCAAACTAGATATGAGCAAGGCTTTTGACAAAATTGAATGACCTTTCTTAAGAGCACCCTTGAACCAGCTTCAATTCCTCCAGCAATTTGTGACCTGGATAATGGAATGTGACTCTTCTTCGACTGTATCCATCCTTATCAATGAAACTCCTTCACCTACCATTACTCCTTCGATGGGATTGAGACATGACGATCCTATCTCTCCATTCCTCTTCATTCTCTGTGCAGATGCTCTTTTCAGGAACTTAATTAATTCTCAGGCAACTTGTCTTATCTGTGGTAACAAGCCAGGCCCCTCCTACCCTCCAATTAATTATTTTCTTTTTGCAGAAGACAGTTTTATCTTTCTGGAAGCAAAAGTCTCAAATATTAACTCCTTACAAAAATATGTTACATCTTTATGAACAACAATCTGGTCAACAAGTAAACTTCTCAAAATCCAGCACCACTTTCAGTCACAACACTCCCCAAAAGATTAAGGACTCTCTCATTTTATCCATGGGAGTCAAGGAAATGTAATATTGTGATCTTTATTTGGGATTACCAGTCAATTGGATCACTCTGAAACAAATGACAGGTAACTCTCTTTTGGAACGAATATCAAAGAAAATTCAAGGATGGATGGGAAAACTCCTTAACTCGGCAGGAAAGGAAGTTCTGATCAAATCTACTGCATCTTCAAGTATGTCCTGCATCAAACTTTCTATCCAAATTCATACAAAAGTTGAAGTTTTCCTGAGAAACTTTTGGTGGAGTTCAAAACTAGACAAGAGAGGCTTACCCTGAATAGCTTGGCATAGACTCACTCTTAGTAAAGCTGCAGGATGACTTGGCTTCAAAGAGACCATGCATCAAAATAATACTCTCTTATTCAAACAAATATGACGTCTAATCACCTCAACAGATTCAATGTGGGCTCATTGCCTAAGATTAAAGTATCTCTCACATGATAGTTTCTTTACTTGCAAGTCAATGCAATACCACAACTTAGTGTGGAAGTCTCTTCTTCAATTATGCCATCTTTTCTTGCTTGGGATAAGATGGTTTGTTGGAATTGGACATTTCATTAAATTTTGGACTAACCATTGGGTACCCAACATAACAAACTTAATTGCCTGGAACAATTATCATCCCAACCCTCTGCTCAAGGTTTAGCATTTCTTGCTTCAACCTGATTCTTCATGGAATTTACCACTCTTGCAAACAACTCTTCACCCAATTTGGTGGACATAATCACAACCATCTTATTCCCAATATTTCAAGTCTTGGACAAACTCACTTGGGTACCAAACTCATCTGGAGAGTACTCAAGTCAGGTTACCGTCTGTTGGGACCCGGACTGGACGGAATGTCGGATCCCGGTATTGAATCGGGAAGATGCATCGGGTTACTTACTTGTCGGGTCTTTGCACGTGTCGGGGCTCGTGCGTCTCCGTATATCTGCACGAGGGGCAGTATCGCACACCACGAAGCGGGGGGGTGGAATGCGATGAACCCTCTCTGAAGCTTAAGTCAGGTATTTTAGAGAGAGAAAGTAAGAGAGATGTCAGAGCTTCCACTGTCAACTTAGTCGGAAAATAGGAGTTTTCCAACTTGAACCCGGTTTTGAACGGTTCAATGCCGGTTTTATGTAAAGTATGAACCGGGCGTAGACGGGAGTATAACTGACATCGGGAGGGTCTGCACGTGTAGTGTTTGCGTAGGGGTTTGTACGTCACCAAGAGGAGTAATCCGGACCGTCCCGGACCCGGAGTCTCGCGAGGATCCCGGGAGGTCCGGGGCGTCGGGACAATCCGGAGGGTCGGATTGTCCCACAATCCGGACGCGGTGCAAGTCCGGGGCGCGTACGCGCGTACCCCGGACTTTTTAGTACTCGCGGGTGATTAATTCGAAACCGTTTGGTGGGTTTGACGTGTAAACGAAGTTCGAATAATATAAAACGAACCTGAATAGGACGTATACCCATCATTTTCCCCCGAGTCAAGTGGTGGCATGGCACCGTCTTGACTCTATTTTCGATAGAGTATACGTTCGATTTAAGTTCGGGTGTTACCTCGAGGTGGAGTTATTGTCCGTCGGCACGTGAACCTTATTATGATGTATCCCTCTTTGGGCTTGGACGGGAGTGATCGTATCTGCCGACATGATTAGTGCAGCAAGCATATTTATATGACATATACGTATATGACAATTCTAGTCTGTATATGCGATCATGAATATGGATGCTAACATATATGTGATCAGGATGTGCGCGTGTATGAGAGTCGGCATACGACACGTAATGTTATGAAATTAAATCATATAAGTATGGGCATGTATATATGCGATATCATGGATAAGAGTATATGCATGTTGGGGTTGTGATGCAGCGTGATGGGGATAGGAAACGCAGAAATTCGTTGATTCGAAGAATATCGAAAATCTAACGCAGGACAGAGGAAAACCTCAGTTTTTTTTCATATATCAATCAACTTAATGTAAATGACGGCTAACATAGCTTAAATACTGAAAAGAAAAACCCTAATCCTAGGTCAAAAACCGAAACTTGCTAACAGACCCTAACAAAAACCGATAAATTACAAAAAAGACCCGAAAAAACATAAAACTGTGATTTTGACTACCTAAACGATAGAATTTGGCCGAAAATCATCAAACCCCATAGGTCCTATAGGTCTTTCTTAGATCACCATTTTCGCATGAAATAGTGTACTCGCATGCCAAATTCCGACGCTTTACAACTTTCGCCCACATCATTCTCTCCAGGGAAGAGAAGATTCGTCCTCAAATCTGGATGCCACGAAAGAGAAACCCACGATAGCGTATCGTGATCTTGTTAATAGCTCTTTTATCAGCATACATACGCCAAGTTCCATCAACCCAAACATGTTTTTTCTGTCCTCTACCCGCTTCTACAACATGAGGGAATTCACCATATTCCTTATAAACAGAAATTGTGTTGCTTCCTGACCACTCCACGAAGAATAGAGCAGCATCATCCTCATCCAGACCTTGATCCTCCTAGGAAGCATCTTCAAATTTTCCCTTAATTTCTTTTCTGAATTCAAGAGGTGGATACAGAGCACCAAACAAAAAGTTCTCAAGTCTATGCGTTTATTTGACCTCTTCTGTGCTGATTGGAGTCCCACTGGCGGCGACCGCAAAAAGTGAGAGGGGAGAACCATCGACGGATTCCTCATCCACTTCATCAGTATCATTATAATCATCATAAACAGGATTATAAAAAATAACAGAATCTACCGACATCATCATAAATAGGATTATCGAAAGGGTTCACAACTGAGGTGTTCTCGTCATCCTCCTCGAATTCGAACTCATCCTCTTGAAAATCATATTGACGTTGTTGTTCTTCGATTTTCTGTTCCATGAACTGTCGTTCTCCGTTTTAACGTATTTCTTCGAGCAAACGTCGCAGTTCGTTCTTCTCAGCAGCAGTTATACGTCTTCGACATCAGGCAGGGTCTTCGGCTCTGATACCAATCTTATGCAGCGTGATGGGGATAGATAGGGAAAAACTCGTTGATTCTAGGGGAATTCCGAGAATTTGGGCGAAGTTGGTAAAGTGTCGGAATTTGGCGTGTGAGTACATTATGTCATGCGGAAACGGTGATCTAAGCAAGACCCATAATTTATTGTGGGGTTTGATGATTTTTGGCCAAATTCCATCGTTTAGGCAGTCAAAATCACAGTTTTATGTTTTTTCGGGTCTTTTTTGTAATTTATCGGGTTTTGTTAGGGCCTGTTAGCAGTTTCGGCTTTTTACCTAGGATTAGGGTTTTTCTTTTCAGTATTTAAGCTATGTTATCCGTCATTTACATTAAGTTGATTGATATATGAAAAAAAAAAACTGAGGTTTTCCTCTGTCCTGCGTTAGATTTTCGATATTCTTTGAATCAACGAGTTTCTGCGTTTCCTATCCCCATTACGCTGCATCAGATTGGTATCAGAGCCGAAAATTCTGGGAGATGCCGTTCCTTGATTGGCTAGCACCAGATCTTACCAGAACTGCTACCGTTCTTGATAATCCAATTAAATGATGAGTACGTCGACGATGATGACATCACAACGATGATCGACCATCACTCCATCTTCCATGATCCTGGATTCATCCTTTCCCCGACCGCCTAGAGCAAATTCGAAGGCCTCTTGACCTTCGCTTTCGGGTAGTGGCCGCAAGCCAAATCGACCCCAACGTCGGCATAAAGACCACACTCGAACGCCGCATCGGGTGAAATTTTTTATGATATTGTTTCTGAGTGTGTTCTTATTCCTGCTTCCTATTATTGGCCTTCCTTGCGCAAGATTCGAGGGCGAATCTTCTCTTCCCCGGAGAGAATGATGTGGTTGAAGTGTCAGATTTTGCCATATGAATATAGGTTTTCGAGTGGAAATGGAAATATGAGCAAGACTCATAGCATTATGGGGTTTGACGGTTTTAGGTCAAATTCCTTCGTTTAAAGGGTCAATTTCGCAGTTTTATGTTTCTCTCGGTCTTTTTATAATTTTTCGGTTTTGTTTGGTACTTTATTGTTAATTTCGGATTTTGTATTAGGGTTAGAGTTTTAGATTTCTCTATTTAAACTCTGTTAGCCGTCATTTACATTAAGTTTATTGATATATGAAAAAAACTGAGGTTTTTCTCTACCCCGCGTCAATTCTTCGGTATTCTGCGGGATCAACGAATTCTTGCGCCTCTATCCAACCAATTCTCGGATTTCCCCTAGAATCAACGAGTTTTTTTCCCTATCTATCCCCATCACGCTGCATCAGGTTGCAATTGTAAAAACGTGACATGGGTATTGCAAACGTGTGTATGTAGATGCGTGCATATATGCATAGATATGTAAACATGCACAAGTGTTAGGGATTCCTTCCAAAAGAGATAAAAAAAAATATGGAAGGGGAAAGATGTTACCCATAGATGTATATAAGAGAGTATATTCAAATATCTCCACACTTTGTCTTCCCCCTTTTAGAGTTGTCTTCTCCATTTCTTAGGAAGTAAGTGATTTAGCACTCAAACCACTCACCCACCCACACCCACTCACCACCGGCCAACCACCACTCACTGGAGGAACCAGCTCGTCGCGGCGGGACCGGCGGCAGCAGGCACGGCGGAGGGCGGCGTGGAGGTAGTGAAGAGCAGGTCACCGCCTCACTGTTCCTTAAAAGGATGGGCTTTTAATGAAGGGTGTTGTACTCTCACTCTTAGTCATTAATTTAGTGGTACCAACCTTTATAAAAAAGAGCCGTCGACCTTTTGTCTTCATCTTCTTATGTCTAACTTTGTTGGTCGTCAACTTTTGAGTCTTGTCCTTTGAGAATACCGACTTGCTAGTCATCGAACTTATATTCTTTAGAACTGTGATCCAACAGACGTCGTAAGTAGTAATCATTTGGGAGATATTCGCCACTTCTATTGGTGAAACGGCTTCCGACCCGTATACCATTTAGGAGAGGTTCTTAGGGCCCAAAGTACTTGGTTGAGTTCCTTCACCCAATATCCTTTTAAGGCCGCCACTCTCTTCTTTAACCCATTAATGATTGTTTTTTTAACCGCTTTTACCTGCCCATTTGTTTTACAGTGGTGGACTGAGCTAAATCAGTGTTTGATGAGCATAATATCGCAGAATTAGTCTAGTTCTTCGCTGAAAAATTGAGGGCTATTTCACTTATGAGGATTTTTGGACCCTATATTGACATACGATTTGTTCACAAAAGAAATTTATCATTTGGAAATTCGTCGTTGATGCCAGAGCTTTAGTTTCAATACATTTGGAAAATTAGTCGACTGCAACGACTATATGTGTGTGTTGACCTGATGATTTTGGTAAAGGGCCAATCATGTCGATTCCCCATTAGGCAAATGGTCAGGCGCTCATCATAGGAGTGAGCTCTGCAGGAGGTCTTGTTATTCTAGGGGCGTAGGCCTGGAAGGATGGACATGCTTGAACCAGGGCTGTTGCCTCTTTATTCATCGTCGGCCAGTAGAATCCCTGTCGTAGAACTTTTTGAACCAACACCCTAGCCCCTTCATGAAATTCGGCGTTGCCTCTGTGTAGATATTTTATGATTTTCTCTGTTTGTGGGATAGCAACACAGCGAAGGTAAGGCGTCGAGAAACCTCTTTTGTAGAGATATTCGTCGAGGATTATAAAACGTCCTGCTAATCACTAGATCTCCGTTGTCGCCAGTGGATCTTTTGGCAGATCTTTGCATTTTAAATAGATTTTAATGGGAGTCATCCAGGAAGAGGGGTTCTGTATGTTGAGAACATCTGACCCTACTTCAGTTGCTGAATAACACGAGTTTTCTATGAAGTGTACTAGAGTAGGGACGACTCCTCCCAAAGCAAATTTGCTAAAAGCATCAGCTTCTTTATTTCTTTCCCAGGGGATGACCTTTATTTGGATGTGTGGCATATCTTGAATGTGTCGCTGCACTTCTCCAGAATACATCTTCATATTCTCTGTTTTTGCAACATACACCCCATTAGTCTGAGTGACGATCAACTTGAAATCGCATCGAACCTTATGTAGGTGATGCCCATGCCTTTGGCTATTCTAAGACCTGTGAGTAGCGCTTCATATTCGTCTTTGTTGTTGGTGGCTCTAAAGGTTAATGCTAACGCGTATCGGTGTGGCTCTATATCTGGTGGCGTCAACACTAATCCTGCCCCACATCCTTCTGCTAAGAAAGACTCATCTATATATAAAAGATATGCCAGAGTGTCTTTAGAAACGCTTTCTGGTGTCGACTCTGAGATTTGGAGTTGCTCTGTGGAGTTTGGCCCGTTACTTTGTGTGCAAGCCCTCTCTTCTTTATGTTCCTTAAGACTTAGTGTTTTAGCCCAATTGTATTTTATTAATTGGGCTTCTGTATTTAGCCTGGGCCGGTCGAGTATTTGTGGTTTGTTTGGCCGGTGTTGGTCCTTTATTATTTTGGCCACTTTGTTTGTGGGTTCCTTCTATTGTTGGTGGGCTGTGTACTTTGCATTGTATTGAACAAGATATATATTTTAGTTTAGGGTTGTGGTGGAGGTTGACCGAGTGAAGGAACTGAACCTGAGAAGCCACGACATTCTTTACTCTACTAGGGTTCTTTCTCCATGGTGATTCTGTGAATCTTTTATCTTTCTTGAGTGATTTTGTCATGGTATCAGAGCAGGAAGGCAACCTTTTGCCTTCTCCTTTGATTATGTGAGCTTCGTGTTGGATTCTCTTTCGAAGAACGATTCGTTTCTACGACGATTTGTTTTCTCGATCTTCGCGACTTTTGCGATTCTTCTTTGGCGGTTCTCTCTCGTTTTCCTGGAGTTTCGTGGTTGGATACGTTGCGATTCACATTCCTTTTCTGTGCAAGGTGTATATCTTCTTCGTCTCCTCAATTTAGCGATTCGTGATGACAAACCCCGGCGATAAAAAGGAAGACGATTCGTCAGCTTCGAAGAAGGCAATTGGTGCAACCGATCTGACGTATAGCGAAGCTATGACCTTGGTAGATTCTTTCCACCCTCTTTACTTACATGCAAGCGATAATCCTGCTGCACGTATGTGTTAAATTCCACATTGGGCCGAGTCAAACCCAACGGGCCAACAAAGAGCAACTATTTTCACAAGTGGGGTTCCATCCTAAAACCAATTGGTTTTAGGATGGAACCCCACTTGTGAAAATAGTTTCTCTGCCCGTTGGTTTTGACTCGGCGTGAGAGTGGGGTTTATTAAATTTAGTCCCAACCCGTCCGAATTTGAAAAGCCGGTGCCTTAGTTAAAGAGTCCTCATGGTGCGGGGGGTGTGTTGAAGTCCCATAGATTTGCACCGTGAGTATAATCCCACACCGGTGGTGTGTGAAATAATTAAGCACTATATAAGCAAGTGGGGTTCCATCCTAAAACCAATTGGTTTTAGGATGGAACCCCACTTGTGAAAATAGTTGCTCTGCCCGTTGGGTTTGACTCGGCCCAACGTGGAATTTAACAGTATGACTACTGTTATGCTTACTGGTGCTTAGAACTATCCTAAGTGGAGTCATGCGTTGAAATTTGTCTTGGTTGGCAAAAACAAGTTTGGTTTTGTTACTGGTGCGTGTGTGCGTGAGAATTATAGCCCTGTGTATCATGATATTTGGGACATATGTAACGCTGTATTATTTGGCTGGATAATGAATTCAATTTCTGATGATTTGGCAAGCTCTGTAATGTATTCTGAGTCTGCCTTGGTAGTGTAGAATGAATTGAAGCAGCAATTTGACAAAGTCAATGGTTCTAGGGCTTACCAATTGCATAGGGAGATAGTCCTTACTCGTCGGGGACTGGACTCCATATCTACGTTCTTTACCAAACTGAAGCTGCTGTGGGGAGAATTTGATGTTGCCTGCTCTCTACCACACATTGAACATGATCTTTTCCAGAAGCATTTGCAGCACAAAGAACATATGAGGTTGTTTTAGTTTTTGATGGGGCTTAATGACTCTTATTCCTCTGTGAGAAGCAATCTGCTTCTGTGGACTCCTCTACCATCTGTGAATCAGGCATACAGTTTACTTATTCAAGAGGAGAATCAGAAATGTGTCACTTCTGATATTGCTGGTGCAGTTGAGTTGGTATCTAGTAACTTGACATCTCTTGCTGATAAGCCTAAGGGGTCTCAAAACTTGGAGTGCACTTTTTGCAACAAAAAGGGCCACATAATTGAAAGGTGCTACTCCAGGGGTCGTGACTTCTTTAAGAAGAAAGGTCATGTCAGGGACAACTGTTTCAAATTGAGGGACCAAAAGGGAAAGGGCAATGCTGCTAAGGGTAACTCTACTTCTATTTTTGCGGGCAATATAGCTGGAACAGAGATGGGGGCAATGCAAGGGAACATGATTCTTAGTACTGAGCAGTTTGAGAGGCTACTGCAAACTATGGGAAACGCTGGTAGGACTGCCACAGCTGCAGGTGCTGCCGCAAATACCTCAGATGCTCATGCCAACACTGCTGGTATGTCCCTTTTGTCTACTTTTCATAATGATAGAGACTGTTGGATTCTTGATTGTGGTGCCATAGATCACATGTCTTTTAGAAATGATTGGTTGGAATTAGATAAACTAGCTTATGGTTCTAAAGTCCTTTTACCTAATGGAAATTTTTATGAAATAAAAGGCATTGGGACTCATTTTTTAACCAAGGACAAGAAATTGCAGCATGTTCTATATGTTCCTTCTTTCAAATACAATTTGATGTATGTATCTAAACTTTCTGCTGATATGAACTGCAAAGCAATTCTTTATCCAAACGTTGCCATACTGCAGGACCTATCAAATGGGAAGGTCTTGGGGATTGGTAATGAGCAATCAGGTTTATATTTCTTCAAATCCAAGTTCTTAACTGCTTTATCTACTTCTACCAATGCTGTTGAAAATAAAGATGTCCTTTGGCATAAACGTTTTGGACATGCACCTTTACAAACATTACAGCATGTAGGCAGTTTAGATCTTCCTAAAAATAAATCTGAGTGCATTGAGACTTGTATGATCTGTCCCAAAGCAAAGATTACTAGAACATCTTTTCCTGTTTCTACATCCAGAGCTAGTTTACCTTTTGATCTTGTGCATTGTGATGTGTGGGGACCATATCAAAGTCCAACCCATGATGAGAAACGATTATTTTTGACAATGTTGGATGATCATATCAGGGTTACCTGGGTACATCTCTTGCAATTCAAATCTGATGTCTCTATTGTTCTGAAAAGTTTTGTTGCTCTTATTGAGAATCAGTTTTCCAAAACTATAAAATGTTTTCGAACTGATAATGGAGGAGAGTTTTTCAACGATCAAATTAAAGTTTTCTTTCGTGAGAAAGGCATCCTTCATCATAGTAGTTGTCCTCATACTCCTCAACAGAATGGTAGGGTAGAACGTAAGCATAGACACCTACTTGAAGTTGCTAGAGCTCTTAAACTGCAAGCTTTTATGCCAAATATTTTCTAGGGTGAGTGTATTTTGACAGCTCGTTACCTTATTAATTTGATGCCAACACATATTTTGGATGGAAAATCACCCCTGGAAGTTATGAGTGGAAAAAATCCTACAGTTAACCATTTAAAAGTTCTGTTTTGCAAAGAAACTCTTGGTGACTGAAAAATTTGCTTCCAGAGTAGTACCCTCAGTTTTTGTGGAGTACTCTGAGGTTCAAAAGGGATATAGGCTATATGATTTGGAAAACAAGAATTTTTTTTATAAGCAGAGATGTCAAATTTCATGAGAATATTTTCCCTTTTGAAAATCATAAACCTGATCAGATGCCAGTTTTCTTTGATTTTCCATCATATGATGATTCTGCAAATTATACTAATTTTGAAAAACCTTTTGAATCTGATGATGCCAATTCTGTTGAGGAACAACCAGTGATGGTTGATGTGGAATTTCCTGTACAACCAATAGATGATGAGTCTCATGATTCTGATATTGACCCATCACATGATGAATCACCTATTGATTCTTATGACATTTCCGTCCCTCAGGTCCCTGATACTGTGGAGGTCTGTTAGACCTCCAATTTGGACAAAGAATTTTGTTATGGGGAGTACTACTACTCCATATCCCATTGAACATTATGTTTCTTATGATGGTTTATCTCTTGATTATCAATGCTATTTGACATCTTTTTCTAAGTAAACTGAACCTAGTAGCTATGCTGAGGCAGCCAGTGACCCCTTTTGCGTTCAAGCAATGAAAGAGGAAATTTCAGCCTTGGAAAGCAATGAGACTTGGGACTTGGTGCCTCTTCCCCCAGGTAAAATTGCCATAGGCTGTAAATGAGTGTATAAACTCAAATACAAGTCTGATGGCACTTTAGAAAGGCACAAAGCCAGGTTAGTAGCAAAGGGTTATAGGCAGAAATATAGTATAGACTATTATGAAACTTTCTCACCTGTGGTCAGAATGAACACAGACAGGGTCATTCTTTCACTTGCTTCTGTTTTCCAATGGCCCATTTATCAAATGGATGTATACAATGCTTTTTTACAAGGAGATCTAGATGAAGAAGTATATATGACCTTGCCTGAGGGTTTTACTGATCAAGGGGGGAATGTTAATGTTTGTAGATTGCGTAAATCCCTCTATGACATGAAACAAGCTAGCAGGCAATGGAATATTAAGCTTAGTGACTCTTTAGTAAATGCTAGTTTTATTAGATCTAAGCTTGATTATTCATTGTTTAGCAAGCAAGTTGGTGATCAAATAGTAGTTTTATTAGTGTATGTGGATGATTTATTGATCAGTGGGAACAGTTCAGATCTACTATCAGAATTGAAGAATGTTTTGCAGTCTAGTTTAAGGATGAAGGATCTTGGAGAACTCAAATATTTTATGGGTATTGAGTTAGCCAGGAATGATAGTGGGATTGTAATGAGCCAAAGGAAGTATGCCTTGGAGCTCATATCTTCTGTTGGCCTATCTGGTGGTAAGACTGTTAGAACTCCTATGGAGGTAAATCTTAAACTTACTAGTCAGTCTTATGATGATCATTTAAGGGTGAATGTGCATGATAAAGCCTTAGATGATGTACTTTCTTATAGAAGACTGATAGGCAAATTGTTGTATCTAACAATCACTAGACCTGATATATCTTATAGTGTTAGACATCTCAGCCAGTTTATGCATGCTCCAAAGAAATCTCATTGGGATGCAGCTATAAGGGTTATTAGGTATATTAAGAGGGAACTAGGTAAAGGTATATTTCTGAGCTCAAAGTCTAGTACATCTCTTTCTGGTTATTGTGACTCAGAATGAGTAGGATGTATTGAGACTAGGAGATCAGTTTCTGGGTATTGTGATTTATTGGGGAACTCTCTAGTGTCTTGGAAAGTAAAAAAACAGTCAACTGTTTCTACATCCTCAGCTGAAGCTGAGTATAGGAGCATTAGAGATTTGCTCAAGGAAGTTGTGTGGCTTCGAAGTCTCATGGCTGAATTGGGTTTTGAACAAAGGAAGGCAACTGTATTGCACTGTGATAACAAAGCTGCAATACAGATTGCAACTAACCCAGTTTTCCATGAGAGAACGAAACACATAGAGATTGACTGTCACATTATTCGTGAAAAATTGTCAGATGGAATTATCTGTTTTAATCATGTCAAAACTAATGAGCAAATTGCAGACATTTTCACTAAAGCATTGGGCAGGGAGCAGCTCAGTCATTTGTCAAACAAGCTTGGTTTGAAGAACCTCTTCCAGGGTAAGGGGGAGCCTCTTGCAGGTGAAGAAGGTGAAGAAGATCAAGCTTGAGGGGGAGTGTGATTTGGAGTTGCTTTGTGGAGTTTGGCCCGTTACTTTGTGTGCAAGCTTGCTCTTCTTTATGTTCCTTAAGACTTAGTGTTTTAGCCCAGTTGTGTTTTATTAATTGGGCTTCTGTATTTAGCCTGGGCCGGTCAAGTATTTGTGGTTTGTTTGGCCGGTGTTGGTCCTTTATTAGTTTTGGCCACTTTGTTTGTGTAAGAATTGATAAATTCAGTATATCATTCACTAATCAAAGTGTACAATATATAATGATACAATCAAGCTAAACTTGGTAACTAGTTAAACTAGGAAAGCAACTACAAATGGAAAATAACGATTATACAAGATTTCTATATTTAACACTCCTCCTCAAGTTGAAGCATATATATCTAGCATGCCCAACTTGTCACATAGATCATTAATTGACGCTTTGCGGAGAGGCTTAGTTAGAATGTCTGCAAGTTGGAATTCTGTTCAAACGGGAATGAGTTGAATGTGTGGAGGACAAGAGAATGTTCCCACAACAAGGTCTCGAACAAAGTGACAATCCACCTCAGTGTGCTTGGTCCTCTCATGGAAGACTTGGTTCTTGGCAACATGCATGGCAGATTCATTATCACAATGTAGCCTCATTTGACTGTCATGACGAATACCTAGTTCGATGAGTAAGCGTTTCGTCAAAATGAGCTCGCATGATGTGTTTGCCATTGCACGGTATTCTGACTCTGCACTAGATCGAGATACGACTGTCTGCTTCTTACTCTTCCATGATATAAGGTTTCCACCAAAGAAGACACAATACCCAGTGGTGGACCTCCGAGTAGTAGGACACCCCGCCCAATCAGCATCAGTGAACGCTGCGATTCTACTATGTCCCTGATCAGAATATACAAGTCCTTTACCTGGGGATCCTTTAAGGTATCTAAGGATCCGAATTGTCGCACACCAGTGTGTTGTGTGCGGAGCTGACATGAATTGACTCACAACACTCACTGGATAAGAGATATCTGGTCGAGTAACCGTTAGATAATTCAGCTTCCCGACCAGTCTTCGATACTTTTCAGGATCATGTAGAGGTTCCCCCTCATCAGGCCGGAGCTTGGTCTCAGGAACCATAGGTGAGTCAATAGGCTTGCACCCAAGTAACCTACACGCAGACAGCATATCAAGGACATACTTCCTCTGACAAATAAGTATCTTCCCAGGAGATCGTGATACCTCGATCCCAAGAAAGTACTTGAGCTTACCAAGGCCTGTTATCTGAAATTGCTCACTCAAGAACTTCTTTAATGCCGAGATCCCTTCGTCATCGTCACCGGTAATAATCAGATCATCAACATATACAACTAGAATGATGGTCTTCTCCTTTAAGTGCCTGTAGAAAACTGAATGATCATTAGCACTCCTAGACATGCCAAATTAATTAAGTACGTGGGAGAACCGTCCAAACCAAGCTCGGGGGGATTGCTTCAGACCATATAGGGACTTACGCAGTCGGCAGACCTTGGAAGACTCCTCCTGAACAACAAATTCAGGTGGCTGAGTCATGTAAACCTCCTCCTCAAGAAAGCCATTGAGAAATGCATTCTTGACATCTAGTTGGTGTAGTGGCAAGTGACGGACGGCCACCAGAGAAAGACAGATGCGAACAGACGCCATCTTAGCAATTGGAGAAAATGTCTCATCATAATCAATGCCATCTCTTGAGAATATCCCTTCGCAACCAAGTGGGCCTTGAGTCGATGCAGCGACCCATCAGGATGAACTTTTATTGTGAAGACCCACTTACAACCGACTGCCTTTTTGCCAGGAGGAAGAGGAGATAGATCCCAGGTCTGATTTTTTCAAGGGTTAAGAACCTATGAAAGGTCTGAAGTATCATCCATGTTAACGGGAGAGGTCTGAAATTTAAAAAGTTAATAACAGAGGTCTGAAATTTCAGTTTTGTTGATAACAGCGGTCTCCGTTAGTTTTTTCCGTTAAAACTAACGGAAGTTGGTCACATGCTTGGCATGTGACCGGAAATAAAATAAATTTCCAAAAATGCCCTTCTATCAAGTGTGCCCCTCACATGCTTGAAGTGAAAAGACCAAAATGCCCTTGAAGCCACCACGGCTCCACCAACCCAGCTCCGGCGACCACCAACCGTACTCCGGCGACCACCAACCGTACTCCGGCGACCACCATCGTACTCCGGCGACCACCACCAAGGCTCCGATTGGGCCCAAATCGGAGCCACCGGCCCCGATTGGGCTCCGATCGGAGCTCTGTGGCTCTGATCAGAGCTTTTTTGGCTCCGATCAGGGCTTTTTTGCTGAGGTGGTGGCCGGAGTTAGGTCGCCGGAGCCGAGGTGGTGGTCGTCGGAGTCGAGGTGGTGGTCGCCGGAGTCGGGTGGTGGTGGCCGGAGTCGGGTGGCGGTGGACGGAGTTGGGTGGTTTTAATTTGACTTTAGGGGTAAAATTGTCATTTCACATTTCCTTAAATAAGATATTAAATAAAACAAAATATTAAAGGGGCAAAAATGTCATTTCACACAATTCTGTTAAATTTAACCTTAAAAATGGACGGAAAACCTCAAATCAACAAAATTGAAATTTCAGACATCCGTTATTAACTTTTTAAATTTCAGACCTCTCCCGTTAACATGGGTGATAGTTCAGACCTTTCATATGTTCTTAACCCTTTTTCCAAAGAGCTGACATTTCCTCCTGCATAGCACTAAACCACCCTGGATTGGCCAAGGCTTCTGTCACACTTCTAGGAACATAGTAACTGTCAAGATTGGTTTTAAAGGAACAGTGATCTGTAGATAGATATGCATATGAACAGAAGCTATCTAAGGGATATCTGGTACTGGGGCAATGACGGGAGCCTTTTCGAAGGGCAATGGGAAGGTCAATATCAGAGGTAGATTCATTTCCGGGAGTTGGTGTGGGATCAACTGGTTGTGTAGGAGATGATGGAGAATCAGGTGGGGATTCAATGTTTGGAACGAGGGATGCACGAGTCTCTTGGTTCTGCATGGCCTGGACAGAGTTAGTATTATTAGGAAAAGACTTATCCCTTCGAGTATATACCTGAGTAATAGGAGGCGTAGGAGGTGCATTATCAGAAGAGCGGACTTGAACTTCAGGATATGTTAGAAAATTCATGATAGGTGGAGAATTATTGGACAAGTTTGGTTCAGATTTAAGAAAAAACGGTACAGACTCCATAAAAACAACATCGGATGAGACAAAGTATCTCCTAAGAGTGGGGCTATAACAACGATAACCTTTCTGAGTTCCATAATAGCCAACAAAAATACAACGAACAGACTTTGGATCAAGTTTTATACGGCCCGGTCGATTGTCGTACACATAACAAGTACAACCAAAGATTTTAGGTGAAACCGGGAACAAAGGTGCAGAAGGAAATATGACATTATACGGTATTGCACCATCAAGAATAGAAGACGACATACGATTTATCAGATAACATGCAGTTAGAATTGCATCAGCCCAGAAACGATGAGGGACATGACCATGTATCATCATAGTGCGAGCCACCTCAAGTATGTTTCTGTTCTTTCGTTCAGCCACTCCATTTTGTTGAGGTGTATATGCACAAGATGATTCATGTATGATGCCATTATTACTCATATACTGAACAAATTCATTTGCGAAATATTCTTTTGCATTGTCACTACGAAGAGTTTTAATGGTAGTGCCAAATTGATTTTTCACATAAGAACAAAACGTCATAAATTTTGCAAACACCTCTTGTCTAGATTTAATAACAAACATCCAAGTTGCACGATAGAAGTCATCCACAAAAGTGACGAAGTAACGAAAATCTGAAATATAAGTAACTGAGCAAGGACCCCATACATCTGAATGCACTAAATCAAAGATACCAACAGACTGACGATTAATTCTAGGTGGATGAGAAGTACGAATATGCTTGCCTTGGATACATGACTCACAAATTAATTCAGAAACTGAACAGAATTCAGGACGGAGTGTTTTTAGAACCTGTAGAGATGGATGTCCCAACTGATAATGAACCTTCCCAGCACTACTAGTGCTCATGTACGCAACTCGTTGAGGCGACCTCTCCATGTAATACAGACCGTTTTTCTTATATGAAGTTCCAATCAACTTGTTAGTCCTTAATTCCTGAAAAAACACATTTAGTTGGAGTGAAAGTAACTGAGCAATATAATTGTTCGATTAATTTGCTCACAGACAGGAGATTTTCAGGAAAAGAAGGAACATATAAGAAAGATGATAATGACATATGTGGTGAAATTTGAGTGGATCCAATTCCTTCTATATGACAAGTGGAGCCATTGGCTATTTGGACAAGTGGTTGTGAGGTAGTGGTAAGTCCTGACAGTAAACTCTTGTTACCAGTCATGTGATCAGTAGCACCTGAATCAACAATCCATAATGATTTTGATGCTAATAAACAGTAGGAAGTCATACTTGAGGGGGCGATAATCAGAATCTGAAGTTGAGGTGTCATATTGACACGAGAGAAACCCAGCTGAGCAAGTCGCTGAACAATTACAGCAATTTCATCCGATTTGTCAATCGATTGATTAACACATGAGTGACGTACGGTACCCATGTAAGATTTAGCCTCGAATGTTGGGTTTTCCATTACAATAAGCATGTACCACCAATGGAGTTAACCAAAACAGACAGCAACAATTTAAATTGGATCAGAAATCGAACAGCAGCACAGGACCGGTCATCACCAGCACAGAACCGGTCAGCAGCAAAAAGAACCGGTCAACACCAGCACAGAACCGGTCAATAGCAAACAGAACCGGTCAGATGATCAGCAACAGACCGAACCAGATGGATCTAGCAAACTAGACCGGACCGCAGATTGAACCGGAAGCAGCCAAATTAAAAAAAAAACTAACCAACACAGTGATGAGGAGCAGCGGCGCGCAAGTGGAAATTCCGGCGACACAGCTGAGGCAATTGGGCAGGCGAGCGGAGAGTGGTGGTCTGGTGTCGACAAGCGGCGATTCCGGTGGTAGCGAATCCGGCGGCAGCGATTCCGGTGGCAGTGATTCAGGCGGCAGCGATGGGGGCAGTTGCATACGAGAAGATCACCAGGTGTCGAGGCTAAATCTGAAGATCACCAGCGATGGGGACAGCTGAGGCAATTGATGATATCTACCAGCCTAAATCGGGACAGACAACCCAACATCGGTAAGTCACCGACGAAGCATTAGTGACGAATTTTGGTAGTGACCAGTCGAGGTCAGCAGCAACACAGACGGTGAGCAGCAGGAATCAACGCAGGAAACAGATCAGAATTGCAGAACTGGACGCCCGAGAGAGGACAGGTAAAAAAAAAATCTGGACTAGCCAACCTTGGCTCTGATACCATGTAAGAATTGATAAATTCAATATAATCATTCACTAATCAAAGTGTACAATATATAATGATACAATCAAGCTAAACTTGGTAACTAGTTAAACTAGGAAAGCAACTAGAAATGGAAAATAACGATTATACAAGATTTCTATATTTAACAGTTTGTGGGTTCCTTCTATTGTTTGTGGGCTGTGTACTTTGCATTGTATTGAACAAGATATATATTTTAGTTTAGGGTTGTGGTGGAGGTTGACCGAGTGAAGGAACTCAACCTGAGAAGCCACGACATTCTTTGCTCTGCTAGGGTTCTTTCTCCATGGCGATTCTGTGAATCTTTGATGTTTCTTGAGTGATTTTGTCAGACTCGACATACTCTTCACTTGGGATGACAATATGTTTTGCGTCTGGGGCGACCTTATTTTTAGCGATGAAGTCGTCGAGTGCCTGTCCTTTGATGGGCCTTGGGAGGCTCAAAATGTATCGAAAACTCACTCAACTCTGTATCCAATTGCAAATTCTGCTCCTGCATATCCAACATGGACTTTAGTCCTCTCACAACCAAGGATTTGCCCCGCAGTGCTGACTCAGCAACTAATACACAGTGTCAGATCCTTAATATCGTGACTCAGACGATGAATGACTAGTTTGGGAGGCACGGGGTTCCTGTAAATAATGGTTAATTGTATTAGTCTATAGCATTAGATTACATACAACCTCAGTAGTTGGTTCCTTATGAGTTAGTATGCTTCCAGTTACGTAGAAATGTATATAGTAGCTCCTAATCGGTTTGGTGGATCAGTTATACTCATATGCGAGTGGCAGAAACCTGAAGTTGGATGGACATGGCCTCTGTTGCTGATCTCAGTGCCGGAGAAGAGAAGATTGCAAAGGCATGTTATGTAGTCTGTAACACAAAAAGAAAGTTCCTAATTGGGAAAACTGGAACTTGATATATATATATATATATAGCCTAAGGGGACTTGGGAATGATATGGAAGCAATGTCTCTGTACGTAGAACTGGTTTGTAAAAGAGGAAGTTGGTGGTGAAAGTCACCTTCATTAGTAGAATACTCTTAGTGTTAGTAGAAGTAACATATGGCCTTTCCTTCTTTAATCTAGTACCCCTTTTATTTTAGTCTTTTAGGCTTGTTTTTCTCCATTCTAATCAGTTAATTCATGTTGATTCGTAGAGTAGCTCTCATATCTGTTGGATCACGGGCGAAGCTCCGTTACGTTCTTGACGGCAAGCTTGAACTTCTGGGCTCCGCGTAATCCTGCAAAAGGGGATGACCTGGGTGGTGACCCAGAATCCCTCTCCGATGCCTAAATGAGTATATGATCAATGGGGTGGTAAGCAGTAATCTAAGCTCGTATTAGCATGTGTTTTCTAAGGTAACTTCCTCCTTTATATAGGAGGGGAAGTTACCCAGTTACCTGAGACTGCGCTTGGCAGTTTTACCCACGATTCCGCATATCTCGTTCGGGATTCCATATATCTCGCCCCACGCTCCGCGTATCTCGCCCACTCTCCGAGTATCTCGGGCACGCCCTGCGTATCTTGGGGGAGGCTATCTATATCTCAACCGTTTCCCCACTACTCTATCTAGTAGGCGGGTTTCTCGTCCTTATCCTCTGATCACAAGTCCCAATTTATATCGGGGACTCCAGAGTTATCTCCTTCTAGGTCACCACCCAGGACCCTTTGTCTTACGAGACAGGTCCAGCCTCTTCGGGCTTTATTATCGGGGCCTTCTCAGAGGCATATCGGAGCCTACTCAGAGGCTTACTGTCGGGAGCATTCAGCTCATAGATCGGGACTGCTGAAGTCGGGGCCCTTCATACTGGGCTTCTAGGCATTCCAGGCCTTTCACGAGGCCCACTGGACTTACTCGCCGTCTATCGACTGTTAACGGGGCTAACGATTACATCGGAACCCATCATTTGCCCCCAAGACATGGGGGACTTGCAGTCCGTCGTGTCTTCCAATCTCGGACCTCCCGACTTCATTTTCGGAGGCTTTTATCTCCATACCTCCCGATATTGCCATCAAAGGCTTTTGTCTTGAGACCTCTTGATATCTCCATCGGAGGCTTTTGCCTTGAGCACAATTCTTGAATAACAGAGCTTCTCACTCATGATTGCCTTAGGCCTACCGGACTCTAGGGTCAGTTGCCAAATCCGAGGTGACTCCTCGGTTACTGCAGCATTAAATGCTGGGGATAATGAAACGACGCCCAAACCGGCGTGACTGCTGCTTTCTGGAAAAGCACTCATTACGTCACTAACGTCTCTTCCGTACCGTGCCTATAATCTCGGCGATCAAGATTGAGTCGTTTCATCTTCAACGGTCCAGATTGAATCCGTCCAGCTGTCCTTTTGCTTATAAAAGCCAAAACTCTGGCACTATTCACTCTTCCTCACCGTTTCAATTTCTGAAATTCTGCCATTTTCAAATCTCGAAGCTTCTTCTCCAAGTTTCTTTTGCCCTTCCAGTGATCCAAGGCCTTCAGCCCTTCTTCATCTTTTCCGAGCAACCATCAACGATGTCTGGTAAGGTTTTCATTCTCCGCTTCCACGATTTACTGTCATTATCTTCTCCTCCTTTCTTAAGTTTTTCTGTTTGTAACCGTTTTTAGACGAAGTTAGTTCCGGTGAGAGGACCCCTTTTACCTTTGAACTTGCCATTAACGAAATTTCTTAGACCTCATACGAGGTTGCTCTCCGAGAGGGCTGCATCACTTCAGACTGGGAACCCCGCTTCCCCTACGAGTCTCACCCAACCACCCGGAGAAAGCATATCGTCACGCGTCCTCGAGAGGGGGAGGTGTTCGTCTCCACCAGGCAGATAAACGCTGGGATTCGATTCCCTTTTTGCGGGAACCTGGTGGAGATGTGCAACTTCTACCAGGCGCATCCCTGCACCTTCTCTCCTCACGCTATCCGCGTGTGGAACGCTTTCCAAGTTCTGTGCCTCCGCCAGCGGTGGACGTACAGTTTGCTACTCTTCCGTACCTTCTACGGGATGAAGTGTAATAAGGCTGGTGTTTGCTCCTTCTCTCCCCGACTCCCCAAGTGGAAAAAGGAGCAACTTTCACGTTTCGGCTAGGATAGCGAGACCTGGAAGTTCAATAAGGATCGGGTGCTGATTCGTGACTCGGGGTCCGATAATAGCGGATGGAAGAAGTATTACTTCTTCATCCAAAACAGCTCAATCCCATGGCCCCGATGGGAGGTTGTGGCGGACCCTGCCCCCAAGCTCGAAGTCTACACTAAGGATGACTTCAACACTCTCCAGCTGGTCCAGCTTTACCGTTGGGGGGAATCCTTCATTCCCCTCGACGCCAACAAGCTCGTGGAGAGAGACTTGATTCATATCGGAGTCCGGCTCATCGATTCCGTTTCCAAGGATTTGGTCATCTGGGTAACACTTCTAACCACTTTGTCTTTTCATTTTTGCAGCCAAGAAAGCATCTCTGCTGGCCCATCTCATGTTGAAGCAGGGGGAGACCGATGCCGTCCAGGCTAGCTCCAAGCGGAAGCGGAAGTCTTTGAAGAAGGGAACTTCTTCTTCTGCTGCTCCTCCGACTGAAGAGCAGGTCGGGACGGCCAAGCGGGCCAGAAGGGAGGAGATAGACCAAGCCTTCGACGTCACTACTGCTGAGGAAGGTAAGCGCGTTCGCCTCGCTATTAAGAAATATAGGAGGTTGGTTCCCAAGGAGTTTATCCCCGCTGATCGGGAGTCGCGGGTCCGAGAAATTAAGTATATACTTCGAGGAGAAACCCCCCGCGTCCTCAAGGCGGGATACTACAACTTCTTTGGAAAGGACCAACATCTCGAGCGCCAAATCATCTGGTGCCCCCATGATACTCTGCCTGATTTTATTCGTCCCGCCACCGCAGGTCCATCGAAGACCCTCACTCCAGGGCAGGCTGCTACTCCAGCAAGGGCCGCGACTCCACAGGAGCCGATGCTGGAGGATGTCCCGACGGAAGCTCAGTTCCGTCAGGTTATCAATTTGGAGGCTTCCCCCTCCTCCGAGGAGGCAAATGAAGGCGGCCTGCTTCCCCGCCAAAGGCCAGGTCGAAGCACCCTGAGGCCAGTTGTGGAGGATGTGTCTCAGAGCCCTCCCCCGGAGTTCCGCTCTCCGACTCCCGAGCCTCCGCCCGAGGTGGCTCCTCCGACCGAGGCTTCCAGGGTCATCCCTCCTCTCCCCGTGGATGAATCTTTACAAGGTTTTCACCCCCGACCAGGAGACGGTTCCCTGGAACCCGATCGAGTCTCTCCAGGGGGTCTCACTCCATCGGGTAGACCTTCAGCCTGAATTGGCCCTGCATCTGCTGGCAGGGTCAATTCCACCAGCCTTGAGGCGTCCAATCTCCTTGGCGCGGGAGGACCTCGAAGAAGAGCTCCGCAACATGGCTATCCGTTGGATGGAGGTAAAACTTTACTCTCACTTTTATTCTTCCCTTCATTGTTCTTGCCTTCGATTATCGGATTTTAATCCCTTTTTCCCTTTTGTCTTAGGAAACCGTGGACCAGCAGCGCTGCTTCGGCTTCATCCTGGCTCTGAAGGGTGCTTTGGAGGAGGCACAAGCCAAGTCGGACCCCGACGCGTTGGCCAAGCTCCAAGCGGACCTCGACGAGGCTGTAGCGGCCAGGAATAAGATAGCCAAGGAACAGGCTCTCCTTGGTGAGAAGGCTCTGGGCCTGCATAAGCAGGTCCAGGATCATGAGGTCGTGCTGCGTCGGGAGCGGAAGATGCTCCGGGAGGAACAGCGGCGGCACTAGGTGGAGAAGGGGCAGCTCATCCGCGAGAAGGACATTCTCGCGGAAGCTCTTGCGGAAGCCAAGGCGGGACTTGAGGCCAAGTTGGCTGAGGCAAAGGCTCAGGGCCACGAGGAGGGTCGCCAATAGGGTCACGAGGAAGGTCGCCTGCAGGGTCGTGAGGAGGGCCGCGAGGAGTATCGGAACTCTGAAGATTTCCAGGCGGATGCCGTGGGGTTCTGCAAAGCCGAGGTGGAGAACGTTCTGTTCAATGCCGTCGAGGAGCTCTACACGGCATATGAGGATTCCATCGACTTCAAGAAGTCCGAGACCCTCGCCCCTTTCGCGGAGAAATACTCAACCTCCCTACGGAGAGTGATGAGGCCGATCCCCCTGCAGGTGCCACGGACCCGACTCCACAGGCTGTGGAGCCTTCTGCCCAAGACCCCTCGATTCCTGCTCCCTCCGAAGCTGCTGAGGACCCAACTCCCAACAAGGCCCAAGCTTAATGCTCTATTCTTTAAGTCCTTGTAATTTTCCTCCGTGTATCCTCCTTATCTTTTGTATCGGAACCTTTAGGCCTTTGAGACCTTATAAGAAATTCCTTCCATCTGTTTTGGTCTCGATAACCATTGCACTGTTTAAAGTGACTTTAGATTCGTTACTTAAAACGTTCCGATGCATCACTTAAGATGACTTCATACATCCTTCTGATGCTTTACTCGGGACTTCACCACTTAAGGTTTCTCATCCATATCATTTAATGTAACTTCGTATGTCTTTCGCGACATTTTCCTCTTTACCACTTAAGGTTTCTCATCCATGCCTTTCAAGGCAATTTTGCACATCACTTAAGATGATTTTCCGCACCCATTAAGGCTTTTATCGCGCCATTTCTAGACGACTTAATCGTACCCCTTAGGGCTTTTATCGCGTCATTTTAGACGACTTAATCGTACCCTTTAAGGCTTTTTGCTGCATCATATAGACGACTTATGCGGACCCGTTAGGGCTTTTTCGTACCCTTTAAGGCTTTTGCCGCATCATATAGACGACTTACGCGGACCCGTTTAGGGCTTTTTCGTACCTAGGCTTTTGGTTGCATCATAAAGACGACTTACTCATACCCCGTAGGGCTTTTTTCCGTACCTCAAAAGGCTTTTTATCGCGCCATAAAGGCGACTTACTCGTACCTCGTAAGGCTTTTATCGTACCTCGGAAGGCTTTTATCGTACCTCGGAAGGCTTTTATCGTACCTCGGAAGGCTTTTATCGCGTCCTTCAGGACGTCTTACTGAAAGTTAGAATAAATCTAAAAGCAATTTGATTGGAAGCAACTTCTTTTATTAATAACTCAAAGTTTTGCTTACATCGGATCGATAGATAACTTGCGCCATTCGCGGCGGCTTAACATCACGCACCTCTAAAGGCGACTTAATATCAAACATGATACTTCTTCAAGTGTGTGCCACTGAAGGAATGTTTCAACGTCTTGCCATCAAGGTCTTCTAGCTTGTATGCATTCGGGGCTGGCATCCCTACGATCTTGTATGGTCCCTCCCATTTCGGCGATAGCTTGTTGATCCGATCTTGATGGACGAATTCGTTCCTCCGCCAGACAAGTTCTCGCACGAAGAATTGTCGGGACTTGACACGCCGATTATAATATCGGGCTGTTGCCAAACGCATCCGAGCCTGAACTTCGTCAGCCTTCCACCTTTTCTCTTCAAGCAAGTCCAAGTCCAGACGTCTTATCTCCTCGTTTGTCAGAGGCTCGTAATACCTCCTACGATGGGACGCCACCGCTATTTCCACGGGAGTAACTGCCTCCGTGCCATAAACAAGGCCAAATGGAGTCTCTCCCGTCGATTTCTTGGGTTTTGTTCTAACAGCCCACAGCACGTTTTCAAGCTCATCTAGCCAATGACCCTGCAAGGCATAGACCCTCTTCTTCAAGCCATCCATCACGATCTTGTTGGCTGACTCGACTTGGCCATTAGTCTGAGCATGGTGGACTCATCTAGCCAATGACCCTGCAAGGCATAGACCCTCTTCTTCAAGCCATCCATCACGATCCTGTTGGCTGACTCGACTTGGCCATTAATCTGAGCATGGTGGACGGAAGCTGTCTGATGCTCAATGTTCAATTCCTCCAGGTACTCCTTCAACTGAGCCCCATTGAACGGAGGGCCATTATCGCTGATCAATACTCGAGGAACCCCGTACCGGGATATGATCTGAGTTTGAAGGAACTTGAGGATCTGCTGCCCCGTCGTCTTGGCCAACGCCTTAGCCTCTATCCACTTCGAGAAGTAATCGATGGCTACGGGTAAATATTTGCACTGACCTTTTGCTTGTGGAAGGGGTCCCACCAAGTCAATGCCCCACTGCGCGAAGGGTCAAGCACTTCTAATGGACATCAAGTCCGCGGCAGGAGCCACGATATTCGGAGCGTACCTCTGGCATGCATCACAGGATTGGACCATCGCTGTCGCTTCCTTGTTCATCGAAGGCCAATAGTAGCCTAGATTCAACGCCTTCCTCACAATGGATCGGGCCCCTTCATGACAGGCCGCGACTCCCTCGTGCAGCTCTCTCAGGATCCGATTCGTATCAGGCTCCGCCACACATTTCAGAAAAGGCTTTACATGCCCCCTCTTGTATAACTGGTTGTCCACCATCACGTAGCTACTCACGATCCGACGCAACCTAACAACTGCCACTTCATCGTCGGGGAGTGCCCCCGTAGTCAGGTATGTGACTATCGGGGTCATCCAGGTGGGTTTCTCTTCCTCCGATCCTGCTCTAATAGCGCATACCTCCGACGGATCAATGGTTGAGATAATTACTTTCTCCAGGAAGTGCACCTTCCGATTCTCCTCGGGGGCTACTCCCAGGGAAAACTTGCTTAAGGCGTCTGCCTCCGCATTTTCTTCCCTCGGGATTGCCTCAATGTCGAAGCTTTTGAAGCTTCCCTTCAAAGTCTGCACCTCGTGCAAATACTTCCTCATTGTCGGGCTCTTGGCTTCATAGTTCCCCAGGACTTGATTCACAATCAAGCTGGCATCGCACTTCACTTTTAAATTGTTGACTCCTGTACCCTTGGCGATTTTAAGGCCCGTGATGAGAGCCTCATACTCCGCTTCATTGTTGGTGGCCCTAAACGTCAAGGCCAAGGCATATCGCAGGGGCTCGCCTCCCCCGGGCGGTATCAATACGAATCCTGCCCCCGATCCTTCTACACTTGATGAGCCATCAGTGTACATCTCCCAAGTGTTCTCCTCATTTGGCTGTTCTGGCTGTTCTGCTATCGGGACCTCCATGGTTGCCCCCTCTACAGGACCCGCTTCTTCTAGATCGGGTGCTGTAGACTCAGCTATAAAATCCGCCAATGCCTGGCCCTCGGAGCAAAATGAATACGGAACTCCGTAAGCTCGATGGACCATTTCACCAATCTCCCCGACGCCTCCGGTAGGTTCAAGAAGTGCTTCAAGGGCTGATTAGTTAACACCGTAACCTCGTGGGCATGGAAGTAAGGCCGTAGCTTTCGAGCAGCAACAATCAACGCAAAGAGATACTTCTCAATAGCGGGATAATTCATTTCAGATTTGGAAAACGCCTTGCTGAAATAATAAACAAGCACTTGGTTGCCCTTGACAATCTTTATTAAAACAGAGCTAACAGAAATTTCATAAACAGCCAAATAGAGATAAAGCGGCTCGCCTGGAACCGGTTTCGCCAACGGCGGGAGGGTACGGAGGTGCTGCTTGAGTGCTTGGAATGCCTCCTCGCACTTGTCGGACCATTCAAACTTCTTGTGGGCCCTTAGCAAATCAAAAAATGGCATGGCTCGGTCACTCGCCTTGGATAAGAAACGATTCATCGCAGCTAATCGTCCATTCAGCACCTGGACCTCCCGATGGGTTTTTGGAGACTCCATCTCCTCGATCGCCTTCAATTTCTCGGGATTCACCTCAATTCCTCTTTGGCTCACCATAAACCCTAGGAATTTCCCCGAGTTTACTCCGAAAGCACATTTGTCCGGGTTCAAACGAACCTGATGAAACTTCATCCGCTCGAACGCCGCCGCCAAATTTTGAACATGGTCTCCTGCCTGTCGGGACTTCACCAGCATGTCATCCACATTAGCCTCCATGGTCTTTCCCAGCATGTCTCCGAACAACTTATTCACCATCCTCTGGTAAGTTGCTCCAGCATTGATCAGCCCGAAGGGCATAACGTCGTAGTGATAGACATCACTATCAGCATAGAAGGCTGTATGGGGGGCATCCTCCTTCGCCATCTTGATCTGGTTGTAACCCGAATAGGCATCCATGAAGCTCAGCAGCTCATGTCCCGATGTGGCATCCACCAACTGGTCAATCCTCGGGAGTGGATAGCAATCCTTCGGGCATGCCTTGTTCAAGTCGCGGAAATCGACACACATCCGCCACTTCCCATTACTCTTTCTCACCAGGACTGGGTTAGCGACCCAAGTCTGGAATCAGAGCTCCTTGATGAATCCAGCGTCGAGCAGTCTGCCCACCTCTTGCTGGATCGCGATCCTCTTGTCCACGCCCATCGGACGTCTCTTCTGTGCGATAGGCTTTATCGCGGGGTCGATCTTTAGCTCGTGCACTATCACGTCGGGGCTGATTCCTGGCATATCGCTCGGGGACCAGGCAAACAGCTCTTTAAACTCCTTCAGGAGCTCAATCAATTCTCGGGCTCTCTCCTCCGACAGAGCAGACCCGATCTTCACCTTCCTTTTAGGTCCATCAATCTCAACCTCTTTCAGGTCCTCCATGGGGTCGGGACGCCCAAACTCCTCACGAGGATCGGCATCAGTCTGCAGGACAGCCATGGCTTCCCTCCTTCTCCTTCGGGTGGCGTTAACATAACACCTTCTTGACGCCACCTGGTCACCCTTGACCTCTCCGACGCCATTGTCAGTCGGGAATTTCATCTTCTGGTGGACGGTCGAGGCAACTGCTATGAGAGGGTTGATGGTAGTCCTCCCGATAATAGCGTTATATGTCCCCGCAGACTCTACCACGACGAAGTCCACATTCCGTCGTTCCATCTTCCAACCACTACCAAACTCCACCGGCAAGGTAATCATTCCCAACGGATAGGAAGTAGAACCAGAGAATCCTACCATCGGGAAGTTCACCTGTGTCAGGTCCTTCTTCGTCTTTCCCATGGCCTCCAGGGCGTCCATGAACAGAATGTCGGAGGAGCTCCCTCCATCTATCAGGATCCGCTTCATCTCGAATCCATCCACATCCAAGGTCACGACCAAGGCATCATCGTGGGGGCTCTCCACGCCTATCAAATCCTCCGCCGAGAAAGAAATCACCATTTCTTCCTTTACAGTCCACGACCGGGACCTCTTGCCTAGCACCACAGCAGCAGAGATGCGGGAAGCATAATTCTCCCGAGAGGCGGAGGTTTCACCTCCCGCTGCCATTCCTCCGTGAATGACGTTAATGGTTCCCCGTCTCTCCTTACGGGCACCGGAACCAGAGGATTCTGGCTCAACCTTCTTCTTCTTTGGGGATCGATCACGGGACTTGGAACGGGACCGTGACCGACTTTTGGAACGGGATCGGCACCGTCCCCTTCCGACGAACTCCTTCAGCTTCCCCTTCTGGATCAGCTTCTCTATCTCCTGCTTCAGCTCCCGACAGTTATCCGTATCGTGACCATTGGATCGATGGTACCGACAGTAACGATCTATGTAGTTAAAAACTCGTTTTTAGGTCGTAAAAACGCACGTTTTTACGTCTTTACCTTAAAAAACGAGTTAAAACGTAACAAAATCTTTGTCTGAGTAGAAACGGGTAGAAACGCGTGTAGAGTCGTAAAAACGTGTAGAAACGGGTAGAAACGGGTAGAAACGTAAGTTTCTACCGTTTCTAGAATTTTTTTACCATAATTTGCTATTTTTTTTTTCCAAATCTAATAAATTATGTAAAACTCAAAAAACTTATCAAGCAAACACAAATTATTTTTGTCATGGATTGTAATTTATGTGGCAAATCAATTTTTTTTACTCAAAACCTATTCATATGTCATTTAAGTTCAACCTTCATTGATCATTTACTATTAATACTCAAAATTCTTAAACTTCATTGACATCTATTTCTATTTTATGTTTCTCAAACCATAAAATCTTAAATTCTAAATTCATTGACCCGTAAATTCTTCATGTCAATCTACCAAAAATGATCATCGTGACGACTATAGTGACTACTAATGGGTCCTTACTTTTTATTAAAATTATGTTATCAACTATTAATGAGTATATATATTTACTATTTTTGCATTAGCATAATTACATTTATAAATTTCATTTCTAATGGCGGCCAATTTTTTTTTCATTTATAATGTTGTTTTAGCAAATATGTAAAAACTTACGTTTCTACGTTTCGTTTTTACGACCCGACTTTACCTACCCATTTCCGTTTCTACGTAGAAACTCGTTTTTGACTGCATAGGTAACGATCGTAGCGGCCTCCCAAGAATTCACCTTCCTTCCTCGGGGGGTATCGGGCGAGACCCTTCCGATCCATCACAGCTAGGACGGAGGTCATCGAACTGTTGATGGGAACATTACGACCCTCGCGGTTATCCTTCTTCGGAGGACGTCTGTCCTCCCTTCTCTCAGGGCGACCACGGCTCTTACCTCCCTCCGACTTGTCGGTCCCTTTGCGATCATCCGACAGCTTGGACGATGGCTTTCCTCTTCCTGACTTCGGAGGATCAAGCTCTCCGGCAGCAATCTTCGACTCCTGCACGTCGATTTGCTGCTTCACCCTCGCTTGCAGGGCCTCCATGCTCTACACAGCCTTCGCGGCTACACTGTGCATCAGATCGGACCCATACGGAGCAGTCAGGTTCCGAAGGAAGGTTCGGATGGTCTCTCCCTCCGATATCTCCTCATCGATCTCTGCAGCACTAGCAGTGAACCGTTGGTAGTAATATGCCAACGACTCGTCGGATCTTTGCACCACCTGGGTCAAAGACCTCACGCTCTTTAGGAGACGCCTACGACCTTGATATTGCTTGATGAAGCGATCGTGCATATCAGCCCAGCACGTAATACTTCCCGGCGATAGGCTGAAAAACCATGTCATGGCCCTTTCTCCCAAGGTGATCGGGAACAATGAACATATGAGGTCATCATTCGAAGTCCTACCCATACAAGCCTGGACATGCCTCTGAACATGGCGAACCGGGTCCCCTTCACCATCATACTCCTTGATGGTCGGAATACCTAGCCCGGGCTGGGCGACGGTGTCTATCAGCCGCGGAACAAAAGGATGACTGGATCGATCCCTCAGCTCCGATGTCATTTGCTTCTGGTCACCCATGCAGATGTTGACAATCTTCACCACCTGATCGGGGGTGATGGGGCCATTCAGGGGAATGGTCATGTGTTGCACTGGTCCGGGACCATCAACCACGAACTTCCCCGAGTGCGCGGGTTCCTTACCCCTACTCCTGGGCTGAACCTCCTGCTCTGCTTGAACCTCCCTTGGAGGAGGTGGAGGCAACTCTTCCCGTGGGGGTAACTCCTCTGCCCTCCTGGCAGCCTCTCTCTTGTCCAGCAGAGCCTCCATGGCCGCCAAGAACATAGGCATAGCATCTGCTACTGCCTTGGCCAACTCCGAGTTCGGAGAAGCACCTACCTCCCTTCGCGGGATTTCTTCTCCGTGCACCACCAGATTTGGAGGAGCATCCACCTCCCTTCGCGGGATATATTGCCTGTTCACCGCCGTGTCTCGGACTGAGACATCATACTCTTCACCATGCCCCCCTGTCTGGGAAACAGCAGGGCGCTCGCCTTGTTCAGCAGTATGCTCCATCAACGGGGAATTCACAGTTCCAGCAGGGCGAGAACTGCCGGCCTGAACTTGCTTCTTCTTGCCACCACCAGCCATCGATCTAGTAGAAACTATTTTGGCTTTTCGTAAGTTTCCCACAGACGGCGCCAATGTTGGATCACGGGCGAAGCTCCGTTACGTTCTTGACGGCAAGCTTGAACTTCTGGGCTCCGCGTAATCCTGCAAAAGGGGATGACCTGGGTGGTGACCCAGAATCCCTCTCCGATGCCTAAATGAGTATATGATCAAAGGGGTGGTAAGCAGTAATCTAAGCTCGTATTAGCATGTGTTTTCTGAGGTAACTTCCTCCTTTATATAGGAGGGGAAGTTACTCAGTTACCTGAGACTGCGCCTGGCAGTTTTACCCACGATTCCGCATATCTCGTTCGGGATTCCATATATCTCGCCCCACGCTCCGCGTATCTCGCCCACTCTCCGAGTATCTTGGGCACGCCCTGCGTATCTTGGGGGAGGCTATCTATATCTCTACCGTTTCCCCACTACTCTATCTAGTAGGCGGGTTTCTCGGCCTTATCCTCTGATCACAAGTCCCAATTTATATCGGGGACTCCAGAGTTATCTCCTTCTAGGTCACCACCCAGGACCCTTTGTCTCACGAGACAGGTCCAGCCTCTTCGGGGCTTTATTATCGGGGCCTTCTCAGAGGCATATCGGAGCCTACTCAGAGGCTTACTGTCGGGAGCATTCAGCTCATATATCGGGACTGCTGAAGTCGGGGCCCTTCATACTGGGCTTCTGGGCCTTCCAGGCCTTTCACGAGGCCCACTGGACTTACTCGCCGTCTATCGACTGTTAACGGGGCTAACGATTACATCGGAACCCATCAATATCAATAGTTCTGTCATTATTGCTATATGTTCTTTTCTCAGTTTGGTTATGTAGCGATATTCCCTTGGCCTACTTTTCGAGTTTTTAAGAAAAGAAAAGTATGGGAGGGGACATAGACACTAGTAGTAGTTCTGTTTTGTATCAATTATGCTTCCACCCAATCTTCAAAGGTTAGTTGTCACATATCCTATCCTTCTTAAGTTGTCAAAACTCGACGTTATATTTAATTTTTCTCTTCTAGAGATAAATACATTGGATCGTTACAAGAAACTAATTCTATGCAAGGTAAAACCCTTCCCCTTCCTATCTCCATCTTCCTTGCATTGGTGTTACAACCATTTATCTGATTGTTCGAAATGTATTGCAGGAGCTATGTCGAGGGATGTGCTGAGGCAGCAATTTAATGAATTTAACATCACAGAGCTTGTTCTCTCTTGGATGGATCCTTGTGAAGAACAGTATGCTGTTCCTTTTCACCATGTTTTGTTTCTCAGTTAAAAGTCTAGTTATTGTAGTATGTAGCTTTCATGAATGTTTCTGATTTTACTGCAGTAAAAGGTAATTTCGGATTAGCTTCAAGAACTAAGTCTACTGCCTTATATTATGAGAAAGTTGATTCCCTAATTTTTTGTGAATGATGAAATTTAGTTCGCACAACTAACAACGTTAATGAAACTGGAGCATTCGAATAATCGATTTATTGGTTTAGTACAGATCCTTCTTAAAATATTTAATTTTTTATATATATTTGTAAAATTACACATGGTAGCAAGTCCCAAAAAGCTGCACATATCTCTAAGTAATTTCAATCGGACGGTTTACAAGTCGATTGCATATGCAATTGAGCTCAATATATAACAACTCCCTTTTTAATATTAGATATAAAGCTATTGTATGTCTCAAATATTGAGGAATTATATATCCTATATATCAGATTTACCACGTGGTGCTTACATGGTACCCATCACACATGAATTCATGCAACGTGGTAAATGAGAAAGACACGGGGCACAAATTCATTGTTGTAAGACGTACCATATAAGCGCCACGTGATAATTCGATCTATAGAATAATTTCTCCTCAAATGCCATATACATTATTGATTATCTCGTGTCTGTTTTTCGGATCGATGATCCCTCTTAATGAATATATATATCATAGAGGGTTCATTTCAGTTGTGTAAGTAGCTATTGCTAAGGTGCATATAAGATTTACTGTGATTAAGAATGTAAAACATTGTACTACAATGCCTTTAATGTTGTGCATTTCCTTGTTTGATTTCGTGTTATGAATATTGTATTTGTTTAGTTTAGTTTAGTTTTTTTTTTTTTTTTTTTTTTTTTGCCAAGTATTCTTTTAGTAGAAAATATTTTAGAATAAAAGTTAAAACGTGGGTTGTGAAAATAAAAGATATGATATTAAGAAATTAACAATTTAAAACTAAAGAATTGTAAATTTTTGTATGTTTATTTATTTGATTTGTACCGCTTAATTAAATTTAGAAGAAGTTGAAGAAATTATATGTTGATTTGAGGACGTTAATTAAAAAGTTTAGTTGAGGAATGGGCGAGGATAACATGACAATATATGTGGTTTCTAAATTCAAAGTTTTAAGTTTTGCCCATAACATCAACATCCCTCTTTTAATAACACAGAACCAAAAAGGTGGAACACAACTGAAATAAATCTAATTTCTTTAAAATATTACGTGACAGTTTGCATGCAGTTTATGACGAAAAGAAAAGTCCAGCATGGGGATCTAAAGAAAATGACGGACATGATATCACTATAATCTATATAATATCATGCTAGTTGTTAGACAAGATACAGAATTCCAGGAAAAAGGAGACTTATCACCATAACAAAATATATATATCCAAACAACAAGTGATATGTTTTTCCAAACTAGACGCAACTGCCGAATTCAAGTTGGTTATTGATCGTCCCATGCATATATAATTTGTTAGTATAACCATTTATATATATAAAACTAATAATATATGTATGGTGTTTGTTTCAGGTCCGATGACTATAAATAGGTTATTAACTACAAGTTATTATTCACTACTCACTCACTCATCATCAAACTAGCTGCTCTCAATTAAGAGAGAAATCCATTTGATTAATATGGCAACTCCTCCTCCGTATAGTAGCATATTATCGTTTCCAATAATCCTGCTAGTAGCAGCAATTATAGGAGTTTGCGCGTCTCCTGCATGGTGTAGAACGACGACGTTGCAGTTGGATGGGTCCTCATCCTTGAGTAAACGACATGAAGAATGGATGGCTCATCATGGACGTAAATATGCAGATGATGATCAAAAACATGCACGTTTCTTGATATTCAAGAAAAATGTAGAGTATATCGAATCCATCAACAAGGATGCCACCAAATCCCACAAACTTGACATCAACAACTTTGCTGACATGACCAATCAAGAGTTCCAGGCGTCTCGCAACGGCTATAAACCGGCGGCTTCAAAGGCGGTGCCGGCATCATCATTCAACTTTACTCAAATTGTGCAGCCTACCGTGGATTGGAGACAAAGGGGAGCTGTCACACCTGTCAAGGACCAAGGAGAATGTGGTAACTAATTAACTTAGATTTCACATACACTCCTAATACTTTTGTATATGTATAAGTTAGTTGACCGTCAATGTTGACAGTTAAATAGTCACATAACTTGCACGTGATTAACTCCAAATTTTTTATTTTGTTCAAGTTTGGTTTTAAATTTACTGCCTAGTTTTTTATTTTTATACTTTAGTTCTTAAACATTTTCAACTGCACCCTATGTCTAAATTGACCTAGTCATGGTCCAACCTAGCCATGTTTCATATAGTAGTGCAACTTCATATATACTTTTCTAGACGACTTTTATTGAATACGAAAAATGTAGGATGTTGTTGGGCATTCTCGAGTATCGCCGCCACGGAAGGAATCACTCAAATCAAGACAGGGAAACTGATATCCCTATCGGAGCAAGAACTGGTCGACTGCGACACAAGCGAGAATCAAGGTTGTAAAGGTGGTCTCATGGACAATGCCTTCGAGTTCATCATTCAAAATAAAGGAATCACAACGGAAGGAAACTATCCGTACCAAGGAACCGATCGTCGCGCTTGCAATATGATCAAGAAAGCCTCCCATGCAGTGAGGATAACCGGTTTTGAAAACGTCCTAGCCGATAGCGAGTCGGCACTTTTGAGAGCTGTTTCAAACCAGCCGGTTTCGGTTGCGATTGATGCGGGTGGGTATGATTTCCAGTTTTACAAGAGTGGTGTTTTTAAGGGACCTTGCGGGACCGAACTTGACCACGGGGTTACCGTGGTTGGGTATGGGACGAGCGGTGACGGTTCGAGCTATTGGTTAGTGAAGAACTCGTGGGGAACTGGTTGGGGTGAGCAAGGATACATAAGGATGGCTAGAGATGTTGGTGCTCAAGGCCTTTGTGGCATTGCTAAAGAAGCCTCTTATCCTACTGCTTAATTCTTCATTGCTTCCTAGAAACACACCCATAATGTATAACTAACTGTATGTTGGTTGATAATATGTCTCTACTAGCTTTAATTTATTAAAAATTATACTTCAATTTGTTGAAGCTCATTGAGCTTATTGATTGTTGTAAAGCATGATATATGTGCGAATCTCAAATATTATAAAATAAAAATTTATTTGAATAAAAAATTCTGATTATATTATTATTTTTATATGAATGCATCTTTACATGTCACTAAGTTTGAAATCTTTCAGGTACCTGCAAAAATATGATTTTGATAAAATTAATATTCGAGATTTTTTAGACTAACACATAATAGAAGAATGAACTTTGTTCCTTTTTTTACTCAACTCAATCATATTTTTCTATAGCGTTATTATTAGTTAAATAAAAAATTGAGATAAAATCAAATACAAATTTCAAATTTTAGTGCTTTAGAATTTGCTTTAGCTGTAATGTAAATGTACTTTGTGGGTATATTTGATTAGATAAAGAGTTTTGCTAGGTCATGCGTCTCAGATTCTCTCAGAAGGTCAGATTTTGGGAGAGAGTACTTAGGGTTCATTCCATCGAGTTCCTTCATCTGGTCAATGGTCCCCCTTAAATACTAAACCCTAAGCAAATAATTGTTCAATACACCCCGAATAATTAGAGAAGGAACAAATTAGTCACAGACTAAAAACTATAATGCAAACAGACCCGAACTAAAGAATACGGGCCAAATACAAGACAACAGGGCCCAGACATGATATCCAAGCCCAACAACAGAGAAGTCCAGATTGAAGAATAATAGGCCTTCCACTTCAGACTTTAACACCCCCCCTCAAGCTGGACTTCAAGAAAATGAATCAATCTTCAGTATCCGAAATCTTTTCTCCTGAAGCTCCAAATACATTCTTCATACCTAATTTAGAAGACAAGAAATAATGCTGCTGTCCTGCAAGTGGCTTAGTAAAGATGTCAGCTTCCTGGAATTCAGATTTAATATCACAAAGTTGAACCTCTTTACCAACCACCTTTTCACGAATCAAATGACAATCGATCTCAATATGTTTAGTTCTTTCATGAAAAACAGGATTAGTTGCAATTTTCACTGCAGCTTCATTATCACAAAACAATTTAGTAGGATTTTCTTGAGGGAAATGCAGCTCAGATAAAAGACCCCTTAACCAAAGAATCTCCTTGAGCAAATCTCCAATGCTTCGGTACTCAGACTCTGCTGATGACTTAGAAACGGTTGTCTGCTTCTTAACTTTCCATGAAATTAGGGAACTCCCCAACTTAACACAGAAGCCAGTCACAGACCTCCTGGTTTCTAAACAACTGCCCCAGTCTGAGTCACAGAAGCCTAACAACTCAGGAGAAGACTTGGAGTCCAAGAAAATACCTTTGCCAACTTCCCGTTTGATATATCGAACTATCCTCATTGCTGCATCCCAATGAGAAACTTTAGGGGCCTGCATATACTGACTCATATGCCTCACAGCAAAATTAATATCAGGCCTAGTAATAGTCAAATATAATAGTTTTCCTATCAGTCTCCTGTAACTAGTGACATCCTTTAGGAGTTTATCAGATTGATTCACACCCAAGTAGTCATCATAAGACTTGGTTGTAAGCTTCAAACTCATCTCCATAGGAGTTTTTGCAACCTTTGCAGCAGATAAACCAACAGAAGCAATAAGATCAAGAGCATATTTCCTCTGAGAGAGGATAACACCACCAGAGGATCTTAAAATTTCAATACCAAGAAAATATCTTAACTCTCCAAGATCCTTCATTTTAAAATTCGATGTTAAAACAGTTTTCAACTCAGCAATCAAAACATCAGAATTACCAGTAATAAGCAGATCATCAACATAAACAAGGACTAGGGCAAACTGATCTTGATCATGCTTAATAAACAGGGAATAATCATGTTTAGACTATTTAAAACCACCATTTACTAAAGCATCAGCTAATTTGATATTCCACTGTCTACTAGCTTGTTTGAGACCATATAAGGATTTGTGTAATCTACAAACCAACCCCCCCTTGATTACCAAATCCCTCAGGAACTGTCATAAAAACCTCTTCTTCCAAATCACCTTGTAAAAAAGCATTATAAACATCCATTTGGAAAAGAGGCCACTGATATATTGAAGCTAAGGCTAAAACAGTCCTGACAGTATTCATGCGAACAACAGGGGAAAAAGTTTCATAATAATCAATTCCATATTTCTGCCTAAATCCCTTGGCAACTAACCTAGCTTTGTACCTCTCAAGACTACCATCAGATTTATATTTAAGCTTGTAAACCCATCTACACCCAATGGCAACTTTACCTTTAGGTAATGGAACTAACTCCCAAGTCCCATATCCTCAAGAGCAAGAATTTCATCCTTCATGGCCTGAACCCATGCTGGATTTTTAGCAGCTTCACTGTAGCTATCAGGTTCCACAATCTCAGAAAAGGAGGTTAGAAAACATTGGTAGGAAGCAGATAGACCAGCATAGGACAAATAATGATGAAGGGAGTGTTCAGTAGGAGAACAAGTCATAACATAATCCTTTTTCCAAATAGGTGGCTTTATTGTCCTTCCAGACCTAGTTGTTCTCAAATCTGGTTGGTCAATGGAAGGAGCAATAGAACTACCATCAGAAGGTAAAATCCTCTCATCACTTGGCAATGGACCATCAGATTCCTTTTGGGAATCATCCTCTGGTGTTTGGGGATCAGGAAATACCTCAATAGAAGGGAGAGAATTAGAGTTCAACTCCTCAAAAGTATTTTTATCATTAAAATCATGGGAGATGTCCTCAAAAAAATCATGTTCAAAGAAAATAGGCATCTGATCAAGCTTCCTGTTTTGAAAAGGAAATATGTCTTCTCTAAAAACAACATCTCTGCTTACAAACATTCTATGACTGGAAAGATCATAAAGCCTATAACCTTTCTTAGTTTGGGAATATCCCATGAAAATGGAAGGTATAGCCCTTGAGGAAAGCTTGTCAGTCACAACTAAGTTCTTTGCAAAACAAAGGCAACCAAAAACTCTTAAATGGAAAAAACAGGCTTCTTATTAAAAAGAACTTCAATGGGGGATTTTCTTTCCAACACAGTTGTGGGCATCAAGTTTATCAAATAACAGGCAGTTAAAACACATTCACCCCAGAATTCATTTGGTAAAAATGCCTGCAGTTTAAGAGCTCTTGCTACCTCTAGTAAATGTCTATGTTTTCTCTCAACTCTCCCATTCTGTTGGGGTGTATAAGAACAAGAACTCTGATGTAAAATACCCTTTTGAGTAAAAAAGGTTGTTATGCTATAACTAAAAAAACTCACCACCATTATCTGTCCTGAAACACTTAATACATTTACCAAATTGATTTTGAATTTTAGCAACAAAGTTCCTCAGAATGATGGAAACATCAGACTTAAATTGCATCAAGTGAATCCAAGTGACACGGGAGTGATCATCTACTAGAGTCAGGAAAAGCCTCTTGTCATCATAAGTAGGACAATGGTATGGTCCCCACACATCACAATGTACTAAATCAAAAATGGAATCAGCTCTGGAATCAGATATAGGAAAAGAATTTCTTATTATTTTTGCTTTGGGACAAACATCACAGCTATCAATAGACACTGCTTTATTAATAGGAATATCCAACTTGTCTAGGTGCTGTAAAACCTTTAAGGGAGCATGACCAAAACGTCTATGCCAGAGAGTGGCTTTATTCAGAACAACAGAACCAACAAAAGAACCAGCACCTGAACAAGGCTTGAAAAAATATAGTCCCATGCTTTCATTCCCAGTCCCCAAGACCTTCCCACTTGAGAGGTCCTGTAGAATGGCAAAGTTTGGATAAAAGGTGGCAGTGCAATTGAGCTCAGTTGTAAGTTTAGAGATTGAGAGCAAATTATATTTAAAATCAGGCACATACAAGACATCAGTCAATCTCTTATCCTTTTCAAATATTTGAGTCCCAATTCCACTGATGATGGAAGAACCACCATTAGGTAAAAAAACTTTGTTCCCAGAGGCATTTTCTAAGGATTTGAACCATTCTCTTTTAAAACACATGTGATTTGTGGCACCAGTATCCAAAATCCAGTTATTTTGAACATCATAAAAGGATGAGTTGAGGGATATACCAGCAGTATTGGCTGTTGCATCTTTGGAAGTTGTGGTAGCACCTGCCAAATTGGCAGTCCTGCCAACTGCTCCCATTGCCTGCAGCAGCTTTTCGAATTGAGCTTTAGAGAATGTCACTCCCACATCAGGTTGGGTTGTCTCATCATTCATGGCAACAGAGGCACCAACATTTGCCTTAGGTATGTCTCCTTTGGTCTTTTGTTGATCCTTAAGCTTGAAACAGTTGTCCTTGGCATGGCCTTTCTTGTTGCAGAAGTCACAGCCACGAGCAAAGCAACGTTCATAGAGGTGTCCTTTTTTATGACAGAAAGAACACTCTAGGGATTGGTTTCCTTTGGGCCTCTCACTTTTAGACACTGCATTGCCAAAAACAGAATCAGCAGTACCAGCAATATCAACTGAGATCCCCTTTTGGCTTTCTTCCTGAACAAGAAGGTTGTAAGCCTGATTCACAGTTGGCAGAGGATCCCAGAGTAAAAGACTGCTTCTAACATTCGAATAATTGTCATTAAGCCCCATGAGAAATTGGAACAATCTGAGATTATCTTTGTGCTCAATATGCCTTTTGAAATCATCACCATTTATATGAGGCAAATTACAGACAGAATCGAATTCGGCCCAAAGCAATCTCAGTTTTGTAAAAAAAACAGAAACGGAATCAAGGTTTTGTCGAGTCATGGCAATTTCGCGATGGAGTTGATATGTCCTTGATCCGTTAGCTTTCATAAATCTTTGGCGTAAATCATTCCAAGCAGTAAAAGCATCTTCAGAATACATGATAGTACTAGCCAGATCCTCAGATATAGAGTGCATAATCCAGCCAAAAACAACAGCGTTGCAACGATCCCATAGCTCGTGAAAGACAGGATCAAAAGAATCTTTAACACAAGTGCCAGTAACAAATCCGAGTTTGTTCTTTCCAGTCAAGAGGAATCGCATGCCTCGACTCCATTTGGCATAGTTTTCTTGACCGGTAAGAACAGTGGTAGTCATACGAGCTGAGGGATTATCGCTTGCATGTAAAAAGAGAGGGTGGAAAGAGTCTACCATTGACATTGCGTCACGATATTCCTTGCTTGCGAGATCAAGAGAGATAGACTTCCCTTTGGATGATTCATCCTCCTCCAGTGCCATCTTGTGCTACAGGGACTAGAATACTAACCGTCGCTGAGGAAAAGAACGGATCTCGAGTCTGGCTCCGGAAGGCGAATCGTCTCAGTGCTTCGATTGAGGATCGAAGAGGGAAGGAATGATCCGTAACCAAGATACGGAGCGATCCTTGAAACGCCGGGAAGTGGAATCGTCAAAGACTGATTTCTCAACCGGAGAATGGTTGCGAAATCAACAGAAGTGAAGAATACACAGCAGAATTACTCAAGATCGAGAAGACGAGCAATGGTCTCGCCAAATGGCTCTGATACCATCTCAGATTCTCTCTGAAGGTCAGATTTTGGGAGAGAGTACTTAGGGTTCATTCCATCGAGTTCCTTCATCTGGTCAATGGTCCCCCTTAAATACTAAACCCTAAGCAAATAATTGTTCAATACACCCCGAATAATTAGAGAAGGAACAAATTAGTCACAGACTAAAAACTATAATGCAAACAGACCTGAACTAAAGAATACGGGCCAAATACAAGACAACAGGGCCCAGACATGATATCCAAGCCCAACAACAGAGAAGTCCAGATTGAAGAATAATAGGCCTTCCACTTCAGACTTTAACAATGCGAATCACAGCCCACCGAATAGCATGCGACAAGGGTGAAGGGATTTAAAATCAATAAATAAATTGTACAATTACCGTTCTATGGTAACTCTCGCATGCTAGTCGCATGCCACATTCGGCTGACCTAGCATTTCGCATCTATATAATGGTTAATTAAAGATGACCACCTCAAGTATTTGAAGCAAAATTTGTTGGTGTATGAATGTGTTCGAGAGATGTGGAGAGGGAATGAGAGACTTGTTGTTTGTCTACTCAACTTGTTGATTTCACCTTCATTTGATCACATATTTATAGGTACATATGGAAGACCTTAGATGATTTGTATCCCTAAATGCATGAACTTAGTTTCTAGCAAATACATTGTAACTCTAAGTACATGAACCACCTAATACTTTGAACCTAACAAGTTTATTTTTCCAACATCCCCCCTTAAACTTGTTTCTTCCGTTGTCGTCCATACAATCTTCATGACTTCTCCTTGTAACTTGTCTGGTCTTGTGCTTATCTTTCTCATAACCACTCGAGTATTCTTGGTGGTCTTTTCCCGATTATCTTTGTCGACAACTCGTACTCCATCTCTGTCTTCGCACTCCACGATCCTTGAATCTTCCATGCGTTGTCGTCTTTTTCTTTCTCCACATAGTCTCTTTGACTTCACATCCTGCAGAGAGACATAGATTACCATACAATTCTTCATCATCATTCACTTCAACGACCTGCGCGAAATTGTATACGTCTCGGATCCGCCTTGTCCTCAGCACTGGTGATTCACTCGAGTCGTCTTCTTCTTAATGAGTAGCAACATGCGGGGGTGATACTGGTTCTTGAACCTCAACACGATGGACTTCTTTTGTTTGAGGCTCTTCTACTTCAATAACCTTCTTTGGTTGGTCATTATTAATCTCCCAGCTCCATGCTTGTCCTTCGTCGAACTCGACATCTCTTGAGATCGCAACCCTCTTTGTGATGGGATTGTATAACTTGTAGTCGCTTGAATTCTCGTCATATCCGAGCATGACGCACTTCTGGCTTCCTTGCAATTTTGCATATGCCACGCACCCGAAAACTCGAAGATGATTGATGCACGGCTTCTTCTTGCTCCATGCCTCCTCCGGTGTCATATCTCCAATTCGCTTGGTCGGAAACCTGTTGAGCAAATAAACTGCAGTAGCAACAGCGTCTCCCCAAAATTCTTTCGGGACATCTCTCTCCTTCAACATGCACCGAACTAAATTCAGGATCGTCCGGTTCTTCCTCTCGGAGACTCCATTTTGTTGTGGGGTTTGCGGCATGGTGAGTTGATGCACGATCCCGTTCTCTTTGCAAAACTTATCAAACTCGCGTGAAGTGTACTCGCCTCCTCGGTCGGTCCGCAAGCACTTCAGATGACGGCCGCTTTGCTTTTCGACCATGTTCTTGAACTCCTTGAATTTCGTCAAGACTTCGCTCTTCTGTTTCATCATATAAATCCAAGTCTTGCCACTATAATCATCGGTAAAGGTCAAGAAATACCTATTTCCGCCAATGGACATGGGCTTGATCGGTCCGCACACATCAGAATGGACTAAGTCGAGACGGCCGGTTGCTCTCTTCGATGGATATTTCTTGAATGGTCTTCTTTCTTGCTTTCCGACGACACAAGTTTCGCATACACCATTGGGACGATCGATCTTTGGCAAGCCTCGTACCATGTTCTTCTTCTCCAATAATTCAAGCGCCGCGAAATTCAGATGGCCATACCGAAGATGCCAAAGAGTGGAGTTATTAATGGATGTCACCTTCAAACAATTCTGCTCATTGATCTTTAACTCCAACGGGAACATTCGATTCTTCGTCATGGCTACATTCGTGATAACATTGTTGTTATTATCACGGATTGTGAGTGTATTCTCCTTCATCCGAACATCGTATCCCTTCTCGAGCAATTGTCCGACACTTAAAATATTGTTCTTCATGTCGGGAACAAAATAAACATTGGTGATGCACAACTTTCGTTCGTTCTTGAGTTCAAAGAGAACTTTACCTTTCCCTTTGATTGGATGTTGAGAAAGATCACCAAAGGTGATGTGACCACCGTGTCTTTCATCGAGCTCCGCGAAGAACTCCTTTCTTCCGCACATGTGGTTGGATGCTCCCGTGTCGACGAACCATGTGTTGGACTCCGACTCCTCCACTTGATTGTATGCCATCAAAAGAACTCCATCGTCGTCAATATTCTCCACGAAGTTCGCATTCTCTTCCTCAAAGTAGGTGTTATACCAACACTCCGCTGCATAATGACAGTATTTTTTGCACACGTAGCATTGAACTACCGATTTGTTCCATCCACCACGACCTCGTCCGCGACCGCGTCCACGACCGCGACCTCTTCCTCGATCTCCTTCTTGAATCGACGCTCCATCATCGTAGGCTTCGTTGGTGGTTGATCTACTTCTTCCTCCTCGTGGTGTGAATCTTCCTCTTTGGAAGCCGCATCGAGATCTGTTATTATTCATCGTCGCCTTCGCTTGTAAAGCTTGCTCCAATGACTTTTCTTCTCCTCGCTTCATAAGTCGTTGTTCATGGGCTTGTAGAGAACCCATGAGTTGCTCAACGGACATCTCTTCTAAGTCTTTGGACTCTTCGATCGCCACGGCCACAAGGTCAAACTTAGGATCGATGGATCTCAAGATCTTCTCAATGACTCGAACATCTTCCAAATTTTCTCCATTTCTCCGCATTTGATGCGTGATTGAAATGACCCTCGTGAAATAGTCGGAAATAGATTCTGAGCTTTCTTGGTGGAGGGACTCGAATTGAGCACGAAGAGCTTGTAGGCGAATTTTCTTTACCTTTTTGACGCCACCGAACGCCTTTTGGAGTATTCCCCATGCTTCGTATGATGTCTCGGCCGGAGCGACTATCTCGAACGTGGCTTCATCAAGACCTTGATATATTGTGAACAAGGCCTTCTTCTCCTTCTTCCTTTGCTCCCTCAATTCATCCTTCTCCTCTTTTGTCAATTCCACCGTCGTTTCGGGTTCCTCGAACTCGGTCTCCACGAGCTCCCACATGTCAAGCGATCCCAAAAGGGCCTTCATTTGGATACACCATCTATCGTAGTTATCCTTTGTCGATCTTGGTACTTGCATGCTTGTCGATGCCATCACGATCTTTGGACTTGGCTCTGATACCACTTGTTGGTGTATGAATGTGTGTGAGAGATGTTGAGAGGGAATGAGAGACTTGTTGTTTGTCTACTCAACTTATTGATTTCACCTTCATTTGATCACATATTTATAGGTACATATGGAAGACCTTAGATGCTTTGTATCCCTAAATGCATGAACTTAGTTTCTAGCTAATACATTGTAACTCTAAGTACATGAACCACCTAATACTTTGAACCTAACAAGTTTATTTTTCCAACAAAATTAAGCCAACTTCTCTTATCGGTTACTTGTTAGTCCAATAAGAAAATCCATTAGGATTTGCATCTTCTATTTAAAAAGATAGCATGTTTAATGCAAGATATGATGGTTAACAATTTAGTATAGCCATCAGAGACAATACCCTCCCCTAGAAGAAAAGTTTTGGTCAAATCACCTACCTCCTAGCCTAAAGTGACTACTGATAGGATAGGGGTTGTGAGAAGAAAGGGAACAAAATTAGGAATGGGAGGCAATCAGCATTACTTCAAAACATGCCGTTGATTACATGCATATACTCAAGTGCTTAATATAGTGAGCACAGATACCGTATTGTTTCTCCCCAAGCCTTCTTCAATAAGGAAACATGGAAAATAGGATGATTCTTGCAGTGGGTGATAAATCCAGCAAATAGGCCACTGCACCCATCCTCTTCAGCACCGGAAGGGTCCAAAGTATTTCGGCATAAGCTACTGTGCAATATGTCCCTTGAGAGAAGCCCGTTGATACAGAGGTAACTTGAGGTAAACAGAGTCTTTAACCTCAAAGGAGCGTTCTGAACGATGCCTATCAGCTTGGTGTTTTATCTGATGTTGAGCTCTACCCAGATAAAATTTCAACATTTGGATGCTTTCCTCCCTATCTCGCAGCATCATATCCACAACAGGAGCAGGCGAATCACGAGGTAGATAAGGAATGTGCACTGGAGTGGGGAATCCATACAATGCCTGGAAGAGACTCATGCGAATGGTGGAGTGAGTGGTGGTATTATACCACCACTCTGACAGTAGCAGCCAATTCATCCACGATTTAGGTTGGTCACCCGTCATACAGCGCAGATAGGTCTCAAGGCATCAATTTACCACCTCTGATTGGTCGTCGGTTTGAAGGTGGTAGCCGGAAGACAATTTCAAATCGACCCCTTGATAAGTGAACAGGTGCTTCCAGATGGTACTTACAAAAATCGTATCAAAATCGCTGACAATGGTTTGAGGCAAGCCGTGGAGACGGTAAATGCTATCCAAGAAGGCTTGAGCCAGAGAAGTCACAATATAAGGATGGGTGAGACCAATAAAATGGGTGTATTTTGTGAGACGATCAACCACGACCATGATAACCTCCTTACCATTAGATTTAGGTAGACCTGTGATAAAGTTCATGGACAAATCGGTGAAAATACCCGCAGGTGTTGGCAATGGTTGGAGTAATCCAGGAGCAGCCATGACACGATGATCGAAGAAAGCACTATCTCCGGAAGACGAGATAATGCATCAGCCACAATATTATCCGGCCAATCTTGTATATAGTGTCGCAGTCATACCCCAACAATTTGGCCAGCCAGGTGTGTTGCAGAGGAGTCGACATCATTTTATCAAGCAAAGATTTCAAACTCTGTTGGTCTGTATGTCAAGTTCTGAAATGTCATTGGTGCGTTGGTGAGGCCAAATGGCATAACAAGGAATTCTTAGTGGCCCTCATGTGTTCGGAATGTCATCTTGTGAATATAGGCAGTACACATGTGTATTTGGTAGTAACTCGAACTGTAAAATCAGAGACTCCATTGAGAGATTTTAACTTGTTATTTCATTACTAATAGAATGTGTACATATATACATGTAACCTAGCTTACTATAGAAGTATTCTAATATGGTAACGGGATTTAAACCAAATTGGTACCTGGGTTAACACCCCAAAACGAATTGATACCTCCATTAAATTTTGTTGCTTTTTGGTACCCGAGTTATTTTGGATGTTGCACTGTTGGAATTTCTGGTTAAAACTAACAGAATTCCATTTTTGGCGCATGAAAAGACCAAAATACCCTTTTTGTAGAATAGCTACATAATAGCAATTAAAAATTTTAGAACCCAATATTTCACTCATTTCTTCATCTTTTTGGACGATTTTTTTTTAAAGCGCATAACTTTTCGAGAACTGTGCAACCCAAATAGCCATAAAGTAATTTACACAGTTTTTTTTAATAAACATTATTTTCCATGTTAATTCATTCTTTTTTGTATCAAACTCCACCGCATTCTAACACTTATCACCCTTGATCACCCACTTTTTTTAACTAATTGGATTTCAGTACTACAATCAAGCTGTTACTTTTGGATTCCAACACTTCTGTTTAAGAACCAAATTGATATTATACCTTTCATCCAATAGAAAATAAAAAACGAAAGTCCGTCGAATTAATTATTATGCAATCTATAACTTACTAGAATTTTTCTTAATGTCTCTAATAAACTATACTGTTGTGTCTCTAAATCAATAAATGTCACTGCAAGAGAACATATGGATCTTAGCATGATAATCTACCAATTTTTTGTTTAAATATTTTGTGGACATGCTGAAAAATTGACCAGTTTTGCAGGTCTTCGATTTTAAAAGCTTGACATGGTCCAGCATAAAATTGCAAATGGAAGCAGTTTCTGGCAATAACTCTAAAGAAAATTTACTGGTTGTCTCTAACCATATAATGGTAAAAATCCTTTGTGTGGTTGTGTTAATGCCAGTTCATCTTATTTTCTCACATTATGGTAAATCCATCATGATACTGAGAGTATCAATTTCCACATGTAGCTTAAATGGGAAAATAAACTATTTATTCTTGGTGTCCATTCTAAAAGTTCTTCCAATACCCTTAACAGTACTTTTCCTATTGTTCTACTTCAAGTATGAAACATATTTATTTATCTAAGATCCATATGTTCTCTTACAGTGACGTTTATTGATTTAGAGACACATCAGTATAGTTTATTGGAGACATCAAGAAAAATTTCAGTAAGTTATAGATTAAATAACAATTAATTCGACAGACTTTCATTTTTTGTTTTCTTTTGGATGAGATGTATAACATCAATTTGATTCTTAAACAGAATTGTTGGAATCCAAGAGCAACAGTTTTATTGTAGTATTGGAATTCAATTAGTAAAAAAAGTGGGTGATCAAGGGTGATAAGTGTTAGAATGCGGTGGAGTTTGACACAAAAAAGAATGAATTAACATGAAAAACGATGTTTATTAAAAAAAAATTGGAAAATCACTTTACGCTATCTGGGTTGCATATATCTCAAAAAGTTATGCGGTTTAAAAAAAATTTGTCCAAAAAGATGAAGAAATGAGTGAGATATTGAGTTCCAAAGTTTTGAGTTGCTATTATGTAACTATTCTGCACAAAGGGTATTTTGGTCTTTTCATGCGCCAAAAATGAGATTCTGTTAGTTTTAACAAGAAATTCTAATGGTGCAACACCCAGGATAACTCGGGTACCAAAAAGAAACAAAATTTAGTGGAGGTACCAATTCGTTTTGGGTTGTTAACCTAGGTACCAATTTGCTTTAAATCCATATGGTAACTACTTCATTAGGAATTAACCAATATGGTAGAAATGCTAGATTCTTTAACACTCCCCCTCAAGTTGGAGCATAGATGTTAATCATGCCCAACTTGTTACATAAATATCCCACCCGAGACCCACTCAACGGTTTTGTAAAAAGATCAGCAATTTGTTATCCGGTCCTCACATGTCCCGTAGAAATCAGGTTCTTTAGAATCTTCTCCCGAATAAAGTGACAATCTATCTCAATATGCTTGGTTCTCTCATGAAACCCTAGATTTGAGGCAATATGAAGAGCAGCTTGATTATCACACCAGAGCTTAGCTGTTTTTACAGGTTTCAAGCCAACCTCATCCAACAAGTGATATATCCATAGAATTTCGCATGATGAATCTACCATAGCCCTATACTCAGACTCAGCATTGGACTGAGATACCACAGTTTACTTCTTGCTTCTCCAAGAGACTAGATTTCCTCCAACAAAGACACAGTAACCCGTAATAGATCTCCTATCAACATTGGATCTAGCATAGTCGGCATCTTCAAAACACTCATTCCGAGTATGTCCATTGTCTTGATATATGATGCCTAGTCCCGGAGGTCCCTTGAAATAACAAAAAATTTGTTCCAAAGCTGCCCAGTGTTTGACCGTAGGTGCAGACATAAATTGACTGAGAACACTGACTGCATATGCAATATCTGGACGAGTTACTGTGAGGTAATTTATTTTTCCAACCAACCTCATATATCTCTCGGGATTTGCAAAGGAATCACCATGTTGTTTCATGAGGTGTATATCAGGATCCATTGGAGTACTGCAAGGTTTGGCTCCAATCTTTCCGGTTTACGTAAGCAAATCAAGCACATACTTTCTCTGTGACAAGAAAATTCTTTTTTTGCTCCTGTTGAATTTGACCCCAAGAAAGTATTTTAGCTGACCCAAATCTTTAGTGTTAAACTTGGTATGCAAGAATGTCTTAAGAGACGAGATTCCAACATAATTATCACATGTAATGACAATGCCATCAACATAAACAACACGAAAAACAATGCCAACTGTTGACCTTTCGTAGAAATTCGAAGGATCAAACTTGCTCTTATTCAGCCCGAACTCAAGTACAGCTTCACTAAACTTGCCAAACCATGCATGGGGACTCTGCTTCAAGCCATACAAAGATTTCTTTAAGCGACATTCCCATACTCCCCCTGAGCAACTAACCCAGGTGGTTGCTCCATATATACTTCTTCATTGAGATCACCATGAAGAAAAGCATTCTTGATATTCAGCTGGTGTTAGGGCCAATGTCGAGAGGCAGCAATTAATATAAAGAGACGAACTGAAGTAAGTTTGGCCACTTGGGAAAAAGTTTCTGAATAATCCACACATATGTCTGGGCATATCCTTTTGCAACAAGTCTCGCTTTCAGTCTCTCCACCAACCCATCCGGGTTAACTTTAACATCAAATACCCATTTACACCCCACAACTGTCTTTCCTCTAGGTAAATCCACTAGCTCCCAAGTGTGATTTTTATCTAGTGCATTGATCTCTTCAAGCATTTCAGCACGTCATCCATGATGACTTAAAGCTTCCTTGACCGTCTTAGGTACAGATTCAGATTCAACCGAAGCAATTAAGGAGCTTGTCGAGTGTGACAGATGATCATAGGAGACATAATTAGTGATAGGATATGCAACTTTAGGAAGAGTTCACTGGCGTGTAACTTTGCGAAGAGCAATAGGAAGATCATCATCAATATCAGACGAATGATGATCATTTTGTGAAGGAGTTGTCTCATCGGATTAAGGAGCTGTCTCATCGGATTGAGGACGGACAATGCTGCCGGTACATGCAGTGTAGTGGTAGACTTGTCTCGTCTAGATTATTGATAGAGAATTGGTGGAGGCTGAGGCACACTCGTTTGTGTCTCTATCACTGAGACAGTATCAACATGCTCAATGGGAGGCACACTATTTGTTTCTCCGGATACATTGACTTGCTGCTCAACGGGTGCACTTGTAACCGTATATACTAGTTGTAAGCATATGGTGATGGGCGCCGTAAATGGAAGCCCATTATATGTATATGTTACATAAGACGATTGGGTAAATATCACATTAGAACATTGGGCCAGACCCAAATCCCAATTGACATGAGAGGCCCAAAATTGGGCCTCCCTTATACTATAGTGGCCAGCCGAATTATGTGTTAGCATATGGTGACGTGGCGCCGTAATAGGAGCCCGTTAATTAAGGGAATTACCCAAATTAATTAAGTAATTGTCAATCTAGGCTAATTGGGCCAAATCCAATTAGTAATTGAAAAGGGAGACCCAAAATGGGCCCCCCCCTCTTTTTGCATGGTTCGGCCGAAACCCTAGTACCACATAGGGTGGAGTTGCATTTTGGCAACTCCACCCAATACTATATATAGGGGTGACTCCTAAGGGTTTAAACATACAATTAAGAACAAGGATCTCCATTGAGAAAACTTGTCACCCTAGTCTAAATTTCTGCACCATCAACATCAAGTCCGATGTTCCATCTCCGTTGGAGAATCGATCAGAGGTCTTGTTGTGGAGCTACATCGCGTGGGACTTCTTCTGACGAAGAACTTGCACGTGGTTCCGACCGGAGGATCATAACTCCCTCCACATCGTTCTTGGACAGGAAAGCTAAAAGGTATGTGTACTAATTCCGCTGCGTAGATTAGATTTCTTTCTAGTACACGTTTAGCATTCTGTAGTATTACGTCCCCGTAATCCAACAGTGGTATCAGAGCGAGGTTAGGAGTTCTTAATTTTTTTTGATAAATTGATGTTCTTTATGTTATAAAAAATCCGAAATTTTCAAGTATATGAACACCATGAAGAAAACCGAAAACTTTTAGCTATTTTTATGTGTTTGATCTTTAAAAACTTTAAATTTTCAAATTTTACATGTTTTTATAGATCATAGCCGAAAATTTGGGTTCAAATATAAGTTTGATGTTCATGATCTTCAAGAACACCATGAGTTTTATCAAGAACACCTTTTGGATTCATGATCAAGTTAGGGTTTGATCTTAAAATTTGACAACTTTTCCAACTTTGCATGTTTGTGCCGAAAACCCTAGGGGTATTTTAGGTAAAAAAATTAATTTTCTTGGTCACCAAGACTTTAAAAAAATTGGCACTAATATAAAAATATATATGTTGCCATTTTTAAATTTTATTAATAGGTAACTATATATCTATAAGTTGGAAAATATGGATAGGTTTATAATATAATATTGTAAAAGATATTAACTATCAATATATATAATTAAAAGATAGGGATAAAGATATATTGATAGGATTTAGTTACTTAAAAAGATTAAGAAGATATATTGTCTATATATTTCATCCCTAAATATATTTTGACAATATTTATATATATATAGTGATTTGGCCGAATTTTATATATATATATATATTATATATTGTTGATTGATTTACATCTTAGTGATAAAATCTTGACAATATATATTTATTTATAAAATAGTAGAGGTAATGATATATTTATTTATAAAATATATATGTTGCATGTGCATCTAATTTGAATATTTATTTGTTCTATGATTCTATCATTTTTCTGTATAATAGGAGTGAACTGGAAGAGGAAACAGGAACTAAGGTTCAATATGACTGCAATGGGAAGGACAGATTGATAAAGACCGTCTTATTTGGAAAGAAATCATCAAAAAAAAAAAACTAAAAGAGTAGAGGTAATGATATATTTATTTATAAAATATATATGTTGCATGTGCATCTAATTTGAATATTTATTTGTTTTATGATTCTATCATTTTTCTATAAAATAGGAGTGAACTGGAAGAGGAAACTGGAACTAAGGATGTTCCACATCTAACTCAAGATACAGATGGTTCATTGCCAGATGAGGGGGACATAGTTGTGCAGGGAGGTATAGTTCAAGTTGACTATGAGGCTGCTTTTCGAGGTTATTTGGTAATTTTTTTGTCATGGAAACAGTACATTAAGGGATTGTCATGCCGTAGTTTAAATTCGGTTGTGCTAGTAGAATATATTGTTCTTGTGTTCATTAGACTATATAGTCGGAGTTAACATATCCAAACAAAGAAATTATATAGTATAACCTATATGATAGTATTCTTGGTCATTTGATATAACTGAGAACACTAGGTATGTTGTTAATGGAAATCTTTCAATTCAGGTTGGAGTAGATAACATGTGCATATTGGTTCATGCACTCAAGCGACAACCTTTGGAACTGCCTTTACAAGGGAAAATCAGTAATGCACTAGTTAAGGTTGGACCTTCGATAACACTTGTTAGTTTATCCGAGGTGTTAGCATTTGCATTAGGTACTTTCATACCTATGCCCGCATGCCGTATTTTCTCCATGTTTGCATGTTAGTTTTTTCATAATCGAACAATTATCTCTCATTGCCTTAATACTACCCTAACCTACATTCAAGAGGATCTATGTTGGGCATGTATATTAATATCCAAGCTTCAGACTCCCTTTTAAATGAGGTGAAAAAAATGTTTTTTTTTTTTTAATTTCATATTGTGTTATTTGTTTAAAGGATGAAATTGCATCTACTTATCTTTACTAAGTTCTGCATTCATTTTGATATCTATTAGTCACCTCTCATGGATGTTATTATATGAAGATCACAAGAGCAACCCTAAATCCGGAATCAATAGCTTCATGGCTTGACGAATTTTTTGCTATATCAAATAAGAATTCGATTCAGAAATTGACATTCTTGTATTTCAGCCACATTGATTTTGTGGACCAAAGAATGGGGTTGGACATCGAGTGATAGCATCATTGCAGTGTTTTGTCATTGGAGATGAGTTTCTGGCATATTTGGAAATGAGAGTAGTTTGTAAAGAAATGACTGAATTAAATCCCCATATTGTAAATTAATATTAATATTTTTTAAATGTAAATATGTATTTTATTGGAATGGGATATTACTAATAAAATATTTGTTTGTATATTTTTTTTAATTAGCTAAATAGAAATTAGGATTTTGTGGGGAATTAAAAAAAAAAATTGAGGTTTCTATTAGCGACGGGTATTTTCCTGTCACTAAAATCACCCTCGAAATGCCTGTCGCCAATCTGTTTAGCGAAGGGTATTTCATGTCGCTAATACAATAGCGACGAGACTAGTGTCCCGTCGCTATATTATTAGCGGCAGGACTTTCAGCGACGGGTCAACGACAAGGAAACTCCAGCCGTTAATACTTTTAGCGACGGGATATTGGGCTTTTAGCGACGGTTTTTTCCGTTGCTAAAAGACCTTTTTCTGGTAGTGTTGGATACTCTTCCATACCGCTTTTTGCCTGTACATCTGCTAGCGAACAAATTGACAAATTAGACAGTTTCTGAAAAATCACACATTTGAAGGGTAACAAAGTTCTTAACATTTGTTAAGGTATGAAGAAGGTCTCAACTTTTGTTCTTGTTTAAAATAAAGGTCTGAAGAAGGTCTCAGTCAGTAAAATGTTTTCCAATAGAAGTTGCAGTCAGTCAGTAAAATGACTGAGACCTCTATTTTAAAATATTATACTAACTGGGACCTCTATTGTTCTATTGTAAACAAGAAGAACTGTTCAGACCTTATTTTTCAAACCTTCACAAATGTTCAGACCTTTGTTTTAAATGTATGACAGATTTCAAATATACAAGAAATTGTCAAATGTCATCAAAAGCTCAATACCACAGATATATTGTAAGAAATAACAAAATTTGCTCAACCAAACCGTTAACACTCTCACTGAATTGTTGTTGTTGTTTAAAAAAGAGGAGTGCCAATTTCCTCTTGTGTGAAAAATCAGGTCTCAAAAGTTCTTCTTCATTCAAATTATAGGTCTCCAATCAATTTGACATTATAGATTTCCAATCCGTTTACAGTTACACGAAAATGAAACCGTAAAAATACTTGTTCAAGTTTTCTTGTTTTGAACAAAACCCTATACAAATTTTGGTCCCTAATCCAAATAAGAGGTCTAATGCATCAAGTACCCATTTTTCAACCTCTAATCAGCCAACTGACCTAACTTCACTCACTGAAAAGTAACATTTTCGACTTTCATTAACAATGAAATGTTCAATTTCTTCAAATTTCACTTTCTTCCTAAACCAAATTCAGTTAGTCGTTACACATGCATAAAGTTTCAATTTTGCCAACACTAATCAGCCAACATACCCAACTGAACTAACTAAAAACTATCAATTTCAAATGTAATTAACAATTTCGTTTTCAGTGCAGTCACAATTTCAATGTTCAATTTCAACTTTCAATCTTCCTACATTCTATCGAGAATCAGCTAAATGCTTCATTAAAATCAAATAATCAACATCTTTTAACACATCCTCCAAGAATAATCTAAACTTTGTACAAATTTTACTTCAATTTCAACAATTTGTACAAACCCACAAGAAGTACAAACTTCAAATCTCACATTCTGTGTAAAGTTAACTTACCAGACAGACTAGCCATCTTCCTCAGCCCTAAAATTCGTCCACCGCTCGCGTCCTCTATAGTGTCGTCACCTTCGAAGCCCTGCTGCAATTCCCCTATTTTCCGCTGCAACTCTCGTCAACCTCGCCGCAGGCCGTACGAAATTCCCGCTCCACTTCGTCGAAAACTTCTTCACAGTCCCAGTCGGAGCAAACCCTAGTTTCGTTCTTCAGTTTTTTGAGAGAGTTTGAGAATAGAGAGAATGGGGAAGATGGATAAGTTTGATCGGATGTGACAGAGGGAGTAGGGAGATGAAGAGACGTCTGCTTTCATTTTGCCGCCCAATGGTATTTTTGTCATTTCCGCTTGGCACGTGACATGCACAAGGGTGAAGGAGGGGCAATTTTGGGATTCAATTTTTAAGTGAGACACGTTCTTGGAACGTGACAACTTTCTGTCAATTTTGACAGAAAAATCTAACAAAGACCTCAGTTATCAACAAGTCCAAACTTCAGACCTCAGTTATCACCAATTCAATCTTCAGACCTCTCAAATTCACAAGGGCCAATCTTCAGACCTCTCACAGGTTATTGACCCTAAAAAAAAAAAGGTTTTCAGCAAAGTTGTGTGGAGCGATTTCCAGCGACAACGAAGTGAGATTTACTTGCGCAAATGTGGCGAGCTTCTTAGGTCACGGTCTCTGCAACGTGACGATAATGGAGCGTGCATGGGAGCTCGAATTTAACAGTTGGTTTCATCGAGATTGGCTTCTCTAAAGTAATCACACCGTAACACCAAATTTCAGCAAAAAAAGAAACCTAAATCTCTGTATTTTAACATTTCGAACTTAAAACACCAAATTTCAACATTGGTCAAACTTTAGACAAAAACATTATTATAATAAAAATAATAATTTTGAAATTGAGATGACTGTAGAAATGGATTAATAGCTTCAATCGTCCACTATGTTTAGCATATATGATTAGTTAATACCTTAAATAATTTCATATGGTGGAATGAAATCATTTCTGTATAATGACGGCTTTAATTAAGTGAACAAATCAATAAAATAATATATATTTATATGCATATCTATAAAGCTGCCATTCTTAATAATGGCCAAAGAGAAAAGCTTGCCATTCTTAAAAAACCATAGGAACCTATATATAGTTCTCTAATACAACAACAATAACCAGTAAGTACAAGGTCTCGAATTCATGAACTTTGTCTACACAGTGGATCGCAATTAATTTCTTTCGAAAATATGCTGATTCATCGCATAACGGGAATGTGGCAGAAAGAAAATACCGACCCATTTGTCGACTAGTTCATCAAATCTTCACTCGGACAACAAAAGAACCTGTCAAAAAGGACGGATGATGAAGAACATTGCTTAACTTGTGATAAAATCAGTGGGAACCAAAAGCAGCACCAGTGGCATTCAGAAAGATAGATGATGATGGGAAAATAAAATGCATTCCTAAAACATGCAGTTATGCGCTTGATAAATGGCCTTCAAACTTGATCCTAGTAGATGACCAAAAGTTAGCTTCATTAAGGCATGAAACTTAATATGCAAATGTAGTGAAAGAAGACTCATACACCGATACTTCACCACCTAGATAGGATTTCTGATGAAATGGTTTATGCAGGCAAGCTCTGATGTCTGATCAAGGGAAGAATGTGACACTTACAAGCAGGGAGATTTGAAATATCTGCAGACACTGCACAAGGGATTCCCAAATTTGATAGCGCGCCTCTTATAAGTCCACAAGGGAAGTACAGATGCATGCTCATTGCTTGTGTTGCTTTACTTTCACCATCTTGGGGCTGAACGGAAGCTTCAGATGAAGGCTCTAAGGACATCCGTGAAAGGAACCGAAAGCGGTTGTCTTGCAGCACAAAGGTACCCTAAAAACGTGAACAAATAGTCTTCAGAACTGAAATATGCGCCGTAAAAGTTTCTCAGTTTGCAAAATGCTTTACATTTTCTTACTCTATGGTTGGTCTTCAAATTATCTATCTGCTTCTTGAAAACCTCGGACCAGAAATCCTTGCATATGAACTTGATTGCTTCTAAGTGGTCAACAAACCTTGGTCGCTCCATAGTGTATCTGGTAAGTACAAAGTACACCCACCATGTCAGCGGTTCATCAATTAGCAGACTATGGATTTGGAAATAAATCATCATAAACACAAAATTGGCATTTAAAATCAGAAGAAATTTCAGTTGCAGATAGTTCTAAATTCTAATTTCAACAGAAATGGAATATAAATCCGATAAATACCATGAAAGTCTGTTTGTCTAACTGTGTTGGTAAAAAAATATCAAGGAATTTTGCACCAATTTCAAAGGAAAATATGTACTTACCAAAATGGCATTAGAACAAAGATCATGGTTTCAGGGGCCCATGAGTCAGTCTAAGGCATAAAGAATTAAAATTGAGAGGAACCAAATAAATATAAATATACATAAATAAATACAAGCTTCTCGATGCCGCCTAGTACAAATGATTCTATCAGAGGGTTGACCTACGTTCTCAATTTCCAGAAACCTAAGATTTGATCAATCAGACTGAATTTTCTCCTACTACTCTGAATTGAAGACTGTAAGCTACCTCAGACCATAGAATGAATGGAAGCATACTGGGAACACAGACTATTAACTATTAAATCCAGCCAATTGGATCAATCCGCCAATTGGATCTAGCAATTCAGTTACCATCAATTGGCCATGAATGCGATCCAATTCCAACTCCAATCCTTAGAACCAATTGAGTCGTCTCCAATAAAATCTATCGAAGCTAGATTGCAAATAATTCTTCTTTTTTTTTTTGCCAAAATTGCATATAATTAGAAACACGAAAAAACGACTGGTTATGGATCATTTTCACGGCATGGTGAAGATGAAATGCAGTTCATTTAAAGTCTCAATCGGATATTTAAGATACATAAATTGATCTTGGCAGTATCGCGTACCTCTCGCAGAGCTGATGGCCGACCTGGTAGCCGATGGCCTCGATCCGGCGAGCAGCGAGGTCCGGCGTGTTGGGGTACAGGTTGTTGCAGTAGGAAGACACCATTTCAATCACCAGAACATCGATGCAGCTCTCTGAAACCTCTTTCACCATCTCTTCTTCCTCTCCTCTTCTCTTCTCGCAGCTGCTCAGTTCAGCTCTCTCTCTCTCTCCGCTCTCGTTCGCTTTGTGAATGGAGGAAAGGAGAAGAAGCGCTGATTGGGCCGCTAAACTGCTCGGTAGATCAAATAAAGCCCATATATATAAAATATCAAAGTTTTAGCCCATTACACTTTTTTTTTTTTCTATTTATATTTCACATTAGGTAGGTATGTATGAAGAAAAAAAAATTGAACTTTATATAAACTATGACGCATTTTCCGCGCATCGCGCGAGTTAATTTACTAATTATGTAAGTAACAAAATAATAGCTATCACTCTATTATCTTCATATCATAGATAACTTAATCAGACATAATCACACTGATTTAACATAAATATATTATTAATAAATGATTATAAAAAATTAAAGATTAATTGCTTATATTACATAGAGATATATTTTTTTTTGCCAACATAGAGATATATTTGATTAGATAAAATAATTCGAATTATATTATGCTTGTATTTTTTTTTTAATTTACATATTTTTTTACTAAAAACTGTAATAACATAAATCTATTATTTAACAAACAATTATAATTTTTTTTAAAGATTAATTACTTATAATACATAGTAATTTATTTAAAAGAAGAAATTAAGTCGAAATATATTATGCTTGTATTATTGAAATTTACATATATTTTTTTTACTAAAATTATAAATATAAATATTTTATGTAAAAATATATTATTTCAACCCTATATCATTTAAATCCATTATATTCATAAATTTTGAACTTAAAAATTACAAATAATTATAGTATATATATAAAAAAAAAAAAATCAGATTTAATGTTTATTACTCCCTATATATAATTTAAAAAGTATGCTAAATAACCATATACTATATGATATGTGGTGGATATACGCCCAAGCTATCGCTAATTGGACCCGGGCCATAACCGAAAATAATTCGAAACTTGGAACACACCCGGGCCCATCACTGATGGGTTCCGATGTAATCGTAAACCCCGTTAACAGCCAATGGACGACGAGTAGGTCCAATGGGCCTCGTGAAAGCCTGGAAGGCCCAGAGGCCCAGCACGAAGGGTCCCGACTTCAGCGGTCCCGATGAATGAGCTGAATGCTCCCGATAAGAAGCCTCTGAGTAGGCCCCGATGTGCCTTAGTAAAGGCCCCGATAATAAAGCCACGCAGAGGCTGGACCTGTCCCGTAGAGACTGAAGGTCCTGGGTGGTGATCTAGAATGAGACAACTCTGGAGTCTCCGACAGGAGTCGGGACTTGTGATCAGAGGATAAAAACCGAGAAACCCTCCTACTAGATAGAGTAGTGGGAGACGGTTAGAGATAGAGATAAACTCCCCGAGATACGCAGGGCGTGCCCGAGATACGCGGAGTACGGGTAAGATACGCGGAGCGTGGGGCGAGATATATGGAATCCCAACCGAGATATGTGGAATCGTGGCGAGATACACGGAATCATGGGCAAAACTGCCAGGCGCAGTAACAGGTAACTGAGTAACTTCCCCTCCTATATAAAGGAGGAAGTTACCTCAGAAAACCGGGACACTGATACGAACATATACTCTTGCTTACCACCCATTGATTACCGTACTCATTTAAGCATCGGAGAGGGATTCTGGGTCACCACCCAGGTCATCCCCTTTTGCAGGACCACGCGGAGCCCAGGAGTCCAAGCATTTCGTCAAGGACGTAACGGAGCTTCGCCCGTGATCCAACATTGGCGCCGTCTGTGGGAAACTTACGAAAAGCCAAAATAGCTTCTACCAGATCAATGGCCGGTGGTGGCAAAAAGAAGCAAGTTCAGGCTGGCAGTTCTCGTCCCGCAGGAACTGTGAATTACCCGTTGCCGGAACGCATCGCTGAACAAGGTGGTGAGAACCCTGCTCTCTCCCAGACAGGGGGGCAAGGTGATGGATATGAGGTCTCAGTCCGAGACGCTGAGACGAACAGGCAAGATGTCCCGTGTAGGGAGGAGGATGAGGCTCCCCCAAACCCGGTGGGCCATGGAAGAGAAGGAGTCCCGCGAAGGGAAGAAGGGTCGTCTTCGAACTCGGAGTTGGCCAAGGCAGTAGCGGAGGCTATGCCCATGTTCTTGGCCGCCATGGAGGCCTTGCTGGATAAGAGAGAGGCCGCTAGGAGAGCGGAGGAGTTGCCTCCGCGAGAAGAGTTACCACCACCCCCGCCGAGGGTGGACCCGGAGGGACAGGAGGTTCCGCTCAGGAATAAGGGTAAGGAAACAGCACACCTGGAGAAGTTCGTGGTTGACGGCCCCGGACCAGTGCAGAACAGGACCATTCCCCTGAATGGCCCCATCACCCCCGATCAGGTGGTGAAGATCGTGAGCATCTGCATGGGTGATCAGAAGCAGATGACTTCGGAGCTGAGGGATCGGTCCAGCCATCCTTTTGTGCCGCGGCTGATCGATACCGTAGCCCCGCCTGGACTAGGTATTCCGACCATCAAGGAGTATGACGGTGAGGGGGACCCTGTTCGCCATGTGCAAAGGCATGTCCAGGCCTGCATGGGACGAACATCGAACGATGATCTCATATGCTCATTGTTCCCGATAACCCTAGGAGAAAGGGCCATGACTTGGTTCTTCAGTCTCCCGCCAGGAAGCATCACCTGCTGGGCCGATATGCATGACCGCTTCATCAAGCAGTATCAAGGTCGAATGCGTCTTCTGAAGAGCGTGAGGACTTTAACCCAGGTGGTGCAGAGGTCCGATGAATCGTTGGCATACTATTACCAGCGGTTCACTGCTAGTGCTGCGGAGATTGACGAAGAAATCTCGGAGGGAGAGATGATTCGTACTTTCCTGAGGAACTTGAGCGCTCCGTACGGTTCTGACCTGATGCATAGCGTAGCCGCGAAGGCTGTGTGGAGCATGGAGGCCCTGCAGGCGAGGGTGAAACAGCAAATCGATGTCCAGGAGTCGAAGATTGCTGCTGGAGAGCTCGATCCCCCAAGGTCGGGAAGAGGAAAGCCGTCGTCCAAGCTGTCGAATGATCGCAAGGGAAGTGACAAGACGGAGGGAAGTAGGAACCGTGGTCGCCCCGAGAAAAGGGAGGACAGGCGTCCTCCGAAGAAGGATAACCGCGAAGGTCGAAATGTCCCCATCAACAGCTCGATGACCTCCGTGCTAGCTGTGATGGATCGGCAAGGTCTAGCTCGATACCCCCCGAGGAAAGAAGGCGAATTCCTAGGAGGCCGTCCTGACCGTTACTGTCGCTACCATCGTGCCAATGGTCACGACACTGAGAACTGTCGGGAGCTGAAGAAGGAGATTGAAAAGCTGATCCAGAAGGGGAAGCTGAAGGAGTTCGTCGGGAAGGGACGGTGCCGATCCCGTTCCAGAAGTAGGTCCCGTTCCCGTTCCAAGTCCCGCGACCGATCCCCGAAGAAGAAGAAGGTCGAGCATGAGGCTTCTGGATCAGGTGCCCGCAAGGAGAGGCGGGGGACTATCAACGTCATCCACGGAGGAATGGCAGCGGGAGGTGACACCTCCGCTTCCAGAGAGAACTATGCTTCGCGCATATCCGCCGCAGTGGTGTTAGGAAAAAGGTCCCGGTCGTGGACCCTGAAGGAGGAAATGGTGATCTCTTTTTCAGCGGAGGATCTGGTTGGTGTGGAGAGCCCTCATGACGACGCCTTGGTCGTGACCCTGGATGTGGATGGATTCGAGATGAAGCGGATCCTGATAGATGGAGGGAGCTCCTCCGATATTCTTTTCATGGATGCTCTGGAAGCCATGGGAAAGACGAAGAAGGACTTGACGCAGGTGGACTTCCCGATGGTGGGATTCTCTGGCTCCACTTCCTACCCATTGGGAATGATTACCTTACCAGTAGAGTTTGGTAGTGGCTGGAAGATGGAGAGGCGGAACGTGGATTTCGTTGTAGTGGAATCTGCGGGGGCATACAACGCGATCATCGGGAGGACCACTATCAACCCTCTTATGGCAGTCGCCTCGACAGTCCACCAGAAGATGAAGTTCCCGACTGATAACGGAGTTGGAGAGGTCAAGGGTGACCAGGTGGCGTCGCGAAAATGCTACGTTAACGCCACCCGACGGAGAAGGAGGGAGACCATGACTGTTCTTCAGACGGATACCGATCCTCGAGAGGAGTATGGGCGTCCCGCCCCCATGGATGATTTGAAGGAAGTAGAGATCGATGGGCCTCAGAGGAAGGTGAAGATCGGCTCTGCCCTATCGGAGGAAAGAGCCCGAGAGTTGATTGAGCTCTTGAAAGAGTTTAAGGAGCTGTTTGCCTGGTCCCCGAGTGATATGCCAGGAATCAGCCCCGATGTGATAGTGCACGAGCTGAAGGTAGACCCCGCAATCAAGCCTATCGCGCAGAGAAAGCGTCCGATGGGCGCGGACAAGAGGATCGCGATCCAGCAGGAGGTGGGCAGATTGCTCGAAGCTGGATTCATCAAGGAGCTCCGATTCCAGACTTGGGTGGCTAACCCAGTGCTGGTGCGAAAGAGTAACGGAAAGTGGCGGATGTGTGTCGACTTCCGCGACTTGAACAAAGCCTGCCCGAAGGATTGCTACCCGCTTCCGAGGATTGACCAGCTGGTAGATGCCACATCGGAACATGAGCTGTTGAGCTTCATGGATGCCTATTCCGGATACAACCAGATCAAGATGGCGAAGGAGGATGCCCCCCACACAGCTTTTTACCTGACAGTGACGTCTACCATTACGACGTGATGCCCTTCGGATTGATCAATGCCGGAGCAACTTACCAGCGGATGGTGAACAAGTTGTTCGGGGACATGCTGGGGAAAACCATGGAGGCATATGTGGACGACATGCTGGTGAAGTCCCGACAGGCAGGAGACCATGTCCAGAACTTGGCGGCAGCATTTGAGCGGATGAAGTTCCATCAGGTTCGGCTGAACCCCGACAAATGTGCTTTCGGGGTGAACTCGGGGAAGTTCCTAGGGTTCATGGTAAGCCAGAGAGGAATTGAGGTGAACCCTGAGAAGCTGCGAGCAATCGAGGAGATGCAGTCCCCGAGGAATCATCGGGAGGTCCAGGTGCTGAATGGCCGGTTGGCCGCGATGAATCGCTTCCTGTCTAAGGCGAGTGATCGAGCTATGCCATTTTTTGACGTATTGAGGGCCAACAAAAAGTTCGAATGGACCGACAAGTGCGAGGAAGCATTCCAGGCACTCAAGCAGCACCTCCGTACCCTCCCGCCGTTGGCAAAACCAGTTCCAGGCGAGCCGCTCTATCTCTATTTGGCTGTTTCTGATGTGGCTGTTAGTTCTGTCTTAATTAAGATTGTTAAGGGCAACCAAGTGCCTATCTATTATGTAAGCAAGGCGTTTGCCAAGTCTGAAATAAACTATCCCGCTATTGAGAAGTATCTCTTTGCGTTGATTATTGCCGCTCGAAAACTGCGACCTTACTTCCATGCCCATGAAGTGACGGTATTGACTAATCAGCCCTTGAAACACTTTTTGAACCGACCGGAGGCGTCGGGGAGATTGGTAAAATGGGCCATCGAGCTGACGGAATTCCGCATTCATTTCGCTCCGAGAACCGCTATTAAGGGCCAGGCGTTGGCAGATTTTATAGCTGAGTCTACGGCACCCGATCTGGAAGTAACGGGTCCCGCAGAGGGGGCAACTATAGAAGGAGTCCCGACAACAGAACAGCAGCCAGAACAGCCAAATGAGGAGAATACCTGGGAGATGTACACTGATGGTTCATCGAGTGTAGAAGGCTCGGGGGCAGGATTCGTATTGATACCGCCCGGTGGAGGCGAGCCCCTGCGATATGCCTTGGCTTTGACATTCAAAGCCACCAACAATGAAGCGGAGTATGAGGCTCTCATCACAGGCCTCAAGATTGCCAAGGGTACGGGGGTCGACCATTTAAAAGTAAATTGCGATGCTAGCTTGGTTGTAAATCAAGTCCAGGGGAACTATGAGGCCAAGAACCCGACTATGAAGAAATATTTGCACGAGGTGCGGACTTTGAAGGGAAGCTACAAAAGCTTTGATATCGAGGCGATCCCGAGGGAAGAGAACGCGGAAGCAGATGCCTTGAGCAAGTTCGCTCTGGGAGTGGCCCCCGAGGAGAATCGGAAGGTGCATTTCCTAGAGAAGGTGATTATCTCAAACATCGACCCGGTGGAGGTCTGTGCTATTGAGACAGAATCGGAAGAAGAGGAGAAGCTTACTTGGATGACCCCGATGATCACGTACCTGACTACGGGGGTACTCCCCGAGGACAAAGTGGCAGCTGTCAGGTTGCGGCGGATTGCGGACAACTATGCAATGGTGGACAACCAGTTGTACAAAAAAGGGTATGTAAAGCCTTTTCTAAAATGCGTAGCGGAGCCTGACACGAATCGGATCCTAAGGGAACTACACGAAAGAGTCGCGGCCTGTCATGAGGGAGCCCGATCTCTGGTGAGGAAGGCATTGAACCTGGGTTACTATTGGCCCTCGATGAACAAAGAAGCGACCGCGATGGTCCGATCTTGTGATGCATGCCAGAGGTACGCCCCAAATATCGTGGCTCCCGCCGCGGACTTAATGCCCATCAGGAGCGCATGGCCCTTCGCGCAATGGGGAATTGACTTGGTGGGACCACTTCCCCAAGCGAGAGGTCAGTGTAAGTACTTACTCGTGGCTATTGACTACTTCTCAAAGTGGATAGAGGCCAAAGCATTGGCTAGAACGACGGGGCAGCAGATCCTCAAGTTCCTTCAGACTCAAATCATAACCCGGTACGGGGTCCCGCGAGTGTTGATCAGCGACAACGGCCCTCCGTTCAATGGGGCTCAGTTGAAGGAGTACCTGGAAGAACTAAACATCGAGCATCGGACCGCTTCAGTCCGCCACGCCCAGACCAATGGCCAGGTAGAGTCAGCCAACAAGATCGTGATGGATGGCTTGAAGAAGAGAGTCTATGCCTTGCAGGGCCATTGGCTGGATGAGCTCGAGAACGTGCTGTGGGCTGTGAGAACAACACCCAAGCAATCAACAGGAGAAACTCCGTTTGGCCTGGTTTATGGCACGGAGGCAGTCGCTCCCGTGGAGATAGCGGTGGCGTCTCATCGCGCGAAATATTACGAGCCTCTGACAAATGAGGAAATGAGACGTCTGGACTTAGACCTACTTGAGGAGAAGAGGTGGAAGGCTGATGAAGTCTAGGCCCGAATGCGTCTGGCAACAGCCCGATATTATAATCGGCGTGTCAGGTCCCGACAATTCTTCGTGGGAGAACTTGTCTGGCGGAGGAATGAGTTTGTTCATCAAGATCGGATCAACAAGGTGTCACCAAAATGGGAACGACCTTACAAGATCGTAGGGATGCCAGTGCCCAATGCATACAAGTTAGAGGACCTCGAAGGCAAGACGTTGAAGCATTCCTTCAGTGGCGAACACTTGAAGAAGTATCATGTTTGATATTAAGCCGCCATGAAGGGCGCAAATTGTCTATCAATAAGATCCGATTAAGACGTCCTGAGTGACGCGACAAAAGCCTTCCGAGGTACGATGAAAGCCCCGCAGGGGATGCGTAAGTCGTCTATATGACGCGGCCAAAAGCCTTAACGGGTACGGACAAAAGCCGTACGGGGTACACGTAAGTCGTCTATATGATGCAACCAAAAGCCTAGGTACGAAAAGGCCCTGATGGGTCCGCGTAAGTCGTCTATATGATGCGGCCAAAAGCCTTAACGGGTACGGAAAAGCCTTAACAGGTCCGCGTAAGTCGTCTATATGATGCGGCAAAAAGCCTTAAAGGGTACGATTAAGCCGTCCGGTAGAGATGCAGTAAAAGCCCTAAGGGGTGTGAAAATGGCCTTGAAAGGCATGGACGAGAAACCTTAAGTGGTGAAGTCCAGATTTTGGACGAGAAACCTTAAGTGGTGAAGTCTCGATTTTGGACAAGAAGCCTTAAGTGGTGAAGTCCTGGTTATGGACGAGAAACTTTAAGTGGTGAAGTCCCGAGAAAAACGTCGCGAAGGACGTATGAAATCACCTTAAATGGTATGGATGAGAAACCTTAAGTGGTAAGTCCTTGTGAAGCATCGGAAGGGTGTATGAAGTCATCTTAAGTGATGGACCGAAGAATTGGGAGAGTCATATTCAAGAATTGTACCCAAGGTAAAAGCCTCCGACGGCGGTATCGGGAGGTATGAAAACAAAAGCCTCCGACGGCGGTATCGGGAGGTATGAAGACAAAAGCCTCCGACGACAGTATCGGGAGGTATGAAGACAAAATCCTCCGACGGCGGTATCGGGAGGTATGAAGACAAAAGCCTCCGACGGCGGTATCGGGAGGTATGAAAACAAAAGCCTCCGACGGCGGTATCGGGAGGTATGAAGACAAAAGCCTCCGACGGCAGTATCGGGAGGTATGAAGACAAAAGCCTCCGACGGCGGTATCGGGAGGTATGAAGACAAAAGCCTCTGACGGCGGTATCGGGAGGTATGAAAACAAAAGCCTCCGACGGCGGTATCGGGAGGTATGAAGACAAAAGCCTCCGACGGCAGTATCGGGAGGAATGAAGGCAAAAGCCTCTGACGGCAGTATCGGGAGGTATGGAGACATAAGCCTCCAACGATGAGGTCAGGAGGTCTGAAATTGGAAGACACGACGAACTAAAAGTCCCCCATGTCTTGGGGGCAAATGATGGGTTCTGATGTAATCGTCAACCCCGTTAACAGCCAATGGACGACGAGTAGGTCCAATGGGCCTCGTGAAAGCCTGGAAGGCCCAGAGGCCCAGCACGAAGGGTCCCGACTTCAGCGGTCCCGATGAATGAGCTGAATGCTCCCGATAAGAAGCCTCTAAGTAGGCCCCGATGTGCCTTAGTAAAGGCCCCGATAATAAAGCCCCGCAGAGGCTGGACCTGTCCCGTAGAGACTGAAGGTCCTGGGTGGTGATCTAGAATGAGACAACTCTGGAGTCTCCGACAGGAGTCGGGACTTGTGATCAGAGGATAAAAACCGAGAAACCCTCCTACTAGATAGAGTAGTGGGAGACGGTTAGAGATAGAGATAAACTCCCCGAGATACGCAGGGCGTGCCCGAGATACGCGGAGTACGGGTAAGATACGCGGAGCGTGGGGCGAGATATATGGAATCCCAACCGAGATATGTGGAATCGTGGCGAGATACACGGAATCATGGGCAAAACTTCTAGGCGCAGTAACAGGTAACTGAGTAACTTCCCCTCCTATATAAAGGAGGAAGTTACCTCAGAAAACCGGGACACTGATACGAACATATACTCTTGCTTACCACCCATTGATTACCGTACTCATTTAAGCATCGGAGAGGGATTCTGGGTCACCACCCAGGTCATCCCCTTTTGCAGGACCACGCGGAGCCCAGGAGTCCAAGCATTCCGTCAAGGACGTAACGGAGCTTCGCCCGTGATCCAACAATCACATAGGCCCGAAATACACCCCGAGTGGCGAAATCCACTCGGGAAGACCCCGGGTGGAAAGACCACCCTGGGGCAACCCAAGCAATGGACCCTTGCTTGGGTTACCCGAGTAATAAGGATCTTGCTCGGGTAACCCGAGCAAGGGACTCCTTGCTCGGGTACCCGAGAAAGGTCCTCCTTGCTCGGGTGACCCGAAAGGTCCTCCTTGCTCGGGTGACCCGAGCAAGGCCTTGGGGGTACCCTTTCAGGTACCCCCATCCGTCCGGATGAGCCTCCCTCGTCCTGACCCCCATCCCCAGACGATATTTCGCCGGGGTCACCCTTGGAGGCCATTCCCACGCACTTAAAACACATTATGCTCATCTACGATCGAACCGAGGTCAAGTGCACCATATTTACAGTCAATGCCAACTTATATTACGAACCTGCCACAACCGGACCAGGAAACCACTGGAACCGGGGCGGTCCGATAGGAACTCTATAAATAGAGGCCTTCTCTCCTCATTTGAGGACAATCTGGCTATCTCTCACTCAAGCTCTGCCTTCTCTCTACTTTATCTCTCTAAAATGTCTATACTCATTTAAGCATCGGAGAAGGCACACCGAGCACCACCCCCCCCCATTGGTCTCGGTATTTCCCCTTTTGCAGGTATCACGAGGAGAAGGAAGGGCGGAGGTCCCAAGCAAGAAGGCACTCAGGACTCCACGTGCAAGTAGTTGGCTTACCGGGAACCGCCTCCCCGGTGCCCATCTATAGATATATGAGAAGAAGAAGTCCACGAAGTAGGAAAACGAGAAGAAGAAGCCCAGCAAGAAGAAGAGAACAGAAGGAGAAGCCCACAAAGGAAACTCGTGTGCAAACACTGGCGCCGTCTGCGGATTCAAGGAAAAAAACACGTAGCCTACTACTTGTGCTCGATGGCAATAATAGGGGGTCCAAGAGAACAAGGGGGTAGAATAGTAAGGTACCTACCGTGGGCCTCCAGGAGCCTAGCATCCGGAGGTAACAACCAAAGGATCCTAAGCAACCGTCGTCCAATGGAGAACAACACTCCATTCATAACACTCCATCAAGCTCCAAGATACCACGGTCGGAAGTCAATCAACAACTACCTCCCTTACCCCTAATAAAGGGCAAGCCCCTAATGAGGGCAACAACAAAAAACCCAAGAACAGGCCAGAAGGCCAAAGAAGTGGCTACAACAAAATTGCACCAATGGAAGCTCTTCTAGAGTATACCAATATGGGACAAGATGATGAGGGAGCAGAACAACAACCTCTCCATAATAATGAGCACCATCTTCACATCCCTTCATGAATGAACCTAGAATAGCTCTTCCGAGCACATCCATAAGAGGAAACTCAACACTAAGGAGGGAGACATGAGAAATAACTCCATCCCCAGGAGAATATGGCATTAGTAAGAGCAACTACATATATTGGGGGGCAAGATCACTAATGATAGCAGGGAGGGTGCATGCATACACATCCCCCAACTATGAGCAAAGGGATAACCTTACAAGGAGGGCTACTACAACCAGCAGGGCCTGTCGCTCCTACTTTGAGAGAATGTCATCCAATGGGTTCTAATACGATATGCATTTTCATGGAAACCATATGGAATGCCATCGTATAGAATCCCATCCTGCGATATACCTATGTACAGAAGTTACACCCACCAGACGCACGGCCGCCTAAGGGACGGTACAACACGCGGCAAAAGCAGGGAATACCACTCCAACCCAATCTGCATGGAAAACACATCCCTCTCCTCCTACCCACCACAATTCTCATTTTTGACCCAAGATTCACTTCCACAACCAAGGAGAGGTAGCATTAAATAAGGGGGCACCACCAAACCTATGCTCATCGCAAGGATAGCGGACTCGCAAAACCAACCTCCTACACATGAAGAGTAATCATATCAACCAAGATGTTATGGATATCATCACTCTCACATCTTCCCTATATTAAATAGACATATTGAAGAGTCCTCTGCAATGTCAGTTTATCTCTCCGGAAGGAAGAACAAGTATTATTGGGGAACAAATATTGGGAATTATGCAACCACCATTCAATGTGGAGGAGAAGGGGAATATCAAGGCTTAGAACAACCCCCGCAATGGGTGCACACCTCCACCAATTGAGTAACACATAGGTGGTGATGAAGGTCACTCCCATCATCCCGTTAGAAAAAGGGTGGGGGCACCACAAACATATATTCAAGAAGGAAAAAAGGAACTTAATACTACTAGAGCGGCTAGTGCATGTTATCTTAATTTCCAAAGATGCATGAGAAGCGCACTCTACTTAACAAACTAGAGTGATGGTGTCGTGAATGAGGTAAAACACCCTACTTGATAAACAAGTAGCGGTGTCACTATAACCAAGAACTGCTCAAGAACAATTCAACGCTAAACAATGTCAAGCGGCAAAATGAGGAGACACTCCGAACCAAAATCACCACCATCATGAACCACAATTGTTAAAAGTCATCACGGGGGGCAGCGATAAGTCCATAGACAATCATTTAATGGCCATGCCCAGCACAGGGATGGGGGCACTGCGCCAAACCAACACCTACGGAGATTCAATGGAAGAAACCGTAACGAATATAAAAATCAAAAGACCTCGCCACCCCCTCGCCAATTCTTGAAGATGCATATAAGAAAAGCATTTTCAAATAGAAAAAAAGAATAAGGAGACCGAGCAACTTGGGGGGCAGCAAACGAACAAGTGTTCGGCACCCAACCGAGAAAAATGAAGGTAAGCCTTAACAGGCTAAACAAGAGCAAACGATGCAACTACTAAGCAACTAGGGGCACCACCTGATCTAGTGCTTGATAGTCCACCTGGAAATAGAAGACGACGCAAATATGAGGCATGACTCCTTCCAATGGAAACCACAAAGGAAGGATACAACATAAGCCCAATACAATCATTCACTTCTATGGTGAAAGCCACAGTGACCGCCCTCATAAGGTGACACCCACAACTTATACCGACTGGGAGATGCGGAAAGGCAGATATCAACTAACACTTTCAGTGGAAAACAATGGAAGAAGTTCTACACCCGAAGGGAAAAGGGAATATCCACTTCCATTATCTAATTTATTATTACCAATAAGAGATCTATGGACTCCACTTAAACTTCCCCTTCTGTAAGAAATGATAATAGCACTAAATGAACCAAATGCTTTTCAGGGCACAAGATGAAAGAGAAAGGCACCATCACTCACAAAGAGGAGGTGTAATCTACAACCAAAAAGGGGAAGATCCAAAAAGACAACTCTGAAATATGATAAGGCGATCGACAACTCTTACATATAGAAAGAGGAAGATCTATAAGGACAACCCTTACAACCGAAAAGGGACATAAGACCCATAGGGCCACCCTTCCAACCGAAAATGGGAAGATCCAAAATGACAACCCTGACATATGATAAAGCGATCGACAACCTTTACATATGAACATGGGAAGATCTATAGGACAACCATTACAACCGAAGTGGGACATAAGACCCACAGGGCCACCCTTCCAACAGAAAATAGGAAGATCCAAAAGGACAACCCTGACATATGATAAAGCGATCGACAACATTTACATATGAACAGGGGAAGATCCATAAGGACAACCATTACAACCGAAAAGGGACATAAGACCCACAGGGCCACCCTTACAACCGAAAATGGGAAGATCCAAAAGGACAACCCTGACATATGATAAAGCGATCGACAACCTTTACATATGAACATGGGAAGATCTATAAGGACAACCACTACAGTCGAAAAGGGACATAAGACCCATAGGGCCACACTTCCAACCGAAAAGAGGAAGATCCAAAAAGACAACTCTGAAATATGATAAGGCGATCAACAACCCTTACATATGGAAAGATGAAGATCTATAAGGACAACCCTTACAACCGAAAAGGGACATAAGACCCATAGGGCCACCCTTCCAACATAAAAGGGATATAAGACCCACAGGGCCACCCTTCCAACATGATATGAGATATAAGTCCCCCAATCAAAGGGCAACTCATCAAACAAGATATAGAATCTAAGTACTCCAATAGGTGACTATCATGACTATATATCAAAGGAGGGTGTCATCCCCCCTATATACTTCAGCAGGTGACTATCATGTCCACATATCAAAGAAGAGTATCATCTCCCCATATACATCATCAAATGGCTAACATGTCCATATATCAAAGAAGGATGCTATCCCCCTATACATCAACAATAGCTATCATGTCCATATATCAAAGGAGGATACCATCTCCCTATACACCAACAAGGGCTATCACGTCCATATATCAAAGAGTTGTGCCCTGCTTCTCAGCACGGGTGCCAAATCCTTGGAAACTAGGAAATCCTAGACTCTAATAGCTTTACCTTTATCGACGTCAATGGCCTCGCCCCTCGAAATTCCAACAGCCTCACCCTCGGCTAAACCAGATATCCCACCCTTTTCGCGAGCAGGTCGAAGGGCGTCCATCATCCTCACCTGTGCCATCAAATCATCAGTTGTAGGGCCAACCACCGGAAAATGAGGGGGGTAGAAAGCCGAGACTTCCCTCTACGAAAGGATGTCATCTTCAACACCATCGTTCTCCTGAAACAGGGAAGACCGATATTGAAGCCAACCTACAAGGCAAAGCAGTAAAATCACAAGTATTAAAAACTCGAAGACTCACATATCGAAGGAGGGAAGGGGCGCCCCGTTTGAATCCCCGTAGCACATACATCCTCCTCTGAGAAATGATGCACGGACTTAAAAGAAGTCGTCGTGTTCCCAATATATATCAGTTTTAAGGCTTTCTTGTCAAGCATGGAGAGTTGGGACAACGCGGGACGCGCATCCTTCACGAGAAGGGAGTCCAAAGATCAAGAAAAAACAACGGTCCGTCAGGAAAAAACATTGGCCCGTCAGGAAAAAACAGCGGTCCGTCAGGAAAAAACATCGGTCCGTCGGGAAAAAACATCGGTCCGCCAGGAAAAAACGTCGGTCCGTCAGGAAAAAACAGCGGTCCGTCAGGAAAAAACAACGGTCCGTCAGGAAAAAACAACGGTTCGTCAAGAAAACATCGGTTCGTCAGGAAAAAACATCCGCCTGTCAGGAAAAACATCGGTCCGTCAGGAAAAAATAACGGTCCGTCAACAAAAAACATCGGTCGGCGGTCCTTCAGGAAAAAACATCGGTCTGTCAGGAAAAAACATCGGTCCGTCAGGAAAAAACTTCGGTCCGTCACGAAAAAACAGCGGTCCGTCACGAAAAAACAGCGGTCCGTCGGGAAAAAACATCGGTTCGTCGGGAAAAATAGCGGTCCGTCAGGAAAAAACATTGGTCCGTCAGGAAAACACAGCGGCCCATCAGGGAAAAAGCAGCGGTCCGTCAAGAAAAAACAGCGGTCCGCCAGGACACCATATAAATCCATCAAGACCAACCTACCCAAGGATACGTCCCAAAGTGCATAGAGATCAAATGCCTACTACGGGGGCAAAAGACACGCGCATGGACGATATTACTTGTCAATGAGGGGACTATAATGGATAAAGCATGGAAAACAATCCTAAAAGGGAAGAATGAGTAAAAACACCTCAACACTACCTAAGGGAGTTAAAAGAAGAACAAAACATCCTCCATAGGTGTATGTATCAACTACACAAGCATGGGATGGCCTAATCAAAGCACTAAGACACCCCAAACAACGAGCTACTACCAAGTTCTAAAGGGGGCAACACCCATATCAAATACTCACCTCAAAGACAATCCTCCACTACCCATATAAAATCACCATGAAGACATCCTCTCTATTTTACAAAGTCCAACAACCACAAGGTCGGAGGTCGAAGAGAAAAACTAAGGAAAGAGTCTCCACCAAGCTCTCGAACAACTATCAATAGCCTAATCGGACGCCTATCCGACCATCATAGAGTCAAGCAAAGGTTAAGGTCATTGCTTAACTCAGGGGGGGGGGGGGGGCAAAGCGGGTTACGCGCCCAATTAAGCAACGAACACCCTCCAGCCCACCCCACAAGCAGGTAAGGAAACTTCATCAAGGAAGTAGTAATCAAACACAAGGAGACCGCCAGCCATAACAAACCAGGGGGAGCAATAACACATCAAGTACTATTAACCCTGCCACAACGCACTATGCTAATTCATCAACGCCAACCTACCCAGGAGTACGTCCCAAAGTGCACAAAGATCAAATGCTTACTACGGGGGCAAAGACACGTGCATGGATGATACTACTTGCTAAAGGAAGGACTATGGTGGATAAACAAACATCACAAGCACCCCTAAGGGGGAGATAAGCAAGACCATCCCAACACTACCCAAGCTAGCCGGGGGAGGGACCAAACACCTACAACGAGCTATGTATCAACCAGTGGAACAACCTTATATATGAACTACCAAACGCAGTCAATACAAGGAGTATCCCCTTATATATAACAACGTTTCCACTACGGGGACACTCACACAGTCATAAGTTACCAAGCGTATCCAACACAAGAAGAAACTCCTACATATATACATACATGGGCTGCCAAGCGTAGTTACCTCAAGGGTTAACCCCCCCCCCCCACCCCCCGCGTCCGAAATGCCAAACACACCCTCTGTAAGGGGAAGCTATATATATACAATCTCATAAATGCAGGTTTCGCAATTAGCGCAAGGGCTAACCCCCCAGCGTCCGAAGCATGCCTACTACGGGGGCAACCATATGCATACAACTCTATATACACAGGTCACAGAGCATGAGTAACACAAGGACCAAACCCCCTCTTATGGAGGAGCAAGGTGTGCACACTGCGGAGGCAGCCTCAGCACTGAGCCACGAAGGCAAAATCAGCATCCGGGAAGCCCCGAGAACAAATCACAAGAAAACCTACAAGGGAAGAGGTCCCTTAACCTATACGAAGGGAGTAACGCTCCAACATATATGAAGGGAACAACCTTCTACATACATTTATAAAAACTCTTTCATACGAAGGGATAAGGTTGGGATAAGGTTAAAGGACCATGCCCACACTCCGACAAACGGGGAGAAAAACGCCACGCTCATTGAAGGCCAAAGCTAGAAGATCATACTCGCAAACGGAGCGCAACACCACTCCCAAAGCATCCTATCGGCTCAAGAGCCTAAAAAGGAGGTTCCTCCAATAAGGACACGGTCCTAAGGCTAAGTGAAATGGGACTAAGGTCCATATTTCATACTTATAATCATTTACATCATCCATATACATACTTGGACTAACACCCACGTTCATGTCGGCTAAGGCTCACATGTTATATGAACGTCCTTCCAACAGGGGATGACGTATAGCCTCTCTTATATAGAGTTGTGCCAAGAGCTTCTACAAGAAGCTACAATGAAACAGACACTCAAATGAAGGGACACAATCCTAAGGCTAAGTAAAACGAGACCAAGGCTCGTAACTCTTACCCTTTTCAAATATCTATACGTAGCATAAATTTGCTTAAATCAGCAATAGCTTTTGGTGTATCCAGCTTCCTTGAACAGGGGGCAAAGAAAATTACAACGATCCTCGAGCACTCAAAGAAGGTCGGGACCGTCTTAAAGCTTCTTCAAACAGGGGCAAGAAAATCGCGACGTTCCTTGAGCACTCAATGGAGTTCAGGACCGGCTTAAAGCTCCTTTAAACACGGGGCAAGGAAAATTACGACGTTCCTCGAGCACTCAATGGAGGTTGGGACCGTCTTAAAGCTTCTTTAAACACGGGGCAAGGAAAATTACGACGTTCCTCGAGCACTCGATAAAGGCCGGGACCGTCACGGAGGTACATTTCGCAACTCGCTTGGGCAATATTCCGCTAAAAATAGAGTCAAGAAAAGGTGAAACCATTCCTTGACTCGGGGGCAAATGGTGGATATGCGCCCAAGCTATCACTAATTGGACCCGAGAAATGGGCCATAATAAAAAATAATTCAAAACTTGGAACACGGACACCCGGGCCCATCACATAGGCCCGAAAAACACCCCGAGTGGGACCTTTCTCGGGTAACCCGAGCAAGGTTCTCCTAGCTCGGGTGACCCGAGCAAGGCCTTGGGGGTACCCCCATCCGTCCGGACGAGCCTCCCTCGTCCGGACCCCCATCCTTGGACGATATTTCGCCCGGGGCTCACCCTTGCAGGCCATTCCCACACAGTTAAACACATTATGCTCATCTACGGTCGAACCGAGGTTAAGTGCACCATATTTACGGTCAAGGCCAACTTATATTACGAACCTGCCACAACCGGACCAGGAAACCATTGGAACCGAGCTGGCCTTCTCTCCTCATTTGAGGACAATCTGGCTATCTCTCACTCAAGCTCTACCTTCTCTCTATTTTATCTCTCTAAAATGCCTATACTCATTTAAGCATTGGAGAGGGCACACCGAGCACCACCAACCACCCCCCCTTTGGTCTCGCTATTGCCCATTTTGCAGGTATCACGAGGAGAAGGAAGGGCGAAGGTCCCAAGAAAGAAGGCACTCAGGACACCACGTGCAAGTAGTGGGCTTACCGGGAACCCCTCCCCAGTGCCCATCTATAGATATATGAGAAGAAGAAGTCCACGAAGTAGGAAAACGGGAAGAAGAAGCCCAGCAAGAAGAAGTGAACAGAAGGAGAAGCCCACAGAAGAAACTCGTGTGCAAACAATATAAGTAGTGTTTTATTTTATTATATATAAGCACGCCGAAAGAATTTGCAACAGAAATGCTTATTTGGGCTTAATGAAGCCCAAATCATAAGCTCAATCGATTTCAATTAAATACAAACCCTAGTATACCTAGTCATGCAGTCATTCTCATTCTCATTGTAATTTTTTTTCTTCTAAAAATCCTAACCTCATCCCAATCGCAGCTCCTTCATCTAACACACCAAGACTGGTACCGCGTCCAGCCGCCACATCTAGTTACTCCGCCTGACCTCAACTTCCAACTGACGATCTCACCAACTTCAAGCTAGGACTCTACTACATATTCGGTCGTTTCCGCCTCCTGATGCCTTGTCATGGTTAGAATCATATTTGAAGAAGGGAAGAACCCTAGAGAGGAAGAACAGAATTGAGAAGAAGGAACATACATTCATCATCGATACTTTTATACAATGAACATCACATATTTAACCCTAATCATCTAATGACCCATATACTTTCCCAAATGACCAACAAAGTCCTCGTACTATATAATACATGACAATACCCTCCCCTTTTAACAACCTTGACCTCAAGGTAATCGGGACCATTAAACCCGTCGTAATCCCTAACAAGCGCAAGTGGACTTTGGAAGACTCCCGAACCATTGAAACCATCGTAATCCTGAACCATCGTTTTCTTCATCATAACATATCCACTTCCTTTGAGAACAAACTTCGAATATAGTTCAAACCTCGAATCAAGGAACAAACTTCGAATGTAGTGCTGCTGCACCTGACTTACAACCTCAGCTTGTCCAAATACTAGAGCATTAGCTATATGTCTATATTGTAACTTCTTACCAGATAGTACTTCCCACTTGGAGGGTTCATATTCCTCTTCATCAAATGCAAATGGATCTTCAGCATGCTTAGTGAAAACATCCTGTAGTTTGGAGGCTAAACGGTCATCATTGAAGTTATGTGTGGACCTCGAGTCAGTGGAATATAGAAGCAATGTGGCGTGTCCCTGGACTCAATCTTCTCCATAGTCGAAAAAGAGTGCACACCGATGAAGGCATGGATAGAAATCTGTGGTTCTTGAACAACAGAAGCAGCAGTTGCATTTGGCACAATAGAATCATCAGCTGCATTTTCCTCGAAACAGTCATCCGCAACCTCCACATCGATGATAACCGTTTCCTTCGTCGTGCAGATGCCAACCAGAATTCGAAGAAGCTAAAGCAGCGATAGTAAATTCTTGAAGTCGTGCTAAAGAGTACGCCTCACTAAGAGTCTTTGGCTTAAACATTTTAATTGGGCAGCGAATTTCAGCTTTCAAGCCACGAAGAAACATACGTACAACAGTCACCTCACAAATAGTCACCTTGTTAAGGAGTGCATCGAAAGCTCTCCAATAATCTTGCAAAGATTTTGACTGAAACAGAGTCATGAGCTCCTCCATGGGGTCCTCAAACATTGAATTAGAAGCAGCAACTTCAAGTTGCCCAACAGTGGTAGAGTCCTCAATGACAGAAAGATCATCATCATTGTTCAGCTCATAATCAAAACATTCAACCTCATTGAGACTACTACGCAAATCAACCAAATACTCACGGTACAAGTGAATTTCGCGTGCCATTTTTGTTGTATTCATACAGGTATTATCTAACAAGCATTGCAGCTTCTACATATTATTCCTCATTGACTCAGTTAACCAATGTAATTCTGATATATTTTCCTTAGTAATCAGATTAACAACAACATTATGTAGAAGAAAAAAATTGCAGCAACTTCGATGCAGCAGAAGACCAACACCGCCACAACAACAAGCAGAAAAAATATCACAGAAGTAGAGAAGAAAATCACCACAGAGAAGCTTCAGCAGTGAAAGACGCAGTGATCCCAACAAGAAGTAGCGCCGACGACAAAGAGCGATGGTGGACGACGGCAGTCGGAGAAGAAGCAATCTTGGCCGGAAGATTGCAGGCGGTGGTCCAACCTCTAATACATCATATAGGAATCGAGAATCAAGAAGATGTAGATGCCAGCGGGGCGGTCGTGGCGAGGAGCAGAGGTCGTTTTCGTGGCGAGGAGTGACGGTCAAAGTCGAGGTCATGGCGAAGAGCACCGGTCGTGGCGAGAAGCGGCAGACACCAGCATTAGAAGGCGGTGGACGAATTTCGTGATTCCAAATCAAGAATGCGACGATAAGAGAGAATCGCCGGAATTTGATCGGAATCAACAACTATCGGCGGAGGATCGAAGCTCTGATACCACTGTCATGATTAGAATCATATTTGAAGAAGGGAAGAACCCTAGAGAGGAAGAACAGAATGGAGAAGAAGGAACATACATTCATCATCGATACTTTTGTACAATGAACATCACATATTTAACCCTAATCTACTAATCATCTAATGACCCATATACTTTCCCAAATGACCAACAAAGTCCTCGTACTATATACTACATGACACGCCTCTGATTTGACCTCCACCTCCGGCCGCGTCCGCATACAGCCGAGTGTACATTCAAAAGCCGCTACAGGGTCTATAATTTTCAGTTAGGTTCCTCCAATTGCCACCTCCTCCACAAATCGCTCGTGTAAGTGTTGGCATTTGGTGAATGAGCCGCCGTAATATGAGCCATTTTATTATAAGTCCAACAATTAAGGTAATAGGGTTATCTCACATTAGAGATTTTAGGCTAGGCCTAAAATCTCAATTGACATGAGAGGCCCAAAATTGGGCCTTCGTAATGCCTAGGCCGGCCGAATTACTTGTGAAGTAAGGAGGTGAGATTTATCCCACCTCCTCTATAAATAGAGGTTGTCATGGATTTATTAGAAGCTAATCACTCCTTCTCCTAAGTGTTCAGACCAAATAAATCCTTCCCCCTCTCCTCACTAGTTTCGGCCGAACCTTTAGGGTTCAAGGTATCAAATTGCTTTGAGCAATTTGCCCTAAATATCCGTCCTTGCTAGGAATCGACAAGAGGCTTTGCTGTGGAAACTATTCTGTGTAGGTGATTCCTTAACAAGAATCCTTACAGGAGCCGACCGGTGGATCGGAACTAGATTACTGGTATGTGCCTCTATTCCGCTGCGTAACTAGATTACCTAGCATGTACACGTGTTTTGTTTCTGTAGTGTTTATCCCCTTAAATTCAACAGTGGGTTAGAGCTAGGTTAGGGAGTTCATGATTTTTTATAAATTGATGTTCTTGAGGTTTTAGTAAAATTGATAATCATGAAAATGAGTGTTTTTCGGTAAAACTAATGTTCATGATCTTCAAGACAAACGTGACTTTTATCAAATCAAACATTGGATTTATGATCTTAGTAAAATTTGATCTTCAATTTTGACCACTAGCCCTAATTAGTTGTTTCGGCCGAACCACTATAGGTGTACAAAGTTAAAATTTTAATTTCTTAGTCTCCAAGTAACCCAAGCTATTTCGGCCGAATCGAATTTTTAATTGAAATTAAAATTTAGGCCAAATTTTTGCTAAGTGTATTAGGCCATAAGTATGGCTAGATTTACATGATAATTGTGGATAGAAACTATCAATATATTTTAGCACAATATTAAGAATATTGATAATATTGATAGATATTAGTTGACTAAAGATTAAGAAAATATATTGTTGATAGATTTATATCTCTAATACAGAATCTTGACAATTTATAAATGTGTGTGCGTGCGTGTGTATGTGTGCTGAATTATATGTATATATTGTTGATAGATATATATCCCAAATATAGTTACTTGACAATATATATATATATATGTGTGTGTGTGTGTGTGCCGAAATTATATATATATATATTGTGCAAATATTGGAAATTATAGCTATAATTAGTATTACTTGGTGGCTAAGTTAAGCTTTTAGTGGATTATAAAACCCTACTTAGCCCACAAGTAACTATTTCGGCCGGACCACTAGTGGGTTAGGGGCCGGTCCAATTTTGCACATCCGGGTCGGGTCAACCGACCCGGAAGACCAATGGGAACCCGAAACGGATAGAACCGGGTCAACCGAACCGGGTCGGGTTTCACTAGTCAAACCGGAGTGGGTCAACTAATCCGGGTTTTCTCAATCGGTCAGACTCATTCAGGTTGGGTCGGACCAGGTAACTAATGGGTCGAACCGAAACGACCCGGTTTGCATGAAGGACCGAACCGAATTCGTATTGAATCGGACCGGACCGGTCGTACCGAATTGACATGAACTAGACCGTTTTGGTCGGACCGACCCGAGTCAACTAAAAATAGGATGGTCAAATTTTAAAATCCAAATATTTTCGAACTTTAAAATTACCTACGCAGCGTGAATCGGTTTGAAATTTTCACGTTTTAGTAAAACCTGATACATGTTGTCGATTATGGGGATGGATCTCGAAAATGCATGATTTTGGGAATGAATAATTTAGAGGGCTGATTGCAATTGCTTAATTAACTGATATTTGATTAGAATTGCGTCTTGACTATGTCAAGCTAGCTGGATATTGCATGTTGTGGGCAGAGCCCTGGATTTCAATTAACGAGTTCCGCACTAGGATAGACATGTTGTGATGGTTGTTATTGCCTAGAATCCATGTCTAGAAGTTCGCATGATTGATTATAAGTACGAATTGCAAGTCAGCCCCAAATGTTTTAGAAACGAAAATCAGTAGCCAAATATGCATGTTTGTTGTGGAGTGATCACGCATGATGCGTATGCATGAATGTGGAGGATGTAGCTGTATATGATAATTTACTTGGGAAGTAGAATTATATATGCTATCATGAGTTCCTCGGAACATTAGACGCATGACATGTATGCATGATGATTGATGTGTTGCTTGGGTGTGGCTGCGTATGATAATTTTCTTGTGTAGTAGAATTGTATATGCATGCATGAATTCCTCGAAACGTTTTCAAAAGGGCCTTGAGAAAGCCAAGATCGGGTGTATGTTCATATTCCCCGTTCCGGTGAGAGCGATTAAACCGTTTTAAAAGACTGATCTATTAGAAAGGAGACGTCAGTAATGTGAACTCTTTCACGGCCTCCTTCCATTGGTTCACTGGTGGTCGGGTTGGTTAGATGTCTGTGGAATCATTGCTTGTCGCCTTCTATTTCATAGATATCCGATGTATGCAATTCGTTTTCAAAAAAATGTTGTTTTCTCCCTGATTGTCGCATAATTATCAAAGTATTAGTATCGAATGGTACCGTGGATTCATCATGTGCCAATGAGCTTCTGAATGAGATGAACTACGACTTGTAGTGCAAACGCATCAATGATCTGCTGGATGACAAATGTATGATAAACCACATACAAAACATGATGAGCTGTCCAGATGCAGGCCTGACAAAGGGGCTAGCACATGCCCACTTTAAGTGGGAGCAAGATGACAAAAGAGCAAAGGAGATTTTGCTGTCCGGAATTTCTCCAGACTTTAAGGATGAATATAAGGATGTTCCGATTACAAAGGAAATCTGGGATGCACTGTTCCTGAAATATGGAAACGGCATTGCAGTTATACTGCACCCTCTTATACCCTCTTTGGACGAATGTCAAAAGAGCGACAACATTAGTGTTCTTGAGAAATTATACCAACTCCTAAGCATGATCAAACCATTAGAGGATCAGAGTCAGATGGTTGAATGAGACAAAATTAAGGCCATAATCAGGATTCTCTCGAAGTCTTGGCGAGCAACCAGGACTCTTATGACTGTCGGTGGTTCTGTGCTTGATCTTGCATCCGTCTTGAAATTAATCGAGATGGAAGAGGCTTGATTGGCTATGGCTACGAGAGAAACCAAAGGGTCAGGACAACCTGCTGGGCAAAGTAGGAAATGGAGGAACAGGGGGAAGAAACAACAGGCTGTTGACGGTAAAAGGTTAACAAAGTATTAACAAGGCAATCTCCAGTTAAAATCAGAGATAGTTTGCAGGGACTCCAACCCTCACCGTATCGGCGACGGAGCTGGTCCCAGCAAATCGCATGCTAATCGAGATGGAAGAGGCTTGATTGGCTATGGCTACGAGAGAAACCAAAGGGTCAGGACAACCTGCTGGGCAAAGTAGGAAATGGAGGAACAGGGGGAAGAAACAACAGGCTGTTGACGGTAAAAGGTTAACAAAGTATTAACAAGGCAATCTCCAGTTAAAATCAGAGATAGTTTGCAGGGACTCCAACCCTCACCGTATCGGTGACGGAGCTGGTCCCAGCAAATCGCATGCTGACAAGGTATGCGATGTTGGGTATGTTAAGGAAGCTTTAGTTTCCTCATCTGTCATGTTAACTGATTCAAATCCTTCTTGGATTCTTGATTCAGGTGCGATGGACCACATAACGAATGACAAAGGATTATTTTTCATGTTCAGATGGATGCTGGAAGATTCTAAGAGGATATACATTGGCGACAACTCTAAAGTTGTCGTCAAAGGGATAGGGAACTGCAAATTTTCTATGTGCAATGGCAGAACCCTACTCTTGGAAAATGTCTTTTTTTCTCCTAGAATTCGGAGGGATGTTTTTTCTGTTACTTCTCTTATGAATAATGGATTTGCTTTATCATTTGAGAACTCCCTCGTTCGTATAAATAAAGGAAATTTCTTTTATGGGCATGCATTTTTCTCTAATGGTACGTTATAGATTTGAATGGACATGAAATCTGAATAGTATGTATTCTGTAACATCCAGGGAGGCAGAGAATGATGCGGCCGGATGGCATGCGAGTTTGGGACTTATAGGCTACGACAGAGTACAAACTCTTTCTCGGAGAAGGCTTCTGCCCGAAGCTACTCACGTGGTGAAAACCACTTGTGAGGATTGTCTAGCCGGAAAGTCAACGCACAAGCCATTCGGTGAATCACTACGAGCCGAGTACCCATTGAATTTCATTCATTCCGACGTATGTGGACCCATGAATGTCACCGCCAGGGGTAAGAAACGTTACTTCGTAACTTTCATCGACGACTTTATCCGTTTCGGGTTTACTCATTTGATCTCTCGTAAATCTGAGGTCAATGAATGCTTCAAAAGCTTTCTCAACCTCGTAGAGAATCAAGATGAGAGAAATGTGAAAACCTTACCCACTGATAGAGGTGGAGAATATATCTCTAATGAGTTCAACAAGTTATACGATGAAAGAGGGATTATCCGTCAAACGACAATCCCTAACACGCCACAACAAAATGGTTTGGCGGAACGACGTAATCGTACACTCCTGGAGATGGTAAGAACCATGACGTTGCGAGCTCAACTTCCAATCTCATTTTGGGGTGATGCATTGTTGACTGCCACTCATGTAGTAAACCTTGTTCCAACGAAATCGGTGGACACGACACCATATGAGTTATGGACTGGTAAAGAGATGGATCTTACCAGGCTGCGACCTTGGGGGTGACTATCATACACGCATCGTACCGACAGCTGATTCGGCAAGTTGGGACCTAGAGGACTGAAAAGTATCTTTATAAGATACTCTGAGAACTCTAAGGGATACGTGTTTGTGGCGGCTCAGGAGAATGGTAGTGTGGTCGAACATGAGTCCAGAGACGTTACGTTCCTTGAGGACTAATTCCCGACGATTGGTAACATCAAAACGAATGAAGTCATAATTGAACTAGAACATGATGATGATGTTCAGGTCCCACTTATTTCGAGTGGGAGATTTGAGGCGGCAACACCGGTGAACGACATGGTAAATTAGAATGGATTCATTTTTATAATAAATCCAGTGGGAGGAGTCAATCTTATCACGCAGATCACGGTTGCTGCAGGTGCGAATCAATTGGAACCTGATCAGCACATTGCTGAATCGTTGGATGGGAATCCTATAATTCCTCAACTACCTGCTGGAAACAATGGGAGTGGTACAACCACCTAGATTCCTGGTCCTAGCAACCATGTAATTAATCTTGGTGGTAAAAACCCGAGACCAAGAGATCGTCCAAGAAAAGTTGTAGGTGAAGGTTCCAGCAGAGCCCTTGTTCCTAGTGGGAGTATTGTTCTGAGTGGGAGCATTGTTCCCAGTGGGAGTGTAGTTCAAAATCAATATGGGAATATTGAGCCTAGACGTAGTCAAAGGCACCAAACTTCTCCTAAGAAGTATCCCATTGAAAGAGGTGAATTGTTCACCCTGACTTCAGTTGATGAACCGGTAACGGTTAAACAAGCGCTGGATGGACCTCAAGAGAAATAATGGAAGAAAAAAATGGAGAAAGAGATCACCTCTATGAAAGCCATTTCGGTATGGTCATTAGTTGATTTGCCTGCTAACCGCAAAGCAATAGGGGCTAAGTGGGTTCTGAAACTGAAACTCACTGCTGATGGAAACGTTGAGCGTTACAAAGCTCGATTAGTCGCGAAATAATATACCCAAATTCACAGAGTGGACTTTGATGAAACGTACTCACTGATTGTGCGTTACACTACAGTCTGAGCCATTCTGGCCTTGGTTGCATGCCTCGATCCGGAGCTGCACCAAATGGATGTTAATACTGCATTCCTCCACGGAAACCTGGAGGAAGAGATCTATATGGAGAATTCGGAAGGTTTTATTACCCCTAGAAACGAATGTAAAGTTTATAAACTCCAAAGATCGATCTATGGTCTTAAACAATCATCTCGACAATGGTAACGCAGGTTCCACGAGGAAATCGTTGGCAATGGATTCGTGAATCTTCACGAGGATCCCTGCATGTACACAAAGACCTCTGGGTCAAAGTACGTTATCTTGACGTTGTACGTTGATGACATACTTATCGTCGCGAATGATGTGAGTTACATGAATGAATCAAAGTCCTGGCTGGCATCTGTATTTGAGATGAAAAACATGGGAGAAGCCACGTACATCCTAGGCATTAAAATTGTTAGGGATTAGGCTGCTCGTAAACCATGTCTTTCCTAACAAGCCTATATCAAAAAATTGTTGAGAATTTTTAATCTCCAAGATGCCAAACCCGTGGATACGCCGGTAGTTTTTGGGTGCGCGATGTCAAAGCGTGAGGGCCCAAAAGACCAGGCGGAGTGTGAACAGATGAAGAGTGCATAGTACCTCAGTATGGTTGGTAGTATGATGTACGCCATGCAATGCACTCGTCCGGATATCTGTTATGTTGTGGGCTTAGTAGTGCATTTCCAATCAGACCCTAGATATCAACATTTATGAGCCATTAAATGAATTGTTCGATAAGGTATTGCTGACTACGGACTGTGCTATGGGGGTAAGATATTAGAATTGTCTAGGTTCAGTGACGCTGACCATGGTGGTGATCCGGATGATCGTAAGTCCACCTCAGGAGGAGTATTTCTCCTTGCTAATGCTGTCATTTCATGGATGAGCAAGAAGAAATCATGTGTCGCGCTGTCCATGATGGAATCCGAATCTGTGGCCCTCTCTAAGAATGCACAGGAAGCTGTCTGGGACTCTTAACTTCCCTGCTTGACGTCGAGGACAGGAGTAAACTTGTGAGGATTTACTCTGACAGCCAAGAAGCAATAGCGGCAGTTAAGAATCTGAAGTACCATAGTAGGACGAAACACATTGATGTTAAATATAATTATGCTAAGAGTATGGTAGAAGACAAATTGATCACATTAAAATACTTATCCTCTGATAATATGGTGGCAGACCCATTGACTAAACCACTACGCAGGGAAGTTTTTGAAAAGCACGTCAAAATAGAGTTGAATGTATATGGTTGCCCCCGTAGAAAACATATTTCACCCGGGGGGAGGGGTGTGGAGGGCTCGCCCTTGAGTTGATTGCGAAACATGCATATGTGATATTGTATACGTATAATTTTTCCTTATGGTGGACGTGTTTTTGCATGTAAGGGGATACTCCCTATATTGGCTACGATTGGTAGCTCATATATAAGGCTACTCCCATAGTGAGTGTGCTTTATATCTCGATTGTACGAGTATGGATAGTACATACTGGCTTTGTAAGTTGGGGTGCTGTCCTTGTGAGAGCTGATGAGTTTTGTCGTTGATGTAATTGAGGAGTTGCTTTCTTTTTAGTGAAGATAGCATGTCCTCCCGATACCATCATGCATCTGTCTCCCATGGGTCGGCGTAGGGAGACGGCTGTGACCGTGAGATCCTTCCTTTTAGCTTGAAAATGGTGTTACCTTTGGTGGTGGGTATGCTTTTGAATTTTGAGCAAATAAGGCTTGATCCACACCTTGCTTGAGTTCTTCTTCTAAGTGTTTCCGATTTTGACATGTCTAATCCTTTTTCATGTTTGGGAACTTCTGTCTGAATGGGTGAGTGAAATCGCGAGGCATACTTTTGATGGCAAGACGTGCATCTAGCTTCGGCGAATGTTGATAGTCTATTTTCTCACTTTTGTTCCATCTTGATGGTGAAGTTGTGTAGGACTTGAGAGTGTCATTAGTTGGTTGTTCCTTCTTTGCCACTAATTAGATTTGCGACACATGAGCAGTGGTCCTGGTGGTGAAGGGTGTGAGCGTGTTCCTAGCCCGGGCGCTTTATTTGTGACGTCGGGTCATATGTCAGTCTCCTTGCATGGGTTTTCTCATCTTCATGGGGTACTTGTTTGCTATGTGCTCCGCCTCCGTGGCTTCCTGTGGTTGAGGCTCTTCTCGTGCTTGACTGCTACCTCCTTGAAGTTTCATTATTTGCTCGTGAGTTGGGTTTGGGGGTGACCTCAGTTAGTTTGAATAGGCATGGCGTATAGGAGAGGGTTTGGATTTTAGCGTTCTTCAGCCCTCCGTGTGGGTGGTGATACCCCCGTGCTATCATAGGGTATGTTCTTAGTTCTTCGGTTGAGGTTTTTATCTTTGGCGACAGGTGCTACTATCGCTTTCTCTTTGGAACTCTCTTCTTCTTGGGTGACGGATGTCCTCTGCTTAATCGGGCGAGTATCCCATGTTGCCCCCGAGTTAAGCTATTGCTTGAACATTTTTTTGACTCTACGATGGTCGGATAAGCGTCTGATTATCCTTAATTTTTCTTTTCGTCCTTTGATGCTGCGGTTGTTGGACTTTGTGAACTATGGAGAATGTTTTCATGGCGATGGAGTCTTATGGCCGACTATACAGAGTGTGGTCGCATTAAGGGTACAAGCCCTTTGATAAGGATATAAAATGTATTGGGTTTCTATTTGTGTTGAATCTTTTTCCGTGGACATGATAGCCACCTTTTCGATATAGGTGTATGGTGCCCTTCTTCGAGATATATGGACACAATAGCCAAAACTGAGGTATAGAGGGATGTACCTTCCTTTATGATTCATGGACGTGATAGCCACTGTTGAAGTATAGGGGGTTGGTATCCTCCTTTGAGTGGTTTGTTGTGGCTTTATAATAGGCTTCAATGGGATTTCCTTTGATTGGGGAATTTGCATTCCAAATTTTGTTAGAAGGGTTGCCCGGTCGGTCTTATATCCTGTTTTGATGATTGGGTTGCTCATACTAGTGATTCTTTTTTTTTTTTTGGGTTAACAGGTCTTTTGGTCCATGATGTTTGACCACTTTTGGGTTTTGGTCCTTGATGTTTTTTTTTCCTAGTTTTGGTACCATATGTTTGCAGATTTTTCTAATTTTGGTCCGACCGTTACATTCCGTCCATTTTTTCCGTTAAGTGACATGTGCAAATCACGTGATCCACCCTAAACTTTCAATTTTGATCAAATTTTGGGGAATTGACACCTTAAACCTAGTTCAATTTAGGCTATTTGAACTAGGTTTAATGGGTCAAATTTGGGGGAATTGACACCTAAACCTAGTTCAATGGGTCAATTCCCCCAAATTTGAATAAAATTGAAAGTTTAGGGTGGATCACGTGACTTGCACATGTCACTTAACGAAAAAAATGGACGGAATGTAACAGTCGGACCAAAATTAGAAAAATATGCAAACATATGGTACCAAAACTAGGCAAAAAAATTCATGGACCAGGATCCCTGAATAGCCCCATAAGAAGAGGAGCCATTGCCATTGTAATTCCTTGGGAAAGAAGCAACATTGTTAGAACCATTGCCACCTGAGTTATATCCTCCACCACCTCTTGAATTGATGAAGTTCCTTTGAGAGTATAGGGCTGTGGCCTCCCCCAAATCCCCTATAGAACCAGAGATGGAACGTTGGCTTTCCTCTTGTAGCAACACAGAAAAAGCCACACTCAATGAAGGCAATGGTTGCCTCATCAAGAGACTACTTCTAACATGAGCAAATGATTCATTCAAGCCTAAGAGAAAAGCAATCAGTTTCTGTTTCTCCTTATGCACATTGATCAACTTGTTATCAGCTGAACACTCAAGCCTTAGGTCATCAATGGAACCCAATGCATCCCAAAGCTGTTTCATCCTCCCAAAGTATTCAGTGATTGATTGAGCACCTTGTGAGCATTGGTAAATTTCCCTTGTGAGCTGGAAGATTTATGTCCCATCAATCTTCTCAAACATTTCTTTGAGATCAAGCCAAATAGACAATGCAGTGGTGTTGTAAACCAACCCATTCACCAACTCCTTAGCAACGGTGTTCCTTAACCAAGCCTTGACCAAAGCATTGACTCTGTCCCACCTCACATGTTGAGCCATAGGCACACTCAGACGTGAGCATGTACCATCTATAAACCCAATCTTGTTCTTTACAAGCAGTCCCTCCTTTATTGCTGTGCTCCATGCGTGATAATTGCTTGATCCTTGAAGCTGAAAATGAATCAGCAACAATCCAGTGGTGTCCGAGGGATGCAAGGATAGTGGATCTTCAATCGAGTAATCAGCCATGTTGCAATGACCAAATCTCCAGAAACTCAACTGAATTTGACGTAAAGAACAAGAAACTTCAACAAACTAACAACCACAACAGTAGAAACCCAACGGAATTCCCAGAAATTGATGAATCTTCAACACCAAGCAATACGAGCAAGAACACCAGGTATGCGTAACAGAAACAAGATCACGCAGCTATCCAGAATGAATCTAATCAATCGAAGCTTGAAGACGAAGCAAACGACGAAAAAAAAAAACCTCGCTTGGAAAGTAAGAACTGGCTGATCTAAGCTGATACGATCCAAATGCAGATTCAATTGAGCTGAAACACAACTCAATTGATGATGTAGAATACTTACAAAGATTCGAAGTCCAGCGTATTGATGATTGAAGACACGAAACCAAGCTGAAATCCTGGAAACGAAGCTCGAAATCCACCAGAAATGGAGGTTGCGTGGCTAGCAAGAAAACGCCGCTGGCTCTGATACCATATGAACCGAGAGGATCTTGAATGAATATCAAATGTATTAACAACCAAAATCGGTTTGTACGATTGGTAGATCAAGGTATATATAGGAGAAGAGAGCATCTAACTAACTAACTAACTTAGAGTGTAAGTAAGCTAGACTAGTGTGTACAAATGTGTAAAGTATGGAATGTATGGAATATACATTCCTATAGGGACTACAGAAAAGGCTTAAGGTATGTGCACATCTTCCGCTGCGTAATTCTGATTACTGGCATGTACCTGTGTTTATGTTTCTGTAGTAATCAACCCCATAATCCAACAGTGGTATCAGAGCCAGTAATAGAAGTTCTTGATTTTGATAAATTGATGTTCTTGAAAATTTAAATTTCAGGCCGAATTTAAAGATGAGATTTTTGAAATTTTTGAAATTTTTAAGTTGACGGTGCCGAAATTTTCATGATGTTCTTAGTAAAATTTGATGTTCATGATCTTCAAGAAAAAATGTGACTTTTATCAGAATTAAACATTGGATTGTAGATCTTATTAAAATTTGATCTTGAAATTTGACCACTTATTTCCAATTGGTGTTTTCGGCCGAACACTAAGGTAATTTACAAGGTAAATTTTTTAATTTCTTAAGCCCAAGTTTGTAAGTTTCGGCCGAAATATTTTAGTAATATTGTTTACCATATTTTAATTTTTTTATTAAAGGTAACAATATATCTATAATTGGAAATATATGGATAGGTTCACATTAAATATATAGAAATATATAACTATCAATATATCTAGCTAATTTATAGGGATTAAGATATTATTGATAGATTTAGTTACCTAATAGATTAAGAAAATATACTGTCATATATTTGTTTCCCTATTAAAGATATTGAAAATAAATAAAATATATATTTATATATAGTAGCAGAAATTTGCATATACATATATATATATATATATATTGTTGATTGATTTTGTCTTATAGATAGAATCTTGGCAATATATATATATATATATATATGTTTATGTATGTGTGCCGAAATATATATATATATGAAATATTGGAAATTATTTTATATTGTTAATAATTCTTGGAGGCTAAGTTAAGTTTTTAGTGGACTTTAAAACCCTACTTAGCCCACAAGATTATTTCGGCCCAACCCTATGGGTTTAATGGGCTGGTCCAATTTGTTGAACCAGATATGAATAAAACCAAACCGGATTTTCTTAATCGGTTCGACCTAGTCGGGTTGGGTTGAACCGGGGTAACTAAGTGGACCTAACCGAACCGGTTTTGTGTGTTGAACCGAACCCTATTTTATTGGACCGGTTTGGACCGAACTAGAATTTGAAAATAAAACCGGACCGAACCGAGCCGGATATAAATGGACCCGAACCGAACCGGAGCGAAATTGACTGAACCGAACAAGATTTTTCAAAATCGAATTCAATTCAATTAATAAAATAGGATGGTCAAGTTTTAAAATCCAAATATTTTTAACTTTAATAGTCTACACAGTGCTCGAAGGTTTAAAACTTTCATGTTTTAATTAAACCTTAATGCCTAATTTCAATTATGGGGATGGATCTTGGAAATGAATGATTTAGGGACTGGATTAATTAGTGGGCTGAATTGCAATTGTTTTACTTTTCGTCACGTATATTTATTAGAACTGTTGTCTTGACTACGTCAAGTTAGCTGGATGTTAGGGGCAGAGCCCTGGTTAAATATATGGTTTGCGTACTAGGAGAGACATGCTGTGATGGTTGCGATTGCCTAGGATTCATGTCTAGAAACATGTATGATTATTATAAGCATGAATTGCAAGTCAGCCCCTAATATTTTAAATGTTTTAAAAACAAAATCCAGTCACCAAATATGCATGTTTGATGTGGAAGTTTCCATGTATGACACGTATGCTTGAATGTTGAGGATGTAGTTGCATGTGATAGTTTACTCGGAGAGTAGAAATATGTATATGCTAGCATGAGTTCCTCGGAACATTAAACGCATGACGCGTATGCATGATGTGTTGTTTGGTTGATGAATTTGGCTTGCTATGATGATTAGCTTGTGAAGTAGAATTATATATACACACGTAAGTTCATCGAAACATTTTTAAATACAAAAGGGCTTTGGGAAAGCCAAGATCGGGTATGCTTATTTTAAAGTTCCCGTTCCGGTAATTTCCTAATAAAACTGTTTTAAGAGACTGATCTATTGGATTGAAGACGACAGTAATGTGAACTCTTTCACGAACCCCCTTCCCTCGGTTTACTGGCGGTCGGTTGGTTTAGATGGCTGAGGAATCATTATTTGTCGTATTCCATCTAAATAGATATCCGATGTATGCAATTCTTTCTCAAAATGTTATTGTCTCCCTGATTATGCATGATTATCAATGTATTAGTATCAATGGCTGCGATCAGCAATGTCATCTCCCAAATGAATAAGGGGGTTAGACCGAATAGCAATAATTATAAGATCTGGAATAAGCGCTCGAAGAGTGTAATTACTGAAATGAAAGGTTTGGAACATCTGACAACAAAACATGCCAGGCCATAGGGAGACCTCACGGCTGATCAGAAGGCATTCCATGATGAATGGGATGCTAAAGATCTGGAAATTCGTTCTGCCTTGTTGTCGCTGGAAGATGATATACTCTACGGGTATGATCACCTGGAATCTGCCATGGACCTCTGGGATGGTCTTAAGGCAGGGTTTGGTGTATACACCACATAGAAGTGATCATTATACATCGCTTTAGACTCCTATAAGATGAATCCCAAGCATTCGATGAAGAAGCATATTAGGCATATGACTAACATGCTTGCTGAACTCAAGGAGGCAGGAGAAATCCTGTCTAATGAATAGAAAGTCCAATGTGTGATTCGTTCTTTGCCTGACTCTTGGAATAGCATGAAAATGCACCTTGTCCATGCCACTCAACTCGATAACCTCGAGAAAGTGCGAGTTATCTCGAGCTGGAGGAGGATCGCCTCAGGGCTGAAAAGCCTAGGGCGGAAATGCATATTGCATCCTCCATGCCAGTTGAGCAAAGGGTAAGTGGAAGAGGAAATGCAAAGGCCTTCAGAACAAGGCTGACAAGTCTATGGCTCAGAAACCTCATAGAAAGTTCAAACGCAAGCAATCTGGTGGCAATAAAAGGCAAGCAAAACAAACACGTAGAGAGATCTCAAATGTGTTTCAGGTGTGGTGTGAAAGGGCACCTGGCTGCTGCCTGTACCAGTCCTCCCAATGTACGCACTGAGAAATAATGATGAAAGTCATAAATTCTCCTTGGATTCTTCTTACTCGAGAGTAATTCAGTTTACCCTTTTGGATTATAGAACCGATAAGCAGAACAAACACGGACCTGAAGGGGGATGCCCCAAAACAATAAAGAATTAGACGATAGTCATTATCTTTACTTGCCAGAACTTTTCGAATTTTCAGATACTCATCAATAATAAGTTTCTTGAAACAAGGGAACCATTTCTTTTTAAGCATGTAAAAAATGCTTGGACCGAGTATTAACTATCCATCTTCACCGAGCTGTTTGATCTCATTATTGTTGTTCGATGCATTGCTTTAAATTCAAATTTATTTCTTTCTCGATTGTTAGTACTCCATTATATAATAAATTTCGTAATGACGAACATGTTTGACACCGACTGGATTAAATGAAACTGAATTTTGGAAACGAAACGATTTACACCATGGGATATTACCTGGAATAGGCGCCACAGGCCCGTGTACCTCGAAAGACGGAACACATCGTTTTCAAAGTATGAATTTAATGATGAAGTGTTTTTGAATGAATGCTGAATTTTCATTTGCCTCCCTTTTGGGAATATTTCATTCAATGCTTACACGATGAACTCGTAAATTATAAACTGACGCATAAGGCGAAAGCCCAATGCACAGTTCAAAGATGAATAGGTCTTTGGGATGAATTAGCCAATGAAAAGGATGATGTCGGTAAAATGAATCTCCCACTAAATTCCTTGAAAGAGAAGTTTGGTAAGACATTCACATCGATAACACACTTCATCAAACAAAATCGGTCAAACACGACGCCATAAAATCTAAAAGGAGTGATAGTGAGTTAATTCTTATCATCATGCGACATTAACATGCGCATTAAACAAGTATTTGAACAGAGAGTATGATGACTACTCTTAAAAGATACATGTTTAAATTAGCTTGTGATAATGGTGCCGTGGTCGAACATTAGACGTTACATGCCTTGAGGACGAATTTTAAACCCTTGGTGAGATATAACAGACAAAGTCTTGATCGAATTGGAGCAGGATAACGATGATAGTCAGGTACCATTCGAGTGGGAGATTTGAGGCAGCAACGCAAGTAAATGAAATGGTAAATGAATATGGGGACATTTTAATAGTAAATCCAGTGGGAATCCTACCACACAAATCACTGTTGCTGCAGGTGCGAATCTAGTTGAACATGATAATCACGTTGCCGGACTGCTGGATGAAAATCCAATAATGCCACAACTCCCCATTGTTCCCAGTGGGAGTGGATTAACCAACTTGGTTTCGATACCGAGAGGTCGTCCAAGAAAAGTTTAAGTCAAGGTTCCAGCACTGCCCTTGTTTCCAGTGGGAGTGATGCTCCGATAGAAAGCACTATTCCGAGTGGGAGCAATGTTCATACTCAAGATAGGATTAACGAGCCTAGACGAAGTCAAAGGCATCGAACTTCTCCCAAGAAGTATCTCATCGAGAAGGGCGAAATATTCACCCTAACTTCTTTTGACGAACCAGTGACAGTTCAACAAGCCTTGAAAGGACCTCAAGCGAAGAAATTGAGGAAAGCAATGGAAGATAAAATCGCCTCAATGAAAGCCAATTTGGTATGGTCTTTAGTTAATTTACCTGCTGACCGCAGGGCCATAGGGGCGAAGTGGGTTCTGAAACTGAAACTCACTGCTGATGGAAATGTCGAGCGATACAAAGCTCGATTGGTTGCGAAAGGTTACACCCACCTTCACGATGTGGACTTTGATGAGACATACTCACCGACTAAGCGGTACACCACAATCAGGGCAATCCTAGCCCTGGTCGCATGCCTCGATCTAGAGTTGCACCAAATGGATGTTAAGACTACATTCCTCCACGGAAACCTGGAGGAAGAGATCTATATGGAGCAACTGGAGGGTTTCATTACTCCTCGTACCGCAGGTTCCACGAGGAAATCGTTGGAAACGGATTCGTGAATCTCCACGAGGATCCATGTGTGTATACTAAGACCTCCGGGTCTAAGTACGTCATCTTAAATTTGAACGTAAATGACATACTCATCGCCACAAACGATGTGAGTTTCATGCATGAATAAAAGTCCTGGTTGGCATCTGTATTTGAAGACATAGGAGAGGCTACGTACATCTTAGGCATTAAAGTTGCTAGAGATCGTGCCATCCGAAGATTATGTCTATCTCAAGAAGCCTACATCAACAAACTGCTGAAAAGGTTTAGATTACAGGATGCCAAACCCGTGGAAACGCCGGTAGTATTCGGGTGCGCGTTGTCAAAGCGCGATGGCCTGAAGGACCAGCAAGAGCGTGAACAGATGAGGAGTGTAGAGTATTTAAGCATGGTCGGAAGTCTCATGTACGCCATGCTTAGAACTCGTCCAGACATCTGTTACGCTGCGGGCCTAGTAGAAAGATTCCAATCAAACCCTGGCTATCAACATTTAAAAGTTGTAAAGCGGATCATACGATATCTAAAAGGTACTGCTGACTACGTACTGTGCTACGAGGGTAGGAAGTTAGAATTGACCGGATTCAGTGACGCCAACCATGGTGGCGATCTAGACGATTGTAAGTCCACCACAGGAGGAGTGTTTCTCCTTGCTGATGCCGTCATTTCATGGACGAGCAAGAAGCAATCATGTGTCTTGTTGTCTATGATGGAATTGGAATTTGTTGCTCTCTCCAAAAATGCACGAAGCAGTCTGGCTGAAAAGGCTTCTTACTGCGCTGCTTGATGGCGATGTTGGGAGTAAACCAGTGAAGGTGTTCTCTGATAGTCAAGCAGCAATTGCGGCAGTAAAGAATCAAAAGTGCCATAGTAGGATAAACACATTGATGTGAAATATAATTATGCTAAATCTATGGTAGAAGATAATATAATCACTTTAGAATACTCGCCCACTGATAATATGGTTGCGTACCCACTAACTAAACTATTACGTAGGGAGACATTTGAAAAGCATGTTAAACTGCTTGGATTACGTAGGGTTTAAATGTGGGCATGTCTCAGTGATAACATTTTGATGAATTGAAAGTTACATTTTGATAAATAAGAGAATTGCAATTCGAGTCTATGATTCATTGACGTCATAATGTTTGATTACATCGGATTTTATGGCCTATAAACTAAAGTCGTAGGAGGACGCAATCCTCTGCATAAATTTTGTCGAATGTGGACCATGCCTTGTCACACGGGCACGGTCGTCTTATAGGAGAGGGGGACCTCTTCCGAAGCAAGACTGGCTATGAACCAGTTGGGAAACTTGGTTATGCAAAAACGATCATTTGGTTTCGGAGTAACACGACATGATCTTCGTTTTTCACTTCGCCGGTGATGAACTATGTTCGTCATTAACCACATTCTGGGCCAGATGAAAGTCTGCGATAGCATCATTGACATATCCCACACCTGATGATGTTCGGGTATGCTATCGACGCGTGCTTCATACTAGCATGTCACGTTCGACCACGGGGTGTAACTTCTCCTTCTTAGTGCGTTGACGCGCGCGTGCTGCACTCTGCATCTCTATACTTAGCTTTCAAAATTGAGGTGTTGCTTCCCCTCTTATTGCATTGACGCACGCGTGCTATACGTTTGGTTTGGTAGTCCTTGCGAATCTCGCAAGCTGGCGATCTTAGAGTAACAATGTTACACTATGACTTTTTACGACTTCTTGTTTGTAGGCCGTTCTTCTAATTTGACGAATCGCGTTGTCGCTGTTGCGGACACTCCGCCTCGTTCCAAAACCAAAGGAACTGACTCCAAGCTGCGTCCCTCGAGTGATTACAAGCAGTCGAAATCTGGCAGTGGCGAGGCGTCGAACATTTGGTTTGATTGTTGGGGGCCACGTTTTGCCGAAGGTGCCAGTTTGACTACTCCTGAGGTGGGAGTACGTGTGTTCCGGCAGATTATTCCTCTTGTCGATAGGAGGGTTCGTCCCAGCGAACCTGAGGATGCGCACTCGTATGCTGAGGGTGCGATGACATATCTTGCGCCTGTAAGTATTCATCCTTACTATTTTATAACTTGTATTTCTTCCCTTGTGATTTAACTCATGGAGAAGAAGAAAAAAACTTTAGGAGAAGTGCGACATGGTATGTCGCGGGCTGGTGAGCGCGAAGGAGAAGGTGCGCTTCTTGGATTCGAAGGTTGCTGACTTGGAGAAGGGAACCTCATTTCGTCAAGTTCGAGTTGTTGTACTCGAGTCTGATGTTGTTGCCCTTCATAAGAAGGCTGGTGAGGATAGCGAGGCGCACGGTCTTGCCTTGCAAGCTGTGGAGGAGAAGGCCTATGCAGCAGGCAATGTCGATGGTGTGGTGGAGTACAAAGACTCAGAGTCCTATAGGACTGAGATTCTGGCAGGTGCTGACGACCTGTTGTACGACTCCATCGAGGGCTTTATTGAATAGGTATAAAATGTTGCCCCCGATTTCCGCTTTGATCAGTTGGGTGTATATGCCACGTTTGCCACTGGGCATGTGGTTGCCTTGCGTCTTAGAGACGGGATTGTTCCCCCGTGTGTTGTGGCGAATGCCCCCTAGATTTCTGAGGCGCCTGCCCTTGAGGTTATTAAAGCGGATGCCCCCGAGGACGTTGAGGTGACTGCCTCCTGGGATGTTGTTGCTGATATTCGCCTGTATGAATTGGTATTTGATGATGATGGTGAGTTGAGTATAGTGGTATGGGCTCCTCTGGATGAGGTCGTAGCCGATGCATGCAGTGATGCTGATGTTGTCGATGTTCCTGATGTGGCGTCGGGTTGATCGTTGGTTTCATATTGAGCCTTTTTATATAGTTTCGGTTCCCCGTGTCGGGTTGAGGTTGCTTTTGGGGTGTTGTCCCTTTGAACCTTTTATTCTTATGTTTTGATGCTTGACATTGTCATATGAGCCTGTCTTGGATAGTTTAGCAATGCATGATAACTTGGTAGTAATATTTCATACCTTTGTTTTCATGATTGTCCATGTGGTGTGGACTATTGAGTAGAGTTAAGACTCGTCATCTGATTAGATGTAGCATACGTAGTTGTAGTTAGGAAATATATGTCCCTATGTTGCTTGCCCCTCTTGGTTATACCAAGGCATGGCATAATGAGGATGTGGTAAACACATGTATTGTATGCTTGCCGTATTTCATGGTTAGTAACACGCAAGACTTTAAACTGACGCTTGGCATTTATGGGTAGTAATGTGCAAGGCCGTTGTCCTGGTACTTGGCATTTATGAGTAGTAATGAACAAGACCTTAGAGTGACCCTTGGCATTTATGGGTAGTAATGCACAAGGCAGTTTTCCCGGTACTTGGCATTTATGCGTAGTAATGCACAAGACCCACATACACACGTGAACATGTCGTCTCAACGAGGCGAGACCTTAGTTTTTACCGTCTCTTAGTCCACTCTAAGGCGACGTTGTCACAAGACGCTACTTGTTAGTTTTGTGTGTTTTTCATCCGTTAGTTGGGAACACCCCGTGTAACGTTGTTGTAAAGCGTTCTGTTGGCTAACCCAATTACTTGCCCTGCGATGCTAGTACGTCTCCATTTTTTAGTCAAAGGGACATGACAGAGGTCGTATAGTACGCCTTGTAGTTTATACTGTCTTTTGGGCCATTCCAAAGCGACGTTGTAGCAAGACACGACTTGCCCATTTTGAAAGTGTTTTGATCCGCTACTTGGGTACTCCCGTTATAGCGTTGAGGCAAGGTGTTCCTTGGCTAGTCCTTGTACTGACCATGCGATGCTACTACACCTCTACCTGGTTACTCCAGCGGGCTGTACAAGTTCGCATTACACGACTTGTAGTTTTTTCCGAATCTTGGGCCATTCTAAGGCGACGTTGTGGCAAGACACTACTTGCTTAGTTGGAGTTTTTTGTTTCCGTTATTAGTTCACGGACAAGATAACGTTTTACAATACTCGACTTGTAGGTTTGGTGAGTTTTTCGTTGCGTTGTGTATTGCGGAGATTGTATGATATGCTCCTACCGGCGTATAAAGGTGGTACTTAATAATGAACGCTACTTGTGGATAGTAGTAGGTTCTCATGGGATTGCCCTCGTAAAGAGGATGTCGCACCATGTTTTATGGGGTGGCCCTCGTATAGAGGATGCCGCGCCATGTATTGTGGGCGTGAATCACGCCCAAGTGTTTAGTAATTTATGCTGGTTGTCATTTTCCACAGTAAGATGTCATGGGGTTGCCCTCGTAAAGAGGATGTCGCGCCACGTAAAGTTGTGGGTTTTCTCTCGTATAGAGGATGTCGCGCCACGTAGTAGATGATCGACTATTGGTTGAAAAAACAAAGGAATTTTTGTTGTAATCATGGGGTTGCCCCTGAGCGAGGATGTCGCGCCATGTTATTTGTAAATAATCCTTAGAAAAATTTCCAGGATGTAGCTATTGTCGGACCTAAAATCTGACCTTAATGCGATATACGTTTTTTGAAAACGCGGATTTTGAAAAGAGTCGCCACTAGTTAATTAAGGCTAACTAGAATCATAAATTTCCTAAGCCTATAACTAATTAACCACCTACGATCAGAAATTCGAGTTCGGGGGTTCTATTACGAATTAAAAATATAATTTTTAACTACGCCATTTCAGTACTCAATTCACAAATTTGCCAATTTCATCATTAATCAACTATATATTATTTATACACAAGAGCAACAGTAAAACCTAATAATATTAACTATTATCATACGTAGTTAAATCGACGCGAATTAACTTGATTGATATACACAATTAACCCTTTATCAAAATTCGAACTATTTATATCAAATTAAATCTAATAATATAAAATGTATGAAAATAATAAAGTAAACAATTTTATAACAAGTGATTTGTATTATTTACCCATAACTAAATTAAAACTCAACCTAATTAGTCTAATAATACAATAATAAACAAAATAAAACATAAAACATAAAAAAAAAATTATTAATGAATAAATACATAATGATTTAAATATATAATAAAATAATAAAAATAAAAAATAAAACAAAAGACCTCACCTGGGCGAACGCAACAGCAGAGGCCAGCAGCGAGGAAGCTCCGGTACGGCCAGGAAAACGGGCGGTCAGCGGCGACGAGGTGGGCGGATCTCCGGCGGTTAGGGACGCAACAACAGACAAACGGAACACGACTCCGGCGATGGGGAAGCGAGACAGGCGGCGAGGTCACGCTGTGGGGGGATTGCAGGTTGCTGCGGCGGTAGCTGCTGGTCAGAGGTTGGGCTGGGGAGCCGCGGCCGGGCCAGCGAGATGGCTGGCCGGAGGGGGATCTAGGGCGGTCGGGACTGTGATGCAGTCACGGTGGAGAGAGATAGATAGATAGATAGATAGATAGATAGATAGATAGATAGATAGATAGAGAGAGAGAGAGAGAAAGAGCAGAGGCGTGGTGGTTGTCGGCAGCACCGGCGGGGCGGTGGTCCGCCCACCGGCGGAGCTAGACGGACGGGATGAAGACCAACAGCCAAAAAAAAAACTTTACACTACATGACAAAAATGCACAGATTACGAGAAAAGTAATATTATTATGGCTGTTCTGTATTTTTCTGTGAAAAATGACCATATTTATAGCTAAACTAGGACCCCCGAAAATATACATATATATATATATATATGTGTATGTATATATATATATATATATATATATATATGTGTGTGTGTATGTATGTATTTCACCATAAATACACATAATATATTTTCTGAATATTTTGCAATAATTAATGCATATACACTATCCTATTTTAAGCCAGACCTATCTTTAGAAACTTCGCGACCTTCCATATTTAAATACTTCACTTTTTAAAGTGTCACATATGACATTTTGAACGTGCTACGCGCGGACCAAAATTAGGTGTTTACAGCTTGCCCCTCTTTGGGCGAATTCCCGTAGAACCTGTTCGAAGGGATTTGTCCAAAGACGAGTAAACAATAATTTTAGTTGGGAAGTATATCTTCTTATGAGTCTTCAAATTTCAAGGAAAATCCTGGCTTATTTCGGACGGTACGAAATAAAACCTCCATTGGTAGTGTAGAATGTAGACCCTCCTGCGACAGTGCGGTAAATAAGAGCCTCCAGTGGCGGTGTGGAAAAGTAAAGCCTCGGTCGGCGGTGTCCCTGTTGATGGTGCTTCCGTTGGCGGTGCATAAAAGTAAAGCCTCCAGTGGCGTGCAGTAACAAAAAGCCTCGGTCGACGGTGCCCCTGTTGACGGTGCTTCTGTTGGCGGTGCGTAAAAGTAAAGCCTCCAGTGGCGTGCGGAAAGAAAATCCTCTAGTGGCGTTCAGTAAAGTAAAACCTCCATCGACGATGCCTCCAGTGGTGAGCGACAAGGAAAAGCCTCTAGTGGCGTGCAGTAACGAAAAGCCTCCAGTGGCGTGCAGAAAAGAAAAGCCTCCAGTGGCGTGCAGTAACGAAAAACCTTAATCGATGATGCCTCCAGTGGCGAGCGACAAGGAAAAGCCTCCAGTGGCGAGCGACAAGGAAAAGCCTCCAGTGGCGTGCATAAAGTAAAACCTTAATCGATGATGCCTCCAGTGGCGAGTGATAAGGAAAAGCCTCCAGTGGCGTCCGTCGAGGACGTGCCTCTAGTGGCGTCCGTTGGAGAAGGGCCTCTAGTGGCGTCCATCGGAGAAGGGCCTCTAGTGGCGTCCGTTGGGGAAGTGCCTCTAGTGGCGTGACTTGCGAAGGCTGAATAAGGCTTCGTTCGTCGAGTTGTGACTCTCAGAAAGCTGGAAAACTTCAGGTCCTGATTGCCGGTTGTGACTTGCGAAGGCTGAACATCAAAGGCTCCGCCTGTCGGGTGGTGACTCTCGGAAAGCTAGAAAAATACAGATCTTGATAGCCGGTTGTGACTTGCGAAGGCTGAACATCAAAGGCTCCGCCTGTCGGGTGGTGACTCTCGGAAAGCTGGAAAACTACAGATCCCGATTGCCGGTTTGTGACTTGTAGGAACAGATTGTAACAGTCCTACTCATCCTTGAATGGTGACTCGCGAGAGCAGACTGTAACCATCCCGCTTGCCGTGAAGTTGACTTTGGAAGACGCTGTGTTGTAGACAATACACAGGCGCATGAATGTTTGTCCCTAATTTTTGCCTAAATTGCGTAGGGTGCGACAACTTACCGGGATCTTTTTTTTTTTTTTTGAGAATTTCTCTCCTATTCTCTCCTTTTGCCACGGTCGATTATGAGATTTCTGACCGTGCCCCTCTGTTTTTTTTTTCTCTCCTTTTTCCATGATTGCAATTTCCGAATTTGCAATCATGCCCCTAATTTTCTGATTTCGACTAGGCCGCCCTTTCGGGTTTTCAACCTAGCGGAAGCACTCTTTATTTGGTAGCCGATTAAAGGGTGGTTGTGACCCTCTCAACTGATTAATGCATCCTCCGTTGCGGAAGCTCTTCTTTTTTAGTAGTTAATTTCGGGTTGACCGTGGCCCGTTCTATTATTTCACGCCTTCGAAGTTGCGGGAGCACCTCTAATTTGTAGCCGTATGGAAGGTGGATGAGACCCTTTCTTCCCATATTCAATGTTGTGGGAGCTCTTTTGATTTATAGTCATTTGGAGGGTGGTTGTCGCTCTTTCCTTTATTTCCCGATTTTGATGTTGCGGGGAGCTCTTTATCTGTAGCCATTTGAAGGGTGGTTGTGGCCCTTTCTTTGTAGTCGTTTTAGGGACGAATGAGACCCTTTTTATTTGTAGTACATTTAGGGACAACTGTGACCCTTTTATTTCTTCACAACTCTCACAAAATTTGCGTGAGCACTCTCTTTATTTTTCTCAGTAGCCAATAAGGGCGACTCTGACCCTAAGAAAATGATTTTTTTTTTTTTTTGCTCTTTTTTTTTTCAGCTCTCATTTTTCCATGACTGCCCGTGCGGGTTTTCAATCATGCCCCTCTCCCTAACTTTTGCCTAGGTCACCTTTACAGGTTTTCAACCTAGCGGGAATTTATTTTTTCTCTTTTTTCGAATAAAAATTTACATGAACTAATCAACAACAATTATGTACATGCCCCTACTGGTGGATTGAAGATTTCAAATTCTCGGAACTTCTTCTGGAGAATGACTCGGTTGATCAAGTCAACATATGCCGATCGTGTCGACGTCTTGGGTTGAGTACTCCTATGATTTAAGACACCGACAATAACGTTTCTCGGCTTCTCAACTGCTCTGGTTATGTTTGATCACAACGGGGATGCCCCATGGTCAGCACCCTTTGGGTTAGCCACATGCTTGATGAATAGCCTGGTTGAGGAACACATATGGATTCTGTGAAACTTGATCCGGCAGGCCTCAAATGGTAAGTGGAGCTTCAGAGGTATGGAAACTGTCTGGGACAAACTGTTAGATTACGGGGAGTAATCACTACGGATACTTAAACAAGGTACATGCTAGTAATTGGAATTACGCAGCGGAAGATTCACACATACCTTTAAGATGATCAGTAGAACTAAGATCTTCTCAGGAGGGAGTTCACGATCCTCCGGTCGGGACCCGTAGAGGTTCTTGTTAGAGAAGCCCTACGTGGTGCAAGCTCCACAGCAAAGCCTCTGATCAATTCTTGGCATAGGGACAGATCTCTGGAGTGTTTTCTTGGAAAGCAAATTGGGACACCCTTGGTGTAGTGAAGGGTTCGGCCGAAACTAGGTGGTGTGGGGTTGATGATTTTTCTCTCTAAAACACTCTAATGAGGGAATTGTGATTAACCCTAAAAATCCCCTAACACCTCTTATTTATAGGAGGAGTAAAGTGGACAAAATTCCACTTTACCCTCCTTATAATTTCGGCCGGCCATTAGTATAGGGAGGCCCAATTTTGGGCCTCTCATGTCAATTGAGATTTGGGTCTAGCCCAATTACCCTAATGTGACATTTACCCAAGTTCATTAGGTAAACTATACATATTATGGGCTACCAATTACGGCGCCCATCACCATATGCTTACAGCTCCCACTCGCTAGAATGGGAGGGTGCCTGTTAATGTACTGTCGTCCAAATCTGCATCAACATTTCACTCCTTCGATATGTTCCTTGCTTCCGAATAGTTCATACAAGGTTTTCCGTGCGACCGGCTGATACGACGGGCATCGTGCTACTCATCTGTTAGGAGTATTGTAGCGCCCGTGGAACATTGATTCCCTTTTCTCCAATCACCTGTTATAAACAACATTTATATTGTACCGCGATGTATCCTAGGTCAACTGTTAATTCTCCTTTTGCCTAGTTCCCACATAGGAACACTTCTCCAAGGCATCCGTACAAGTATTCACAACCTTCAACTAATATCCGGTTGGTGGCCACCTAGTGAATACAAGAGTCGGTGAATTACAGGTGAACTTGACCACCCCCATCGCTCATATCCTTAGTAAGACCCAACCGGTTTCCAAAGACGTGGTCACTGGGCCTTTTTGTTCAGCACTACGCTCGTACGCCGGGAAGCGAGCATTGTGCCTGACCTTAGATATGAGTTCTGAGTCCGTGATGATACTTTAGGTGCCTCTTCATAAGGCTCCTGGGATCAATCACACGCTCGAGGTGAAGAAGTTTGCGCCCACCAGAATCACTAGGATTCCTTCCTAGCACAATCGAGTTGTGACCCCGTGGTCGAACGTGGCACGCGCAGTATGAAGCACGAGTTGATAGCATACCTGAACCTTTTGGGTTGACAGGAAAGGGATATGTCAATCATGCTATCACAGATTCTAATCTGGCCTAGAATGTGGTTAAATACTGAACGAAGTTCATCACGGCGATATGCAAAACGAAGATCGTGTCGAGTTACTTCGAAACTAGATAATTGTCTTGCTTATTCAGGTTTATCCCCCTGACTCTTAGCCAGTCTTGCTTGGTAGAGGCCTCCCTCCACCGCAAGACTACCGTACTTGTGTGACTAGGTAAGACCCACATTCGACATAGTTTGACAGAGGATTGCGTCCTCCTACGACTTAGTTTATAGACCGTAAATCTGATGTAATCAAAACATTATGACGTCGATTGATCATAAACTCAGTTGCAATTTTTTCGCTTACAAAATGTAACTTTCTAATATCAAAATGTTATCACAAATACATGTCATTTCTAAACCCTACGCAATCCAAGCATTTTTACATGCTTTTCGAATATCTCCCTGCGTAGTGGTTTTGATAATGGGTCTGTTACCAAATTATTGGTGGACAAGTATTCCATAGTGATTATATTGTCTACTACCATTAAAATTTAGCATGAAATTATTTCTCCTCAATGTGTTTGGTCCTACTATGGTACTTCGGATTCTTAACTGCCGCAATGGCTGCTTAACTGTCAGATAAGACCTTCACAGGTTTATTCTCAACATCACCATCAAGTAGTGCAATTAGAAGCCTTTTGAGCCATACCGCTTCCTATGCATTCTTAGAGAGAGCTACGAATTCGGATTCCATTGTGAACAGCGCGACTTAGGTTTGCTTCTATCTCATCCTGTGGTGGACTTACGATCATCTGGATCGCCACCACTATCAGCGTCAATGCAATCGGTCAATTCTAACTTCCTGCCCAGATAACGAGTTATTCGTTTTATAGTCTTTGAATGTTGATGGCCAGGATCTGATAGGAAATATGTTACTAAGCGTACAGCGTAAAAGATATCCGGACGGGTGTATTGCATGGCGTAGAACAAACTACCGACCATGCTAAAACACCCTGCACCCTTTATCTATTTAAGCTCTGCCAGGTTTTGGGGCCGTCAAGTTTTGACAGTGCGCTCCCAAACAACATTGGCGTTTCCACGGATTTTGGCATCATGTAATCTTAATCTTTTCAACAATTATTGATACAAGATTCTTGAGATAGACATAATATTCGGGTAGCGCGATCTCTAGCAGTCTCAATGCCTAAGATATTCGTGGCCTCTCCCATGTATTTCATCTCAAATACAGACGCCAATCAGGACTTTGACTTATTCATAAAACTCATGTCGTTTAAAACAATAAGTATGTCGTCCACGCATAAGGTTAAGATGACATACTTAGACCTGGAGGTCTTATAATACACACATGGATCCTTGTGATAAACTCACAGATCTGTTTCCTACGATTTCCTCGTGGAATCTGTGGTACCATTGCCGAGACGACTGTTTATGACCGTAGATGGACCTTTGGAGTTTACAAACTCTACGTTCGTTACCATGAGTAATGAAACTCTCCATTTGCTCCATGAAGATCTCTTCCTCCAGGTTTCCGAGGAAGAATTCGGTCTTAGTACCCACTTGGTGCAGTTCAAAATTGAGACCTACGACCAGGACCATGAATGGCCCTTCACCGTGGTTTTACGCACAGGTGGTGAGTATGTTTCGTCAAAGTCCACTCCGTCAAGTTGAGTATAGCCTTTCGCAACAAGTCGATCTTTGTTTCGCTCGACCTTTTCCATCAGTGGTGTGCCTTCTTTCAGGACTCACAATATCCTTATGCCCCTGTGGTTAGCAGGTAAATAAACTATATACTTTAATGGTTTTCATTTAGGCGATCTCTCTCATTTATTATTTTCCTCCATATCTCCACTTGAGGTCTTTCCAATGCAGGCCAACAGTCGTTAGAGTGAGGTTATCACTCTTCCAGATGGGATACTTCTTTGGAGAAGTTCGACGCCTTTGACTTTCGTCTAGGCTTGATTATCCCGTCTTTGAGTCTTAACGTCTCTCCCACTCGGAATAATTCCTCTTATCGGAGCATTTCTTCCAATTGGGATCAATTCTCCCACTCGAGATAATGCTTCTTATCGGAGCATTACTTCTATTGGGTACAAGAGCAATGCTTGAACCATAACCAACAACTTTCCTTGGACGACTTCTCGGTCTCGGAGTTTTACTTCCATGATAAATTCCTTGATCACTAGGATCTGGAACCATGTTTGTAGGATCACTCCCACTGGGAACAATGGGTAGTATAGGTAGTTGTGGCAATCCTGGTTCAGCATTACGATAATCAGGTTCAACTTGATTTGTCCTATCAGCAACAGTGATTACATGCGGTAGGTGTTTATTCCTCCCATTGGATTTATTATGAAAATGTTCCCATTATCATTTACCATGCCATTCACTTGAGTTGCTGGTTCAAATCTCTCCCACTCGAATTAAGTGGGACCTGCTATCTGTAATATGTTGCTCCTGATTTGATCAATACTCATTATTCTGAACTGTCAATGCATCGGAAAATCCGTCCTCAAGCATGTAATGTCACATGTTTGACCACGGTACCATGTCTTTAAGATGTAAACATGTATTTTCAAAGAGTAGTTAACATACTCTTGTCCTAAATACGTGTTAATGCGCAAATTAATGTCGCATGGTGATATGATTTAATTCATTATAACTCTTCAGCCTTTTTATGGTGGCGTGGCGTACCGATTTCAGTGGAACACAGTTTTACATGAACGTGAATCACTTCTCATCATCCCTTAGGGAACAGCTGATTAAGTGACTCTAACATTATGTCTATAAACTATGCGTCAGAAGTGTGTGATTTGATTCGAATGCATAGCCTGACTTTACGTTCAAGGCATACGGAAGGAAAATCATTTAACCGACTTCATCCTTCTTCGTTTGCTAACTTATTTCAGAGATTTTATCCCATCTCCGAACTGAGCATTTCAGGTTTTCACCTTATGCGTCAGTTAATACTCTTACAAGGTCGTGGTAGCTTCCAAAGCCTACTTCTTACCGATGTAAATGGTATCAATAAGTTGTTTCCAAGGGAATGCAAACGAAAATTCAGGACATCATCATTCATACACTTCATCATTAAATTTGTATTTTGAAACGATGTGTTCCGTCTATCGAGGTCCACTTGCGCGTAGCGCTTTTCACCGAAGTTTTAACCATTGGTTATATTGTTTCATTTCTGAATTTAATTTAATTTAATCCAATCATTTTCGCACATGATCATCATTACAGATTATTTCATTCAATAGAGTACTAACAAATAAGAAATACTAAATCTTTCGATCTAGCTACGCAATTGATGTGTATGTTCAGTTCAGTTTCCTGACTGAGATGACGGAGTACGTGAATCGTTTCGTTTTATTCGACCACTTTTACCTGGCCGAAATTTCGTTTCAGATCGATCCTTTTAACAGGGTCGATTAATTTTGACAAGTAGATCACATTTCGAATCGAACGGAAACTACTTTATTCAATAAATCTCGAAATAACCAAAATTTTAGTAACTCAAACGAACGATAAATGACAGTGGTAGGGTTCTTGATCTGAAATTCACGTATTTGATCCATGATTGTCGCATAGATAGTTGAGAACTTTAAGCCATATTGAACATCACATCTGAGCAAATTCACGAGTGAATCATGTCAAATGATCTGTATCTGTATAAAACATTTTACCGCTTCATACACATGACCTAGGAGGCGTATTTGAGACGCACTTAATCAACATGGTTTAACCCACCGGATTATCGTATAAGATCTTTATGGTCCAGTTCTCTCTATGATATGCAGATCATGGTTAACTTCTTTCGAACCCAGTATGGCGAGCAGATAAGGTTTCCCTTTTACTATTGTGGTTACTATACTTGATTAGGCTCAAGGTCATTGAGTCCTGTCAATATCAGACAACCATATACATCTTTTCCATGTTGACCTTTCATTCTGAAGATCTGATGTGGGTTTTACGCCAACATCCATGAAAAGAGAGAAGGCCATAACGTTTAACCGAAACGTTTAGCTTTTGCATCCTTACTTCCACCGAGGCGAATGCATAGGGATACTAAGCTGCAACATTGCCTGGTTGTAATTGAAGTCTTCTTCAACCCCCTTTTACCACGGTTGAATGTATCACCACATATGCGTTCAGATCATCAAAGAACCTACTCCCATGCTTGGTGAAACAAATTATTACATTCGTCTCTCATTGTCAAAATCATACAGACTACCATATTCATCTGTAGTTGTCCTCTCCACTTTGCGGAATCGTAGTAGAGAGTTCAACATGTACTCTTTTTATTCATCATGATTCATACCATCAAAGTTGCTAAATTAACACAACGATCAAATCGCACTAAATTAATCAATTCATACTAACACAACGATGATTATGCAAAAATTAGGTTGACAATAACATTTGAGAAAGAATTGCATACATCAGATATCTATTAAGATTGAATCCGACAAATTATGATTCCCCAGTCATCTAACCCAACCGACCACCAGTAAACCAATGGAAGATGGCTGTGAAAGAGTTCACATTACCGCCGTTTTCAATCTAATAGATCAGTCTTTTAAAATGGTTTTAATCGCAAATTACCGGAACGGAAATTTTAAAACAAGCATACTCGATCTTGGCTTTTCCCAAGGCCCTTTGTATTTTGGAAAAATATTCAGATGAATTCACTCATGCATATATAATTCTCCTAACCATGTAAATTATCATACGCAAGTAACATTCATCAAACAAACCACACACATGCTTACGCGTCATGCGTGTAATGTTCTGAGGAACTCATGCTTGCATACATAATTCTACTTCCAAGTAATTTATCAAATGCGGCTACATCCTCAACATTCAAGAATACGTGTCAAACATGAATCATTCACATCCATCATACATATTTGGCAACTGGTTTTCGATTTTAAAATAATTTTAAACATTAGGGGCTGATTTGCAATTCATGCTTATATTCAATTACACAACATTTTCGACATGAATCCTAGGCATTTCCAACAATCACAGCATGTCTATCCTAATGCGCATTCCATATATTTAACCAGGGCTCCGCCCACAACATGCAATATCCAGCTAGCTTGACTAAGTCAAAACAACATTTCTATTCATGCATATATATATATATATATATATATTGAATAATAAACAATTGCAATTCACCCCTCTAATTAATTCAGTCTAAAAAACATGTATCTCCGAGATCCATCCCCATAATCGAAACAAGGCATAAAGGTTAGCAACCCTAAGAGCACTGTGTAGTCCACTTAGAGGTTCAAAAACATTTGGATTTTAAAACTTGACCACCCTATTTTATTTAATTGACTTGAATTCGGTTTTGAAAATCATTTCGGTTCCGTCAATTTCGGTGCGGTTTGGTCCAGTTCGGTCTGGTCTGGTCTGAAAAATCTGGTTCGGGTCTGGTTCGGATAAATCCGGTTCGTTCTGATCTAAAATCAGGTTCGGTTAGGTTCGGTTTTAATTTTAAAATCTGGTTCGGTCCGAACCGGTCCAATAAAATAGGGTTTGTCTCGGTTCAACACACAAAACCGGTTCAGTTAGATCCACTTAATTACCCCAGTTCGACCCGACCCGATTAGGTCGAACCGATTGAGAAAACCCGATTCGTTTTAAATCCGTCCCGGTTTGACATATTGGACCGGCCCAATAAATAAAATTTCAAAGGTTTGGCCGAAATCTTTACTTGTGGCCCAAGTATGTTTTTAAAGTCCAAAAATGTTTAACTTAGCCATCAAGTAACATTAATTATATAAAATAATTTCCAATATTAAATATATATATATATATATAATATAATATATATATATATAAATTTCGGACCATATTAAAACATATATATATATATTAATTGCTAAGATTCTATATATAAGATTAAACCAATCAACAATATATATATATATATATATATATATATATATAAAATCGGCATAATATATAATATATATATTTATTTATTGTCAATATCTTAAATAGAGTAAAAAATATACTGACAGTATATTTTCTCAATATTTTAGGCAATTAAATCTATCAATAATATCTTTAACCCTATTAAATATTTAAATATATTGATAGTGATATATATCTCTATATATTAATATGAATCTATCATAATGTTCCCAATTATAGATATATTGTTACCTTAATTAAAAATTAAAATATGGTAAACAATATAATTTAAAATTTGTGCCGAAAATTCTGTCCCTTGGTGCTTAAAAAATTTAAAATTTTACCTTGTAATTTACCTAGGGTTTCGGCTAAAACACTAAATTTGGAACAAGTGGTCAAATTTTAAGATCAAATTTTAATAAGATCTACAATCCAATGTTTGATTTTGATAAATATTACTCTTTTCTTGAAGATCATGAACATCAAATTAACCAACAACATCATGAAAATTTCGGTTTCACCAAAACCCTAAAAAATCGAAAAAAAAAATTAAAATTTTCTTTTAAAATTTTCGGTTTTCAATTTTAAACTTCAAGAACACCAATTTATCAAAATCATGAACTCCTAACACAGGCTCTGATACCACTGTTAGATTACGGGGAGTAATCACTATGGATACTTAAACAAGATACATGCTAGTAACTGGAATTACGCAGCGGAAGATTCACACATACCTTTAAGATGATCCGTAGAACCAAGATCTTCTCAGGAGGGGGATCACGATCCTCCGGTCGGGACCCGTAGAGGTTCTTGTTAGAGAAGCCCTACGTGGTGAAAGCTCCACAGCAATGCCTCTGATCGATTCTTGGCACAGCGACAGATCTCTGGAGTGTTTGCTTGGAAAGCAAATTGGCACACCCTTGCTGTAGTGAAGGGTTCGGCCGAAACTAGGTGGTGTGGGGTTGAGGATTTTTCTCTCTAAAACACTCTAATGAGGGAATTGTGATTAACCCTAAAAATCCCCTAACACCTCTTATTTATAGGAGGAGTAAAGTGGACAAAAGTCTACTTTACCCTCCTTATAATTTGGGCCGGCCATTAGTATAGGGAGACCCAATTTTGGGCCTCTCATGTCTTGGGATTTGGGTCTAGACCAATTACCCTAATGTGACATTTACCCAAGTTCATTAGGTAAACTATACATATTATGGGCTACCAGTTACAGCGCCCATCACCATATGCTTACACAAACTTGGCGGTTGACATCAGAATGGTCGGCGAGCAAAGGGTCGTACGCGATATGTGCTCTTCAGGGGACTCGATTTGAAATGATTGTTAAATTGACCAGACCTGCAAAAAGAGTAGGGACATGCTCAAATTTCAGGGATAAAATTGATCACGTCTTCTCTTACCTGGGTGTTAGATATCTCGAATGATTAGTTTGTTCTTCGTGCAACTGGATTAGCTGCATGTTCTCTTTATATTGCCTCGTTCGGCGAACACAACTTGTATGTGTGGGATACCTAGCCAAGGGTACCTGAAAAGACCAAACATAAAAGTTAGTATAAGAATAAAAGAAGTCATGCATGATTTTTTTGAAAAAAAAATTCTAATGTCATTCATTTCATAATTTTGAAAATTTATGATCTAAGGTGTTTTGCACCATCATGGAATTCAATGAGCCTGTTGAGTGCACTATCTGGCTCGAACGCATGGCAGATGCTCAAAACAAAGTTTTTTCAAAAATATCTCGTCCTTTGTTTAAACTCGAATAGTTGCACTTAACTGAGTGATTAAACTATTTTTTCAAAAATTAGAATCAAAACTCTCATTTTTTAAACTCTTGCTCATGCGAAAGTTGAGACGATCTTGCCGAAAAAGTGCAATACACCTTGGATAAAAACGAATGACACTTTGAGTTTTTTTTTTAAATGCTCATGCATGCTCGAAAGTTATAGTTCAACTGTTAAAAAAGTTACAACTTACAACCAGTTTACCTAAATGATACATATTTACAAAATGAAAATTTCAGGTAAATTTTTTTTTTAAATAATGCAAATGTGATGCATGTTTAAAAGTTCTACGACTAAGAATGTGTACAATCTATCAACAAATTATTAATCCTAAAATAATGCACATGCGATGCACATGAGATGCATACTTGAAATAAAAGTTGTACAGTTAAGAAAATTTACAAGTTAGCTGAAAATATTTTTTTTTTATGGGAAAAAAAAATCAATGCATCTTGGTTGCTCAAAATTAAAAAAATCAGTTGAAAAGTTTTTTTAAGGATGCATATGAGATGCACAAAAATAAATACAAGAAGCAAACTTAAAAATGAAAGTTCTACAACTAAGAAAAATTACAATATACCTGCAATGTTTTTTGAAAAATAATGCATATGAGATGCACGTCTTTCAATTAAAAAAATCAGGTAAAATATTTTTTTAAACAAAGAGCCCTAAAACTAAGAGAGCTTACGATTTATCTATTTTTTTAATTAATGCATAATGGATGCATTATTAAAAATAAAACAATTCAGTTAAAGAATTATTTTTAATGATGCATATGGAATGCACGTTAGAAATTAGAAGCTCTAATAGCTAAAGAGGAATTACAATTTTTCCTAATTTTTTTTTTAAAAAAGTAATGCATACGTAGCGCACTAACCAAAATTACAACTTATCTGAAGAGTTTTTTTTTTTTTTAAATAATGCCTATGAAACGCAGGTTTAAAATAAAAAATTCAGGTAAGATGTTTTTTTTTTTAAAACAATGCATACGAAATGCATGTTTGAAAAGAAAATTTCTACAATTAAATGACTAACTACTTAGCTGAAAAAGTTTTTTTTATTTTTTTAAAAAATGCAATGAGATGAATGCATGAGAAATAAAAGTTATACAAACATTATTATTTACCTGATAACCTTTACAACAAAAAAACATGGATATAACACGAAATGTTAGGGAGGTAAAAATTGTGTGGTTTTGCTCTACAAGGTAGGTTCCACGGATAGGTTCCCGACACGGTGGTTTCCTCCCCCTAAAAAGGGATCTCGGGAGCTACACGAGCGAGTGAGTTTTTCCGATTCGTACCGGCGGAACTACCGCTCCGGTCGCACCGTACTAAACCTCTGGAGTTCCTAGTCGCCTTGGGTTTGAGGCGTTTTGGACATTACACTAGATTGGTGTGTGCGAGTTTATACAATATAAAATACAAAAAAGAAAAATAGTCAGTTATAATAAAAACAATATCTCCACACCTGAAATCACCCAAAAACAACCAAGTTAGAACAACAAAGTCTAATATAAAAAAAAAACTAAAGAATGTCAAATAAGAAAATATAAAGAGCCTGAACCCTTAATTCTTCCCCAGCAAAGTCGCCTAATTGTCTGACCTAAAATCTGACCTAAGGCGATATACGTTTTTTGAAAACGCGGATTTTGAAAAGAGTCGCCACTAGTTAATTAAGGCTAACTAGAATCCTAAATTACCTAAGCGAATAACGAATTAACTACCTAGGTATAAAATCGGTCTACGATCAGAAATTCGAGTTCGGTGGTTCTATTACGAATTAAAAATATAATTTTTAACTACGCCCTTTCGGTACTCAATTCACAAATTTTCCAATTTCATCATTAATCAACTATAAATTATTTATACACATGAGCAACAGTAAAACCTAATAATATTAACGATTATCATACGTAGTTAAATCGACGCGAATTAACATGACTGATATACACAATTAACCTTTTATCAAAATTCGAACTATTTATATCAAATTAAATCTAATAATATAACATATATGAAAATAATAAAGTAAACAATGTTATAACAAGTGATTTGTATTATTTACCCATAACTAAATTAAAACTCAACATAATTACTTTGATAATACAATAATGAACAAATTATTAATGAATAAATAAATAATGATTTAAATAAATAATAAAAATAAAAAATAAAACGGAAGACCTCACCTGGGCGAACGCTACAGCAGAGGCCAGCAGCGAGGAAGCTCCGTTACGACCAGGCAAATGGGCGGTCTGTGACGGCGAGGTGCGGCGAATCTCTAGCGGTCAGGGACGCAGCAACGGACGAACGGAAGACGACTCCGGCGATGGGGAAGCGAGGCAAGGTCACGCTGTAAGGGGATTGCAGGTCGCAGCGGCGGTAGCTGCTGGTCGGAGGATGGGCTAGGGAGCCGTGGCCAGGACGTGGCTGGCGAGATGGCTGGCCCGAGGGGGAGCTAGGGCGGTCGGGACTGTGATTCAATCAAGGTGGAGAGAGAGAGAGAGATAGATAGATATATAGAGAGAGAGAGAGAGAGAGAGAGAGATAGATAGATATATAGAGAGAGAGAGAGAGAGCGGAGGCATGGTGGTTGTCGGCGGCTTCGGACGGGGCAATGGTGGTCCAGCCACCGGCGGAGCTGGACGGACGGGATGAAGACCAACAACCAAAAAAAACTTTACACTACAGGACAAAAATGCACAAGTTACGAGAAAAGTAGTATTATTATGGTTGTTATGTATTTTTCTGTGGAAAATGACCCTATTTATAGCTAAACTAGGACCCCTAAACTAGGAAAATAAAATCTGAAAAATATATGCATTTAATATTCCGAAAATATACATATATTTTTATGTATTTCACCATAAATACACATAATATATTTTTTGAATATTTTACAATAATTAATGCATATACACTATCCTATTTTAAGTCAGTCCTATCTTTATAAACTTCGCAACCTTCCATATTTAAATACTTCCCTTTTTTAACGCGTCACATATGACATTTTGAACGTGCTACGCGCGGACCAAAATTAGGTGTTTACAACTGTGTAGAGTAGACATAATAGATGTCGCACACGAGGGCGTATTGAGTGCTCGTTGTTGACGTCAAGTGTTGACGTGTTGGTGGCGTATGATATAGGACGCTTATTGTGTATAGCGTAATAGCTTGTATTGTTGATGCAAGTTGTATGGATAGAGTCCACTACTTGGTATGATTCCAGAGCAGGGAGTATGTGAGAACAATGTACCTATGAGAATACATTGACTTCATTAGATAATTGTAATGCCTGCAATATGAGAGAGAATAGATGAAGTTCTAATGTCTTCTTCAATTAGTATATGTATTTAAACTTTTGTATGAACACTCCATTTGGTTGACGACACATGTTAAGCATGGAACTTTTCAAACGTTCCTAGCTGTACGTGTTCGTTAATACATCGTTGTTTGCGTTCTTTGGTCGATGCGCGTAGTTGCATCCATGTCGTGATGCGAATATACGTGTGCGATCGCTACTTGATGTTGCTCCCAAGGTGAGATCCAATATATGTTGTGAGTATTCCATAAGATACTGTGACGATATCGTTCGGGATGTGCATGCGATTACTATTTGGTGTTATTCCTAAATAACGTCCGATGTTTGAGTAGTATGCTCTACTGAGCGTCGTGAGTTCTCGCTAACTCGGAGGCTTGCTTTGATGATGTAAGTGAAATATATGCCACTTCTACTTAGCTTGGATGCCTAAGTAAAGTGTTCGTAAATAGAGAATTCCAGGGAGTGTTGTATACAACCTCCACTTGATGTTGTCTCCTTGTATCTGTATATAACCTGTCTCAAATTGTGTCTCATTGATTCGAGGTATATATTGGTTAGTAAGTAATATGGAGCTATAAGTCTCCTTGTAAGGCTATATCGCCTGCCACGTCGTTCAACTGGACTAGATTAGACTGAACAATTTGTTCCTCTTATCAGGTTCGGCTAGTTCGTTCTGTTCAGTTTGTAATGTCAATATGACTGGATCAGACTATTCGCGACTAGTCTGTTCCGTTCAACTTACAATACGTTATGAATAAATCAGACTATTCGGTGTAGATATTTTACCCGAGTAGTCTGTTCTATTCAGTTTAGTATTTCGCATAGAGTCATGACCTCTTACTCGAGTTTCGACAATATGCCGGTTACCTGGACCTTATTGAGTAGAAGTGATTGCCTTTGAGGGCGATATCTGGTGTTGATATCTTGGATAGAATCCGTATAGGATGTTGAGGTTGTTTTCCTCGTATGTGGTGTCCTCTTATGAATGGTGGTGTTGGGTGTTCGCGTGCTCGCGCGTTAGCGTGATCTTTCATTTCTGAATTTCTTCCCTATAGGTTGGTGGGGTGACAAGCACTTGTTCGTTCGGTGCCCCCCAAGTCGCTTTGCAGTCACACCATTTTTCTTTGCTCGGGTGCGATGAGTATCTCTTGTAAGTCGTAGTTCACGACGTGCCCCTGTTCTTGTGACGAGTGTTGGGCATTTCCCTTGGTGACTGCTGTGTGGCAGCGCCCATTTTTGAGGAGGAATTGTAAATTCCCTCCCTCATATTCCTTGCATTTTGATGCAATTGTATTTGTTGGTGGGATTGAGTAGGGGTAACTGTTCCCAGCTTGGACGCGTGTCTGGTTGTGGTGAGAAGCATTAGTACACTTTGTGTCGAATTTGCGCGTTCTTATGATTCTTCATGGGGTTGTACCCCCGCCGTGGCTATGACTTGTAGCTTAACTTCTTTTGAAGTTGTGCTTGTGTTACAGATGTATACATGGCTGAGAAATGTCGAAATGAAAAGGTCCCTCGCTTTTCCTTTTGTTGTTATCTGGTGTAGTGCTTATGTTACCTTTAACATTCGCATTAGGCCGCGCATGCCTGGGTAAGTGCGTGTAAGAATATGTACGTGCGCGTAAACACATGTAGGTGCGAGGGATTGCCTGGGGACTATCCATCCGTGTTAGAGTCGCCTCCTTCTTATTTGCTCGGCGAAGGAGTATTTGTAGGATGTCGGAAATAACTATGTCGTCTTTTCCACGTGATGGGTTTGGCACATATGTGCGTATAGCGCAGGAGTCGATATTGAATAACGTTCTGCATTAGTGATGGGGTTGTCCCTTGAATGGTGCCCCCCTTGTTTTTTACCTTTGAAGAGTTAGGACTCCTTCATTGAGGTGTAATTAGCGCCTGCCCCCGCTTGGGGATTGACGAGCAAATTAAGGATTTTGCGCGGTCGCGGCGTATTGACCAGTTGCGTCGGAATCGGATGATGATAATTATTCTGATTGCATGTTTCCATCCCTTAGTGGAGTTTGGAATCGTTGTCATTGCTTGCTTCGTCTGTCATGGGCGGTCTTGTATACCTCCTGTTTTGTGTTCGTCATGTTGCGCGTTGTTTACGCCTTGGTTGTTGCACCTTGTCCCCCTGGGGGTGTTGCTATGTCTAGCGTTGGGTGCACTGTAAAGACGTATGCACTTTGTATGTGCGCGCGTTTGCTAGCTGGTCGTTGGATGCAGCTTGTTGAGGTAATGCGACTAAAGTCGTGTCTTCCCCATTTGTGTTTGCTTTTATTCCTATTTTTCCTTATCATAAGATAGAAGTTTGTAATGTATAGAAATAGTTATAACATTCAGTTTATAGTAAGGGGTTACTCCCTGTGTCAGTCGTGAGAACCCCTTGGTTTGAGGTCTCGTCAAGCTTGTGTTGAATATATACTTGTTTTGTGTTGATCGCCCATAGGTACGACCTGCAATTATGTTACTGTATATATATAGTTGTTACTATAAAGGATACGCTTGTGATAGGCATGCTAGCGGGCGTCTGGGGGATTCGCATTGGTACCCCCACCATAAGGTTTGGACTAGGTCGTCTTGTTGATGGCTTCAGTCGAAGACGATTTTTAGCGGTAGCGATCCCTTCGTCGAGCCGGAGTGATCACGACACGTGAAAACTATTGGTCGAACGTCGATGATTGGTGGTAATAGATGTCGCAACTGTAGCTGTGTTAGTGGTGATAGCAGCGATTGCTGCTGCCTTGGTGCACCATGTTGTAGGGGTGGCGGTAGACGCAGTCGCCATAGCGGTGGTTACGACGTCAAAGTAGTGCACCGTAGCGTGACGTAGCGCTACAGTGTTGATTTTTCATGTCTCTTTTCTGGACCATGCCTCTCCTGTTGGGAAGCCTCTATGAATGTCCACGTTTGGATTGGTTCATCATCATGTTGGTGTTCTTCACCATGCTGCATCCTCTAGGACGCGTATGCTTCCCTTGCATAACACCACCATGTATGACGTATATGTTTGCCATATAGTTGTTGCTGGTAAGCGAGAGCTTGTTCGTTCGAATCTCGCGGACGGCGGCAAAATGTTGGTTCCTGACTCTTCGCTGGCCGTTGATTCAAAATTCGTCGAGTCCTTGAAGTGTTGTGTAGTTGTGCTAACGGGTTGTTTGAGCTCGCGGGTGTCGGACTGTCGGAGAGTCGGAGCGTCGGACTGTCTGGGACTTGGAGGCCCTTAAAATGACTAAGTGTTTGAATGTCTTGCAGTGTCTGCGCATGCGTGCATCCGGCGGAGTATGTGTGTATACACGCCTTACAGAGGATGCGCGTATACACGCCTTGCGGAGTGTACGCGTATGTGCGCCTTGCGGAGTATGCGTGTATGCATGCCTTGCAGTGTAGACGTGCCACTTCTTGACATCTGCACAAGGGGTAATATCGCACATCACGCAGATGAGGGGGGTGAAGTGCGATGAACCCTCTCGGATGCTTAAATTAGAAGTCCTAGAGAGAGAAAGCTAGAGAGAGGTCAGAGCTTCCGCGTCAACTTAATTTTGAAATGGATGATCAGGTTTCCTATTTATAGGGAAACTTGGAATCTAAGCTGGTTTTGAATGGTCCGACGCCGGTTTAATGTAAAATATGAACCGGGCATGGACGAGCGTAAAATTGACGTCGGGATACCCTACATGTGTTGTGTAAACACGTAGGGGTACGTATGTCGAGGAGCGACAATCAGGACCTGGCCTGGATTGCGTTAACATCCGGACGTCTAGTTTGTGTTAACACGATCCAAACGGACCTCCGGATTGTGTTAACACCTCCGGATTGTCTTAGCACATTCTGGACGAGTCTGGTCCGAACGCGTGTGTTGCCCGTTCAGACCGTTTTAACTCGCGGGTTAGCGTTTCTAGACGGTTTTAATGGGTTTGACGTGTTGGTGAGGACCGAATAATATAAAATGAAACTGAATCGGACGTATACACATCAGGCTATATAGAAGCTTCAAATCATTTTTCTTCGTTCCGAGCTTTGCCATCATTTAGAATGCTAAGATATTTGTTGAACTCCCTTCATTAACTAATATTATTCCCACTTGGTGGTCTTTGATGCCGATAGTCACTACTAATGCCTCCTCATTGGGTAAGTGCACATGCTTCATATCTTCTTCGTAGAATTGGATTTCTCCAACACGTTGTGTTTCGTGCTGTGACTTCGACTTCTCCCGTAACTGGGCCGCGTACACTTCTTTTGCACATTATGTTTCCCCTCCTGAGGCAAAAACTCCATGGATTGTGTTGATCGTTGCCACCACTAGCGGCTTGTCTGTTCTTGGAGGTGGGGGAGGTAGTTGTTGATGAACTACCGACTGTGGTGTCTTGGAACTTGATGGAGTGTTATCCAGGGGATGTTGTTCTCCATGGGGCGACGGTTGCTTAGCATTCTTTTTTTGTTGCCCTCAGATGATAGGCTCCTGGAGATCCACAATTGGTATTTGACTACTGCTGCCCCCTCCGGTCTCTGTTTCTTTTTTGTTTGTTGCCATCGAGCACAGGTAGTAAGCTACGTTCTTGTTGCTCGAATCCAGCTGACGGCGCCAAGTATTTGCACACATTCCTTCGAATGCCTTCTTTTTGTCGAGTTCCTGCTCTCATTTCCTCTCGGGTACCTGCAAATGGGTGCCGGGGGGTTCCCAGTAAGCCCACTCTGATGCTTAAGTTTGTAGAGGCTTAGAGAGAGAAAGTAAGCTTAGAGAGATATTGATTACCCTCAAATGAAAGATGGAGAGTTCTATTTATTGAGTTCCTATAGAACCGCCACGGTTCCAGTGCTTTTCCGGTCCGGTCGTGGCGGTTTAATGACATAAATCGGCGTTGACCATAAATATAGTGTATTTGACCTTGGTCTGACCATATATGAGCTTATTATAGTTTAAGTGTCCCGAAAATGGCATCCGAGGGCGTGCCCCGGGCCGAGGCTTGAATTCCGGACGGGTGGGACTCGTCCGGTAAGAGGGGGTACCTGGGTGGGTACCCCCCAAGGGAGCGCTCGGGTAACCAAAGCAGAGGCTTCCGCTTGGGTAACCCGAGCATAACGCTGAGTGGTTTTTACCACTCGGGGTTTCGCGAGTGGAATTCGTCACTCGGGGTATTTTTTGGGCCTAAGTATTTGGGCCTCGGGTGTCCGTTTGTCAAATTTCGAATTATAACCGAGTATGGCTCAATTATAGAGTCTCATTTATAATAGTTTGGGCGTATATCCAACAGAAGAAAAAACTATTCCACTATGTAATTTATTCTACACATAATTCAAAATCCAAGCGAGCACAATATCATTGCTTCTAATTCATAAACCGTAAAGAGAAGGATCTTATAGATGTACATATTAGTACATACATAGATAGGTACTCATACTTGTATAGATACATGGTACCTTAGGTTGACTTGTATAGTTGACTTAGTTAGTTAGGATTACTCTCATATATATAGTAGGACCCTAACATGTAATACTTGGTTGAATCATTTATACATTCATGATTATTATTGATATGATTCAGCCCCCTCTCTACATTTTTTAATATGGTATCAGAGTTGTGGTTTTTCAGCTTCGGTTTCACTTTTACGAGAGGATTTTGCATTCATCGATTTGGATCTTGAAGATTGAGCATCGATTATTTGGATTTCTTGAAGATCAAGTTGTTGCTTCGTCATTCTTTGGATTGGAGATTTCCTATATTTCAGATTCAGCATCTCTGTTATGGAATTTGATGATCTGCTTCTTTCGTTTTCCTGGAGCTGATCTGTTTTGGATTGGAGCTGATCTGGTGTTAACATAGACCGCTGCATGTTTGCATATGTAGATCTGCTTCATTTCAGCGGATAATTGGAGCTTTTATTCTTCGATTGGAGCTGTTCTTCTTCGATTTTGCTTTTGCAAGCTGATTTGAAGATTCATTTCATCAATCTATGCAACATATTGATTTTCTGTGAGTTTAAAAGCTGATAATTCAGTTGATTTTCAGCTCTGCAATTCAGATTTGAGATGATTCTGGTTGTGATCTGTGATTGCTGCTGCGTTGTTGAGTTCAATTTGATCGATTTGAGCTAAGTTGATCTCGATCTGAGTTTCTGCTTGAAGTTTAGCTGGATTTGAGTTTCGGAATTGGCAGAATTGGTATTTCCGTGTTTGCATATGCCAGCATGGTGTTTGCATACTTGTTGTTCTTCATTCTGTTGCCTCTGTGATCTTCCATTCTCCTTGATTTGGAGATTATTGCTTCGATTCTGCACTTCACATGCTTCCTGAACATCACTGCGTCACTTCTGTAGCATTGATTCGTTTAATCGAATCGTTTGAAGGTATTTTCTGATTCAAATTCAGATTTCACGCCTATTTTACTGCTTGAAGTTCGATCTTCAAATTCGAGCTTGTTTCTTGATCATTTGCTGCGATTTGGGATGCATTTGATTCGCATTTGATGCTGCTATTGATTCTAAGCTGCAATTTGTTGATTGCTGCTGCGGATTGGATCAATTTGATCCGTTCTTGGACTGTTTTTGCTCGGTTCTTGGTTCTGCAGTGTTCTTGCTGCAATTTCTTCAAATTCAACTTGGATTATCGATCATATGCTGCGTTTTGGATTGGTTTGATAGGCCGAATGGTTCCTGCTGGATTCGAGGCTCCAATATGTCGATTCAAGCTCCAGGATTGGTTTGATTTGGCACAAATGTGCTGTCCTTATGGATTATAAAAGTCAGCAGCAATCTCTTGATCGAAGGAGTTCTTTGGATAGTAACTCAGGATTCAGTGCGTTATTGAAGCAGCAATTGGTTATATGTTGATTTGATGTTTGGTTGCAGCAATTTTGGATGAATTTCTGGAAATTTGATGAAGAACATCTGGGTTTCATGTTAAAGATTTGAAGATCCTGCCTAGAAATTCATACTCTGCCCAGAAATTCGTGGTACTGTTTTTTATATGAAATAATGCATCTCGCTGGGATTGAACCTGCGACCTGTTGACTTCAGTAAATGCCTGGATATTTTTGCGTCGCACTGGATTTGAACCCGCGACCTCTGGGACTTGTAGCGTTGTGCACCCTCCGTGCACCGGGATTTCTGCATGGAGCTGGTATGGATTGTACACCCCGGTGCTCCTGCATGAGCATTGCACGTGACTGGTTCGTTTTGGACGAATTTTGAGCCGAGTTTGAGTGTTCTGGTCTATTTTGGCCGAATTTGGGGCTGTTTTGAAGATTTTCAAAGTTTGAGGCAATTTTTGCTGGATTTGTGAAGTTTTGGGCTGTTTCGAGGACAGTTCTGAGCGTTTGGGGCTATTTTGAGGACAGTTATGAAGTTTGGGGGCCATTTTCGAAAATTTGATTTTCGAATGGCCATTTTGTGAAGTCCAGGTTTAAATGTACCTTGGCAATGAAGACCGGTTTTAAATGTACCTTGGCAATTTGAAGACCGGGTTAAAATATACCTTGGCAATTTGAAGACCGGATTTAAATGTACCCTGGCATTTTGGAAGTCTGGATTTAAATGTACCTTGGCAATTTGAAGACCGGGTTCTGATTGGACCTTGGCATTTTCATTCATCATCAAACTTTTCTCTCAAATTTTCCTTTTATTTCTTTTATAAAAAGGAAGAAGAATGAAAAGATGGGGGAATATAGATGTACATATTAGTACATACATAGATAGGTACTCATACTTGTATAGATACATGGTACCTTAGGTTGACTTGTATAGTTGACTTAGTTAGTTAGGATTACTCTCCTATATATAGTAGGACCCTAACATGTAATACTTGGTTGAATCATTTATCCATTCATGATTATTATTGATATGATTCAGCCCCTTCTCTACATTTCTTAATAGATCTACATAATCCTTAGTGCAAATGCCATCAATGAAATCTAGTTTGTTCTTAGCTACGAGCGAAAGCAAGGCGTTTCTACTTCAGAAAGCATAATTGTCTCCTCCAATCAACGGAAACGAAACCAAAGCTAAGCTCAAATTATCAGAAGGATGCAGAAACAGTAGATGATTAGAATTGAATATCACTTGTGGATGTTTCCGACAGCTGCTACTCCCAAACCAGAAATGTGAACTTCGTTATTTGTCATGATATGATTCGTCAAACAAACTCAGACAAACTCTACTCTACATCTCTGATAGGCAAGTGCGAAATGGAGAAAAGATGTGCATAATCAGAACTCACAATTCTGATACCGTAATCAAAATAGAAATTTAGAAAGATAAAGTAGTCGAGAGCACTGTAACTAGAGAGAGATTTGAGAGAAAATGATTCATTTATTCATAGGTGTGTAATGCAAGAATGTTGTTTATATACAAGTACATTTAACTTTTCAATCATTGTTTTTACTCACTAAGCTAACTAACTAATTTCTAGAACAATCTAGTACAACTGTCATGTCATAGGTTATTTAAGCTGCAGTGCAAATGTCACACCATGCTCTTCAACAATATGTTGCGTGTTCTGCTTGTGACGAACAAAAAACCGACAACTTGTTAGCTGATATTTGTGCAATTGAACAAATTAGTAGTTATTTTCTTTATTATATGAATCATTCCGTCAACATTAAACGAAAATCTTAATGAAATTATAGTTGGTACACTTATGAAACTTGAATTAACAAAATGTAAACAAAAAACTTCAGTTATCAATTTATTTTCTTTTAGTTAACAATTTCATAATTAACCCGAGAAAATAAGATATACATCAAAATCGATTTGACTTCATGGGTTGATACCGCGCTAGTTATGTAGATTCATTGTCAATATATTTGGGTTGAATATACAAAAATATTTGGGTCGAGCTATTAGATGACGTGGCATCATATTAATTCAAATAGAACACACAAAAAGTCAGTGATAAGAATTAGGATCCTCTTTGTCAGCTGCACTATTTTGACTAAGATAATAATAGATGATATTTTTTTTCGGCTAAAATAAACTCGATTTTATTTCAACTTGATTTCTGAGTCATCAGATTATGCATGTGTAAGAAACACAATCAAGTTTAAATAAACTCGACTGCATTTTAGCCGGCCCTTTTTTTTTATCGTTATAAATCTATAACAGATGGATGAACCACGCAGATATTGCTTAATAGCCTTATACCAAAAAAAAGAGAGAATAACGCAGATATTGACTGATTAATTCATAGGTTGAGCAAAAGTAACGCCGTTAATGAGGTGGTGGTAGGTGAGAGAGTAAATAGCGCGAACTAACTCGTAATCGCATTGGCTCTCTCCACGGACCATATCGTCCCCCCATATAAAAAGAACTCGTCTCACATCTCTTCCATTTCATTGTTTTCCTTTCTCCTAAAATCATCATTAGATTCTCTCTTCGTCCGCTCTATCTCCTCCAAGGGGTGTCCTGAGGTACGCTTCCATCTTCATCTTATCCCGTGGTTTTATCGATAGCATCATGTAGCTTATTGTCCATGATCTACTTATGTGCTTTCAGATTTTAGCTGCTTTTCTTCAATACTGGTGATTTTGTTCTTGTTCATACAATTAAATGTGTTAGATCTGCCTTGCTCTAACGCTTTCCAGCTAATCGTGCAAGTATTCAGCTATACATGGCATAAATTTACTAAATCAGATCCGGATTTATGTGCGGAAGTTGTTTGAATAACTATCCTTGTAGTTTAACGATTTAGACTGAGCTTTTGATTAGCAACTGAGTGGTGTATTGATCAATTTGGCTGTGGTTGGTTGCGAGGGAGTTCAGATGATTGGAGTGGTGAAGGTGATTTGTTTGTGATAACCTTTCAGCTCAGACTTTCAGTTTGAATCAGAACTTATAAATCGCTGTGTTCAAGTTTTGCAGTTTGGTATTTGACAATAGATTCATCTAGACTTAGATCTGTTGTTTTATCGGTGCTTCGTGCTCCATCGTAGTGACTAGTCTCCGATTTTATCTGGATTCATTTTTGTCATAGGCATTGGTTCAATTGATAACTTCCGTTTTCTTCTGGAAGTTGAATCATTCCAGCTGCAGCTCTCGAAGAGCATATGATAGTTTCCTTTCCTTCTAGTAGAGATACTTAATTTTTGGCTTATGTTATTTAAACATCTTATCTGTTCTTGGTTTGCTTTCTGATTTTAGGAAGGAAAAAGTTGGTTGTATTTATATTGGCAGATTATAGCCTCTCAACCTGTAATCACAACATAATGATTCATTTACAACGTTATGGGACAAAGCTTTTCTCATGTAGTCATCACTTTTGTAGATCACAGAAACATGGTGAAGGCTGTTGTCGTTCTTAGCAGCAGCGAGGGTGTCAAGGGAACTGTCCACTTCACTCAAGAAGGAGATGGTAACTCACTCTCTTTTCAAGTACTCAGTACCTTCTCAGTCAAGTGGGTCTTATTTCAATAGAAGGGGTTATTAGTTTGTTACTCTAAGGTAACTTTATATATGAAGAGTAACATGTGGTTTCTATGAACCCAGGACCCACCACTGTAACAGGAAGCCTCTCTGGTCTCAAGCCTGGGCTCCACGGCTTCCATGTCCATGCTCTTGGAGACACCACAAATGGGTGCATGTCGACTGGTACTCCACAACTCGTGCACTCTCTTTTACATCAGATTATTCATTTATATATTAAACAAGGTATGCCGGATCTTGAAGCTTCCTAATGTTATTGTTTTATGCAGGACCACACTTCAATCCTGCTGGTAAGACCCACGGTGCCCCTGAGGATGAGAACCGCCATGCTGGAGATCTTGGCAACATCAATGTCGGTGCAGAAGGTATGCTTTGTGTTGTGAATTCAGTTATCGATATGTTCATCCTTCACCATACAGCTGTCAAATAACTCCAATTGTTGTTTTTTTAAGTGCCCGAACCAGTTAGATACACTGAATAAAGCTTCATGTCATTGAGATACTCTGCATTTGTGATATATACTGCAGTAATGATTTTAAATTGGCAATTTCGTTTTATGTTTCTTCTCCAGGTACTGCTGAATTCACAATTACTGACAGCCAGGTTTGTGTTTAGTTAGTCCATCTCTTATGTATCTATTACCACATCACTTCTCATCTAGAATTCTACATTTAGTTTTTTGTATTGAAACTATTTATGCATCTTGCTGCAGATCCCTCTGACTGGACCAAACTCAATTGTTGGAAGAGCTGTAGTTGTTCATGGTGACCCCGATGATCTTGGCAAGGGTAAATACTAATTTTCATATGTAGCACCACTTGTTAGCTACTTCTTTTTTTGCACATATTCTCAATATTTATTTTTTGCCAGGTGGACATGAGCTTAGCCTATCAACCGGAAATGCTGGTGGTAGAATTGCTTGTGGTGTTATAGGTCTGCAGGGTTGAATGCAGCGACTACTACAATTGCCGATTGAAGATATGAGGAGGTTGATGCGTATTATTGAAAGAAAAAAGAATTTCTAAGTGAACTCTCTGACTCTATGAATAAAGGAATGTGGTGTGCTATTTATGTGGGGTTAACTAAATGCATTATGGCTTTGTTTCCATTGGAACGTAAAATTGCAATGAGTGCTCTGTCTTAAACATCATTGGTATTTGGTGGTGTGTTTTTCATTGGTATATATTCGTTTTAGAAAAGCTTATGCTGACTTGTAACCAGCGACAAAGCAGAGACTGTATGTCTTGCACCCGAACCCAAGCCTAGACAGATAGAGTCGCATCAATCAAGGTTAGTTAGGCAGACTAACTTAGGCTAAATGGTAAGCTAAGTAGTTAGTATTCATAGCGAAAACCAAGCTCCAAATCTCGTAGAACCTAATTGATACAACAAGACTTTAAAAGCTTCAAAATAGTGAGAACAATCTTTCCATAACAAGAAACAAATCAATCCATCTGTACAATTGGTGCAGTAGTGTGTGTAACTGATTAGTTCTCAGCTTGAGCCAAACAAAATTCCTGTTATCAAACAAATAAAGCACTACTGTGATTGGTTCAACTCGTCGTATAGGTTCTGCGTTGTACTTGAGTCTCAACTTAAAACAAAACCAATTCTTTCTTATATACAAACGTAGCATAAACAAACTGTTTGGCTCAACTTAAACAGAATCGGTCTCTTCCGTTAAGCCTTAATCAATAAATCTACAAAATCCTTCGAATTATATCTGATAAAAATAATGTCTTGTAGACGTTCCTCATTTCTATCCCCCCGAGCATTTTTTAATTCCTATCGTGCCAATGAATTGAATTGTGTCTACGTAATTGTTAACGTTTTACCTTTTGACTAAATATTTCAAATTAGTGCACCGTGAGTCAGTGTCGTATCCAGGATATTTATAATAGGTGTACGTTTTATAAATTTTTGTTTTGCTAAGATTTAATGTATAACTGAATTTTATTGGATAAATTATATTAAACTTACACCATGTTTAAAAAAAAAAAAAATTGTTACTAACTTGTTTTAAAATGTACAGCATGTTGCAAAACAATAATAATTGTTACTTTCTTCGATTTGCTCTCCAGAATTATCGTTACACGTATTTTAATGTACAAAGCTAACTGAGTAGTTTTTAAAGTATCACAAGTAAAACACTAATGATGTATACAAATGTACATTTGAATAAAATCGGACAAGAACCGACTGAGTATCAATTGAGTCTCAGTCGAGTCGGGACCTATTGTAACACTAGTATAAGTTATAAAGCCTTTATTTGATATTTAGCAAAATATTCGGTTAATTAGTTAGTCGACAATTTTAGACGGATGATTGAAGGAAATACCAATTAACATTGTTCGAAACTTCTTGTATATTTTAAAACATGATAGAACTAAAATCCATCTTTTTCCAATATATTGTATGATTTAGATCATTTCATTTATTCTATTAATTTGATCTCTTGTAGGACATTATATTAATTATCTACAATTTATAGTCTACTAAAGAGTTAAATAATAATATTTACAATCGCATTCTTCAAGTAAAAAACTAATAGGCTAATGGCTATGAGTTTTACAAAATAATAATAAAGACTTGTAAAATAATAAAGCGGTTTTAATGTCATACACAGGATCTTACCCAAAAAATAATGAGGATCATAGTGTATTTTTTTCCAGAAATAAACCTAGAATCTCAAAAAAAATACTCATTAATGTGATTACGTTTGTAATGTTACACATAGATACCTACTGCCGTGAGTAGAAAAAACCTTCATAACGGGCTGCTACACTCCTTTATGTGTGGAAGTGTGTAGAGAAAGAATCTTTGGTTGTGCTACATGTATTCTAATATATGCTTGTAATGATTCTTTATTCTTATTATTATTATTATACTAATCTATATAAGAGTATATTATTTATATATTAATACGATAAAATTTAAAAGAATATGTATTTTAAGAATAATTTTCTTCATAAACTTTATATATATTTTGTGTTTGATATATAAATATTAAAATATTAAAAACATAACTGTTAGAATTTTATTAACTAAAATATTTTGTATATTTTTTAAGATAATTTTCATTAAATTGTTACATAAAAGACTATACACATTCTGTACGAATATCACGTGCATTCTTCTTTATTATAATAATAAATTGAAATAAATAAAAAGATTAAAAAAAAAACAGACTAAACCGTAAAGATTATATAATTACAGTTGATAAATAATAAACACTATGTAATTTTAAATTTAATCTCACATTAGAATGAAGTTTGAACGTAATTTCTAATTAAAATGGATTTTACATTATAATACACGTTACATTTTTTTAATTTGACAATTAACGTAATATGAATATAATATGGAAAATATCGTGTCAACATTGCATCCATCCAAGCACCATAATTTTATTTTATTTTTAAAAAAAACCCTAAAAAAGCAAAAATATAATGAAGTCAATGATGATATGGCGACAGTATGACATTAGAATAAGATACAACCGGTGATGTGGCAGAATGTTCCTTGGCTTCCAGCTTCCTCTTCTCTTCTCCTCTCACCGTTCTTCTTCTTCTTCACCGGTCATTCAAATTCGAGTTTCCTATTATCACCTAACAGTTTTCAGATTCTTTCCTCTCTAACCCTCTCTCTCCATAACCATTCAACGGTTCTTCAACCACACGCATTCGCAGCACAATCCGAATTCTTCATTGATCTTCCATTAGGGTTTTGGCGCTTCCTTCGAAGATGCGCTACTTGGTAGAGGATGTCGTCGACGCCGTATCGAAGGTCAAAATCGCGCCCAGGATATACAGTTGGCTCTTTTCGTGCCACGGATTTTGGCATAATACGCTCTTGATTATGTCTTCTCTGCTATTCGTCTTCTATTTGGGTGTTCAAGCAAAGAAGAGCTTCTCAAAGCTGTCTCATGGAAGATCCTATATCATGATGTCCTACTATGGGAGTCTCTGGCTCGTTAGCTTGCTCAACCTCGCCTGGTGTTCGTTTCAGGTTATCACTCATCAATTCAACACAACCTTTCTCTTGCAACATCACTAAATTACTGCATCAAATGAAGTGGATTCAATGCCAAAAAAAATGAAGTGGATTGCTGATTCCTTCTGATTAGCTCCAAATTAGGTCTGCTTTATACACTGCGTTCTAGCGGAAATTCAATTTGTCAGAATCACTAGTCGAAATTAGCTGAGGATTAGCTTTATACTGCTTGTCCAATTACAGTTAGATGCAAAAGTTTCAAAATAGTAAATTATATAGCTTTTGAATTTTGCTAATCAGCTGAAAAATAGGTTGCTTTAGGCACTGCACTGTATTGGAAATTTAATTTGGTAGAAGTAGAATCACTAGTCAAAATCGTGAAGGATTATCTTTTTACCGCTGTCCAATCAGAATTAGATGCAAGAGTTTCAAATTGTGAAATATGAAGCTTTTAGTTACTTATGAGTCGTCCCGGTGCAGCAGAAACTTTAGATCATCTGAGATTAGTTCTGGATTGCCTATTATGTTGGACATGTACCACCAGAACTTTTCACCTTCAACCTTGTCCTTTTACTTTCCAAGTGAAGAGGATCAGCTATGACACAATCCTATGTGATGAGATTTTGGACCTTTTAGATCAAATTTTTTTAATCAAATTCTGGAATTTCATTGAATCGGTTGGAAGATGGGCTTGGATTGTGTTTAATTGGGCGGTTGGGTCTTTCTTGGCACAGGCATGGGAGTGTACTCCAGGGAAGGAAGTACCATGGAATGTGTTATCTTTATTTACAACAACTGGAATGCTGTTTCTGGAAGTAAGCTTGGTGGCATTCTTGTTCCAAGGAAATTATGCGAGCGGATTAGAAGCTCTGACCCGAACCTTCATCATCTCCGGACTAGTTGTCGGTTTGGACCTTTTCCTCAAGGTACTCTTTTAAAGTATTTCCCCATATCTCTGCAGCAAATTACAGTTTGATTACTCAACTTTATCTTAAAATATTGTGCAACCTAGTTTTGATTTCAGTAAATATCTCATGTGCTCTTGGGTTGATTCAAACATGATACTAACTCTTAAAGATAAATGTTTTGCTTCTGATATTGTGAAATGCCATATTTGCATTAATTTTGTTATTCCAAGAGTCGTGGCAATCTAGATTTTTCTTCTTCTTTTCATGTTACAGATGTTAATACCCTGTCTATGTCTTTCTTCTCTATCAGGCAATTTATCTGTTTGGACTCGGGATCCCGTTGTTCATCGATGATGAACAACACCCATACCATATGAAGTGGAGTCTATGGGCCGTTCATCGGCTAGTAGTTACAGCAGTCTATGGTTGCATACTATGTATGTACCACTCAAGGTGGAGGGAAAGATTACCTGGTAAGAGCAGCTTCCAAAACTTAGCACATTGTATTCAAAGTTTATGATCAACACAATTAACAACTTCTACCACGTACGTTTTTTCTCTCCTTGGTGCAGCAAGACCCGCATTTTACAGATATATCATCGTCATGTTCATTGTGAATGCCTTAGCTGTCTTTGCCTGTGGACTTACTGGAAACGGGGCGGGTTTTGGATTCTGGTAACTCCATTGTTTCTCTCCATAGACTAACATTATCAAGTTAAAGATGGTGCTCCGATTCAAAATTATTGTTGCTGTAAATTTCAGGTTATATGGTGCCACAATAGTTTGCTACCACGCCTTCTATCTACCCCTTCTCTACTACACATTTCTAGCTGATTTCTTCCAGGTCAATACCAAACCCGCTGCAATGATCGAATCTTTTTCATTTAATTCGTTTGAATCGTGTTTTAATTCTTCTGTCATTTTTACTGATTTAATGTCAATAGGAGGAAGATCTGCATCTGGAGAATGTCTACTACTCGGAAATGAAAGATGCAGGTTTCTTAGACTCAGAATGGGAGTGAGGAATATGATGGTTTGTGACGGTTGATCGGGTTTGGAAAAACTCCAAATCGAAGTATATATTTTATAGTAGGGTTCGGAGAATATGGTAGTTGATTCGATTGAGTCAAAGCCGATCCGAGCAGATTGATTCTCTTGTCAAATTTTCATTAAAACTTGCTAATGCCTGAAGTAACTCACATTATGTATAGAGCTATTATTATCTTACTTTTGTAAATAGTTCATATTATTATTACCTGTGTACTTGAATAATGTATGGATTATGGCTTTGTTTTTATGATTTTGCTCTGTATGGGGCTAAGTTTGGACCTATTAATTTTTGTTTTTGGACACAAATCAGTGTAGCTAACCCGGGCAATAGTTTTTTTTTTTTTTTTTTTTTTTTTTTAATTTAATGAATAGATCTGATTGCAACTTCGATTGACAGACCTCGAGATAGAATGTGCAAAATTGTAAAATTTTTCAAACTTAAATGGACCATTAAGGAATTATTATTAGTTGGCCTTGGACAACAACTTGAATTCCAAGCAAGAAACTACCTCATATACACAATAAAAACTTGCAAACACTTGAGCAAACCGTCGGTAAAGATCACTTGCATACAATCGAAATATACAAATATTCACCGCCAGTACCGCTCACTGAAAAATGATCTATAACCTAACATTATTAGTTTTCGTGATATACACACACAAAAAAACCATTAATTTTCTCAACAACCAAGTCCACACTACGGTTTCTTTTAGCGACGCTTCTTTTTTACTCAGGTTGATGGACGGTTCGCTCCGTAGGGGACCCTGGGACAAAGGGAACAAAACCACGTCCTCCGAAGACAGGTCGCATGAAAGCGTTGTCAAATTTTCTCCAGTAGCGGTGCACTGTATGGGTCGGGGTGGTCAGTAGGGCCCGGATACTGCTCGGTCGGATCACATCGTGGAAGGCCAATTCACTCTCCGACTCCTGAGGTGCCCCGAGGAGTGGTATGGTGAAAGACTTTGTGTCAGGATTCTCCAGAGATGCCGTGCTCGTGTGCTTCGGGTGGGGCAGAAGCAACCTTATCAAGGGTTTGGTCATTATACCGAAAACCTATTCAAAGAAGAGTTAGCGACATATGAGTAAAAAATAGAATCGAGTTGATTAAATAATGACGTTTTGTTTTACCATTGTGCTGAACAGGACGATGGTGATGGTGCTTGTGATCATGATCGCGTTTGCTCGCAGGTGAGTGTGACCTGAGCTCGTGAACTGTAGCAAAATTATCCACAAAGCGTCACTATAACGTAATTATTGTCGTAATATAAAAAACGAACCACCACCACCACCTACCTTGTTATACGCAAGGGCCATTGATACCGCGCCGCGCATCAGTCCAGCCCACCAGATAATCACCTTCAATTAATCCGAAAGTGGAACAATTCAAATTTCATCTTCTGATAATGTGTAGAATGACAATGAAATGAATTAGTAATTACCTGCTCCCTAAGGGAGATTTTGTCTATGGGAGATTTCTTCCATAAGTTGGAAAGAAACGATAATGGAAAGACGAATGCAGCTCGTCCGGCCATCACCAACACTAACAATATAGAGCTCACAGCAACTGACGTCCCCGGACTGCTTTAAATAGAAGAAGATGAATAAATGTCGCAAATTCAGTGCTTAGATAAATGATATTAATAATATAGGGGGACATATGCCTGTCGCTGACGAATCGCCACTTCTCGATGTCCAAAGCATCCATCCCGACATACAGAAAGATGAAGATCTCGAACACGAATGATAAAGTCGCAAATGTATGTCTGCAAGAAAAGAATTCAAGATACATGATGAACGTAACAGAAAATGGCAGTAGAATCATTGCTGATGCTCCCAAATTTTTTTAGAGAAAACATACTTGGTAGTGATTCTCGAGCTCTCGGTTACATTGTGCCACGTGTAATGCGACATTGTGATACCGCAAAAGAACACCGTGAGAATGCCGCTCAAGTAGAACAGCTGCATGAACAATGAGGACGCTGGGATGTAAGTCCAATTGAAATAAAAAATCGGCGGTAAATTTGTAACAAGACTTACTTCTGCGAGCATATATGAGAGGTATGCCATAAGCATCATAAGCGCAACCTCACGATCCGTCGAATGCCTGAAGTTTTTGTAACGTAAGTATTGCAATAACTTATACCAAATCAAAAGAAATCGTTCGAGATATCTCAACACAATAAATACTAATCCATCTTCCCCAATGAAGGCAACATTTTACCACGTTTGTTTTACACACACAATACAGTAAGGAATATCGGACGTTCCTGAATGGATTCCAGCACACCAAACAACCCCTTAGTTGATTGATAATAAGAAAGCAAGCTTGGATACGTACCGACCGAAGTAGAGCTTTTTTATGATGAATGCGCTAAGCAATCCCGTCTACAAAGACAAAAGAGAATGCTTTCATGTTAAAAATCATCAATTGGTCCAACATAATGGTCTCTACATGTTTAGAGATTTGTGATTGGTTAGTCGAAAACCGTGCAATAATATTGAAAGAGAAAACACACCGCAACTCCGAGTATGGTGCTGGTGGAGAATAGATACAAGAAGTTGGCAACGAACTGTAAAGCGGTTTTATGGTTGATGTGAGTCAAGTCGAAGCTCTGGATCGCATTGAAGAGCACCACCGATGTTGCGTCGTTCACAACACCTTCTCCAAACACCAAACTGTAAAGCAATGGTGTTTCATCTTGATTTAGCACCTGCACAATTGAATGAACAACAAAAACACCCAATAATTCATCTCCATTTCGGTTTTTGTCTCAAAAATATGGATACTGTTGAAGTAAATTATAGTTACCTGTAAGGTGCAAACTGAATCCGTTGCTGCAAATATGGCACCGATTGCTTAAGATGAAAAAAAAACAGAAGAGTCTAATGTCAGCACTGTGATATATGTTGTATATGTGAAACAGTAGGAGCATCAATAGTGTACCAAGATAATCTCCAATGTCCAACGAACCAATATCGAGCAGCTTGAAAGATTCCCGAGCACCTGAATAATATTTTGTGTCGAACATAATTAGGAGAATAACTTAATAATTAAGAGAAATTCTATGAAATGCGAACTTTAAAATGAAAATGGAATCTTTATGTTTCTGGAAGCAGTTGATTATCATATTGATCTTTTTTTCTTAAAAGGGAAACTTTTCTTTTTCAGTTTTTTACTATTTAAGTTTCAAACTTTGGACAATTTACCCAGACTTAATCCATCAGTATCTGTAATTTATTGTGTATCTCAAGATCCCTTATGCAGTATTATACGTGATATGTCGTTATAGTAGTGGAGGGTTTTACATTACCTAGAGATATAACTGCACAAGACACTAGAGTACCAATAGCACCAAATAGCATAATTGTGATGAAGTTTCTGAAGAACTGCTTCTTCTTCACTTGAAATCTGGAGAATATCATCCACAAACAAGACAGATCATAATCTTTCAAAAATAAAAAAAACAGCTCTGGTTTTTATAATTATGCAGCAATTACCAATCCAGGTTTTCAATAAACTTGTAAAAAGATTGCTACTTTGCTATCAATTTTGAGTGACAAACTAACTGAATGATCCAAAAATAAGACCTACCCTGCATTGAATATAATAGGTGGGAGGAGATAGATGAAGAACAGATCTTCACTGAATAACAGAAGATGCGAGCTTTTCATCCCCGTGATCATCAAAATCACAACCCCGGTACATAACCCCTGATTACATCGAGATCAAATCACTCACAAATATTTCTCTAGAAACAGAAGCAGAAAAATTCTCACCCAAGAACTTACTATCAAGAGAGCAGTGATTGATTCATTCATCCATCGATTCTCCTCCAATAGATGGCCAATCACTATACATGCGCATAGGAGTGCCACAAACAGATTCAGTGACACCACAGAGGCGTGATCGGACGTGGAGAGCGATTGTACTCTTGATTCAACGGCGCTCGTTATTGCAGCCATTGTATCACCCTCTTCTTCTTATCCCTCTTTCTGTTTTAACCCGAGCACTTATCGAAATATTGGTTTCTGCAAACAATGAATTGTAAAGAAAACGAATTGAAGGTGCATTCATATTATCAATCACCAATTGGATTGCAGAATGAGAATGGCAGCCATAAATAGAGAGAAAGGGAAGACAACAAAAAAAAAAAACATCCAGAGGCAGACGAATGGACAGTTTTTATAATTTGGCGGCATATACGGAAGTCAAAATCAAAACCCAGATCAATAATCTCTTCATTTCTCCAACTAAATCAATGTACACCACAATCTATCTAATTGCAAATATGTGGAAAGAGCTTCGACGAAATTTCTGGAAATTGCTCACTTATCTGCCCAACAAGAAGGTGAAATTTTGACGCATAATCGATTTACAGCACAATCTAATTGAAAATATGTGGAAAGAGCTTGAACGAAGTTTCAAGAAAAGTTGAATAAAAAAAAAAGAAGTTTCAAGAAATTGGTAAACTTACCTTGTTGTCAACATGAACAAACACGGCAGAGCAAGAAATGGTGAGAGTTTCTGCCGGAAGCTGGAAATCTAGGGTTGGGATGGAAATGGCAGCTGAAGGCGGAATGGGAGAGATAAAGATGAGTGATTACGTTAGGAAGGAAGGTGTAGAGCGAGAGAGAGAGAGAGAGAGAGAGTCGTGTTATGCGGGGGAAACAGTGGAGGAGACAGTTGGAGAAGATATAGGATGGATGATTCCTGGTAATCTACAACTCTGCATGTGAATCTCTGAATCTGGAAAGAAAAAGAAAGACATGAATGTTCCTTCATTTTTGGGTTATAATTTGCAAAATGCACCCTCAACTTCCATATCAATCTAAATTTGGTAGGGCCGGCTAGGGGTCTAAATAAATCAAACTACTTGTGAGCGGACACGAAGCCAGGAAAAATAGTTAGAGGGGGTAAAATTTAAATTAACTATTCAACAAAGAAACACGAAAAGTCACACTTCATCAAAATAATCAATAATATTTGTTTATTAAGTTTTTTACAATCACTCTTTTCGGACTTTATTGATCATTTGAATGAAAATTCATGATTATTTTTCTTAAACCTAAATCCAATGAAAAATTATATATATTGAGTTCTTCACGTTATTTTCTGAGAATCTATAGTAGTTTCAACTTAAATCATTTTTTTTATTCTTTCTTTTGATGATAAAATTTATCATATTTATTAAAATCACAACAAAGTTTTAATTTTTAAAACATGGAAAATAATTGAAACGTAAAAATAATTGAACTATGGTTAAATACTATTTAGAAGAAGAAAACTAAAATGATCAATTACTAATTATCTAGCAACAATCGGCCTTAAGAAAAAACATTACTAAAATTTATAACAATTCAGGTCATTTCGATTTTCCTCTCATAATATATATGCATTTAACTTTTATTCTTAAAATTAATAAATATAAGATTATAATAATAAAAATAATAACAATAAAATTAAAATAGCACTAATAGAGTTTAATACATAAATCGTTATACTGTAATTAATTCACAACCATCAATAAAATTTTATTGAAATTAAATATAAATTAATATTATCTCTAATCAAGCTAGAAGGAGCAAAATTGCACTCTCCTTAAATGTTTTTGTTGGTAGACACTATTCCTAGTTTTCTTTTTTGTAATTCCTAGTTCTACTTAATACTAAGTAATTAGCATAGTTTTCATATAAAGTGAGAGGGCAATGGCACCTCCTCGCCCCCATGTGGCCTCGTGCCTGCTTGTGAGCGGCTCGAAATCGGCTCGGTTGATATTCAAATTCGACTCGCTATATTTCGAGTTGAGTCGAGCTTTTACTGATATCGAGTAGAGTTCGAGTTCACTGGTACGCAACTCAAGATTCTCGCGAGCCTAATCGAACTTTTTTGTTTTGCCTATTCGAGTCAAGTTCGAGCTCGAATTCAAGTTTTTCGAGCTTTACGTTATATAATTGAGTTCGAGTCAAAAGCTTAATCGAATCGAGCTCGAGCTAAGGTGCACCATTTATAATTTAATTAAAATTTTTAACCTTATTGAGCCGAGCCGAACTCGAACTCATCGAGTTTGACACCGAGTTGAACTCGAGCTTGAAAAAATAAGGCTCAGTCAAGTTCGAGCTCAAACTCGAGTCGAACTTGCTAGATACTCGGCTCAGCTCGTTTACGCCTAAAGCGGACATATTTCTTTATAATTACGTCCACTGATATAATTAGTGCTCATATTGAATGGAATGGAAAATACCATCAAGTTTGAAATAGTGTTGGTGGGATGAAGAAAATTATATTTATTTTTAAAAAAATTGTTAATAGTTTCTTAAAATAATTTTGTCTTGTTTAATATTTTGAAAATCGAACCGGTGGTCGAATCGGGTCATGAACTGGCCACACTACGGTTCTGTTTCAGTAAAAAAATAAGAGTGTACAATGAACACGGATTGATGAGTCAAAACCAAGTTTGATCGAAAAAGCAGTACTAATTCACTATTTAGGGAAAATTCTTATATTCCGCTGCGGAATGGTCACGCCTGCTAAAAATAGTAATCTAAAATAAAAAAGGAAAGTTTGTTATAATATTTTAGAAAATAATTTAATTATTTAAACTTATAACTTATCAAGAAGGTTCTTTAAGACAAAATTAATAAATTGTCCTAAAAAAAGTTTTAAGAAAAATATAAATTTCATTTAATTTTTAGATTATAAGTTATATTACACATATTAGTTTTTACAAATTAGAAACTACACCCGAGTTTATATTATAAATAATAATACTACATATATTAATTTTTTTTATTAATTTTTTAAATCAAACCATGACTAGTTAATACAAAATTACATTTGCATATAATTAATATATTTGTGAGAATATGTATATTAAATTTTTATACATTACTTTGACAAAATATTTATATGCAAGAGTCTTTATAATAGATATAACTTAACAAAAGTTTATATATAACATAATATATCTAGCTAGCATAATATATATATTCAATTCAAACCGAGTTCGAGCTCAGTCTAAGATACACAATTTCATGATTTAGTTGAACAATTTAAAGTTGGCGAGTCGAGTCGAGCCGAGAATGAGCTCGTCGAGTATGACACCGAATCAACCTCGAGTTTGAAAATTTTAGGTTCAGTCGTGTTCAAGCTTGAGCTTGAGTACAATGAGTCGAGTCGAGTTTGCGAGATACTCGGATCGACTCGGCTCGTTTACAGCTCTACATAGTGTTAACACTCGATTTTTAATTGAGTTATAAATTTCGAATGCGTTAAGTAGGGGGTGTAAATGAGTCAAGCTACTCGTGAGCAGCTCAAGATCGGCTTGGTCAATATTCGAATTCGACTCACTAAATTTCGAGTCGAGCTTTTTCTAAAGCCTAGTCGATTTTGAGTTCACTGGTACTCGACTCGAGAGGCTCGCGAGCCTAACCGAGTTTTTTTATTTTTCCTATTCGAGTAGAGTTCGAGTTTTTTTATTTTTAAATAATAATTTTATGTATGTATATATTGAGTTCAAGTCGAGTTCGAGCTTGAGTCAAAAACCTAATCGAGTTGAGTTCGAACTCGAGCTAAGGCGCACTTTTTATTAATTAATTAATTACTTGATTTTTTTTTTTATAATTTTATCGAGTCGAGTCGAGTATGGCACTTAGTCGAGCTCGAAAAAATTAAGGCTCAGTCGAGTTCGAGCTCGAGTAAAATGAGTCGAGTCGAGATTGTCAGATACTCGGCTCGACTCGAATCGTTTACAGCCCTAGCGTTAGGAACATAATTCAAGCATGTATATTTTTAGAAAAATAATAGAACTATGCACATGTGATTTGTAGGACAGTTGTGAGCTGAATACATTACAGAGAAATATATCAATATGGGTCTTGAATCAAAGCTCGTAAAATAACAAATGCAACACAACTGACCGTGAATCATTTGGTCTTATAAAACGAAATTTATGATCAATTGAAGCTAAAAGTGAAAAAAAAAAATATAATAAAAAACCTGCAACCTGTTAAGCAGTTATTCATTTTTATTTATTTTTAATAATTTAAGACATATATAACCGCTTTGTAATATTTCTATTTAAGGTAAGCGGGACGATTCCGCCGCGTGACCGAAGCGAGCTCCCTATTTAGAAGAAAAAAAAGGATTGAACTTGTCCTAAAAGTTAGATTAGAAAATTCGATTTTATGAAACCGTTTGAATCGAGTTGAACCGGTTTGGATCGGATTGGATCGAAAACCGAATAACATGTCGGTTTAAGGCCTTGTTCGGTCCGGTTCAAAACATTATTCTTATTATTATTAATAAATTTTAAAAGTTTCAGTATTAATATTAATTAATTGCTATTATATATGTACCGCCAAATGAGCATTATTTGTACCAATAGAAAAAAATGAGTCTGGGCAAAATGACAAAAGTAGTATTGTTTTTGTTCAATTATTATAAATAACGTTGTTTTTATTATTATATTAAAAAGGAGAAATATCTTACCTTCCTGCTTATCTTAATTAAGATCAATCGTTCAATTCACGGGTTCACCTTAAAATTATAATATAATAATCATCTTCATCCACCGGCCAAAAGAAATTCATCTTGTTTGTTCTTTAGCCAAAAAAAAAAAAAAAAAAAACTCATCTTGTTTGTTCTGCCATCTTCAACTTGAATCCACACCTTCACGTGGAGATGAAAATTTAAGTTGGAACGTACTACCAAAAAAAAATTAAGTTGCATATCAGATTAGTATACTTGAAGATTTATTTTTAATGTGAATAAACTCAGATTTTTGGGGCGAATAATAAAACTTAAAACTCTTATATTTTAACATTTAAGATAAGTTAAGATAAAAATGTACCACATAAAAAGTTTAGGATAAAAGTGTACAACATACAAAATTTCAAGGTATAGTTTTAGTATCCTTTTGTACCTTCATCTCTACATTTTCTTGAAGATTCCAAATTTGAACTCCCATGAATTAAGTCCACATCCGTCGTATATAGAAATTTTGTGACAATTAAATATGGAAATACTCATTTTCTAAGTTATTTGATCAAAATATATAAGTATGTGCCTTTTAATTGTGGATTTTTCTACATGCTCTTGGAGCATTATGTTTTTGCTTTTTTTATTACTAGGGTGGATTTAATTGTAACATATGTAAAATTTTATAAAAAGTATAGAAAAATATAAAATCTTTTAACTACACCTAATATTTGCATCATACTATTAATAATATAATTTTTTTTCTAGGGTTCACCTTTAGAGCAATAAAAAAAGTACCAAAAACATAGTGCTTGTAGAGTACGATAGAAAAACCCATTAATTGTGTACTGAGTTCAATACGATTTTCATTCGTGTCAATTTATCCGTAACTAAGGGGTTTATGACTAGAAGACTTTAAACTACACCATTAAAAGAATATAATGAACGTACGCAAATATTATTCGCTTCACATCATTACTATAACGGTTACAAGTCTTACATGATGAATGAGGGTCGTGTCACACCATTAGTAAAAACATAATTTTCAATGGTTTCAATTTTTTAAAAAACTTTAAAATATATATATATATATATATATATATATATATATATATATATATCATTATGTTATTAAAAAAATTGAATTTTATTTTCCATATAAGTTAAGTTATTTTATTTCCCGGCTGATGGGTTCCGATATAATCGTTAGCCCCGTTAACAGCCAATGGACGGCGAGTAGGTCCAGTGGGCCTCGGGAAAAGCCTAGAAGGCCCAGAGGCCCAGCACGAAGGGTCCCGACTTTAGCGGTCCCGATGTATGAGCTGAATGCTCCCGATGATAAGCCTCTGAGTAGGCCCCGATATGCCTTAGTAAAGGTCCCGATAATGAAGCCCCGCAGAGGCTGGACCTGTCCCGTAGAGACTGAAGGTCCTGGGTGGTGATCTAGAATGAGACAACTCTGGAGTCTCCGACGGGAGTCGGGACTTGTGATCAGAGGATAAAGACCGAGAAATCCGCTTACTAGATAGAGTAGTGGAAGACGGTTATTCCCCGAGATACGCAGGGCGTGCCCGAGATACGCGGAGTACGGGTAAGATACGCGGAGCGTGGGGCAAGATATACGGAATCCCGACCGAGATATGCGGAATCGTGGCGAGATACACGGAATCATGGGTAAAACTGCCAGGCGCAGTAACAGGTAACTGAGTAACTTCCCCTCCTATATAAAGGAGGAAGTTACCTCAGAAAACCCGAATCATCTAATACGAACTTAGACTTTCTGCTTACCACCCATTGATCACATACTCATTTAACCATCGGAGAGGGATTCTGGGTCACCACCCAGATCATCCCCTTTTGCAGGATTACGCGGAGCCCAGGAGTCCAAAGCTTTCCGTCAAGGACGTAACGGAACTTCGCCCGTGATCCAACATTGGCGCCGTCTGTGGGAACCTTACAAAAAGTCAAGATAGCTTCTACCAGATCAATGGCCGGTGGTGGCAAGAAGAAGCAAGTTCAGGCTGGCAGTTCCCGTCCCGCATGAACTATGAATTCCCAGTTGCCAGAACGTGTTGCTGAACAAGGTGAGAACCCCGCTCTTTCCCAGACAGGGGGGCAGGGTGATGGCTATGAGGTCTCAGTCCGAGACACAGAGAGGAACAGGCAGGATGTCCCGTGTAGGGAGGAAGATGAGGCTCCCCCAAACCCGGTGGGCCATGGAGGAGAAGGAGTCCCGCGAAGGGAAGAAGGGTCGTCTTCGAACTCGGAGTTAGCCAAGGCAGTAGCAGATGCTATGCCCATGTTCTTGGCCGCCATGGAGGCCTTGCTGGACAAAAGAGAGGTCGCCAGGAGGGCGGAGGAGTTGCCTCCGCGAGAAGAATTACCACCACCCCCGCCGAGGGTGGACCCAGAGGAACAGGAGGTTCCGCCCAGGAACAAGGGTAAGGAGCCAGCACACCTGGAGAAGTTCGTGGTCGATGGCCCAGGACCAGTGCAGAATAGGACCATTCCCCTGAATGGCCCCATCACCCCCGATCAGGTGGTGAAGATCGTTAGCATCTGCATGGGTGATCAGAAGCAGATGGCATCGGAGCTAAGGGATCGGTCCAGCCATCCTTTCGTGCCGCGGCTGATAGATACCGTCGCCCCGCCCGGGCTAGGTATTCCGACCATCAAGGAGTACGATGGTGAGGGGGACCCAGTTCGCCATGTTCAGAGGCATGTCCAGGCCTGCATGGGACGAACGTCGAATGATGACCTCATCTGTTCATTGTTCCCGATAACCCTGGGAGAAAGGGCCATGACTTGGTTCTTCAGCCTCCCGCCAGGATGCATCACGTGCTGGGCTGATATGCACGATCGCTTCATCAAGCAGTACCAAGGTCGGAGGCGTCTTCTGAAGAGTGTGAGGTCCTTGACCCAGGTGGTGCAAAGACCCGATGAATCGTTGGCATACTACTACCAACGGTTCACTGCCAGTGCTGCGGAGATTGATGAAGAAATCTCGGAAGGAGAGACTATCCGTACTTTCCTGCGGAACTTGAGCGCTCCGTACGGTTCCGACCTGATGCACAGCGTAGCCGCGAAGGCTGTGTGGAGCATGGAGGCCCTGCAAGCGAGGGTGAAACAGCAAATCGACGTCCAGGAGTCGAAGATTGCTGCCGGAGAGCTCGATCCCCCGAAATCGGGGAGAGGAAAGCTATCGTCCAAGCTATCGGATGATCGCAAAGGGAGCGACAAGTCGGAAGGAAGTAGGAACCGTGGTCGTCCCGATAAAAGAGAAGACAAGCGTCCTCCGAGGAAGGACAATCGAGAAGGTCGGGCTGTTCCCATCAATAGCTCGATGACCTCTGTATTAGCTGTGATGGACAGACAGGGTCTCGCTCGATACCCCCCCGAGGAAAGAAGGCGAATTCCTAGGAGGCCGTCCTGACCGTTACTGTCGCTACCATCGAGCCAATGGCCACGACACTGAAAACTGTCGGGAGTTGAAGAAGGAAATTGAGAAGCTGATCCAGAAGGGGAAGCTAAAAGAGTTCGTCGGAAGGGGGCGGTGCCGATCCCGTTCCAGAAGTCGGTCACGATCCCGTTCCAAGTCCCGGGACCGATCCCCGAAGAAGATTGAGCCAGAAGCCTCAGGATCGGGTGCCCGCAAGGAGAGGCGGGGAACTATCAACGTCATCCACGGAGGAATGGCTGCGGGAGGAGATACCTCTGCTTCCCGGGAGAACTACGCTTCTCGCATATCTGCCGCGGTGGTGTTAGGCAAAAGGTCCCGGTTGTGGACCCTGAAGGAAGAAATGGTAATTTCTTTCTCGGCGGAGGATCTAGTAGGCGTGGAGAGCCCTCACGATGACGCCCTGGTCGTGACCTTGGACGTAGACGGATTCGAGATGAAGCGGATCCTGATAGACGGAGGGAGTTCCTGCGATATTCTCTTCATGGACGCTCTGGAAGCCATGGGAAAGACGAAGAAGGACCTCACACAGGTGGACTTCCCGATGGTAGGATTCTCTGGTTCCACCTCTTACCCGCTGGGAATGATTACCTTACCGGTGGAGTTTGGTAGTGGCTGGAAGATGGAGAAACGAAACGTGGATTTCGTTGTCGTGGAGTCTGCGGGGGCATACAACGCTATTATCCGGAGGACCACTATCAACCCTCTTATGGCAGTCGCCTCGACGGTCCACCAGAAGATGAAGTTCCCGACTGATAATGGGGTCGGAGAAGTCAAGGGTGACCAAGTGGCATCGCGGAAATGCTACGTTAACGCCACCCGGCGGAGAAGGAGGGAGGCCATGACTGTCCTTCAGACTGATGCTGATCCTCGAGAGGAGTACGGGCGTCCCGCCCCCATGGAGGATTTGAAGGAAGTTGAGATCGATGGGCCTCAAAGGAAGGTGAAAATCGGGTCCGCTTTGTCGGAGGAAAGAGCTCGAGAATTGATCGAGCTCCTGAAGGAGTTTAAGGAGCTGTTTGCCTGGTCCCCGAGCGATATGCCAGGAATCAGCCCCGACGTGATTGTGCACGAGCTAAAGATAGATCCCGCGGTCAAGCCTATCGCGCAAAGAAGGCGTCCGATGGGAGTAGACAAGAGGATCGCGATCCAGCAAGAGGTGGGCAGACTGCTCGACGCTGGATTCATCAAGGAGCTCCGATTCCAGACTTGGGTGGCTAACCCAGTCCTGGTGCGAAAGAGTAACGGGAAGTGGCGGATGTGTGTCGATTTCCGCGACTTGAACAAGGCCTACCCGAAGGATTGCTACCCGCTTCCGAGGATTGACAAGCTGGTGGATGCCACATCGGGACATGAACTGCTGAGCTTCATGGATGCCTATTCCGGATACAACCAGATCAAGATGGCGAAGGAGGATGCCCCTCATACGGCTTACTATGCCGACAGTGACGTCTACCACTACGACGTGATGCCCTTCGGATTGATCAATGCCGGAGCAACTTACCAGCGGATGGTGAACAAGTTGTTTGGAGACATGCTGGGGAAAACCATGGAGGCGTATGTGGATGACATGCTGGTGAAGTCCCGACAAGCAGGAGACCATGTCCAGAACTTGGCGGCGGCGTTTGAGCGGATGAAGTTCCATCAGGTTCGGCTGAACCCCGACAAATGTGCTTTCGGGGTGAACTCGGGGAAATTCCTAGGGTTCATGGTGAGCCAGAGAGGAATCGAGGTAAACCCTGAGAAGCTGCGAGCAATCGAGGAGATGCAGTCCCCGAAGACTCATCGGGAGGTTCAGGTGCTGAATGGCCGGTTGGCCGCGATGAATCGCTTCCTATCCAAGGCGAGTGACCGAGCCATGCCATTTTTTGATGTGCTGAGGGCCCACAAGAAATTCGAATGGACCGACAAGTGCGAGGAGGCATTCCAGGAACTCAAGCAACACCTCCGTACCCTTCCGCCGTTGGCGAAACCAGTTCCAGGCGAGCCGCTTTATCTCTATTTGGCTGTTTCTGTATTTTGATTAAAATTGTCAAGGGCAACCAAGTGCCTATCTATTATGTAAGCAAGGCGTTTGCCAAGTCTGAAATAAACTATCCCGCTATTGAGAAGTATCTCTTTGCGTTGATTATTGCCGCTAGAAAGCTACGACCTTACTTCCATGCCCATGAAGTCACGGTATTGACTAATCAGCCTCTGAAACACTTTTTGAACCGAACGGAGGCGTCGGGGAGATTGGTAAAATGGGCCATCGAGCTGACGGAGTTCCGTATTCATTTCGCTCCGAGAACCGCTATTAAGGGCCAGGCATTGGCAGATTTTATAGCTGAGTCTACGGCACCCGATCTGGAAGTAACGGGTCCCGCAGAGGGGGCAACCATGGAGGAAGTCCCGACAACAGAACAACAGCCAGAACAGCCAAATGAGGAGAATACCTGGGAGATGTACACTGATGGTTCATCGAGTGTAGAAGGCTCGGGGGCAGGATTCATATTGATACCGCCCGGTGGAGGCGAGCCCCTACGATATGCCTTGGCGTTGACGTTCAAAGCCACCAACAACGAAGCGGAGTATGAGGCTCTCATCACAGGCCTTAAGATTGCCAAGGGTACGGGGGTCGATCATTTAAAAGTGAAGTGCGATGCCAGCTTGATCGTGAACCAAGTCCAGGTGAACTATGAAGCCAAGAGCCCAACAATGAAGAAGTATATGCACGAGGTGCAGACTTTGAAGGGAAGCTTCAAAAGCTTCGATATCGAGGCAATCCCGAGGGAAGAGAACGCGGAAGCAGATGCCTTAAGCAAGTTCGCTCTGGGAGTGGCCCCTGAGGAGAATCGGAGGGTGCATTTCCTAGAAAAGGTGATTATCTCAAACATTGATCCGGCGGAGATCTGTGCTATTGAGACAGGATCAGAGGAAGAAGAGAAGCCCACTTGGATGACCCCGATGGTCACATACCTGACTACGGGGGTACTCCCCGATGATAAAGTGGCAGCTGTCAGGTTGCGTCGGATTGCGGATAATTACGCGATGGTGGACGACCAATTATACAAAAAAGGGTATGTAAAGCCTTTCTTAAAATGCGTAGCAGAACCTGACACGAATCGGATCCTGAGGGAGCTACACGAAGGAGTCGCGGCCTGTCATGAAGGGGCCCGATCTCTAGTGAGGAAGGCATTGAACTTAGGCTACTATTGGCCCTCGATGAACAAGGAAGCGACCGCGATGGTCCGATCCTGTGATACATGCCAGAAGTACGCTCCAAATATCGTGGCTCCCGCCGCGGACTTAATGCCCATCAGGAGTGCATGGCCCTTCGCGCAATGGGGGATTGATTTGGTGGGACCTCTTCCCCAAGCGAAAGGTCAGTGCAAGTATTTGCTCGTGGCCATCGACTACTTCTCAAAGTGGATAGAGGCTAAAGCATTGGCTAAAACGACGGGGCAGCAGATCCTCAAGTTCCTTCAAACTCAGATCGTATCCCGGTACGGGGTTCCTCGAGTGTTGATCAGCGACAACGACCCTCCGTTCAATGGGGCTCAGTTGAAGGAGTACCTGGAAGAACTAAACATTGAGCATCAGACCGCTTCAGTCCGCCACGCTCAGACCAATGGCCAGGTAGAATCAGCCAACAAGATCGTGATGGATGGCTTGAAGAAGAGAGTCTATTCCTTACAGGGCCATTGGCTGGATGAGCTCGAGAACGTGCTGTGGGCCGTGAGAACAACACCCAAGCAGTCAACAGGAGAAACTCCGTTTGGCCTAGTCTATGGCACGGAGGCAGTCGCTCCCGTGGAAATAGCGGTGGCGTCCCATCGCGCGAAATATTACGAGCCTCTGACAAACGAGGAAATGAGACGTCTAGACTTAGACTTGCTCGAGGAAAAAAGATGGAAGGCTGATGAAGTCCAGGCCCGAATGCGTCTGGCAACAACCCGATATTACAATCGGCGTGTCAAGTCCCGACAATTCTTCGTGGGAGAACTTGTCTGGCGGAGGAACGAGTTCGTTCATCAAGATCGGATCAACAAGCTATCACCAAAATGGGAGGGACCTTACAAGATCGTAGGGATGCCAGAACCCAATGCATACAGGCTAGAGGACCTTGATGGCAAGACGTTGAAACATTCCTTCAGTGGCGAACACTTGAAGAAGTATCATGTTTGATATTAAGCCGCCGTGAAGGGCGCAAATTGTCTATCAATAAGATCCGATGTAAGCCTATTTTGAGTTATTTATGAATAAATGAAGTTGTTTCCGATCAAATTATTTTTAGATTTATTCTAAACTGTTAGTAAGACGTCCTGAAGGACGCGACAAAAGCTTTCCAAGGTACGATAAAAGCCTTCCGAGGTATGCGTAAGTCGTCTATATGATGCGGCCAAAAGCCTTAACGGGTATGGACAAAAGCCCTACGGGGTACACGTAAGTCGTCTATATGATGCAACCAAAAGCCTAGGTACGAAAAGGCCCTGATAGGGTCCGCGTAAGTCGTCTATATATGCGGCCAAAAGCCTTAACGGGTACGGAAAAGCCTTAACAGGTCCGCGTAAGTCGTCTATATGATGCGGCAAAAAGCCTTAAAGGGTACGATTAAGCCGTCCGGTAGAGACGCAGTAAAAGCCTTAAGGGGTGTGAAAATAGCCTTGAAAGGCAGGGACGAGAAACCTTAAGTGGTGAAGTCCCGATTTTGGACGAGAAACTAAGTGGTGAAGTCCCGATTTTGGACGAGAAACCTTAAGTGGTGAAGTCCCGATTTTGGACGAGAAACCTTAAGTGGTGAAATCCCGATTTTGGACGAGAAACCTTAAGTGGTGAAGTCCCGATTTTGGACAAGAAACCTTAAACGGTAAAATCTTGAGTAAAGCGTCGGAAAGACGTATGAAGTCATTTTAATGGCGCATCGGAACGTTCTGAGTAACGAATTTAAAGCCGCTTTAGATAAAGTGCAAACGAGTATCGGTGCCAAAACAGATGGAAAGAAACTACTTATATAAAGGCCAAAAGGCCAAAGAGGTTCGATACAAGAGATAAAGGAGAAAGACAACAAGGACTAAAAGATGTAAACATTAAGCTTGGTCCTTGTTGGAAGATGGATCCTCAGCAGCATCGGAGGGAGCAAAGTTCGGAGGGGCCTGGGCGGAAGGCTCCGCAGTTGGCGGAGTCGGGTCCACGGCAGCGGCCTCTTCACTCTCCGCGGGGAGGTTGAAGTATTTCTCCGCGAAGGGGGCGAGGGTCTCGGACTTCTTGAAATCGATAGAATCCTCGTATGCTGTGTAGAGCTCTTCGACAGCATTGAACAGAACGTTCTCCACCTCGGACTTACAGAACTCTACAGCAGCCACCTTGAATTCTTCAGAGTCCCAATACTCCTCAAGGCCCCGCTGACGGCCCTCCTCGAGGCCCCGCTGGTGGCCCTCCTCGAGGCCCTGAGCCTTTGCCTCAGCCACCTTGGCAGAGAACTCAGCCCTCTCCGCCTCAAACTTTGCCTTGGCCTCCGCGAGGAGATCCGCGAAGACGTTTTTCTCATGAATGAGCTGCTTCTTTTCCTCCTCATTCCGCTGCTGCTCCACCTGGACCATCTTCCGTTCCCGACGCATGACAGCCTCATGATCGTGGACTTTCTTGAGCAGGCCCGAGGTCATCTCGTCTAGGAGAGCTTTCTCCTTGGCCATCTTGTTCTTGGCCGCCACCGCCTCGTCGAGCTCCACCTGAAGCTTGGCTAACGCATCAGGGTCCGACTTAGCTTCAGCCTCCTCCAAAGCACTCTTCAGGGCTAAGGCGATGGCGAAACTTCGGTGCTGGTCCGCAGTTTCCTAAGGCAAGAGGAAAAAGGATTAGAATTCGATGGTCGAAGACGGATAAAGAAGAAAACAAGTAAAGGTAAAGTATTACCTCCATCCGACGAACGGCCATAGCGCGGAACTCCTCTTCAATGTCCTCCCGCGACAGACAAAGCGGCTGTCTCAAGGAGGGAGGAATTGATCCTGCCAGTAGATGCAGAGCCACGTCGGGCTGAAGATTATCCCGTCGGATCGAAAACCCTTGGAGGGATTCGATCGGACGCCAGGGGACCGCCGCCTGGTCGGGGGTGTAGATCTTGTACACATCATCCATCGGAAGACGAGGGATAACCTCGGCATCATCGACGGGGGGAACTACCTCGGTCGGAGGAAGCTCAGGAGTAGGAGTACGGAAAACAGGAGGAGGACTCCGAGACACGTCCCTCACAGCGGGCTCCATGTTCCTGGACCCCGATCTTCCGCGGGGAAGCAGGCCCCCCTCGTCAGGCTCCTCGGCAGAAGGAGAAGCCTCCAAATCAGTCACCCGACGGAACTGAGCTTCCGCCGGGACGTCCTCCCGCATCAGTTCTTGCGGAGCCGCAGTCTCCGCTGGAATGACAGCCTCCGTCGGGACAGGAGTATCCGAGAGACCTGCGGTGGCAGGACGAACATGATCAGGAATAATTCCGCCAAGACACCAGAGAATTTAACGTTCGACATGTTGGTCTTTCCCATGGAAGTTATAATATCCCGCCTTAAGAACGCGGGGGACTTCTCCTTGAAGGATATATTTAATTTCCCGAACACGCGACTCCCGATCGGCGGGGATAAATTCCTTGGGAACTAATTTCTTATATGGTTTAATTGCACGACGAACGCGCTTACCTTCCTCGACAGTAGTGGCCCCGAAGGCCCGATCTATCTCTCCCCTCTTGGCCTTCTTGGCCCCGACCTGCTCTTCGGCGGAAGGAGCAGCAGACATAGGAGTGGAAGAGGAAGCACCTTTCTTCACCAGCTTTCGCTTCCGCTTGGAGCCACTCTGGACGGCATCAGTCTCGCCCTGCTTTATAAGGAGATGGGTCAGCAAAGAAGCCTTCTTGGCTGCAAAGGTAAAAAATAAGATAGTTAGAAACATTACCCAAACGACCAAATCCTTGGAAACAGAGTCAAGGAGTCGGACTCCGATCATGATCAGGTCCTTCTCCCGGAGCTTGTTGGCGTCGAGGGGTATGAAGTTGTCTCCCCAACGGTAGAGCTGAACCATCTGGAGGGTGTTGAGGTCATCCTCGGTGTAGTCTAGGAGCTTGGGGGCAGGGTCCGCCGTGACCTCCCATCGAGGCCATAGGACAGAGCTGTGCTGGACGAAGAAGCAGTACTTCTTCCATCCGCTATTGTCAGACCCCGAATCACGTATCAGTATCCGATCCTTGTGGAACTTCCAAGTCTCGCTGTCCCAGCCGAAACGTGAAAGTTGCTCCTTTGTCCACTTGGGGAGTCGAGGGGAGAAGGAGCAGACACCAGCTTTGTTGCACTTCATGCCATAGAAAGTGCGGAATAGCAGTAGACTGTACGTCCACTGCTGGCGATGGCATAAGTATTGGAAGGCATTCCACACGCGGATGGCGTGTGGAGAGAAGGTACAGGGATGCGTTTTGTAGAAGTTGCACATCTCCACCATATTTCCGCAGAAGGGGAACCGAATCCCCGCGCTTATTTGACCGGCGGAGACGAACACTTCCCCTGCCCGAGGAGGCGTAATGATGTGCTTCCTTCTGACAGCAGGTTGAGACTCATACGGGAAACGAGGTTCCCAATCTGAGGTAATACACCCCTCTCTAAGGGCAACCTCATATGAAGCCTCAGAGATCTCATTGACGGCAAATTCGAAAATGAAAGGAGCCCTAGCTTCAGAACTAGCTTCGTCTAAAACGATTGCAAACAAAAGAATTTGAGAAAAGGAGAACAGAGAGCAAGTAAATCACAAAAACATAGAGGAAAGCCCTTACCAGACATGATCAGTGGTTGAAGAGGTGAAATGAAGGAAGATCGGAAGGGTTGAAGGCCTTGATCACTTGAACAACAGGAGGAGCTTGGAGAAGAAGCTTCGAATGCAAGAATGGCTGAAATCGAGAGAGTGCAGAAGAAGTGAATAAAGCCAGGGTTTTAGCTTTTATAAGCAAAAGGACAACGGGAGGGACTTAATCTGGACCGTTGAAGACGAAACGATTTGATCACAATCATTGAAATTATGGAGACGGTACGGAAGAGACAGCTGGATGGGCTTGATCTGCACCGTTGAAGAGGAAACGACACGATCTTAATTGTCGAGATTATAGGTACGGAAGGGACGTGCGTGACGTCACAGCTGCTTTTTCAGAAAATAACAGTCACGCCGGTTTAAACGTCGTTTCCTTATCCCTAGGCATTTAATGCTACAGTAACCGAGGAGTCTCCTCGGATTTGGCAACTGCCCATGGGGCCTGGTGGGCCCAAGGCAATCATGAGTAGGAGACTCTGTTATACAACAATTATACGCAAGGCAAAAGCCTCCGACGGTGGTATCGGAAGGTATGAAAACAAAGGCCTCCAACGGTGGTATTGGAAGGTATAAAAACAAAAACCTCCGACGATGAGGTCAGAAGAGCTGAATTAAAAGACATGACGAACTAAAAGTCCCCCATGTCTTAGGGGCAAATGATGGGTTCCGATGTAATCGTTAGCCCCGTTAACAGCCAATGGACGGCGAGTAGGTCCAGTGGGCCTCGGGAAAAGCCTAGAAGGCCCAGAGGCCCAGCACGAAGGGTCCCGACTTTAGCGGTCCCGATGTATGAGCTGAATGCTCCCGATGATAAGCCTCCGAGTAGGCCCCGATATGCCTTAGTAAAGGCCCCGATAATGAAGCCCCGCAGAGGCTGGACCTGTCCCGTAGAGACTGAAGGTCCTGGGTGGTGATCTAGAATGAGACAACTCTGGAGTCTCCGACGGGAGTCGGGACTTGTGATCAGAGGATAAAGACCGAGAAATCCGCTTACTAGATAGAGTAGTGGAAGACGGTTATTCCCCGAGATACGCAGGGCGTGCCCGAGATACGCGGAGTACGGGTAAGATACGCGGAGCGTGGGGCAAGATATACGGAATCCCGACCGAGATATGCGGAATCGTGGCGAGATACACGGAATCATGGGTAAAACTGCCAGGCGCAGTAACAGGTAACTGAGTAACTTCCCCTCCTATATAAAGGAGGAAGTTACCTTAGAAAACCCGAATCATCTAATACGAACTTAGACTTTCTGCTTACCACCCATTGATCACATACTCATTTAACCATCGGAGAGGGATTCTGGGTCACCACCCAGATCATCCCCTTTTGCAGGATTACGCGGAGCCCAGGAGTCCAAAGCTTTCCGTCAAGGACGTAACGGAACTTCGCCCGTGATCCAACACCGGCCAAAAAAAAGTGAAGTTATTTTATTTACTTGTTAAAATAAAAATTTAGTCAATATTAAAGGATAACTTGGAAACTTTACAATTTTTTTTTGCCATGAAGAAACTTTACAATTTATTATTGCTACGAAACAAATGAGTTTTCTACCAATATAATAACTTTCTGTAATCTAAAATCTACCTTATAAGCTTTTGCAAGTATATTATCAACACTAACAAGTACATGTTATCAACATATAATCTAAATTACATTTTTTTTTTTAATGTAAATTAACATCTGCAAACTTAACTAACCATTTGCTATTAATAATACTAAAATGGTATATAGATAGAAGTTACTGTTGGACGTGGCTTTGAAAGCCTTGTGGGCCCATTTTAGTAGTGTATGAATGGCAATTTGATTGCCTAGTGTGTTTTAGTGGTAAAGGAATACCACACCGGCCAAACTAGCTTTATTATGCTAGTGTCATAGACCTGGAGCATATACCCACAAGTTAGCCCAATGTGAACGGAATCCATCCACTAAAGGCAACCAAGGGGGTGAAGTCACAAGTGTTCCGATACGATGTATCCGTCTAGGTTCGTTGTATTTTAGAAGATGGCACTTTCCATACATGTCTCCCCATTAATTGTAAATCTTCCTTTGAGAGCATTCCCCACTTGTATAAATAGGGGTCCTCTCCTTCATTTGTAATCATCCAAGAGTTGAGCAAATACAATACATACAAGAGTTCTCTCTTCATATTCATAGCTTTAGCTTTTGTGATCGAGGGTTAGGCTGACTTAGGAGCGGTTCCTAAGGCCGCACGGGTGAGGGAAAGTTAGGGAAAACTCCAAGCCCGTGACAAGTGGTATCAGAGCAAAGTTTCGATCCAATCCAATCGATGGCATCCAGCAAGCAGTCGGAGATGGTAGTTGCCGAGAAGCCCAAGATGAATACCAAGGAGTATTTGGCGGATCTTGATCATCGTGTAGAGGAGCTGCGGCACGTGGTGGCGGAAGTCCAAGAAGATGCCGTGTATGCGTCCAAGAGTGTGGACAAAATCCGTTCCGGAATGGAGGGGCTCCAGAAAGATGTCAAGGACGCCACTGAGGAGCTTGGGAAGAAGGGTGACACGCTCGAAGCTACCATCACAGCCACTCGAGAGGAAGTGAAGGAGTTCGCGGAAATGCGGACGGAGCTTGCCGCGATACGAGGTGAGCTTGTTGAAGTCGCGGAGATGCGCGCAAAGCTGGCGGAACTCGATGGAATGCGGGTGAAGCTTGCAAAGCTTGAGGGAGTTCAAGCTGAAATGGAGGGGCTCAAGCAAGAGCTCAACCGTGTGAGGAGGATGCGAGGCGAGGGGGCAGCTGTGGTACACCATGGTCATCGCCTCGATGTTCCGAGACTGAAGCCATTCAAGGGGTCAAGAGTGGGAAACGAAGTGGAAAACTTCTTGTTCACTTTGGTGGACTACTTCCAGGCAACGGGAGTGGAGGAGGACTTGGCGCGCTTAGGTATGGTTTCCTCTTATCTGCAAGACAATGCCTTAGTGTGGTGGCGTAGGAAGCGCGATAGCCGAGGAGGGGAGCAGATTTACACATGGGATCAGTTCACTGCTGCATTCCGTGTGCAATTCTACCCGGAATATGCGGAGAACGAAGCACGGGGGCTGCTTCGTTGATTGGAGCACAAGGGGAGTCTTCGAGAATATGTCAACCAATTCTCGGAGTTGATGCTCCAAATCCCTTCCATGACCGAGGGCGAGGCGTTCTTTCAGTTCATGGATGGTCTCAAACCGTGGGCGAAGATAGAGCTGGAGCGTCGGGATGTGAAGACGCTCGACAAGGCCATGACAACGGCCGAGTCATTGAAGGAGCTTCGGACAGAGAAGCCGAAGCCAAAGGAACAGCCGAATGGTGGGGGAGATCGCAGCAAACCCTACCATTCCGGAGGTGACAAGTCTCCCAAATCCGTGGGAGGTAAGTCCAGCGGAGGAAGATTCAACAGGTCGTTCTCAAATGACACTGGTGGATCGTATACAAAGGATTGTGGACCGATGGAGTGCTTCTATTGCAAGGGGCCTCACATGGCGAGATCTTGCCCGAACCGCAAAGTGGAGTGCTTTTTATTCAAGGGGCCTCACAATGCGAGAGAGTGCCCAAAACGCGAGAAGCTTGCAGCCCTTATTACTTCCGAGGAGGAGGAAGAAGAGGGTGCACAGTTGGGGTCATTGCGGATGCTCAACGCTATCCAAGGCAAGAAGGCCAAGGCGAAGGGCCTTATGTTCGTGGAGATTGAAGTCGCGGGCAAGAAGATGAGTGCACTTGTCGACACGGGTGCCTCAAACCTCTTTATGTCCGTGGAGGTTGCGAAGAGGCTAAATCTTCGATTGGAGAAAACCAACACGCGGTTGAAGATGGTGAACTCGGAGGAAATCCCGGCATGCGGAATTGCTCGCGGGGTAAGTATTAAATTGAGTCATTGGAGTAGCAAAGAAACGGTGGAGGTGATCCCTCTCGATGACTATGACTTTGTTATCGGGATGGACTTCCTCGATCGGATCGATGCTATGGTCATTCCTTTTGCGGATTGCATTTGCATTTTGGATTCGAGGTGTCAATGCATCGTGCCGGTCAAGCGTTCGAAGGGATATGGGACAAAGACGTTGTCGGCCATGCAGCTCAAGAAGGGAGTCCGCAAAGGAGAGCACACTTACCTCGCGGCCTTGAAGATGGACGAGGGTGAAAGCCAAGGGGACGAAATCCTGGAGGAAATAGCCCAAGTCCTTGGCGAGTTTGGAGACGTTATGCCGGCTGAACTCCTGAAGAAGTTGCCACCTAAGAGGGATGTGGATCACAAGATCGAGCTGGTCCCGGATGCTCGACCACCCGCCATGGCGCCATACCGAATGGCACCACCGGAGTTGGAGGAGTTGCGAAAGCAGTTGAAGGAGCTGTTAGACGCGGGGTATATTCAGCCGTCCAAGTCACCATATGGAGCACCGATGCTGTTCCAAAAGAAGCAAGACGGTTACTTACGGATGTGCATCGACTACCGGGCGCTGAATAAATTGACGGTAAAGAACAAGTACCCGATCCCTCTCATTGCAGATTTGTTCGACCGATTGAGTGGAGCTAAGTGGTTCTCGAAGCTGGACTTGCACTCGGGATATTGGCAAGTTCGGATAGCGGAGGGAGACGAACCCAAAACAGCTTGTGTGACGCGCTATGGATCATATGAGTTCCTCGTGATGCCCTTCGGATTAACCAACGCGTCGTCTACATTTTTCACGCTCATGAACAAGGTACTCCATTTGTTCCTAGATCGTTTCGTGGTGGTTTATCGCAATGATATTGTGGTGTATAGTCGGACGTTGGAGGAGCATATCGAGCACTTGCGCCAAGTGTTCGAAGCATTGCGGGAGCACACACTCTATGCAAAGAGGGAGAAGTGTGCGTTTGCGCAACGAGAGATCCCATTTCTCGGCCACATCGTTGGGGAGGGACGCTTGAGAATGGATCCGGGGAAGGTGCGGTGCATCAAGGATTGGCAGCCGCCAACAAGGGTGACCGAGGTGAGATCATTCTTGGGCCTTACGAATTATTATCGCAGATTCGTGAGGGACTATTCGAAGATCCCGGTGCCACTCACGGAACTTCTCAAGAAGAACAAAACTTGGGATTGGACCGTGGAGTGTCAGAAGGCGTTCGAGCAGTTGAAGCGAGCCATGACCGAAGAGCCCGTGCTCGCACTGCCCGACTACGAGAAGACGTTCGAGGTACAGACAGATGCCTCGGACTATGCCGTTGGAGGGGTGCTCATGCAAGATGGACATCCAGTGTCTTTTGAGAGCCGAAAGCTCAACGACACCGAGCGGAGGTACACCGTCCAGGAGAAGGAGATGACCGCGGTGGTGCATTGCCTTCGTACGTGGAGACACTACCTCTTGGGAGCGCGGTTCGTTGTTAAGACGGACAATGTTGCCACGAGCTACTTCCAGACGCAGAAGAAGCTTTCCCAAAAGCAAGCTCGATGGCAGGATTTCTTGGCGGAGTTCGACTTCAAGCTCGAGTACAAGCCCGGGAAGACGAACTTTGTGGCTGATGCGCTAAGTAGGAAGGCGGAGTTGGCATCCATGTCTCGAGTCAAACAGCATATCGTGGAGTCAATCCTTGGAGAGCGCATCGTGGAAGAGAGAAATATGGAGCCGAGGCGCGAATACTATGTCAAGTGGAAGGGACAACCCGTCAGCACGGCAAGCTGGGAGTACGAGAAAGCCTTGTTGCCGTTTCGAGAGGAGATTGACAAGTATCACGCCGAGGAGACGATGAGGGCGTCGTCTGAGTTTGGTGGGGGAGAATGTCATGGACCTGGAGTATACACCCACAAGTTAGCCCAATGTGAACGGAATCCATCCACAAAAGGCAACCAAGGGGGGTGAAGTCACAAGTGTCCCGATACGATGTATCCGTCTAGGTTCGTTGTATTTTAGAAGATGCCACTTTCCATACATGTCTCCCCATTAATTGTAAAGCTTCCTTTGAGAGCATTCCCCACTTGTATAAATAGGGGTCCTCTCTTTCATTTGTAATCATCTAAGAGTTGAGAAAATACAATACATACAAGAGTTATCTCTTCATATTCATAGCTTTAGCTTTTGTGATCGAGGGTTAGGTTGACTTAGGAGTGGTTCCTAAGGCCGCACGGGTGAGGGAAAGTTAGGGAAAACTCCAAGCCCGTGACACTAGTTTATATAGTGCTTTACTTCTCATACTAGTAATGACATATTAGATGAAAGGCTCTCTCCACGCGCGCAGGGGTGAAGTTGAGTGGATCGAATACCCACCCGATAAGCCTGGCTTGTGTGCGTGCCCGCGACGTGCGTACACGAAGCTAGCCTTGCGCGAGACCGATTTTGCTAAACCGAACCGTGTTTTGTCCTGGTTCAGTGAACCAACAGATTCAATTTTTGAATTCTGTAACTGGAGAGTCAAGTCTGCTATAACTGCATCAATTTTGGTAATTAATTTGCTTCTTAATTACCCGAATTTACTGCTGCATTTATGCAGAAATGGTGCATCTGCACTATAAATTGAGATCATCCCCCCCCCCCCCACAATTTCAAAACACAAATCCGAAATTTCTCTACAAATTTTTGCTACTGCTCTTAGTCATCTGCGTGAGTTCTTCCTGCCGTACTACATGTGGTTTGTTGCTGTCGATCCTGACGAGCTCGCGACGTGCGTACACGAAGCTAGCCTTGCGCTAGACCGATTTTGCTAGACCGAACCGTGTTTTGTCCTGGTTCAGTGAACCAACAGATTCAATTTTTGAATTCTGTAACTGGAGAGTCAAGTCTGCTATAACTGCATCAGTTTTGGTAATTAATTTGCTTCTTAATTACCTGAATTTACTACTGCATTTATGCAGAGATGGGGCATCTACACTATAAATTGAGGTCATCCCCCCCACAATTCCAAAACACAAATCCGAAATTTCTCTACAAATTTTCGCTACTGCTCTTAGTCATCTGCGTGAGTTCTTCCTGCCGTACTACAGGTGGTTTGTTGCTGTCGATCCTGACGATCTGTTTCTGCTGCGTACCTACTGTTCTTTCCTGCTTTACTGCAACTTTTTTATAGTTGCAGTAATTTATTTGTTCCATACCGCAACCTTTATTCCTATTTTACGTATAAAATTATGTCGTCGTCGTCGGCATCGTGAAAATCCTGTTGTGTTCAGGTATTTAGTTCGGTTCGGTCAGACCGATTTTGCTAAACCGAACTGTGTTTTGTCCTGGTTTAGTGAACCAACAGATTCAATTTTTGAATTCTGTAACTGGAGAGTCAAGTCTGCTATAACTGCATCAGTTTTGGTAATTAATTTGCTTCTTAATTACCCGAATTTACTGCTGCATTTATGCAGAGATGGGGCATCTGCACTATATATTGAGGTCATCCCCCTCAAAATTCCAAAACACAAATCCGAAATTTCTCTACAAATTTTTGCTACTGCTCTTAGTCATCTGCGTGAGTTCTTCCTGCCGTACTGCAGGTGGTTTGTTGCTGTCGATCCTAACAGATCTGTTTCTACTGCGTACCTGCTGTTCTTTCCTTCTTTACTGCAAATTTTTTATAGATGCAGTAATTTATTTGTTCAATACTGTAACGTTTATTCCTGTTTTACGTATAAAATTCTGTCGTCGTCGTCGGCATCGTGAAAATCCTGTTGTCTTCAGGTATTTAGTTCGGTTCGGTCAGACGTGTTCGTTGCATAACACGTACTGACGACACTGTTGAATCCTGGGAGGTGATCGCCTCTGTGATTAAACTCCTTTGCATAACCCGAGGGTGGAGTGGGGCGAAATTGCCTTAAGGAGACCGTGATCAGCAGGGGCCTCAATATTAAAAATAACGTTTTCGTCTTTATCGATTTTAAGTGTAATTTCGAAGTTGTTAATAGCGTACATGATAATTCGATTTAATTATATGTAAGAACTCAAAATTTGACTAATTATATTTTAGTCTCTAAAGTTTAAAAAATTGTGAAATAATCCCTCAATTTTTGTGTTTTGCAGTTTTGACCCTGATATTTGCCAACAGTTACCCTATCTGCAACGACATCTTAAGACAAGTGACGATCCTAGTCACCAGAACTGAAGGTTGACTGATTTCTTTCCCGGACATCTAGAACTAGAGTCATACTCATGTCTGCCACGTTTAGAAGAGGTTCTTTCGCCATCAACCCTGGAGGGATTCAAATCTGAGTATGGATTAAAAGAGTAGAAGGTTACGTGCAAAAGTTCAAATTGTAGAGAAGATGTTTCTAAAAATCACGTTATGTGGGTTTTTGTATGGGAACAGTACACGATTATCATTTGCATAGTGTAATGGTGCTACGCGGATGAGATTTGTATTGGTGTCATGTCATTTAATTGGGTGACACGAATCCACAATAGCATGACGTGAATCTCATTCCGCGTAAGGCTCGTTACAGTTATCGTAACAGTCATTCACGTATCTAATGTTTTAAATGGGGGAAACCGTGTCCCCATTTTTTATAGAGTGTGTCTTTTTTTTTTTTTAATTTTAATTTTTTATATTTTAGTTATTACAAAATAACTATTTGAGTGCAAAAAATTTGTAAAAGCACTAGCTGCATTTCCCGCGTGCGCAGGATGACTTCCAAATATGTATAATTGACAAATTAATATTCGATGAAACTACTGACTATTTATGATATGTTAAAACACTATTTTTAAATAAAAATATCGGTCTAAAGTTTGAAAAAGTAAACGAAAGACTGAAAATTTTGAACCATAAAATACCATTGTGCAAATTCACAAATAAATTTTAGATGCCTGTACCGCTTGCTACATTTGGTCGTCGGATCCGTGTCAAGCGTCTGTTCTTCAACAGATATGGCTTCGAAGACCACCGACGATACCTCGCCGGAGATATAGATGGCTCCGCCACTGAGACTGTCAGCCGCCCGTACCGCCTGGTATCTTCGTTCATTGGCTCCACGTCAAGCGTCTGTTAAAAATCAGCGAAATTTTAATTTCGATTAGATAGATATATTGAATCTTGAACGGTCCGAAATTTTAATTGCGATTAATTGCATACATTGAATCTTGAACGGTTCGAAATTAGGAAAATTTTAATTGCGATTAATTGCATACATTGAATCCCGAACGGTCCGAAATTTTAATTTCGATTAATTGTATACATTGAATCTTGAACGGTTCAAAATCAGCGAAATTTTAATTGCGATTAATTGCAACTTAAAAACCTTCAGCTCCCTAGTGCAATCAATGCTATGAAGTTAATGACTACAAAACCCTTAGCTCAATTGTCATAAATACATCGATTAATGTAAAAAATAAAATCATCAGCTCCACATTCATTCTGTTATTATCTTTCCTTCAGAATTTATAATATATATAGATTTGAAAATGAAACTCTAGCTAATTTAACTATGTGATTACATTATATTTATGATTAATTACAGAGAAGATGCAACTGGAAATAACGTTCTCGTTCTTTAGGGTTTTTGCATAGGAGCAGTACATGAGTACATCGGTTGTGGATCTAGAGCCTCGAAAATGGGAATACGTTATGCATGAAAAAAAATTGCGAAGATAAGATTTAACATATTCTTTTAAAAAATTATGTAAAATATATAAAATGTGTTAAATTTTTTTTTTGGTACTAACATGTTTTAAAATATACATATTTCAAAACGATGATATTTGATATTTTCTTCAATTATTTATCCAAAATTTTCGTTAAATATATTATAAATATACAAATTTAATAAGTTATTTTCAAAGTATTACAACTATACTATATTTACTTATAAAAATGTTACAATTGAGTCAAATAAGACCAGAACCGATTGTGGCTCATTTGAATTTTGATCGAGTCATGACACTATTGTAACACTAATATAATTTATTTGGTCTTGATTTCGATATTCAGAAAAGTATTCATGTACTTTGTAAATTTAAAATGTATTTGATGACAATTTGGACGGAAGATTAAAAAGAAGTATCAATTACCATTGTTTTGAAACATTTGTACATTTTGAAACATATTGGTACTAAAAAAAATTTTGTTCAAAAATACTGTATGATTAAATATTTTTCCCTATTGGACCTCTCGTATTATATTAGATTAGAGTAACTATGACTCATAATCTAAGAAAAAAGAAGCGAATACTAAAATTTACAAATGTGTATTCTTCAAGTAAAAAAAACTCAAACCTTAAAATCGATGAGATTTTCTTTTGGATTGATTGAATGAGAGTTCTGTGCTACAAAATAATAATAGGGTCTTACACCTTAATAACATGGTCTTAGTTTTCCGCACAAAATAACTTGTGTCTTACACTCAAATAATAAGGATCTTAGTGTCTTGCACAAAATAACGGGGACTATTTAAATAATGGGGATCAGGGTATATTTTTCTTTAAAAATAAACCTAGGATACCACTAAAAATACTTGATAATGGGGTTACGTTCGTAACCCCATTTTTTAACATACATCAGCCACTGGAGTACACGATTGTCATTTATTTAGTGAAACTGAAACAGTGTTACGCAGTTGAGATTCTTGTCGTGTCGTGTCATTTCATTTAATTGGGTGACACGAACTCATAATAACATGACGTGAATATCATTAGCGTAAGGCTCGTAACAGTTATTGTTTCGACCAAGTTACCGCGGGCTGCCCGCTGAGTAACTCGTCGAAGTCTTCGGATTGGGTGCGAGCCGAGTCCGTCTCCTAAGGTCGTGTACGGGCCTTAGCTTCGTCTTCAGAACAACGGTAAGTCCTTCAGGCTCTCTTATAGACCGTCCGTCTGCACCTGCGAGAGGAGCATTACCAAGCAATCCCCGTGGAGAGGGGGGGGGGGGTGTTTGGTGCGCTCGCTCCGACGATCAACATTAGACGGTTTCTAGAGAGAGAGAGTTTTAGAGAGAGGTCAGAGCTTTTCCAATTCTCCCCCCAAGTGACTTGAAAATGTTTACCCCCAAGGTGGCTATTTATAGGCAACCTTGGACCGTAAACCGGTTTTGACCCGATTCAATATGGAAATGTGAACCGGGATGCAGGGGAGAGCTTTAGGAAAAGGACTCTGACGTGCGTCTCAGGCGGCTGTCACGAGCGAGACGCGCGCGCCTTTGAAACATAGGTCTCGGACACATAGGAGTTAGTTAAAAATCGGGTCTCCTATACGTTCGAGATGAAATGGGGGGTGTGCGCGACACCCCCCGGGTCTTAAGCTTACCCGGAAATTCCGGGTAAGCTGGGGCTTACCCGGAATTTTCCGGGTAAGCCCCCCGGGGGTGCCAGGCAAGTTCGCGACTCGCCCGGTTTCCCCCGGTTAGTTCAAAATTGGGTTTTACGCGTGTGTATGAGGTCCGAATAATTAAAAACGAGTCCGAATCATGCGTATATCCATCACTTGCCCCCGAGTTAAATAATGGTCTGACCTTTGTCTAACTCTATTTTAAGATAGAGTATACGCGTGATTCGGGTTGTCTGCTCACCTTGAGTTTTGACCTACCAATGGTGGATACGCGCGGCTCAGACGGGCTCCTTGCCTTAGTTTTTTGAGATGGTCATGCTTGATAACTGCGCAAAGGGTTAGTAGCACAACGGACTACGAGTAATATGATAAATGTGATTTTGGGAGAAGTAAGGCGCGAGCGCACATGAAATTTTTCGGGTTTGTAAGATGATCAAATAAATATGGAACGTTCATGCCACGACTAATTGTATCAAAATGATAATAAATCATGAAAGTTTTGATAAAACGTTTTTCATGCAATATGATGGTTTCCGGGAGCCCGTCGTCCGAGACGGCCGTCTTGACGGCGAGACGACGGTTTTAGTAAATGAAATAATGCCGGGTTTTGAAAATCACATGTGACGGACGTGATACGAAAAATCATAAACATAATGTTTTCAAGTAGTTGAGACCATTTGAAGTGACTTAGTTAAATTTGGCTAAGTCACTTGATGGTGAAAATCCAAGTTATCACCAACTTTAAAAAATGGAGGGTGGATGTGAGTGTACCTCTTGGATGTATGGTTCTTGCTAGGTTGTGTAGTCCACCTCCTTTGTGATAGTTTATAAAACTATCAACATTTGAATAGGTTGTTGAGAGGGTTTTGGAGAGGCTAAGGTAGTGATTTAGGAATTCACTTTAGGGTATTAGTGTGACCCCATTTCGGCCGGCCACCACCAGGACTATCACCGGCGAGGTCACGGCGGCCCGGCGGCGGCGAGGCGGCGGCGGCAGGAGCGGCGGCGCTAGGCGGGCGGCGGCGCTAGGCGGGCGGCGGCGCTAGGCGGGCGGCGGCGCTAGGCGGGCGGCGGCGCTAGGCGGGCGGCGGCTGCACTGTTCACGGGTCGATTTCGGGCTCAATTCGACCCGTTTTCGAGTCCTTCTTGTCGGGTATTGATCGGTAATGTCCTCTCCTTCCTTTTCTTGATGTTAATTGGACCTTTAGGGCTGCACATTTCGAATTTCAATAAGGTGCATGATAGGTGTTCGATGAAATGCCTAAGTGAAATTTTGGCTTGATTTTTCAAAATTCGTTTTTGGCCAAACTCTAAATGTATATAGATAGAGTTATGGATAGTGAACTCCCTTTGTGAAGAGGCCCTTAGGTTTCGGTCAACCGAGGGGGAATCGTGGGGGTTCAAAATCGGACTTATTTGAGCAAAAAGTTCGACCCTTTGTATCTTGATGTGGGTGACTTGATATGATGCCCCCAATTGTGATAATGACTCCTTGATTGTTTGTGAGTGGATAGTCATGCCCCCGGAGTTTAGGTGATTGCTTGGTAGCTCGCGCTTATCGGTGGCTTAGTTGACCCGAGTGTTCTTTGAATTGTTCGGGTAGGGGTAAGTCTCCCCGTGACATGCAATGGTCTTGCTTAGGTGCATTTGAGCTGCTTGTACGTGCCCCCGGAGCCTTAAGCCGTTTTGGGGATAAAATTTGATCGAAATGTGGTCGGATGGAATTTTGGTAATTATAACAAACTTTGCATGTCTTCGATTTCTTTAGCTCTTGAACTTATCGCTTTGTGGAGTGCTTGAATACCTGTGTCACATTGCACAAATATATGAAAATTTGATTAGTAGTTGGCCTAGGCCTTTGGTGAGCGTAGGGATTTTTGACTCCCGAGCGGGAGGGTCCCTAGCTGTTTGCTCGCGGACAGTTGGTCCGTTGGGTTGAATGCCCTTGCAAAGGGCTTGGTGAATGGTGTTGATACGTGGCCCTGGTTTTTGATTGAGTTGTGTATGGTTTTTGCAGGGTTTGATTGACGTGCTTGCAAGCGCGCGTCTCTGATACTTAGAGTGTTCCTGGTAGGAAACGGTTTCTGCTTCTTCACGTAATGAGTAAGTCTCATCACTCTGTTTCAGATAACTTTGATGGGGAGGTTGATGAGGGCACCATGGATTCCGACTCCGGGTCTCGAAGCGGTGTGATTTTGGGACCGTCGGGTAACCGCGTGATACTGGAGAAGATCCAAATGTTTTTTTCCCAACAAGCTCCCCCGTTCCAAGTTTGATCTCTATGTGTCGACCCGGGGCTGGTGTCCCGGCATGGAGGTCTCGTATCCTTGGGACGTTGTGAAGGGGGTCGAATTTGGTTGGCCCACTGTTCCTCCGGCTGAATATGAGGCTGTTTATCTTTCACAGTTTCGAGAAGGGTTGCGGTTTCCTTATTGTCAGGATTTGGTCCGCCTTTGTCGACATTACAGGATTTCTCCCGTCTCTATCACTCCACCGGGGTTTAGAGCTTGGACATGTTTCCGGGTGCAATGTCATCTAAACTCTTGGGATTATTCGGTAGTGCTTTTTCGAGCCTTCTATCGCCTGAGCAAGGCAGATGAGTCTGGGATGTGTACTTTCACCTTGCGTTGGCCTCACATGACCGAGAAGGGATTCTCCTCCCTTGGCTTGCGCAGGGCGGGGTGGAATACTAAGGCGCGGTTCTGCGAAAGATCGGACACTTCCCAGAACAAATGGAAGTGTCAGTACTTTTTTATAAAGGATGCGGGAACGACTTGGACAACTTCTCACATAGTGGATTCCGACCCCGTTCCGCGTTTTCAAGAGTTCTCAGATGCAGACAAGGTTGCTTTGAAGAAGATTCATACGGCGAATAGGGCGGGGGAGTATAGCCCCCTTTATCGTGCTTCCGACGCCGAGCTGCTCGCGGCGGGCATTCATGTACGTCCTTCGGGGGATGAGTTGGTATGTTTTGAAGTTTCGTAACATTTGTTCCTGTTTCCTTGTAGGTTGGTTTCTTAACAGACGCCCCTGTTTACAGGGCGGAGTCGCAGGCGGATCTCCTCAGACTGTTCCCGGCCTTGGCGATACTCCTCCTGTTGGCCCGGGTATGGGACTTGTGCCTTTAAAGGTTTCGTTGAGATCTTTCCCCATGCTAACATACTAATGGTCTTTTTGTGGTTGTCTTTGCAGGCTTGGTATTCCCGACGGCGGGGGGAGTTGCGCCTGTCCGAGAGCATGATGCTGACGTCCGTTCCCCGAGCGATCCTAGGAGGTCGACGTCTGCTGGCATGCCTCTTGCTCCTTCCTGCGACAAAGGGAAGGGGCCAATGTATGCGGATTCGACCATGCCTGTCCCCCGGTCGGGGAGCGGGCGTTCAGTGGAGGTGTCTCCCTTGGGAGGTAACTGTGGTTGACTTCTTGTTGCATTGGTATAGTTTGCCTTCTCCTAATGTGTTTGCTTTTGATGTGTAGTTGTTCCTACTCCTCCAGCTCTTCGCAAGTCTGATCTGATGTGTCGGCTTGATCGGGATGTGTCCGGGAACGACTGGACTCCCTACTCTCAGTCTGCTATTCGCTTTCCAAAGGATGTTTCCTTGAGCACACCTGCTGTTGGTGTGCGTGTGGTTCAGCTGTCTGTTCCGCCGGCTGACCGCAAGACGTGTCCCCGGGACCCTGAGGCTGCTTTGAAGTGTGTTGAGGAGTCGCTCGCGCGCTTTGCTCCTGTACGTTGTTTTCTTTTTATGTTGGATCTATCATGTTTGTCTGGCTTCTTTGTGTGTGATGTGCTTGTGTTGTTGTTGCAGGTGAATGCCGTGATGACCAACCTTTCCTCCTTTGTTGTTGAGCTTGTTGAGGAGACGAGGGGTCTGCAGGGTCATCATGAGCACTTGTCTCAGGATGTCGTTGTGTTGAGGGAGAAGGCGCGCGCACATTCAGATGCTTCTTCCAAGGCTTCCGCTGATCTCAAGGGAAGTCAGGATTGTGCGTCTCAGCTGGAGGCGGAGCTGTTTGCCCTACTGCGCCAGGAGAAGGTCGATGAGGAGGCACATGCTGTGGCGCTGAAGGAGACTAAGGAGTCTCATGTTGCCCTGGGTGATCAGCTTGGGATGATTGAGTTTCCTACTACAGCTGATTACTCCAAACTTCTCGAGAAGGCACGTGATGATCGCATGGAGTCTTTCTCTGTGGATTACTTCAAGAGGATATACTCTCTTGCCCCCGATTTTCCTTTCCAGAGTACTGGTCCATATACTGGCTATGCCCTCGGGGCTATTGCGGGGATCCGAGCGGGCGATGTGGGCGGAGCGAGTGGTTTGACGGGACAGGTATCCGTCCCTGTTGGTGACGATCGCCGTGTTGTTTTCAGCAGCCCTGCGCATGATGTTTTTATGGCTGACGCCTTTGGCTCTGGTGCTCCTGACGTTGGGTCAGGTTGATCTTTCTTTGTTTTATATGACTTTCTTGTGTATATATGGTTGCTCCCCTTGCACGGGTGAGATTTTGGCGGGGTGTGTCCCGGGCTTGACTTTTTATGCTGGCTGGATGTCTTTACTTTTCAGACCTGCTATATTATATATATATATGCCTGACATGAGATGTTAGAAAGATATAATACGTAGTATTATTTTGCATCTTCCTTTATTGCTGTCTCTATAACTTGTTCTCTTTTGGAAGAGTGTTGCTTTGTTGACGGGTCGATTTCCTTAATCCGATGGTTTTCCTTAGGAAATTGCATCTCTGTTGGTGGCGGGGTGCGGATGAGTTAGTATTACCGGCACCTGTGGCTTTGTAAGGAGGAGGATCCATGTTGAACTGCTTGTCTCCCTTTACAAGGATGTAAATAGATTAGTACGTTCACATACTTGATATAGTTGCTTGTTTGAGAAGTATGGATAGATTAGTACGTCTGACACTTGCATTTGTTTGCGAGGGAGGATTCCTAAGGAACCGTTTGTTCCCCGACTTTTGCAAGGATGTGAATAGATTAGTACGTTCACATCTTTGTTTTGTGGCGAAGTGTGGATAGATTAGTACGTCCGACACTTGCATTTGTTTGCGAGGGAGGATTCCTAAGGAACCGTTTGTTCCCCGAATTTTGCAAGGATGTGAATAGATTAGTACGTTCACATCCTTGTTTTGTGGCGAAGTGTGGATAGATTAGTACGTCCGACACTTGCATTTGTTTGCGAGGGCGGATTCCTAAGGAACCGCTTGTCCCCCGACTTTGCAAGGATGTGAATAGATTAGTACGTTCACATCTTTGTTTTGTGGCGAAGTGTGGATAGATTAGTACGTCCGACACTTGCATTTGTTTGCGAGGGAGGATTCCTAAGGAACCGTTTTGTTCCCCGACTTTTGCAAGGATGTGAATAGATTAGTACGTTCGCATCCTTGTTTTGTGGCGAAGTGTGGATAGATTAGTACGTCCGACACTTGCATTTGTTTGCGAGGGCGGATTCCTAAGGAACCGCTTGTCCCCCGACTTTTTGCAAGGATGTGAATAGATTAGTACGTTCACATCCTTGTATTGTGGCGAAGTGTGGATAGATTAGTACGTCCGACACTTGCATTTGTTTGCGAAGGAGGATTCCTAAGGAACCGCTTGTCCCCCGAATTTTTGCAAGGATGTGAATAGATTAGTACGTTCACATCCTTGTTGAAATTATTTTGTCTCCTTGCGTGCGTCGCGCTCCCTCTGTTTTGAATACAGGCATGAGCTTTGTTTAGTCTTGCTTTGATATCTTTTTGATGGCTTTTCTTGTTGTTTGCCCTTTCTGCGTGTAGAGTTAGGGCCTTTGTTAATGATGTATGTGGCTTGTTCCTGGTTTTGGACCGGGGTAGCTTGCCATTACATAGTGATTTTTCCTACGCAAGGAGTGAACTTCATTAGTCTTCTTGTTTATTTACAAGGGATGTGCATGGATGGAGTCAACTGATCTCCCATCCTAAACGTTCTACTCAGTACTTGAAAAGTAAAGATAGAGTATGTGCATGTCATAGGGGAAGGATTATTCCCTTAGTGACGGTTTGATAAAGCTGGCTTCTCGCATGCAATGTAGGAGCGCAGAGCTCCTTGTTTGATCAGTTCCTCGATTCTGTTGCGTAGAGAGGGGCACCCATTCGTGCTGTGACCCCATCTGTTGTGGTAGTGGCACCACATTTCTGGATTCTTCCCGAGGAAGGCAATCCGGATCTCGCTTGGAGGAGGTAAAACATCCTTCAGGATGGTCTTGAACAACTCCTCCACCTCTATGTTCAGAGGTGTATATTCGCCATCTTGGTTGTTGTTCAAGTCTTGTCTTGCACGCTTGTGTTCGCGCGCCTCTTCTTGTTCTGCAGGTGGGCTGAACCACCCCAGCTCGTTTGCGACCTCGATTGCTGTCTCCATCTTCTCTTTTAAGTCAGCCATAGATTTGGTTGTTCTCCACCCTTGTGTTCGTCCAAATAGGAGGAATGTGGGTGAGTTCATGTTCAGGAAAAAGGCATTGATCACGGCTGACTTTTCTGCCAAACTTGAAGTTGCATTTATGGCGAATCGCTTGAAGTAACTCTGGATGGATTCCGATTCCCCTTGCTTGATGTCCCATATGCTTGGGAGCATTGGGGTTTGAAATGCTGGGAGTCTTTCTCCTTTGCTCATCATTTCGTCAAATCGCATTTCAACTTCAGACTTGGAACATTGTCCTCTTTCAATGACTGCTATGTCCAGACGGTTCTTGCATCTTAGGGCGTTGACATAGCATTTTCGTGCTGTCGTCTGATCGCCCAAGACTTCACCAACTCCTCCCCTCAAGCGGTATTTCAGCTTTTGATGTGCCGTTGAAGGCACCATCTCGTAGGGGTTTATCGTTGTTATTCCGAGAATTCCGTTGTAAGCGCCAAGGCTCTCGACGATCACGAAAGTGATGTCGACTTTCATTGCGTTCCATCCTTCTCCTATCACAGTGGGAAGGGTGATCATCCCCAGTGGGTATGTAGCAGCTCCTGCAAAGCTTACTAACGGGAAATTTCCCGGCTTCAGGTCCTCTCTCTTCATTCCAAGTTGTTCGAGGACATTGATATGGAGGATGTCTGACGAGCTTCCTCCGTCGACTAGGATTCTTTTGACATCGAACCCGTTGATTTCCATTGTTATTACTAACGCGTCATCATGCGGGTAGACGATGTGTGCCATGTCTTTTCTCGAGAATCCTATCACGGGGTCCTCCTCTTCCGGTTTCTTTCTTTTCCCATACTTGGGGAGTGTGCTTGCCTGCGCAGCGTATACATCTCTTGTGTTGGAGACTTGTCCTCCTGCAGCTGGACCACCATGAATGACATTAATAACTCCCCTCTTTTTAGGAGGGGGGTTGTCATTGGTCTTTTCTTTTCCTTTCTCCTTTGGCGTGAATTTTCTTTTCACCTTCTCTATCTTTCCCCCTTGGTCGACGTAGTGCTTAAGTCCGCCTTCTTGTATGATTCGATTGATTTGGAACTTAAGGCTTCTACAGTCGTCAGTTTCATGGCCGTTGACTTCGTGGCTTTCACAACACTTGTCTTGCTCTTTCCCTAGCTGGCCCTTTCTGAAACCGAATGGCTCTTTCCAGAGGTTTTGCTCTTTCATTTCTTTCAGTATGACACTCAGGGGAGCGTTCAAAGGGATTAGCTCAATGGTGTTGACGTCTGGATTCTTGTCTTCTTCAATGTTGAATGTTCTCTTCTGGGGCGGAGTCCACTGTTTTTGTTGGGGGGTTTGGTTCTGCTTCAGGGGGCCTGGCTTGCTCTCATCTTTCTTGTTGCCGGGCTTAACCCACTTATCCCGGGCTGTCATTTTGTAGTGTTCAGCATCAATGTACTCTTTTACTCTTGCCACGAGTTCTTCCATTGTTTCCACCGGCCTTGTAGAAAGCTTTTGGCCCAAGTCGTACCCGTGCCGACCCAGGTTTCTGACAAAGGCATGGATGATTTCTATCTCTGCGATGTTCGTTTGAATTTCCGAGATGTTTTGATTAAACCGGATGTAGTAGCTTGCGAGGGACTCATTCCACTCCTGCTTGACGTCATCCAAGGCATTTGATCCTTTGACGATCGAACGTTCTCCCATGTAACGATGGATGAACTTTTCTTTGAGGGACTGCCATGATTCTATGCTCTTCTTTGGCAGGGAGAAGAGCCAGTGTGCAGCTGGTCCGCCTAATGTTTGAGGAATGTCATGGCTATGTGGTGAGGGTTGTCTGTCCTCCCCAAAAGCATTGCTTAATGATGCTGCACATGCTCTATCGGGTCTCCCTTGCCTCGGTACTTTTCCGGCCTTAGATTATACAGTGCGTCTGGGACGCGACTGTACACGAGCTCGTCAGTGAAAGGGTGGGATGTGGTGTCCACCAATGTGTTCATCCCTTTCATTTTCCTTTGCTTTATCTTCTTTTCAATCAGCTTTTCGAGCATCTCCTCCGTCAACCCGGTGACTGGGTTACCCTGATTTGGGGGGTATGCTTCTTGTCCCATGCTTACGCCTTGTTGGGGAAATTGCGCCTGCGTCGGGTTGTACTGAGAATATCCACCTTGATATCCCTGGAATGTCTGAGACGGCTGCCTCCAGGCTCCTTCATTGAATGACCCTGTTTGGTAGGGTGTTTGGGAGTGCGAGAGCTCCTGTCTTGTCCCTTGTTGGGGGAACTGCCTGCTTTGCTGTGCATTCCCGTGAAAGGTCGGGGTTTTTGAGATTGTAGGGCCTCTCTGCTGAGGTGCATTCATTGGAGGCGCCTGCCTTGGTGGCGGGGGCATATTTGCTTGTTGCGCGGGAGGGGGCGGTGGCGCCCCGTATCCTTGGTTGCGCAGGGCCTCTCTCAGATGAAGCAGCTGTTCGAGTGCCGCCATCATTTCTGGGGTGACTGCATGCGCAGCCTGTGCCCCTGGTGTCTGATTGTATGTCCCAGCATTTGGCATTCCGTATGGTTGCTCCTGCGTGTTGAAGGTTTGATGGGCGAAGCCTGGAGGAGCGTTGGTTTGCTGTGTGCCCCCTTGCGCGTTACTCCGAGAGTGTACGCTTCTTGTTGGCATAGACGAGGCGACTGAGGCCTCGCCCTGGCTCTGCGGGGGGTCTCTCTGCGGAGGAGATCTCATGCTTGACTCCGGGGCTGGAGTTTTCCTTGGACGTCCTGGTCCTCTTTTCTTCGTCTTAGTCGGCAGTGGCTACTCGTTGCTTGCCATGCTCTTGGTCTTGTGGGTGATCCGCAGACGGCGCCAAGTGTTTTGACCAAGTTACCGCGGGCTGCCCGCTGAGTAACTCGTCGAAGTCTTCGGATTGGGTGCGAGCCGAGTCCGTCTCCTAAGGTCGTGTACGGGCCTTAGCTTCGTCTTCAGAACAACGGTAAGTCCTTCAGGCTCTCTTATAGACCGTCCGTCTGCACCTGCGAGAGGAGCATTACCAAGCAATCCCCGTGGAGAGGGGGGGGGGGTGTTTGGTGCGCTCGCTCCGACGATCAACATTAGACGGTTTCTAGAGAGAGAGAGTTTTAGAGAGAGGTCAGAGCTTTTCCAATTCTCCCCCCAAGTGACTTGAAAATGTTTACCCCCAAGGTGGCTATTTATAGGCAACCTTGGACCGTAAACCGGTTTTGACCCGATTCAATATGGAAATGTGAACCGGGATGCAGGGGAGAGCTTTAGGAAAAGGACTCTGACGCGCGTCTCAGGCGGCTGTCACGAGCGGGACGCGCGCGCCTTTGAAACATAGGTCTCGGACACATAGGAGTTAGTTAAAAATCGGGTCTCCTATACGTTCGAGATGAAATGGGGGGTGTGCGCGACACCCCCCGGGTCTTAAGCTTACCCGGAAATTCCGGGTAAGCTGGGGCTTACCCGGAATTTTTCGGGTAAGCCCCCCGGGGGTGCCGGGCAAGTTCGCGACTCGCCCGGTTTCCCCCGGTTAGCTCAAAATTGGGTTTTACGCGCGTGTATGAGGTCCGAATAATTAAAAACGAGCCCGAATCATGCGTATATCCATCAGTTATCGTAACGGTGAATGAGATTCGTGTATGACTATTATATATTTTTCTAATTTTTTAGTTTAAGTTATATTATCCTAAATCCGAATTACGAACAAAATTACGATGATAGTCACATTAAACTCAATATATGCATGAAGGTCGTGTACTTAAGTATTTTGGTCAAATAATTCACGGAATGGGTATTTTTATATTAGTTATCACAAAATAACTATGTAAGTGAAAAATTCATATGTGAAAATGAAACTCTAGCTAATTTAACTAAGGAATTACAATATATTTATGATTAATTATCAAAAGTACCAGATCTTGGTGGGCCATACAATAGTAGACCTAAAAAATTAACTTAAATTAACCAAATTAAAGAATCAAATTTTAAGGTAATACAAAACATGACAGCTACCTTAAGACGGAGTTGTTGAGTTTCATGTGCGTATAGAAGAGGAAAGTTGATAAGCTCTCCGAAAGATATAAACGCTTCACTACTACCCGCTACAGCTTCTTCTACTCCCCACTGGTCACTGCTACTGCTATTCCCGTGCCCTGCAATTGACAACAAATTAATTAGGTATTCCTCAATCAATAATAAACAGCGAAAATCAAACCAACAAAGCCGCAACATATAAATATAAAATCGAGATAATATATCCCTACTCCAAGACTACTCTTCATCTTCTCTCTTATTTTCTTTGCAATTCCCGTTAATAAATGATGAGGGAGATGATAAATTAAAATGAACTTTTTCTTGGCTCTAGAAGAAACGTTTGCACTTTTCTAGGTGAAAAGCAGTTAATCGCGGCTCCTTAGAGCATTTTCAATGGGCAAATTTGTTAGGACATTTGCTTAGTTGGAGGTGAGAGGTTAGGACAAAATTTGTCTTCACCACTAATTGCCCTCCACATTTTTTCCTCTTTCCTCTAAGTCGTCCTAAGGACATTTGTGTTTCCAAGATAATTACTTAATATATTCATTTTTAATACAAATAAAAACTTACAAAACAAATAATAACATTTATCTTCAACATATAAGTAGCCGATTTTTAGCCGTTATATTAACTACTTTGGCCAAAAAAAGTTAGTATTTTTTTTCCGTAAAAAACAAGTTAGTAATTAACTAGAATTTTTGTTAGAATGTTATATTTCTTAAACATATTTGGAAATTTCATAATATTTGTGCTAATTCCGTTTAAGTCTAATATAAGTGACTGGCAAAAAATAATAATATTATAAGTGATTAATGATGTAGCTTTATTATTTAATATAATATTTAATACAATGAAATTTTTTCTATTTTTTTTAATATTGTTAATGATTTAAATTATTTACTTTTTATAGATAATTATTTAAATAAAACAATGATTTGTATGTATGATAATATGATTAAATAATTAAAAAAAATAAATTTTAAGTAAATATATATATTTATTTATATTATATAAACACCATATATATCCAAAATGGCTTGTCCAATGTGTCCAAAATGGGTTTTGCCCATTGTGAATATTTTGGGCAAATTACATTTTTTTCTCTCTTTTATGACATATAGCTTATGTGGCGCTGATGTGGCTGCAAATATCCATCAAAATGTCTTTTGCCATTGGAAATGCTCTTAGGGCTCTTCAATATCGCTGTCGGTGGAATGCATTCAATCGCGACTTAACTGAGAGTAATTGAGAGAGAATGGTTAATTTGCTGATCTGGCAGTTTGAGAATTAAAGTTTTATTATCTTTTTGTACAAATTTATTATATAGATTTTATATTATTGGCAAAAAAAATACTAATAAATTATCGGGAAACACATTTTTCCATTTAGTGGCTTCTTTAGAAACAAATAAACAATCACCATATAATATCATGAAGTACGTAGTACGGTATAGTAGTATATGCATATGCATATGCAATGCAACTTTTTTGATTTTCAAGCAATATCAATTACGTATATACCATTATTAATTAAATAATTTATTTATATTCAGGTGAATCATCCGATATGAATCAACATGATCCGCAGCAAGCATTTATTAATTATATCACCATTAAATAATCTATATTCATGTGGCCCATGATATGAATATTCATGATCTCCAGCTAAACTTATAGGAAGTTATTAATTATTACTGGTGCAGTATCACATGTCAGGGCGTATCTAGTTAAGAGCACTTCCAATAGGAAGTGCCTAGTGCCTCCACATCAGCAGCCACGTCACTGCCAACTCATCAAAGTGGCACTGCTACAGTATTTGCTACAGTAAATGGCACTGTAAAATTAGCACTCTCTCCAGTAGTGGAGGCCAAGTTCCACTTCTACATTGGGATCCACATAATTTCATAATTCAAATATAATTTTTGCATTATGTATAAATTATATATCATTATATATAAATTATATATTCATATTTTTTTACAAATACGGACATGAATAAATAATGAGATTCTAGTATTAGATGTTTTAATTAAAAAAAATAGGGAAAATATATACAAAATTATAAAAATATAATTGAATTTTTTTAATAAAAATTTACATTCTATAGGGATAAGAAAATAACCGGTCTGGTCGGTTCGGAACTGGTATAGACTGGACCGGTTCCAAACAGACCAATTATGCGAGAGGAGAACCAGACCAAAAACCAGTAATATACTTCTCAAAAGATTGATTTTTTACTGGACCAGACTGTTTTGAACTGGTTTTTAACTAGATCAGTTTTGTCGGAGGATCGGTTTTTTGTTTTTAATTAGGGTAAATTTGTATAGGAAAATGGGTCGGACCTGTTTTGAACCGAACCAGACTTTTTTTACAGTTCCAGTCCAAAATCGGTCCATAATTTTTAGTGCTAATTTCAAATTCAGTCCAGACCGGACCATACTGTTTTAATTAGTACCAATCCAGTTCGGAACATATTCGGGCCCGACCGGTTCGTGCATATCCATAGTTCTCTATTGTCAATTCATTGCAATAATTATACGTTACTTGACCAAGGTAAAATTACTATTATGTGCAGTCCCCATGCGGCATGCAGAATGATGATAAGTATAATTGTTGATATAATAACATTGATCAATCAAATTCATTGAATCTATTATTTCATCATAATCAGTGTATATCTGTTATATGTTGATTGACATATCTTAATTCAACATCATCAACATATTCACGTTTATGTACATCCATGATCATATTAGTAAATCGATTATTGCATTACTCATGTGTTTTTATATATGATTTCCAATATATGTAAATTACAAATATATTATATATACATCATTCTAAAAGTATAATTTTTATAATAATTTATCGTAAAAGATATATTTCTTTCATATAATAATATAATATAATATAATATAATACATAAAATATATAAATATATATATATATATGCATTAAAATAATATAATATTTTGTAGTAATTATTTTCCATATTTAATAATTTGAAATGTTATACTATTTCAAAATTTAGAATTAACGGTTATTCAACATGGTAACATATAAACAAATTAGATATGGAAATTTCGAAATTGATTCAAAGTTAAAAAGTAGTAATTGTGGTTCGTGTCGTTATTTATGTTACATAATATTCAAAATGACTGATTACGGCTCTTGTCTATCTGACTTAGCGTAACCGAATATATATACAATCAAAGAAATGAGCAACACAATCGAATAAAATAATATTAAAAAGTTGGCACCGACATGAACAGTAACTTGGGAGTTCCTACTAGTAGGCACTGTCCCACTTCACTATTCACTCAATAATGGCAAAACAGTAATATTAGTAATCCTAGTCACGCCTAGTGGCGCCTAGTCAGCGTCCAGTGGCAAAAATTGGAACTAGGCACTCCCATTTTGGAACAAGGCACTCCTATTGAAAATGCAAGTGCCTATTTAATCATTACCAGTAGGGACAAACAGTAAATGGCACTAGGCACTCTCTACAATAATAAATTTACAACATGGAACTAGGAACTAGTCACTAGGCACTACTATTGAAAGTGCTCTAAGAAAATGGAGGGACCAATGTCCCTCTATTTTTTTTTTTTTTTGCAATTTTATATATTTTTTTTTAGTAATCTTAATTATTAGGTAGTTTTTAGTACTTTAATTAACTAGAGGGTTCAATATAGTGTTTTGAAAGTTAAAAGAGGTACTAATAGAACAATGTAAAAATTTATTTTTAACCAAAAAAAAAAAAAAAAAGTGGGCAGAGAGTAAAACTTAGATGGCTATATTGTGTCGCGCCTCAATTATTCTATTCATTTTTAAATTTTTATTCATTTTTAAAAAGTGTACCAAGGTTACATGGATACGCCACTGTCACATGTATCAAGGTTATTATTGTAAATGAAATAATATTCTTTCAATTCATGCTCATCTTTACACTTATACAGATATATTCTTGATTTAAAATTATATTGTAAACTTATTTGAACCTCGTAAGTCGTAAGGGATGTGTTGGATCACGGGCGAAGCTCCGTTACGTCCTTGACGGAAAGCTTTGGACTCCTGGGCTCCGCGTAATCCTGCAAAAGGGGATGACCTGGGTGGTGACCCAGAATCCCTCTCCGATGCTTAAATGAGTATGTGATCAATGGGGTGGTAAGCAAAAAGTCTAAGTTCGTATTAGATGATTAGGGTTTTCTGAGGTAACTTCCTCCTTTATATAGGAGGGGAAGTTACTCAGTTACCTGTGGCCATGATTGGCCGTTTTGCCATGATTCCGTGTATCTCGCCACGATTCCGTATATCTCGTTAGGGATTCCGTAGATTTCGCCCCACGCTCCGCGTATCTTACCCATACTCCGCGTATCTCGGGCACGCCCTGCGTATCTCGGGGAGCTTATCTATATCTTTAACCGTCTCCCACTACTCTATCTAGTAGGCGGGTTTCTCGGTCTTTGTCCTCTGATCACAAGTCACGACTCCTGTCGGGGACTCCAGAGTTGTCTCATTCTAGGTCACCACCCAGGACCTTCAGTCTCTACGGGACAGGTCCAGCCTCTGCGGGGCTTTATTATCGGGGCCTTTACTAAGGCATATCGGGGCCTGCTCAGAGGCTTCTTGTCGGGAGCATCTAGCTCATGTGTCGGGGCCGCCATCGTCGGGACCCTTCATATTGGGCCTTTGGGCCCCCCAGGCCTTTCACGAGGCCCACTGGACCTATTCGCCGTCCACTGGCTGTTAACGGGGCTAACGATTACATCGGAGCCCATCATTTGCCCCCAAGACATGGGGTACTTTTAGTTCGCCGTGTCTTTCAGTTCCGATCCTCTGATCTTGCTGTCGGAGGCTTTTGTCTTCATACCCTCCGATACCACCGTCGGAGGTTTTTGCCTTGCGTGTAATTGTTGTATAACAAAGTCTCTTACTCATGATTACCTTGGGCCCACCAGACCCCATGGGCAGTTGCCAAATCCGAGGAGACTCCTCGGCTACTGTAGCATTAAATGCCTGGGGATAAGGAAATGACGTTTAAATCGGCGTGACTGTTGCTTTCTGAAAAAGCAGCTGTGACGTCACTCGCGTCTCTTCCGTACCTATAATCTTGGCGATTAAGATCGTGTTGTTTCCTCTTCAACGGTGCAGATCAAACCCGTCCAGCTGTCTCTTCCGTACCGTCCCCATGATTTCAACGATTATGATCGAATCGTTTCATCTTCAACGGTCAAGATTAGGGTCCTCCCTTTGTCATTTTGCTTATAAAAGCTAAAACCCTGGCTTTATTCACTTCTTCTGCACTCTCTCGATTTCAGCCATTCTTGCATTCGAAGCTTCTTCTCTATGCTCCTCCTGCTGTTCAAGTGATCAAGGCCTTCAACCCTTCCGATCTTCCTTCATTTTACCTCTTCGACCACCGATCATGTCTGGTAAGGGCTTTCCTCTATGTTTTCGTGATTTACTTGCTGTCTGTTCTCCTTTTCTCAAATTCTTTTGTTTGCAATCGTTTTAGACGAAGCTAGTTCTGAGGCTAGGGCTCCTTTCATTTTCGAATTTGTCGTCAATTAGATCTCTGAGGCTTCATATGAGGTTGCCCTTAGAGAGCGGTGTATTACCTCAGATTGGGAACCTCGTTTCCCGTATGAGTCTCAACCTGCTGTCAGAAGGAAGCACATCATTACGCCTCCTCGGGCAGGGGAAGTGTTCGTCTCCGACGGTCAAATAAGCGCGGGGATTCGGTTCCCCTTCTGCGGAAATATGGTGGAGATGTGCAACTTCTACAAAACGCATCCTTGTACCTTCTCTCCACACGCCATCCGCGTGTGGAATGCCTTCCAATTCTTATGCCACCGCCAGCAGTGGACGTACAGTCTACTGCTATTCCGCACTTTCTACGGCATGAAGTGCAAAAAAGCTGGTGTCTGCTCCTTCTCCCCCCGACTCCCCAAGTGGACAAAGGAACAACTTTCACGTTTTGGCTGGGACAGCGAGACTTGGAAGTTCCACAAGGATCGGATACTAATACGCGACTCGGGGTCTGACAATAGCGGATGGAAGAAGTACTACTTCTTCGTCCAGCACAGCTCTGTCCCATGGCCTCGATGGGAGGTCGTGGCGGACCCTGCCCCCAAGCTCTTAGACTACACTGAGGATGACCTCAACACCCTCCAAATGGTTCAGCTCTACCGTTGGGGAGACAACTTCATACCCCTCGACGCCAACAAGCTCCGGGAGAAGGACCTGATCATTATCGGAGTCCGACTTCTTGACTCTGTTTCCAAGGATTTGGTCATCTGGGTAATATTTCTAACTATCTTATTTTTTACCTTTGCAGCCAAGAAGGCTTCTCTGCTGACCCATCTCATTATGAAGCAGGGCGAGACTGATGCCGTCCAGAGTGGCTCCAAGCGGAAGCGAAAGCTGGTGAAGAAAGGTGCTTCTTCTTCCACTCCTATGTCTGCTGCTCCTCCCACCGAAGAGCAGGTCGGGGCCAAGAAGGCCAAGAGGGGGGAGATAGATCGGGCCTTCGGGGCCACTACTGTCGAGGAAGGTAAACGCGTTCGTCGTGCAATTAAACGATATAATAAATTAGTTCCCAAGGAATTTATCCCCGCTGATCGGGAGTCGCGGGTTCGGGAAATTAAATATATCCTTCGAGGAGAAGTCCCCCGCGTTCTCAAGGCGGGATATTATAACTTCCATGGGAAAGACCAGCATGTCGAACGTCAAATTCTCTGGTGTCCTGGCGGAATTATTCCTGACCATGTTCGTCCTGCCACCGCAGGTCCCTCGGACACTCCTGTCCCGACGGAGGCTGTCATTCCAGCGGAGACTGCAGATCCGTAAGAACTGATGCGGGAGGACCTCCCGGCGGAAGCTCAGTTCCGTCGGGTGACTGATTTGGAGGCCTCTCCTTCTGCCGAGGAGCCTGACGAGGGGGGCCTGCTTCCCCGCGGAAGGTCGGGGTCAAGGAGCATGAGGCCCGCTGTGAGGGACGTGTCCCGGAGTCCTCCTCCTGTTTTCCGTACTCCTACTCCTGAGCTTCCTCCGACCGAGGTAGCTCCTCCCGTCGATGATGCCGAGGTTATCCCTCGTCTTCCGATGGATGATGTTTACAAGATCTACACCCCCGACCAGGCGACGGTTCCCTGGCGTCCGATCGAATTCCTCCACGGGTTTTCGATCCGACGGAATAATCTTCAGCCTGACTTGGCCCTGCATCTGCTGCCAGGGTCAATTCCTCCCGCTTTGAGGCTGCCGCTTTGCTTGTCGCGGGAGGACATCGAAGAGGAGTTCCGCGCTATGGCCGTCCGTCGGATGGAGGTAACACTTTACCTTTGTTTGTTTCCTTCATCTCTGCTTTCGAGTATTGAATTCTTAACTTTTTTCCCTTCGCCTTAGGAAACTGCGGATCAGCAGCGTTGTTTCGCCATCGCCTTAGCTCTGAAGAGTGCTTTGGAGGAGGCTGAAGCTAAGTCGGACCCTGATGCGTTAGCCAAGCTTCAGGTGGAGCTCGACGAGGTGGTGGCGGCCAAGAACAAGATGGCCAAGGAGAAAACTCTCCTTGACGAGATGGCTTCGGGCCTGCTCAAGCAGGTTCAAGATCATGAGGCTGTCATGCGTCGGGAGCGGAAGATGATCCAGGTGGAGCAGCAGCGGAATGAGGCGGAGAAGAGGCAGCTCATTCACGAGAAGGACGTCTTCGCGGATCTTCTTGCGGAGGCCAAGGCGAAGTTTGAGGCTGAGAGGGCCGAGTTCTCTGCGAAGCTGTCTGAGGCCAAGGCTCAAGGCCTCGAGCAGGGCCGCGCGGAGTATCGGAATTCTGAAGAATTCAAGGTGGCTGCTGTAGAGTTCTGCAAGTCCGAGATGGAGGATGTTTTATACAACGCCGTCGAAGAGCTCTATACAGCCTACCCGGATTCCATCGACTTCACGAAGTCCGAGACTCTCGCCCCCGTCGCGGAGAAGTACTTCAACCTCCCCGCGGAGAGTGAACAGGCCGCTACCATGGACCCGACTCTGCCAACTGCGGAGCCTTCTGCCCAGGCTCCTCCGAACCTTGCTCCCTCCGATACTGCTGAGGATCCATCTTCCAACAAGGACCAAGTCTAATGTTACATCTTTTTAGTCCTTGTAGTCTTTTTCTCCTTCGTCTTTTGTATCAGAACTCCTAGGCCTTCGAGCCTTTATATAAGGAATTTTTGTCATCTGTTTTGGTCTCGATAATCGTTTGCACCTATTTAAAGCGGCTTTAAACTCGTTACTCAGAACGTTCCGATGCACCACTTGAGATGACTCCATACGTCCTTCCGACGCTTGACTCGGGACTTCACCATTTAGGGTTTCTCATCCAATCGGGACTTCACCACTTAAGGTTTCTCGTCCAATCGGGACTTCACCACTTAAGGCTTCTCGTCCAATCGGGACTTCACCACTTAAGGCTTCTCGTCCAATCGTGCATCATTAAGATGGCTTCATCGTACCCTTTGAGGCTTTTATTGCGTCTTTTCAGACGACTTTAGCCATACCCTTTAAGGGCTTTTATCGCGTCTTTGTCAGACGACTTTCGCGGACCTGTTAAGGCTTTTTCGTACCCGTTAAGGCTTTTGGCCGCATCATATAGACGACTTACGCGGACCTGTTAAGGCTTTTTCGTACCCGTTAAGGCTTTTGGCCGCATCATATAGACGACTTACGCGGACCTGTTAAGGCTTTTTCGTACCCGTTAAGGCTTTTGGCCGCATCATATAGACGACTTACGCGGACCCATCGGGGCCTTTTCGTACCTAGGCTTTTGGTTGCATCATATAGACGACTTACATGTACCCCGTAGGGCTTTTGTCCGTACCTGTTAAGGCTTTTGGCCGCATCATATAGACGACTTGCGCATACCTCAGAAGGCTTTTATCGTACCTTGGAAGGCTTTTGTCGCGTCCTTCAGGACGTCTTACTAACAGTTAGAATAAATCTAAAAGCAATTTGATCGGAAGCAACTTCTTTTATTCATAAATAACTCAAAATAGGCTTACATCGGATCTTATTGATAGACAATTTGCGCCCTTCGCGGCGTCTTAATATCAAACATGATACTTCTTCAAGTGTTCGCCACTGAAGGAATGCTTCAACGTCTTGCCATCAAGGTCCTCTAGCTTGTATGCATTGGGTGCTGGCATCCCTACGATCTTGTAAGGTCCCTCCCATTTTGGCGATAGTTTGTTGATCCGATCTTGATGAACGAACTCGTTCCTCCGCCAGACAAGTTCTACCACGAAGAATTGTCGGGACCTGACACGCCGATTGTAATATCGGGCTGTTGCCAGACGCATTCGGGCCTGAACTTCATCAGCCTTCCATCTTTTCTCCTCGAGCAAGTCTAAGTCTAGACGCCTCATTTCCTCATTTGTCAGAGGCTCGTAATATTTCGCGCGATGGGACGCCACCACTATTTCCACGGGAGCGACTGCCTCCGTGCCATAGACCAGGCCAAACGGAGTTTCTCCTGTCGATTGCTTGGGTGTTGTTCTCACAGCCCACAGCACGTTTTCGAGCTCATCCAGCCAATGGCCCTGCAAGGCATAGACTCTCTTCTTCAAGCCATCCATCATGATCTTGTTGGCTGATTCCACCTGGCCATTGGTTTGAGCGTGGCGGACTGAAGCGGTCCGATGTTCGATGTTCAACTCCTCCAGGTACTCCTTCAACTGAGTCCCATTGAACGGAGGGCCGTTGTCGCTGATCAACACTCGAGGGACCCCATACCGGGATATGATCTGAGTTTGAAGGAACTTGAGGATCTGCTGCCCTGTCGTCCTGGCCAATGCCTTAGCCTCTATCCATTTTGAGAAGTAATCGATGGCCACGAGCAAATACTTGCACTGACCTTTCACTTGGGGAAGAGGTCCCACCAAGTCAATCCCCCATTGTGCGAAGGGCCATGCACTCCTGATGGGCATTAAGTCCGCGGCGGGAGCCACGATGTTTGGAGTGTACCTCTGGCATGCATCACAGGATCGGACCATTGCTGTCGCTTCCTTGTTCATCGAGGGCCAATAATAGCCCAAGTTCAGCGCCTTCCTCACAAGAGATCGGGCCCCCTTATGACAGGCCGCGACTCCCTCGTGTAGCTCCCTCAGGATCCGATTCGTGTCAGGTTCCGCCACGCATTTTAGAAAAGGCTTTACATACCCTTTTTTGTACAATTGGTTATCCACCATCGCGTAGTTGTCCGCAATCCGACGCAACCTAACAGCTGCCACCTTATCACCGGGGAGTGCCCCCGTAGTCAGGTATGTGACCATCGGGGTCATCCAAGTGGGCTTCTCTTCTTCCTCTGATCCTGTCTCAATAGTGCAGATCTCCGCTGGATCTATGTTCGAGATAATCACATTCTCTAGGAAATGCACCTTCCGATTCTCCTCGGGGGCCACTCCCAGAGCAAACTTGCTTAAGGCATCTGCTTCCGGGTTTTCTTCCCTCGGGATCGCCTCGATATCGAAGCTTTTGAAGCTTCCCTTCAAAGTCTGCACCTCGTGCAAATACTTCTTCATTGTCGGGCTCCTGGCTTCGTAATTCCCCTGGACTTGATTTACAACCAAGCTGACGTCGCACTTCACTTTTAAATGATCGACCCCCGTACCCTTAGCAATCTTGAGACCCGTGATGAGAGCCTCGTATTCTGCTTCATTGTTGGTGGCTTTGAACGTCAACGCCAAGGCATATCGTAGGGGCTCGCCTCCGCCGGGCGGTATCAATACAAATCCTGCCCCCGAGCCTTCTACACTCGATGAACCATCAGTATACATCTCCCAAGTGTTCTCCTCTGATGGATATACGCCCAATTTGAACCCGTTGACTTCCAAACCGTTGTATTTTTATCGTCCCATTTATGATTATAAATCGAAACTTCAACCCGGACACTTCGCGGGAACATCGACGGCTCGGACGGGGCCGAAGCGCCCGTCCGACAGAGGCGAACTCACCTAGGTGAGGTTGGGTGGCCACACCCGACCTCCCCTAGGGGAGATCGGGTTGGCCAACCCGATCTCTCCTAGGAGAAATCGGGTTGGCCAACCCGATCTCTCCTAGGAGAGATCGGGTCGGCCAACCCGATCTCTCCTAGGAGAGATCGGGTCGGCCAACCCGATCCCTCCTAGGAGGGATGGGGTTGGCCAACCCCACCCTCCCTAGGAGGGGTTGGGTGTCCTCACCCAACCCCTACCCTTAGGGGTCGGATTTCTCCCCCCCCAAGGGCCCCGACACCATTTTCGGACTCCCATGCTCGGTCCACTCCGCCTACCTCCTCCGAATCCTAAGGTCTTAATTATGTGCTTAAAGGTTAATTAATTGTGTTTAAAGGCTAACGATGTCATTAAGCCACCTTAATGACACCGTTGCCTATAAATACCCCACCTTCACATCTCATTTGAGGATCTTGGCCATTTGAACAATTTAGCTCTGACATCTCTCTAGCTTTATCTCTCTAGAAATATAGTTCTGACTTAGGCATCGGAGAGGGTTCACCAGGCACCACCCCCCCTCCTCCGTGTCTGGTACTGCCCCTTTTGCAGGGCAAAGGGAGAGAAGAAGAGAAGGAACCAAGGGAAGAAGAAAAGGAAGAAGGACATAGGCAAAGGCAAGGCGACTCGAGAAGACCGGATCATACACATCCCCCGTAAGGAGTGAGATCAAAGCCGACACCCCGTTGACCTAGATCCCATAACTTAACACTTGGCGCCGTCTGTAGGCTTCGGACAGAAAGCCTGGCTATTACACGAGCTATGACGAACAGTAGGGTGTCCAGGCCCCAACACCCACCCGGGGGCAATGGGCGGAGAAGAGAACCCATACCCCCAGGGAGGCGGCCTGACCCTGGAAAGCAGCCAATGCATCCAGAGCCCCAAGAAATACCACAACCTCCTCAGCAACAGAACAACCAGGAGGGAGGACCTTCACGCCCAGCTGGGGCTGAGTCCTCCACAGCCTCCACCCCCCGGGCAAGAAGGCCACAGAGAGCAAGAGGACAACAGGGAGTGCCTTCCCACAACACGGCACCCCCTGAGGGATACTATTATGAGGAGCAACCCCAAAGGTACCCATATGGGATGCCGGAACAAAGAGATAATAACCGTGCCCACACAGCATATGCAAGGCCGGCACACACCCAAGGAACTTACACTGAAGCTCATGAGGAGGAGCAGATCCCGACAGAAGAGCACTACCCGCACCCTCGAGCAGGGCAGCGAGAGGAGCAAAGAAGATATTACCAGGAGTCACCCCCAGAGGGAAGGCAACAATTCGTGCCTCCTAGGCAACAGCAGAACAACAGGGCTTACACCCCGCTTGGGGAGGAAAGACAAGCAAGACCTCCGAGGAGGCAGGACTTCTATGAAGCACCCCAGCAGGCGTATCAAGAGTACACCTACAGTCCATACCAGCAGGGACAAGGGAACCCAGTAAGCCCAGTCTACAACTACAATGGATATCAGAGGGATTATACTCCGGCACAGGTAGTGATCACCCCGGAGGAGATAGAAGCCATGATAACCCGGAAATTGAATGAGTCAAAGAAACCCAGCCTGCATTGTCTAAGTGACAAGACGAACCACCCTTTCACAAAGGAGCTGGAGATGAATAGGGTGCCAGACTCCCTGCACACTGTGCAAATTGCAAAGTACAATGGGAAGGGAGACCCCCTAGAGCATATCCAACAGCATGAGGCCTCTCTATTCGGGAGGACAACTGACGAAAGATACAAGGCACTCCTTTTCCCAAACACCCTATCAGGGGTGGCCTCACATTGGTTCTTCAGCCTGCCCTCTGAGAGCATCCACTCATGGGAGCAGCTAAAAGCTAAGTTTCTGCAGAGATACCTAGGGGAGAGGAAACTCCTCAAGGGAACAGGCTCCATTGATGACGTAAAACAAGAATATGATGAATCCCTGGCCAGCTACTATACTAGGTTCAACCAGAATATCGCAGACATCCAGGGAGACATCACTGAAGGGGAGATAATCCGAGCCTTTATCAGAAACTTAGGTCGCTTTGGGTCAACATTGGCTGAAAAGATGGCCAAAAAGCCAGCAAGCACCTTGGAGGAGCTTGCAGGGAGAGTTAAAACGCATATTGACCTTGAGAGGCACAGGGCAAGCAAGAAGGCCAAAATCCAGGCAGCCAAGGAGGATAATCAAAGGCCAAACAAAGGCAAGCCACCCCAGGCACCACAGCATGCAAGGCAGCAGGAGTGGCGTCCGCCACAGCAGGAGTGGCGTCCACCACAGCAAAGAAACCAAATGGGTGAACCCTTAAAGGCCAGAGAAATAAACGTCATTAAGTTCATCCCACTGAACGCCACTCCAGCCACCGTACTTAGAGAGATGCGGAACCAAAAGCTTTGGTCACCCCCTGCAAGGTGGAGAGCCCCAATGGTAGGAAATCACAAGGATAGATGGTGTGACAACCACGAGGCTTATGGTCACGACACAAATGAATGCTTTAGCTTAAAGCTAAGCATAAACAACATCGTCCAGAGGGGAGAACTGAAGCAATTCGTAGACCATGGGGGCAATAGTATGCAACTGGGGCCACCACAGAAAGACAAGGGCAAGGGAAAGGTAGACCATAACCCTCCACCCAACAAAAGAGGAGTCATCAACATGATACATGGAGGAGCAGCATCAGGAGGCCCAACTGCTAATGCAAGAGAGGTCTATGCATCCAAGCTAAGCTCAGTGCCAAGGTGGAGAAAAAGACAAAGAGAAGGAGAAGAAGTGAAGATAGAGTTCTCGGAGAAGGACAAAAGCCACATCGTCTTCCCACATGACGATGCTCTAGTTATTACTTTAGATATTGATAATTTTGATGTAAAGAGAATTTTGGTGGATGGGGGTAGCTCAGCTGACCTCCTAAGCCTGAGAGTGTTGGAAGAGATAGGGAAAACCAAAGCAGACATCAATCCGGTCAACTTCCCCCTAGTTGGCTTCTCAGGGGCAACAAGTTACCCCCTGGGGATGATAACATTGCCAGTGACCATGGGCCAAGGATGGACCCAGCTGAAGGTAAATGTCAATTTCTTGGTGGTTGAAAGCCTGGGAGCCTACAATGGGATCCTAGGAAGGACAACCATAAATCCATATGAAATAGTGCCATCCACTGTTCACCAGAAGCTGAAGTACATCACGGAGAACGGAGTTGGAGAAGTACTGGGTGATCAACGCACTGCAAGACGATGCTATGTCAATTCAATGAGACATGGATCACACAGGACAGACACAGTGGCTGTGGTCATGGCAGGAGCCAACCAGTATAGAAGAAGGAGGGGAGGGAGACAAAGGCAAGGAAGGAGGAAGAATGGAATGACACTCCGTTTGAGCAGGCAACTTTTTCGAACAGTGCCTACAAGGAAACACAAGAGCAAGGATGTGAAGGTGACATCCATACCTTGGCAGCCAGACACCACAATAGGGAACAGAACAAGGAACTCCATCCTAAGAGGCTTCCGCTACATAGATGATATCAAGCAAATGCCGCAGGAGTCTATATCAAGCTATTTCCAGAGATTCTTTGATTATGGTGCCAACATGGACATCACAAGGAGAGAAGCAGTCAGAGCATTCATCAGAAACATGCATCCAAGTTCATTCGAGGCCCATGGAGGGCTCTATGAGATGGTCATGACGAGCACAATGAGAGAGCTCAAGGCGAAGCTGGACAGGGCATTTGAACAAGAGGCAGAACAGTTGGATGAAGTTCCAGAAAAAGGAAGAGAAACAGACACATTGGGAGGAGGTGTCAATTTCACATTCACACCCCTCACACTCAGCATAGAAGAAATTTTCCACAAGCACCTCAAGCAAGAGCTACCAACATGCAGGGAGGAAGGCAAGGCCTTCCTAGGAAGAGATGCACAGGGTTGGTGTGAATACCATGGGACCTGGGGGCATCAAACAAATGACTGCATGGTGTTGAAGGTGGAAGTGGAAGAAATAATTTACAATGGAGGCTTCAAGGAGTACGTGGCAACAGACACAATGGCCACCCCATATCCTTAGTTTTCATATCTAGCACTTTGCATGTTTCACCTCTACAAGCTTTTCAAAAACAACTTTGGAGAAGGAGAACTCACGAAGTTCCTCCAACTCTACAACTATCTTTCATTCCTACAAAGGATGTCTTGGTGCACCAAGGCATCCCAAGTGTACAAAAACATGAATGCTCCTAAGGGAGTAGTAGTTACTCAAAAGTATTTTCCAGTGAATGCAGTGATATAACCACGAAGTTATCCTTACACAGATATGACTTCAAGTCAATGACAGGTTCGACGCCCCCAAGAGCGTATCTTGAGAGTAGTTTTCATACTACGACATTCGACGCCCCCAAGAGCGTATCTTGAGAGTAGTTTTCATACTACGACATTCGACGCCCCCAAGAGCGTATCTTGAGAGTAGTGTTCATACTACGACTTTCGACGCCCCCAAGAGCGTATCTTGAGAGTAGTTATTACACTACGACCTTCGACGCACCAAGAGCGTATCTTGAGAGTGGTTTCCAAAAACTACGAACTTCGACGCCCCCAAGAGCGTATCTTGAGAGTAGTGTTCATACTACGACCTTCGACGCCCCCAAGAGCGTATCTTGAGAGTAGTTATTACACTACGAATTCGACGCACCAAGAGCGTATCTTGAGAGTGGTTTCCAAAAACTACGATTTCGACGCCCCCAGGAGCGTATCTTGAGGTAGATTTGCAACCTACCAGATTCGACGCCCCCAAGAGCGTATCTTGAGGTAGAAAAAACACTACCAGTTCGACGCCCCCAAGAGCGTATCTTGAGGTAGATTTCAAACTACCAGTTCGACGCCCACCAGGAGCGTATCTTTGGTCTAACCTGAGCCCTCCGGGAGCCTATCCTGTGAAACGTTAAGTGCCGTCCGAGAGCCTGTCTCGTGAACAGATTTGACACCCGTCAAGAAGGTATCGGTGGACTAACCTGTGCCCTCCGGGAGCCTATCCTGTGAAACGTTAAGTGCCGTCCGAGAGCCTGTCTCGTGAACAGATTTCGACGCCCACCAAGAGCGTATCTTTGGTCTAAAAGTACAACGTATACCGTGTAAGGGGTATCAGAAGAGATCATCACACCATGCTTAGAAGGATACCATGTTTAAGAGGGTACCATGTTTAGAAGGATACCATGCTTAGAAGGATACCATGCTTAGAAGGATACCATGCTCGGAAGGGTAACATGAGAAAGAAATTTCTAAGTAAAGTAATGTGAAGAACAAGTAATGTTTTTTCTTTATGAAATGGCAGGTAAGACATGAAGGAAAACACGAAAGAAGGATAAGTAAAGGAAACACACCAAGTAAAGAGTCCATACCCAAAGAGCCATACACAAGGCATAGGGAGCCATCATGAGAAGAGATATATACAAAAGCATGAGAAGCACTAATGTAAAGGCAAACAAACCGCGTAGTCAACAACACAATGTGGCAAAGGAAAGTAACAACAAACACCATCACAATCTCAAAGGACACTCAACCCATACAATGGGAGAAGGAGTGTAATTATATACAAGGATAGCATGAGATAAACACGTCAGTCAGAACCTTCGGGGGAGTCACCCTCACCCCCTGAAGCTGAACCGCCAGCGGAAATGGATGAAGAGGAGGAGTCTGAGGTACCAATCTCCACAGGTGTAGCATCCACCTGGGCAGGGGCAGGCTCGTCTGCAACGGCAGCCTGACCCATCAGAACAGTCGCATAGCCAGTGGCATATGGCCCAAAGTCACCAAGGTCACCAAAGGGGAACTGAGGATCAATCCGGTATATGTGATCAACCAGATACTCACCGAACTGGTTCATCTCCTGGGTGAGACGCGTGCTATAATCGGCGGTGAAGGCAGAGGAGGCCTTGTACTCAGATACCGCGACAGCCCTCTCCTCCGCCCGACACTTAGTCTCCAACCTCCGCAGCTCCTCAGAATGGAGCGAAGCAGCAACCTCAGCTTCCCGGCGCAAACTGCCCACAGTGGTTTCAAGCAAGGACACCTGGTCCTGGAGCTCCTGCAGCCTCAAATCAGATATACGCGCCTTCTCGGCAGCAGTGGCGACCTCCGCCTTGAGAGAAACCTGGCTGTCCTCAAGGGTCTTCCTCTCGTCAGATAACTCGAGCACGAGCGAGGACATGTTCACCATGTCAGATATGCCCTAACAATTCAAACAAGGGATGAATAACCGAAAGATAGACATTATGAAAGAAATAAGAGGAAAGCAAAGAACAACTTACAGGTGCATAACGAGAAAGTACCCCTTGAACAAAGCGCCGAGTCTCCCCAGGAGACTTGGGCGGAGCAACACGATCCCCAGGGGGAACGGCACCGCGGAGTACGCGGACACCAACCTCAGGAGTCCGCAAAGAGGAAGTGCTATCGAGGTGGAACTCCTTCAGACCAGCGAAGGGAGTCCACTCAGACCCAATAACATCTTCATCAGTGAGCCGTGCGAAATCCTTCCGACTTAAAGTCGGAGGCCCACCTACACAAGCAAAGCAAGTCAAAGGAGAGTATAAACATACAAGGATCAGCACAAGGTAGAGATCATACCTGAGGACCGTGCCCTCGGCTGGGGGGCAGGGGAACCACCACCAGCAGGTCGCTTCCCTTTGTCAGCCAGGGAAGGCACCTCTTCGACCACCATCTCCTTATCACGAGATAGGGTCGGAGGACGAGCAGTAGGCGAAGCAGGATCCACAGCCTTCTTCCTCTTAGCAGCCGAGGCCCCGGCCTCAGAATCAGATCGCCGCGGCTTGGACTTGGAAGGTCCAGAATCTCTGCCAACGGAGACGACCCTCTCAGTCACCAAGGGGGAGCGCACTAGCAAGGTAAGAAAAACAAGATAAGGAAAACATAAGTTACATCATAAAGAAGCAAATAGGAGAAAGCATACCAGAGGCCCCAGCCTTCTTCCCAGGCAGGGGGGATTTCTTCAAAGCAGAACTAGAAGGAGCCTTCCTCTTGCTCAGATCAACAGGGGCTCCCTGCATGTTATAGGTTTTTCCATGAAACCAACCTACAAAGGAAGAGCAGAAGGTAAATAAAGATGGAAAGACCAAGTGACATACCGAGCCCCCGGAGTCAGGAGTCAGACTGATCCCGGCCTCGTAAAGATCCGTCTCAGTTATTAAAGACACGGGGCAGTAAGACCGGGTCCTGTTGCTCTCGTGAATGATCTTCATAGTCTTCAAATCATCCGAAGAGAACTCTCCAAAAGCAGGCCAACCATCGGACCGATCCTCATTCAGGACCGACCAAGTGACGTATCGGTCCGTAATGAAGAAGTAATGCTTAGCCCAGTGACTGGCCGAATTGTCAATCTGGGTCACGAAACGGAGGGAGGTATCCCACTCGATCCCACTCAACCCGAAGTCAGAAAATCGGGGATCTTTGAAGGTCGGATGGCGAGTTACGAAACTCGCAAACCCCACCCTCGTCCGGTACTGGAACCGATAGAAGCATCGGAATAGAACGAGAGAGTACTTCCAGGAGTACCAATGGCACAATACCCGGAAGCCCACCCAGACGCGGAGGGCACTGGGGGCAAGGTTCACAGGAGAAATCCTGAAGAACCTGCTCAACTCTATAAGCTCGTCACAGTAAGGCAGCCTCAGCCCGAATCGGATCTGAGAGGGGTACACGGCGACCTTCCCTATAGGAGGCTCCGTCGCCGTCCCGCGAGTATTCCCCAAGGAGGGGAGAAAAGGATACAGAGGCTCATCTAGGGGACTGATATCTCCTAGGGTGACATGTTCGTTGTAATCGGACCTAGTGATATGGTTCTCTGACAGAATAGCAAAACCTAAGGCAAAGATAGCAAGAAACCCCAAAGCACGAATCAAATTTCGACTAACACCCCAATGAAGGTCACGATACTAAGCTAGCAATAGGAAAGGAAGTAACGCGACCGAAAAGGAAGAGAAAAAGGAACTCACTCATCCTTCGGAGAATACGGCGTCTCTGAAGAGTCTGCGTACGTGGACACCACCAGGAGTATAGTACCTGCCACGACACGACGAATATCAAGATAAGAGAAATTTTCGAGGAACCGGAAATACCCCGACACTCTACCAACGACAACAACCGAGTCAAATAGTTTTATCCAAGCCTAAGGTCGGGCTTTGGAAAAAATTACCATTATACCCTCCAACAAAGATTAACACACCAACGGCGGCACGAGATCAAATTCAAGACCGGGATAGCCCAATCGGACAAGAAACCATATCCGGACGACCGGCAAACATTTTTCCCCAAAATCCACAACTACCAACGGCTATCTACGGCAATCCCACATTCAATCAAATTTCGGCAATCAAGCATCGGCAATCAAGCATCGGCAATCAAATATCAACGATTCAAAAATCAACTTTTTACGCGGTAATGGAAAGGAAAAGAGCGGACCTTCGGAAAACCCGACCCGATGTGATAAACGGGTCCGGAATTCAAATTTGAACGTTGCCGGAAATCAGGTCCTCGCCGGAGCTGTGATTCCCTCGCCGCCGGAGCTTCGATTTTTCCGTCGCCGGAGTCGAGCCACGTCCGTCTCCGCCCGTCCCGCCGCTGTGGCCGTCCGTCGAAGTCGGGAACAACGGCCTCTGTTGCCTCCGCCGTACCCAGCACCGCCGGCAGCCGCTGTCCGCCTGAAGTCGAGCCCTCGTCCTCGGCTGGGTTTGTCTTCCTCGTCGCCGTCCCGATCAAGATGCTGGCCGGAATTTCAGGTGCCCACCGGAATTTTGGCCGGCCCTAACCTTGGGGGTGCTCTCAAACTTTCCTTGCCCTCCAAGGGTGAGTGAAAAAGGAAGATGGTGGCTATGGTGACTCTTGGAGGTATTTTTTCTAACTCTCCTCTTTTATGTTAAAAGGATGATAGGGTTTCTTAGGGGTTTTAATCACCACCATCCATCTAGCCTTAAATAAAATCTAAGGGCCAAGGAAAAACCATTATTTTTATCCCTTTCACCTATAGCTAAGTATATTCCCATACTTAGAAAAATTATCAAGATAGTTTTATTTTTGAGCATTCCATACTTAGGAAAATTTTTGGGCCAAAATAAAAATCTCTCCTTAATTAAATGGAATCCCGGCACGAAATTGAAGCGTAAGTTGTTTAGTTGCATCCGTATCATACCCCTGTGCAAGTTTGTATTTTTTGAGTATGCACCTGTAGCAGAGATAAGTTTATTACTCCCACCTCAGACGGACGCGCGCCTAGGCACACGTCCGTGCTACTCTGACGTTTACAATTCCTCTATCTCAGTAGACAGGGGGGCAGAGTCAGAGGCACGTATCCACGGGTAAGCAAGCATTCAGACAAAGAAGGTAAAACCCCGGTTTCAAATTGCGCGTGTCATACCATCCTAAAATAGAGTCAATCAAGGGTTAGGCCATTGGTTGACTCGGGGGCATGTGATGGATATACGCCCAATTTGAACCCGTTGACTTCCAAACCGTTGTATTTTTATCGTCCCATTTATGATTATAAATCGAAACTTCAACCCGGACACTTCGCGGGAACATCGACGGCTCGGACGGGGCCGAAGCGCCCGTCCGACAGAGGCGAACTCACCTAGGTGAGGTTGGGTGGCCACACCCGACCTCCCCTAGGGGAGATCGGGTCAGCCGACCCGATCTCTCCTAGGAGAGATCGGGTTGGCCAACCCGATCCCTCCTAGGAGGGATGGGGTTGGCCAACCCCACCCTCCCTAGGAGGGGTTGGGTGTCCTCACCCAACCCCTACCCTTGGGGGTCGGATTTCTCCCCCCCCAAGGGCCCCGACACCATTTTCGGACTCCCATGCTCGGTCCACTCCGCCTACCTCCTCCGAATCCTAAGGTCTTAATTATGTGCTTAAAGGTTAATTAATTGTGTTTAAAGGCTAACGATGTCATTAAGCCACCTTAATGACACCGTTGCCTATAAATACCCCACCTTCACATCTCATTTGAGGATCTTGGCCATTTGAACAATTTAGCTCTGACATCTCTCTAGCTTTATCTCTCTAGAAATATAGTTCTGACTTAGGCATCGGAGAGGGTTCACCAGGCACCACCCCCCCCTCCTCCGTGTCTGGTACTGCCCCTTTTGCAGGGCAAAGGGAGAGAAGAAGAGAAGGAACCAAGGGAAGAAGAAAAGGAAGAAGGACATAGGCAAAGGCAAGGCGACTCGAGAAGACCGGATCATACACATCCCCCGTAAGGAGTGAGATCAAAGCCGACACCCCGTTGACCTAGATCCCATAACTTAACATCCTCATTTGGCTGTTCTGGCTGCTGTTCTGTTGTCGGGACTTCCTCCATGGTTGCCCCCTCTGCGGGACCCGTTACTTCCAGATCGGGTGCCGTAGACTCGGCTATAAAATCTGCCAACGCCTGGCCCTTAATAGCGGTTCTCGGAGCGAAATGAATACGAAACTCTGTCAGATCGATGGCCCATTTCACCAGTCTTCCCGACGCCTCCGGTCGGTTCAAAAAGTGCTTCAGGGGCTGATTAGTCAATACCGTGACTTCATGGGCATGGAAGTAAGGTCGTAGTTTTCGAGCGGCAATAATCAACGCGAAGAGATACTTCTCAATAGCGGGATAGTTTATTTCAGACTTGGCAAACGCCTTGCTTACATAATAGATAGGCACTTGGTTGCCCTTGACAATTTTAATCAAAACAGAACTAACAGCCACATCAGAAACAGACAAATAGAGATAAAGCGGCTCGCCTGGAACTGGTTTTGCCAACGGCGGAAGGGTACGGAGGTGCTGCTTGAGTGCCTGGAACGCCTCCTCGCACTTGTCGGTCCATTCGAACTTCTTGAGGGCCCTCAGCACATCAAAAAATGGCATTGCTCAGTCACTTGCCTTGGATAGGAACCGATTCATCGCGGCCAACCGGCCATTCAGCACCTGAACCTCCCGATGAGTCCTCGGGGACTGCATCTCTTCGATCGCTCGCAGCTTCTCAGGGTTCACCTCGATTCCTCTCTGGCTCACCATGAACCCTAGGAACTTCCCCGAGTTCACCCCGAAAGCGCATTTGTCGGGGTTCAGCCGAACCTGATGGAACTTCATCCGCTCAAACGCCGCCGCCAAGTTCTGGACATGGTCTCCTGCCTGTCGGGACTTCACCAGCATGTCATCCACATACGCCTCCATGTTTTTCCCCAACATGTCTCCAAAAAACTTGTTCACCATCCGCTGGTAAGTTGCTCCGGCATTAATCAATCCGAAAGGCATCACGTCGTAATGGTAGACGTCACTGTCGTCGCTGTGTGGGGGGCATCCTCCTTCGCCATCTTGATCTGGTTGTATCCGGAATAGGCATCCATGAAGCTCAGCAGTTCATGTCCCGATGTGGCATCCACCAGCTGGTCAATCCTCGGAAGCGGGTAGCAATCCTTCGGGCAGGCCTTGTTCAAGTCGCGGAAATCGACACACATCCGCCACTTCCCGTTACTCTTTCGAACCAAGACTGGATTAGCAACCCAAGTCTGGAATCGGAGCTCCTTGATGAATCCAGCGTCAAGAAGTCTGCCCACCTCTTGCTGGATCGCGATCCTCTTGTCTGCACCCATCAGACGCCTTCTCTACGCGATAGGCTTGATCGCGGGATCTATCTTCAGCTCGTGCACAATCACGTCGGGGCTGATTCCTGGCATATCACTCGGGGACCAGGCAAACAGCTCCTTAAACTCCTTCAGGAGCTCGATCAGTTCTCGGGCTCTTTCCTCCGACAAAGCAGACCCGATTTTTACCTTCCTCTGATGTCCATCAATCTCAACCTCCTTCAGGTCCTCCATGGGGGCGGGACGCCCATACTCTTCTCGAGGATCGGCATCAGTCTGAGACAGTCATGGCTTCCCTCCTTCTCCTTCGGGTAGCATTGACATAGCATTTTCGCGACGCCACTTGATCACCCTTGACCTCTCCAACTCCGTTGTCAGTCGGGAACTTCATCTTCTGGTGGACCGTCGAGGCGACTGCCATGAGAGGGTTGATAGTGGTCCTCCCGATAATGGCGTTGTATGCCCCCGCAGACTCCACTACGACGAAATCTACGTTTCGCTTCTCCATCTTCCAGCCACTACCGAACTCCACTGGTAAGGTAATCATTCCCAATGGGTAAGAAGTGGAACCAGAGAATCCCACCATCGGGAAGTCCACCTGTGTCAGGTCTTTTTTCGTCTTTCCCATGGCTTCCAGAGCGTCCATGAAAAGGATGTCAGAAGAGCTCCCTCCGTCTATCAGGATCCGCTTCATCTCGAATCCATCTACGTCCAGGGTCACGACCAAGGCGTCGTCGTGAGGGCTCTCCACACCTACTAGATCTTCCGCCGAGAAAGAAATCACCATTTCCTCCTTCAGAGTCCACGACCGGGACCTTTTGCCTAACACCACCGCGGCAGATATGCGGGAAGCGTAGTTCTCCCGAGAAGCAGAGGTATCACCTCCCGCCGCCATTCCTCCGTAGATGACGTTGATAGTTCCCCGCCTCTCCTTGCGGGCACCCGATCCTGAGGCTTCTTGCTCAACCTTCTTCTTCTTCGGGGATCGGTCGCGGGACTTGGAACGGGACCGCGACCGACTTTTGGAGCGAGATCGGCACCTTCCCCTTCCGACGAACTCTTTTAACTTCCCTTTTTGGATCAGCTTCTCAATTTCCTTCTTCAGCTCCCGACAGTTTTCAGTGTCGTAACCATTGGCTCGATGGTAGCGACAGTAACGGTCAGGGCGGCCTCCTAGAAATTTGCCTTCTTTTCTCGGAGGGTATTGGGCGAGACCCTGCCGATCCATCACAGCTAACACAGAAGTCATCGAGCTATTGATGGGAACGGCCCGACCTTCTCGATTGTCCTTCATAGGGGGACGCTTATCTTCTCTTTTCTCGGGGCGACCACGGTTTCTACTCCCCTCCGACTTGTCGCTCCCTTTGCGCTCATCCGACAACTTGGACGATGGTTTTCCCCTTCCCGACCTCGGGGGATCGAGCTCTCCGGCAGCAATCTTCGACTCCTGGACGTTGATTTGCTGTTTCACCCATGCTTGCAGGGCCTCCATACTCCACACAGCTTTCGCAGCTACACTGTGCATCAGGTCGGAACCGTACGGAGCGCTCAAGTTCCGCAGGAAAGTACGGATGGTCTCTCCCTCCGATATCTCTTCATCGATCTCTGCGGCACTGGCAGTGAATCGTTGGTAGTAATATGCCAACGATTCGTCGGGCCTCTGCACCACCTGGGTCAGGGACCTTACACTCTTCAGAAGGCGCCTCCGACCTTGATACTGTTTGATAAACCGATCGTGCATGTCCGCCCAGCACGTAATGCATCCTAGTGGGAGGCTGAAAAACCAAGTCATGGCCCTTTCTCCCAAAGTAATCGGGAACAGCGAACACACGAGGTCGTCGTTCGAGGTCCTTCCCATGCAAGCCTGGACATGTCTCTGAACATGGCGAACCGGGTCTCCTTCACCATCGTACTCCTTGATGGTCGGGATGCCTAGCCCTGGCGGGGCGACCGTATCCAACAGCCGCGGAATGAAAGGATGGCTGGATCGATCCCTCAACTCCGATGTCATCTGCTTCTGGTCACCCATGCAGATGTTGACGATCTTCACCACCTGATCGGGGGTGATGGGGCCATTCAGGGGAATGGTCCTGTTTTGCACCGGTCCTGGGCCGTCGACCACGAATTTCTCCAGGTGCGCCGGTTCTTTACCCTTACTCCTGGGCGGAACCTCTTGAACCTCTTGTTCTTCTGGGACCACCCTCGGGGGGGGGGGGGGGGGGTGGAGGTAATTCTTCTCGCGGAGGCAACTCCTCCGCCCTCCTGGCGGCTTCTCTCTTGTCTAGCAAGGCCTCCATGGCAGCCAAGAACATGGGCATAGCATCTGCTACTGCCTTGGCCAATTCCGAGTTCGAAGACGACCCTTCTTCCCTTCGCGGGACTCTTTCTCCTCCGTGGCCCACCGGGTTTGGGGGAGCCTCATCTTCATCCCTACGCGGGATATCCTGCCTGTTCATCTCCGTGTCTCGGACTGAGACCTCATAACCGTCACCCTGCCCCCCTGTCTGGGAAAGAGCGGGGTTCTCACCTTGTTCAGCAACACGTTCTGGCAACTGGGAATTCATAGTTCCTGCGGGACGGGAACTGCCAGCCTGAACTTGCTTCTTCTTGCCACCACCGGCCATTGATCTGGTAGAAGCTATCTTGACTTTTCGTAAGCTTCCCATAGACGGCGCCAATGTTGGATCACGGGCGAAGCTCAGTTACGTCCTTGACGGAAAGCTTTGGACTCCTGGGCTCCGCGTAATCCTGCAAAAGGGGATGACCTGGGTGGTGACCCAGAATCCCTCTCCGATGCTTAAATGAGTATGTGATCAATGGGGTGGTAAGCAAAAAGTCTAAGTTCGTATTAGATGATTAGGGTTTTCTGAGGTAACTTCCTCCTTTATATAGGAGGGGAAGTTACTCAGTTACCTGTGGCCATGATTGGCCGTTTTGCCCATGATTCCGTGTATCTCGCCACGATTCCGTATATCTCGTTAGGGATTCCGTAGATTTCGCCCCACGCTCCGCGTATCTTACCCATACTCCGCGTATCTCGGGCACGCCCTGCGTATCTCGGGGAGCTTATCTATATCTTTAACCGTCTCCCACTACTCTATCTAGTAGGCGGGTTTCTCGGTCTTTGTCCTCTGATCACAAGTCACGACTCCTGTCGGGGACTCCAGAGTTGTCTCATTCTAGGTCACCACCCAGGACCTTCAGTCTCTACAGGACAGGTCCAGCCTCTGCGGGGCTTTACTATCGGGGCCTTTACTAAGGCATATCGGGGCCTGCTCAGAGGCTTCTTGTCGGGAGCATCTAGCTCATGTGTCGGGGCCGCCATCGTCGGGACCCTTCATATTGGGCCTTTGGGCCCCCCAGGCCTTTCACGAGGCCCACTGGACCTATTCGCCGTCCACTGGCTGTTAAAGGGGCTAACGATTACATCGGAGCCCATCAGGATGGAGAGAAGCAACTTTTACGGATTAATTTCAGCTATAATAGTTGTACAAAAGTCTAGCTAGCGTTTATTATTCAGTTAACCAATTTAATTTAAGATTTTAAAAAAAAAAAAGTGTCATTTTCAGGATTGCCGAATTGGTGACCTGGCAGTCGGCGGCAAACCGCCGGTCCGCCGAAAATCGGTCGGTTCGTTTAAAACTGAGATGTTGGACTAAGTTTGTTTACATCACGATCTTTTAGCTGAATTAGACCGTTTGAGACACATGTTTCCGATTGGACCGCCGATCCGATTCTCATAAAATTGACCATTTCTTATTAAAATCCAACAGAAATCATTAAATATTAGGGTTAAGAACCTATGAAAGGTCTGAACTATCACTCATTTTAGCGGGAGCGGTCTGAAATTTAAAAAGTTAATAACGGAGGTCTGAAATTTCAGTTTTGTTGATAACAGCGGTCTCCGTTAGTTTTTTCCGTTAAAACTAACGGAAGTTGGTCACATGCTTGGCATGTGACCGGAAATAAAATAAATTTCCAAAAATGTCCTTCTATCAAGTGTGCCCCTCACATGCTTGAAGTGAAAAGACCAAAATGCCCTTGAAGCCACCACGGCTCCACCAACCCAGCTCCGGCGACCACCAACCGTACTCCGGCGACCACCACCGTATTCCGGCGACCACCACCAAGGCTTCGATTGGGCCCAAATCGGAGCCACCGGCCCCGATTGGACTCCGATCGGAGCTTTTTTGCTAAGGTGGTGGCCGGAGTCGGGTCGCCGGAACCGAGGTGGTGGTCGCCGGAACCGAGGTGGTGGTGGCCGGAGTTGGGTGGTGGTGGCCGGAGTCGGGTGGTGGTGGCGGGAGTCGGGTGGCGGTGGCCGGAGTTGGGTGGTTTTAATTTGACTTTAGGGGTAAAATTGTCATTTCATATTTACTTAAATAAGATATTAAATAAAACAAAATATTAAAGGGGCAAATATGTCATTTCACACAATTCTGTTAAATTTAACTCTAAAAATGGACGGAAAACCTCAAATCAACAAAATTGAAACTTCAGACCTCCGTTATTAACTTTTTAAATTTCATACCTCTTCCGTTAACATGGGTGATAGTTCAGACATTTCATATGTTCTTAACCCTAAATATTATGCAAATAATATTGAAAATACAATTATTTGTATTTAGTGTATATGAATTGAAATTTGACCCCAAATATAACAATAAACCATTAAGAATGTAAAACTGATAAGTTGGTCCCAATATTTGATAGGTACAAACACAGTTTTTCGTTGATTGGTTTTAACCTTCTAAACAAAAACCAATAATAAAATCCAATATTCATTCATTCATTCATTCAAAATCTTAAACACATGTAGGCTTAAATGGAAGGCCGGATTGAAATAATCACAAGGACAGATCACAAACAAAGAGACGGACAAGAAATGATAAGCTGCAAGCCATATCACCCACGAAACGCTGATTCTTTTCCTCATCCATCCATGGAAAATGATAATCAATCAAATATAAGAGAAGATTGACATTGACATGAGCCTCATCCACTCCTGTCCTGCTCTTGGACTTACAACACAAGACAAGCTCTTTTGGATTTTGTTATTATTGGATTTGGACTAGCATTCTTCAATGAAATGGCCATTATTCGATTCAAATTTTTTTTTTTTTTTACGAAACGTTGGTCGATACGAGGGTAAAACAGTAATTATGAAATATGTAGGATAGAAGTTCAATTGTTTATTATTCGGTAATTAACATACAATTAACGAGTAATCAATATGTGTATGAAAACCGAAATTGCGATTCGTAGATCGACTGGGAAAGACGAGTTTTTAAGTGAGGTACGTGCTGGGCGATCACCTCCCAGGATAAAACAGTCTCGTTGACACGAATCGTGCATACAATTCGTTCAACCGAACCGAACAATACATGAACTCAAAAAAATGTGAGATTCGGATAGAGAAAATAATTGATTTAAATCACGGAAACAAATATAAAATCTAGGAGATGCAAGCTTGACGGGGGTGTCCATCAGATCCGATGATTTTCATCCCTACACACATGTTTAGAGAATGCCTTCTATTTAGTAATTAGTTGTTTAAAATGTTTGCCAATATATAAACCAGTGTTATCAGAACCGGACCGGACCGGCGGTCCGACCGGGTTCGAATCGGACCGACGGTCCGACCGGGTTCGAACCGGAACCGGTGCTTCCAACGGTCCGGTTCGAGCAAATCCGGAGGATGTAAGCGAACCCGGTTCGACATCCGGTTTTTTTTGCAAACCGGCCGGTTTGAGCAGACCGGGCGGTCCGCCGGTCTGCCGGTTCGATAAAAAAAATAAAGAAAAAAAAAACTTCAATTGTAATTGAAAACCGCTCCAGCCGCCGCCTGCAAACTCTACCTCCACCGGAGCAACTCAATTGCCGTGTTTCTCCCTTCATTGTCGTGCTTCTCCCTCCATCGCCAGACTACACCTTCGAGCTTGGGGAGATGGGAGAGAGAGAGGGGGAGGGATGATAGGGAGGGACGGGAGAGATTTGATCAAAGAGGAGAGTGGGTAAAGTGGAGGGGGTGAGAGGACAAGGTTTTAGGAAGAAGAGGGAACCGAAGGGGTAACGGGGGTACGGGAAAGGAAATGAGGGAAGGGGAAGAATGAAATTAGAAGGTAAGGAAGAATAGAAGAAAGGGGGATCGGCAACAAAAAAAAAAAATAGAATGAGGAAGAAGAAGAGAATTAGGGATATGAATGACTACACTAGGCTATTGGGCCAATGTTTTGTTGGACTGATTTGTAAGGAATGACTATATTAGTGCTGGGCCAACGTTTTGTTGGATGAGCCCACCAATCAATTCTAGAAAAATTATATATTATATAATGTGCAGTAAAATGGTCGGACCGGGTTCGAACCGGATCGGACCGGCCGAACCGGGAACCGGTGACCTTACCGGTTCGACCTCCGGTCCGGTCTGATAACACTGATATAAACTATGCAACATAGCCATACTTGGCTGGTGTGGGACTCAATCTCCACGTGTGAATCACGGCACTTGCAATGCCATTCACATCTAGACTTGCATTTGGGCTTTAACCAAGGCCCATGTAATGCCAAGTCCTAACAATTAGTTTTTGGCTAGCTACTATATATACGAGACATGTGATATATATTTAAAAAAAAAAACCATGTGATATTTCTATTGCCACCGGCCAAATAAGTTTTTCTTAATAGCTTAACGATATGTTTGATTTGTGAAATTGAGAAAAAATGAATAATGATTAAGGAATAAGAATAGGAAATATGGAATAGAGAATGAGAATTCCAAATTCAATTCAGTGTTTGGTTGATAAAATGTTATATGTAAATGAATGAAATAAGCATAATTGACAGATTTACCATTTTACTATTTTATTAATTAAATTAATAATATTGAACATGAAAGTCAATAATATATTATTCAACGAATTTGTTTTTTTTTTTTCTGCCAAAAATTATTATTTTTTACAATTTTTTTTTTAAATTATGATTTTGTTTAAAAAATAATTTTTTTATTTTATAAATATTGTAAAACTAATTTTTTTTCCATGTTGTAAAATTAACTGTAACTAATATAATACTAGGTGCTAATCCCGTGCTACGCGCGGGGAGACGTGCTAAACTATAATTGTTAACATATGTATATAAAAAATATTGAAATTTTGTTCCGGCTTACTTGATTTTAGACATATTATGAAGCAATTATATTGCAACCTACTTTATTATATACATATATAAATTTTCACAACACGTACGCAGACTCTTTGCACTTGTCGTATCAACATTGTCTACTTACATGTATTATATATATTAATCTAATTATGAGTAGACCTTATATTTTCATGTTCTTTTTTGCTCTCAATGTTCATCTGTCTTCATAGTTCACACATCCTCTTCTTTATAAGAGTTTGAACTTAAAAAGGCCCCCTCCAGGCAACACTTGCAATAGTTATGGGCACATGGTAGTTGTAATTGGCTGACTCATCATCTTTCTACATATTTGACAGCTAAATTTTGCTCAAATCAATATATTTTTTTTACTACACTAAAGCATAACATTTGAAAGGACTGAAAACCTCAAAAGAGCCTAGGTTATTATTGTAAACAATTGTTCTTGATTTGCTAATGAAAACCAATCTACTGAATTCAAAAACATTCAAGAGACTGAAGAGATCGAAAATAAACTAAAACAACCAACTTCATATATTGAAAAAGCAGTTATCTTTTACTGCAAGTATACAACGACTTAAATACTTGGGTTCAAAGTAAACAACGAAAAATTCAAATTCTTAACTGCTAAGGACATTCTAAAGTGCCCTTAATATCTAGGATAACAACAAACACTATCTTACTTTGGTACTTATCCAAACTTACAGAAAACACACTCAAACTTAACTAAAGGTACATACTCAGCACACACATGTGCTTGACACTGTTTTCACCGTGCTTCAGTCCATACCTTCCACCGTGCACCAACTGTGCTTCATCCGTGCTTTGACCCCCTGTTGCGCCCTGCTGCTTTGTCCATGCACACTATCTGTGTTGACACCGTGCATTGTCTGTGCACTACCCGTGCATTGCTTATGCACCAGTGCTGCTTCATCCTTGTTATACTTACATATCCTCCCCTAAATTGATTATCATGCATGAATCATCAGTTTAAACAACAGGTAGCACCCCCTAACTTCGATCTAAGGAACTCAAATGCAGAAATCTTCAAGGCTTTAGTCAGGATATCTTCTGCAATAGTCAATAGATAGATCTGGACCTTTGCAAAGGTCTCTCAAATAATAAAACTTGACATCAATATGTTTAGACCTTCCATGAAGAACAGAGTTTTTAGCAAGCTTTATGGTGGAACTATTATCACACAAAAGTGTAGTAGGACCAGATTGAACACATTTCAGAAAGGACAAAATCCTTCTAACCCAGAGAATGTGTTTGCCACACTCAGTAGCAGCAATAAACTCAGCTTCAGTGCTAGATAGGGTGACTATCTTTTGTTTTTGTAAAAGTCAAGAGACTGCTGCTCCTGCAATCAGTAAAACAAAGCCACTTGTGCTTTTCCTATCATCCCTATCTCCTGCATAATCACTATCACTATATGCAGTTACCAACGAAGGAAAACCTTTCTTATACACTAATCCATAGTATTTGGTTCCCTGAACATATCCTAGTATTCTTTTAACTGCATACATGTGATTATCTCTAGGATTTTCCATGAACCTAGCTACAAAACTCACTGCAAACTGTAAATCTGGTCTTGATGAAGTAAGATACATTAAACTTCCTATAAGCTGCCTATAAAGAGTCTTATCAATAATGGAACACTCATCACTCTTGACTAATTTGCTATTAGTTTCAAGAGGAGTTCTTACTGAATTGCAATCAGACATATCAAACCTAAGCAAAATGTCTTTAACATATTTCCTTTGACTGAAAGTGATACTATCTGATGTTTGAACTATTTCAAGACCCAAATAATAGTGTAGAAGTCCCATATCAGTTATCTCAACCTCAAGTTTCATTTCCCTTTTAAAATCTTTAAACATGGAACTGTTGTTCCCAGTATAGACCAGGTCATCTACATAAACACAAACAATAAGATGCTGACCATTTGAATTAGATTTTACAAAAAACGTGTGTTCATATGGACACTTGATGAACCCTTGAGTGAGGAAATAACTCTCTAATCTGTGGTACCAGGCACGGGGGGCTTTTTTAAGTCCATACAATGACTTCTTTAACTTTAACACTTTCTGTTCCTGACCTTTAACTGTAAAACCTGGTGGTTGGTCAAGATAAACTTCTTCTTCTAAAGTCTCATACAAAAATGCCGACTTAACATCAAGTTAATATAGGGACCACCTATTTGAGGCTGCTAGGGCAATTACCATTCGAATAGTATCTAGCCTATCCACTGGAGCAAACACTTCAGTGTAATCTATCCCATACTCTTGTTTATACCCCTTTGCAACTAGCCTAGCCTTATACTTATATGTGGTTCCATCTTCTTTTAACTTGGTTTTAAATACCCATTTAACTCCTATTGTTTTATGCCCTTTAGGTAACTCAACCAAATTCCAAGTTTGATTCATTTCAATAGAATCAATCTCAGTTTGAATTGCCTGAACCCACTTAGTATCTTTACTAGCCTCCTTATAACTAGTGGGATCACAATATGCAAATAGACAGTAGTGAGCATAAAAAGAGGTGTTCCTTCTAATGAGAATTGATCTAACCTCAAATTCTTCAAGGTGTCTAGGCATTTTTAGTGCCCTTTTCTCCCTTACTCTTGAGCTTTCTGGAGCTTCTTCTTCTGGATGAGCTAATTCACCTACTGCTGTAGAAGATGACTCATAATCTACTGCTCCTTCTTCATTCTCTGGTTGCTCTTTAATCTAAGCTTCTTTTTCTCCATTAACTTGTTCATTTGCTTCTGCATTCTTCATCTTTGTACCTGCATTCCTATCTTGATGAATCTCTATTTCTTCAAACTCACCATCAACAAACAACTTGATCTTTTGCTTCTCCTTGCTTGAGCTCCAATCTCATGACTTTGCTTCATCAAACCTTACATCGCGGCTAGTAACAATCTTTCTATTAACAGGATTATACAACTTATATGCTTTAGCATCAGTACTCAAACCCAAAAAGATGCACTTTTCAGATTTAGGATCCAACTTTTTTCTGTTTACATCCTGAACACGTGCATAAGCAATACATCCAAATACCTTAAAATGTGAGACATCTGGTTTCCTTCCTCTCCATGTCTCATATGGTGTCTTACCTTTGACTGAGAATGTGGGACACCTATTGAGAATATGCACTCTCCAAAGTACTGCTTCAGGCTAAAAACGTTTTGGCACATTCCTAGCATTAAACATGATCCTTATCATATTCTCAATTGTTTTGTTCTTCCTCTCTGCTACTCCATTCTGCTGTGGGGTCAAAGGAGCTGTGTACTCTCTTTTGATTCCATGTTCTTTGCAATAGTTCTTGAACTCATTGCTAGTGTACTCTCCTCCATTATCAGTACGAAGCACCTTGATCTTTTTCCCAGTTTCTATTTCAACTGAAGCCTTAAAGAGTTTGAACTTTGATAAAGCTCCTGATTTTTCACCTATGACAGAATCCAAATCTTTCTGGTTAGATCATCAATAAAAGTGATGAAAAATATTCTTCCACCATTAGAAGTAGGACTTATTGGTCCACAAATATCATTATGAATCAACTGCAGTTGATCATTGGCTCTCCAGGCTTGCCCTTGAGGAAATGAGTCTCTTTCTTGCTTGCCAATCATGCAATCCTCACATACTTCGTGTTGAATGCCTATCTGAGGCATTCCCTTCACCATTTGCAACCTTCGAAGTGTATTTAATCACGAGAAGTTCAAGTGCCCAAAACCCAGGTGCCATAACCAGGCCACTTCTGTCTTCTTTTCAGTGGCAGCCAAACTAACTTGAAGCTTCTCCACTTCTAGAGGGAATAACCTATTTTGGCTCATGGGAATCAATATGAGTGACCCTTTACTCTCCTCGGTGATCTCACACTTGTCCTTATCAAACCATACAAAGAAGTTTTTCTGCAAAAGTTGTCATACACTCAATAGGTTAATTTTGAGATTAGGTACATATAACACATCTGATATAGTCTCAGTAAAACCATTCAATGATTTGATCTGGATATCTCCTCTCCCCTTAACTTGTATGGATGAGTTATCACCAATGGCTACTCGTGATTTATAATTTCATCTAAACAAGAGAATACTTCCTTGCAACCACTCATAAGATTGCTGCAACCAGTATACACAAACCAAACATCTGCTGATGTGGTTGTCCCTCCTTTTGTTGACTCCACAATCATGAGCAACACTTCATTTTCCTCATTTTCACCTTCAACTTCTGCAAAGAGCATTTGTTCTTCTCTCCTGCATGTATCTTTGTTGAGCACTCGTATTGAAAGTGCCCAAATCTTTGAGATTTATAGCACTGAATGTTAGCTTTGGAGGTATAATTGCTATTAAAACCTCCTCTTGTGTGTCTCCCTTAACTGGATTCTCCTTGATCTCTCCTTCTAAATTGAAACTCTCCATGTGGAACCACAACATTTTGATTGTTGTATCCACTTTCTCTTCCCCTTCCTTGAGGTCCACTTCTTCCTCTTCCTCTAAATTGATTGATTTGTCCTCACCTTGTTCTGTAAGAGTTGTTTCTTCCTCTTCCTCTGAAGTGACTACCTCTTGAACTCCCCGCAACTGCCTTCAAGGCATGATCCTCACTTGAGTAGTTTCTGTTGACTTTCAATTCATGCACAACTAAAGAACTTTAAAGTTCATTTAAAGTTAGTGCAGTGATATCTTTAGATTCCTCAATGGAACATACAACAAAGTCATATTTAGGACTTAAGGTTCGAAGTATCTTTTCCACCACAGTGGCTTCAGAGATGGCTTCCCGTACACTTTCATTTTATTACTCACCTCAAGAGTTCTTGTGATGTAAGTCATTGCTTTCTCTCCATCTCTCATTTGCAGGAGTTCAAACTCTCTCTTCAGTGCCTGAAGATGTGCTATCTTCATGCGATCTGACCCTACTCCTTTTGCTTTCATGGAGTCCCAAATCTCTTTTGCAGTGTCCTTGCTCGTAATTCTCTCAAGGGCAGACCAATCTAATGCTTGAAAAAGCATATTCTTGGCCTTCATGTCAATCAACTCTCTGGTTTTCAACTGCTCATGTGTGATTCCTTAAATCTCCACTCCTTCTTCAATTACATACCAGTACTCCTTGGCCCTTAGTGTATTCTTCATGATCAAACTCTATTGATCATAATTCCCTGTGAACTTGGGTATTTCTAACCCAACGAACACGTCTTGTTCAGCCATTATGCAGAATGCTTACGGGTTTTGGATTGCTTCTTCAACCAGGATTGCTCTGATACCAATTGTAAACAATTGATCTTGATTTTCTAATCAAAACCAATGTACTGAATTCACAAACATTCAAGAGATTGAAGAGATCGAAAATAAACTAAACAACCAACTTCATTTATCAAAAAAACAGTTATCTTGTACTGCAAGTATATAACGACTTAAATACTTGGGTTCAAAGTAAACAACGAAAAATTCAAATTCTTAAATGCTAAGGACATTCTAAACTGCCCCTAATATCTAGGATAACAACAAACAATATCTTACTTTGGTTCTTATCAAAACTTACATAAACACACTCAAACTTAACTAAAGTTACATACTCAGCACAGACATGTGCTTGACACTGTGTTTTCACAGTGCTTCAGTCCATGCCTTCCACCGTGCACCAACTGTGCTTCATCCGTGCTTTGACCCCCTGCTGCACCCTGCTGCTTTGTCTATGCACATTGTCTGTGTTTACATCGTTCATTGTCTGTGCATCACCCATGCATTGCTTGTGCACCACTGCTTCTTCATCCTTTCTATACTTACAATTATATCATCCACAAAAAATCAATCAATCCAACCTTTGAGCAGTCTATTTCTCACTAACATAGACTTTGACGGCGTGTATTTTTCTCACTCCGTTTTGTTCAGCAAAATGTTTTTTCTTACTTGCTAGTGGAGACTTTTCTTCCTCCTTCAAACCAAATACGCAAAAAAAAAATAAAAAAAATCGGTTTCTTCACCACATCAAGAAATAGAAAAGGAACGATTAATGGAGGACAATAATGTACTTACAATATAAACTAATGAGGAGATTCATTTCTTTCAAGTGAATGAATCGCCTTCTCAACACCCAATTCTTCAACCATTGCAATTGCAACCATGGCAATTTCAAGTACATCAGGCCCTTAGTGTATTTCTCCTTTATCCATTCCAAATGTTGTGCACGATGGTTAAATAGATTTTGTACATATTTAAAATTACATTTAAACTTTTATTTTTCAAATAATATAAAGGGTTAAAGGTACTTTTCATACCACATGTTTGACCGAATGTGGCTTTTAGTAATGTTTAGTTTTGTATACTTTTGGTACCAAACGTTTGAAAAAAATGTGGCTTTTGGTACATCCGTTAGTTGGCCGTTAGTTTGGGCCGTTAAATGACATCTGCAAGTCACGTGATCGACTCTAAACTTTTAATTTTGTTCAATTTAGTCCCTAAAATATATTCATATCTTTTATTTTGTTTAATTTAGTCCTGAAGCTTCAAAATCGAACCCAATTGGGACCTATCCCCAATTGGTTAAATTTGACCCAAATGGGGCTATGTCAATGGAATTCGATTGGTTTAATTGGGTCCGATTTTGAAGTGTTGTGACTAAGTTAAACAAAATAAAAGTTAGGAATATATTTGAGGGACTAAATTGAAAAAAATTGAAAGTTTATAGTCGATCATGTGACTTGCACATGTCATTTAACGAACAAAACTAACGGATGTACCAAAAGCCACATTTTTTCAAACGTTTGGTACCAAAAGTATACAAAACTAAACATCCAATACTAAAAGCCACATTCGGTCAAACATGTGGTATGAAAAGTACCTTTAACCCTAATATAAAACGTGCAAAAAAAAAATGGTACAATATCTTGAGAACATCCCACGTCCCATCATAAACACAGGAAAGCAAATTCGTGTCACAATGATTTATGATCTTTTCATTATATGTTTTTGAGACTTCAAGTGTAGCATCCATACTCTCCTACAAATAGAAATGATTTCTTCTCGAAATTAGTGAGCCATAAAAATAAATAAGCTCTTATATGCATCTAGAGTCTACCCATTGTTTCTATGAAGTCTATGCACAAATTTTTTTTCCAGTGATGATAGTCAGGTTGACCCATTACCCTCCAATATGCGGGATTATCTGAAAGTGATTGTAGAATTAAACTCGTATATTCTTTAAGTGTCCTAATTGACACTGTAATAGATGTGATAAAGATCTATTTTCTATGAACCTAGATATATTATTCACGATGCAAGCTAAGAATGTAAGCTAAGTGTTGCCCATAGGAAATAGCAAATCATTGAAAAGTCAAGTACGTGTTTGATGACATTCCTTAGAAAATTCATGCGTTGGTTATTATTTATAAAAATCCCTACAACCAGGTTTATCTTTTGAACACAAAAACCCACACGGCTGCTATCTTTTGGACAACACAACCTTATTGTAGCAAACATCATACTTCGAATTTGCAGAACATCTATCACCATATCAATCATATAAGCAAGAAACTAATTACCAGAGAAACAGTAAAACATTTCTGCGGGATAAATACCTGCATCCCGAGATATAATAGCCCAAGACCAAGAGGCAAGATTTGAGCTAGAGAAACTTCGAGTTCTAACTCACCACGGTCCATCAGGCAAATATAATCGATTGTGCTACCTCTTCATTGCATGAGCCAATATATACCAACCCCAGAGATATAGCCGTAAATGCAATCACATCCAATGACACATTATTATCATTCAGAACTCAATTTATCACGTACCTGCTCATTCTGGGATCTAGTATAAGCAAGTCCAATACTCAGTGCTTCTTAGAAACGTGTATCAGAGCAGTCTAATACTCGGTGACTCTCTTAAAAAAACGCAGCACCTTATTATTGCTCCTTCCTCCACTGCTCATGCAACGTGAAAACACAATAACATCTGCTCCAAGTCTCATTGTACTCGTTTTGAATCCATTTCCATCTGCAAGGAAAATGAAGATGTTATATTAGAGTTCGTTTAAAATCACAGAGATGGAAGGGTTTCTGATTAAAGGAATGGCTAGTGATGGTGAGTAATAAGACTACTTATATTGACCAATTGAGCTTGCAATTTTAGTTTGGCAGAATATCCTACATGCACTGACTCAGTTTATCAAGAGTCACCTGCCTCTATTAGCTGGAATAAGAAACTTACTGTTAGCAGTTGAATACTTCTAAAGGAGCGCACATTTTTCAAACCCAGATCCAAAAAACCTAAGTTACTTAAGTGCATGTTTGGTTGCTAGTTCATTACAGATTACGATGATGAACTGAAGAAAGTATGGCAAAGTCAGAGAACCACAACGTTAAGAAATTGAGATTTAAGATATCATGCTAGTGTCTAGTTTAACTATCATGATTATGAATTATATGAAAAACTAGCAATTGAAATGGAGAAAAGCTCAAGAACACATCGACTTCATTCATTCAATTCAACGAAGCAACTGAAAATCTGTTATCGAACCTCTGTTTATAGAAGTTTGTTATTCAACTAACTAAGATACTGAAAACACAATTAGGTCCCTATATTCTTAAACATAGAAAATAGATCCCAAACTTTATTTCTTCATTCTCCCAAATTTCTTCCTCCTTCTTCCTTTCCTGTTGCATCATCTTCCTTTACAAATAAGTTTTTGATTCCAAAAGCCAAAAGCAATTTTGTTGTCTGCTGCTTCCCCAAAGGCTTAGTTAGGAGATCAACAAGTTGCTGATTCGAAGCAACATGCTCTGTTTGAATAATTCCTTCCATCAAGCTCTCTCTAACCTTGTGACAATCAATGTCAATGTGTTTAGTTCTCTCATGGAACATGGGATTTGAGGCAATTTGAATAGCTGTCTTATTATCGCACTTCAACACAGTAGGAGCATTTTGTGGTAATCCCAATTCTTCTAAAAACCCTCTGAGCCATATAACTTCTGCCACAGTCATCCTCATGCTCCTGTATTCTGCTTCGGCTGTTGAACATGAAATGGTTTGTTGTTTTTTTGATTTCCAAGAAATGCTTGCTGCTCCAAGTTTTACGCAATAGCTTGTGATAGATTTTCTAGACATTAGACACCTTCCCCAATCGCTATCACAATAAGCAACCATTGGACTGAGAGAATTATCTGCTGGAAAGAAAAACCCCAATCCTGGATTTGCTTTGAGATATCGAATAACTCTCAAAGCAGCAGTTAAGTGCGACTCCTTAGGTTCATTGACAAACTGACTGAGGTGTTGAATTGAAAACGATATGTCGGTTCAAGTCATAGTCAAATACATCAATCTCCCAACCAGTCTTCTATATTGTTCTGCATCTAACAACTGCTTATCTTCTTCATTGACCTTAAAAATCTTATCAAAGCTCTTCGAAGTGAGTTGTTGATTTTGTTCAAGTGGTGTACAGGTTGCACTACCCTTCAAGAGACCTGCATCTCCAATAATCAATTCCAAACAATACTTCCTCTGATTCAGCACCACCCCTTCTTTGGATCTTGCCACCTCTAATCCCAATAAGTAACGTAACTCACCAAGGTCTTTTAACTTGAAGTTATTCTTCAAAATCTCCTTTAACTGATCAATCAAAACCTGACTGGAACCAGTGATTACTAAGTCATCAACATAAACTAATATGTGCACTTGATCTTTCCCTTCTATCTTGCTGAAAAGAGAGTCGTCGTATTTACTCTGCTTATAACCATTTTGAATCAGGCAATCTGACAGCTTTATGTTCCATCGTCGAGATGCCTGTTTGAGCCCATAAAGAGACTTAGTAAGTCTGCAAACTTTGGGTGATTTTGAGCCCTTTTGATTCTGAAAACCTGGTGGAATCTCCATATAGACTTCTTCGTGGAGATCTCCTTGTAAAAAGCCGTTATTTACATTCATCTGAAACAAGCTCCACCTCTTTGCAGCTGCTATGCATAAAATCATTCGCACTGTAACCATTTTTACAACGGGTGAGAAAGTTTCTTTGAAATCCACCCCTTCCTTCTGTGTATATCCTTTGGCAAACAACCTTGCCTTATGTCTCTCAATGGTCTCATCTGACTTGTATTTGATTTTGAAAACCCATTTGCAGCCAATTGGTGTCTTCCCCTCAAGTAAATCAACTACTTTCCAAGTATTGTTTTCTTGTAAAGCATTGATCTCCTACTGCATTGCTTTAATCCATGTCTTACTTTGAGCAGCCTCTGCAAATGTCTGTGGCTCCCTTTCTTTCTCAAGAGATCCCATAAAACTTTTGTATGTAGAAGAAATATGCTTGTAACTTAATGCTTTGCAGCTCATGATGTAATCATTTTGCCAATTGGGTCTTTGCCTAACACGTTCTGATCTTCTTGGTGGTAATTTTCTTGAGGGGAGTTCGCGGTCCGCCCGACATCTTCTGTAAGGATTCTTGTTAAGGAATCACCTAACCGGAATTGAAGGATTTAGGGGATTAATACTACGGAAACAAAAACCCTAGATACGTGCATGGTAACTAATACGCAGCGGAATAAGATGCACATACCTATAATGTTCCTGTAGCCCAAGGAGTTCTCGATCCGCCAGACGGTTCCATGTAGAGATTCCTGTTAGATTACGGCGAGTAATCACTACGGATACTGAATCATGGTACATGCTAGTAATCGGAATTACGCAGCGGAAGATTTGCACATGCCTTTAAGTTATCCGTAGAACCAAGATCGGAGTTCACGATCCTCCGGTCGGGACCCGTAGAGGTTCTTCTTAGAGAATCCTTACGCGGTACAAGCTCAACATCCCATCGCTCATATCCTTAATCAGACCCAACAGGTTTCCAAAGACGTGGTCACTGGGCCTTTTTGTTCAGCACTACGCTCATACGCTGGGAAGCGAGCATTGGGCGTGACCTTAAATATGAGTTCCGAGTCCGTGAGGATACTTTAGGTGCCCTCTTCATAAGGCTCCTGGGATCAATCACACGCTTGAGGTGAGAGTTTGGCCCACCAGAATCACGAGGATTCCTTCCTAGCACAACCGAGCTGTGACCCCGTGGTCGAACGTGGCACGCGTAGTATGAAGCACGCGTTGGTAGCATACCTGAACCTTTTGGGTTGACAGGAAAGGGATATGTCAATCATGCTATCACAGATTCTCATCTGTTCCATAATGTGGTTTAATGACGAACGAAGTTTATCACGACGATATGCAAAACAAAGATCATGTCGAGTTACTTCGAAACTAGATAATCGTTTTGCTTAATCAGGTTTATCCCCTTGACTCTTAGCCGGTCTTGCTTGGTAGAAGCCTCCCTCAACCGCAAGACTACCATACCTGTGTGACTAGGTAAGGCCCACATTCAACATAGTTTGGCAGAGGATTGCGTCTTCCTACGACTTAGTTTATAGACCGTAAATCTGATGTAATCAAAATATTATATCATTGATCATAAACTCAGTTGCAATTCTTTCTCTTACAAAATTTAACTTTCTAATATCAAAATGTTATCACAGATACATGCCATTTCTAAAGCTTATGCAATCCAAGCAGTTTTATGTGCTTTTCGAATATCTCCCTGCGTAGTGGTTTAGTTAATGGGTCCTCAATCATATTATCAGTGGACAAATATTCCATAGTGATTGTATTGTATTCTACCATAGATTTAGCATAGAAATATTTCACATCAATGTGTTTGGTCCTACTATGGTACTCCAGATTCTTAACTGCCGCAATGGCTGCTTGACTGTCAGAGAAGACCTTCACAGGTTTATTCTCAACATCACCACCAAGCAGTGCAGTTAGAAGCCTTTTGAGCCAGACCGTTTCTTGTGCATTCTTAGAAAGAGCTACGAATTCCGATTCCATCGTGGACAGCGCGACAGAGGTTTGCTTCTTGCTCGTCCATGAAATGGCGGCATTAGCAAAGAGGAACACTCCCCCTGTTGTGGACTTACGATCATCCGGATCGCCGCCATGGTCGGCATCATTGTAACCGGTCAATTCTAAATTCTTGCCCTCATAGCACAGCGTGTAGTCGGCAGTACCTTTCAGATAACGAATTATTCGTTTTACAGCCTTTAAATGTTGATAGCCAGGATCTGATTGGAAACGTGCTACTAGGCCCACGACGTAACAGATATCCGGACAGCTGCATTGCATGGCGTACATCAAACTACCGACCATGCTCAAATACTTCGCACCCTTCATGTGTTCACGCTCTGCCAGGTTCTTGGGGCCGTCACGTTTTGACAGTGCGCACCCAAACACCACCGGCGTATCCACGGGTTTGGAATCCTGTAATCTGAATCTTTTCAACAGTTTGTTGATATAAGCTTCTTGAGACAGACACAATTTCCAGGTAGCCCGATCTCTAGCAATTTTAATGCCTAAGATGTACGTGGCCTCTCCCATGTCCTTCATCTCAAATACAGATGCCAACCAGGACTTTGGCTTGTTCATAAAACTCACGTCGTTTGCGGAAACGAGTATGTCATCCACGTATAAAGTTAAGATGACATACTTAGACCCGGAGGTCTTATAATACACGCACGGATCCTCGTGAAGATTCACAAATCCGTTTCCTACGATTTCCTCGTGGAATCCGCGGTATCATTGCCGAGACGACTGTTTAAGACCGTAATTGGACCTTTGGAGTTTACAAACTTTACGTTCGTTACCAGGAGTAATGAAACCCTCTGGTTACTCCATGTATACCTCTTCCTCCTGGTTTCCGTGGAGGAATGCGGTCTTAATACTCATTTGGTGAGGTTCGTAACCGAAACTTGTGACCAGGACCATGAATGGCCCTGCATCGTGATTTTACGCACAGGTGGTGAGTATGTTTCGTTAAAGTCCACTCCGTGAAGTTAGGTATATTCTTTCGCAACAAGTCGAGCTATGTATCACTCGACCTTTTCCATCAGTGGTGAGCCTTCTTTCAGGACTCACCCTATCCTTATGCCCATGTGGTTAGCAGGTAAATCAACTACAGACTTTAATGGATTTCATTTAGGCGATCTCTCTCATTTATTATTTTCCTCCATTTCTCCACTTGAGGTCTTTCTAATGCATGTCGACAGTCGATAGAGTGAGGTTATCACTCTTCCAGATGGGATACTTCTTTGGAGAAGTTCGACGCTTTGACTTTCGTCTAGGCTTGATTATCCCGTCTTTGAGTCTTAACGTCTCTCCCACTCGGAATAATGCCTCTTATCAGAGCATTTCTTCCATTTGGGATCAATTCTCCCACTCGAGATGATGCTTCTTATCAGAGCATCACTTCTATTGGGTACAAGAGGAGTGCTTTAACCATAGCCGACAACTTTCCTTATACGACTTCTCGGTCTCAGAATTTTACTTCCAAGATGAATTCCTTGATCACTAGGATCTGGAAACAAGTTTTTCGGATCACTCCCACTGGGAACAATGGGTAGTATAGGTAGTTGTGGCATTCCCAGTTTAGCATTATGATAATCAGGTTCAACTTGATTCGTCTCAACAGCAACAGTGATTTCGTGTGGAAGGAGTTTATTCCTCCCACTGGATTTATAATGAAAATGTTCCCATTATCATTTACCATGTCATTCACTTGAGTTGCTGGTTCAAATCTCTACCCTTCGAATTAAGTGGGACCTGATGTCAGTAATATCCTCTTCTTTCTGATCAAGACTCATTGTACTGAAACCGTCAATGCATCAGAAAATTCGTCCTCAAGTATGTAACGTCTCATGTTCGACCACAGCACCATTTTTCTAGCTGTAAACATGTACTTTCAAAGAGTAGTTCGCATACTCTTGTCCTAGATACGTGTTTAATGCGCAAATTAATGTCGCATGGTGATATGAATTAATTCATTATCATTCTCCAGCTTTTATGGCGGCGTGTTTTACCGATTACAATGGAACATAGTTTTACATTAATGTGAATCATTTTCTCATCATCCCATAGGGAACGTTTGGCGAAATGACTACAACATTATGTTTACAAAAATATGCCTATAGAAGTGTGTCATTTGATTTGAATGCTTAGCCTGACTTATCGTTCAAGGCGTACGGAAGGAAAATCGTTTAACCGACTTCATCCTTCTTCGTTTGCTAACTTATTTCAGAGATTTTATCCCATCTCCGATCTGAGCATTTTAGGTTTTCACCTTGTGCGTCAGTTGATACTTTTACAAGGTCGTAGTAGCTTTCGAAGCCTACTTCCTACCGATGTAAATGTTATCAATAAGTTATTTCCGAAGGAATGCAAACAAAAATTCAACACATCATCATTTAAACACTTCATTATTAAACTCGTACTTTGAAACGATGTGTTCCGTCTTTTGAGGTCCACTTGTGCATTGCACAATTTTACCGAGGTTCCAACCCTTGGTTAAATCGTTTCATTTCTGAATTTAATCCAATTTAATCTAACTGGTTTCGAACATGATTTCGTCACGAATTATTTCATTCAATGGAGTAATAATAAAGAAAGATTTTAATCGGTTAATTCTTAGAGCTAAGCAATCGATGGATTTTAATGACATGATCTTGATGTTACTCAAATGTATGATTAAAATGCATGCAGTTGTTTGATTTGGCTATGTTCAATAGCCTTATTGTTTCGGTTTTCTCATTTTTCGGATCAATCTCGTTTCTAGCCGAGTCGATTAATCTTGACAAGTAGAACTCATTTCAAATCGAATGGGAACTTCTTTATTCAAAAATTCCGAAATATCAATAACCAAAATTCAAACATAAAATTGAACAGTATGAGAAATAACCACAATGAAAAAATTTAGATCATCCACGAAGCTTTTAACAGATAAGGTAGAGCCTTGTGAGGATTTAAACGAGACAATTTAATGTACTTTTATCACTGGCGTTCATCACACCGGATGATCGTTTGAGGACCAATAAGATAATCCTGATTCCCCTGCATCTTCCATTGACCTCTCGCGGTGAAGCGCAGAGGGACCCTCTGGTTGATCTTATTAGCTATTAACAAACAGGGTCGTGATGAATTTGATTGATTCAATCAAGTAGCCAAGTCCGTTGTCGTCAGCCAACCATGATGAATGGTACCTTTGCGCAACACTGAGTATCTTTCTCCAATTCTATCTTTCGTTCGTAAGATCTGATGTGGGTTTTACACCTGCATCTTGGGAAATAATGGCAACATACTCAAATAGCACTCATATGGCTTCGGCTGCCTTACCTCCACTAAAGCGGGGTCTAATGGCGCAGCAAAGTTGAAGAGCACTAAAGTTGAGTTTGAAGTCCTCCGCAACCTCTATGTCCAAGGTTGCCAGTATCACCTCGCAAGCTCTCTGATCCATAAAGCTCCTTAACTTGTTAGGGTATGTAAGGACGCCTTTTTCATTCACCAATGTTCTCCCTTTGTTCACGTCAATACACTTATGTATATTTTCAGCGAAAATGAGTTCTCTTACATATTCACTCCACGCATCATAATCCATGCCATCCAGATTGCGAGGCATGTAGAAGGGAACCGATCTAGCCATGAAAACTAACACTTGGATGGTTATGTAAAATTAGGTTGACAATAACATTTTGAGAAAGAAATGCATACATCAGATATCTATTAAGATTGAATCCGACAAATAATGATTCCTCAATTATCTAAACCAACCGACCACTAGTAAACCAATGGAAGATGGATGTGAAAGAGTTCACATTACCACCGTTTTCAATCCAATAGATCAGTCTTTTAAAACGGTTTTAATCGCAAATTACCAGAACGAGAATTTTAAAACAAGCATACTCGATCTTGGCTTTCCCAAGGCCCTTTGTATTTTGGAAAATATTCTGATGAATTCACTCATGCATATATAATTCTACTAACCATGTAAATTATCATACGCAAGTAACATTCATCAAGCAAACCACACTCATGCTTACGCGTCATGCGTCTAATATTCCGAGGAACTCATGCTTGCATACATAATTATACTTCGAAGTAAATTATCAAATGCGGCTACATCCTCAACATTCTAGCATACGTGTCAAACATGAATCATTCACATCCATCATACATATTTGGCGACTAGTTTTCGATTTTAAAATAATTTTAAATATTAGGGGTTGATTTGCAATTCGTGCTTATATTCAACCACGCAACATTCTAGAAATGAATCCTAGGCATTTCCAACCATCACAGCATGTCGATCCTAGTGCGCATTCCGTATATTTAACTAGGGCTCCGCCCACAACATGCAGTATCCAGCTAGCTTGACCCAGTCAAGACAACAGTTCTAATCATGCATAAATATATATATGTTGAATAATAAACAATTGCAATTCAGCCCTTTAATTAATCCAGTCCCAAAAACATGTATATCCAAGATCCATCCCCATAATCGAAACAAGGTATAAAGGTTAGCAACCCTATGAGCATTGTGTAGTCCATTTAGATGTTCAAAAACATTTGGATTTTAAAACTTGACCTCCCTATTTTAATTGAGTTGAATTCATTTTCGATTCAGTCAATTTTGGTTCGTTTTGGTTCGATTCGGTTCGGTTCATAAAATCTGGTTCGGCCCTGTCCGGTAAATCCGGTTCGGTTCGGTCAGGAAAATCCGGTTCGGTTCGGTCCGGATTTAAATTTTAAAATCTGGTTATGTCCAAACCAGTCAAATAAAATAGGGTTCGGTTCGGTTCAACACACAAAACCGGTTCGGTTAGATCCACTTAATTACCCTAGTTCGACCCGACCCGACTAGGTCGAACCGATTGAGAAAATCCGGTTCGATTTAAATTAGTCCCGGTTTGACATATTGGACAGGCTCAATAATTAAAATTTAAAAGGTTGGGCCGAAATGTTTACTTGTGGCTCAAGTAGGATTTTATAGCCCAAAAATATTTAACTTAGTCACCAAGTAACTTTTATTATATAAAATAATTTCCAATATTATATATATATATCGGCTAAATCACTAATATATATATATATTTATTGTCAAGATTCTATCTGTAAGATTAAATCAATCATATATATATATATATATGAAAAAAAATCGGCACATTATATATATTTTGTCAATATTTTAAATAGGGTAACAAATATAATGACAATATGTTTTCTCAATCTTTTAGGCAATTAAATCTATCAGTAATATCTTTAACCCTATTAAATATTTAGATATATTGATAGTTATATATATATTTCTATATATTAATGTGAATCTATCATAATGTTTCCAATATAGATATATTGTTACGTTAATTAAAAATAAAATAGGGTAAACAATATTTTTAATGTGTGTGCCGAAATTTATTTTCTTAAAGATTAAGAAATTAAAAATTTTACCTTGAAAAATTATTAAAATTTTCGGCACAAACACCAAATTAGGAATAAGTGGTCAAATTTCAATATCAAATTTTAATAAGATATTTAATCCAATGCTTGATTTTAATAAATATTACACTTTTCTTGAAGATCATGAACATCAAATTAACCAAGAACATCATGAAAATTTCGGATTAACCAACAAACCCAAAAAACTAGAAAATTTAAAAATTTCTTTTAAACATTTCGGTTTTTTTAATTTTAAACTTCAAGAACACCAATTTATCAAAATCATGAACTCCTAACACATGCTCTGATACCACTGTTAGATTACGGGGAGTAATCACTACGGATACTAAATCATGGTACATGTTAGTAATCAGAATTACGCAGCGCAAGATTCGCACATACCTTTAACGTTATCCGCAGACCCAAGATCTTCGTAGGAGGGAGTTCACGATCCTCCGGTCGGGACCCGTAGAGGTTCTTGTTAGAGAAGCCCTATGCGGTACAAGCTCCACAGTAAAGCCTCTGATCGATTCTTGGCACGGGGACAGATCTCTGGAGTGTTTGCTTAGAAAGCAAATTGGCACACCTTGGGTGATTATAGGTTCGGCCGAAATACCTAGGTGTGGGGTGGAGGGTTTTCTCTCTAAAACACTATAATGAGGGAATAATGATTAACCCTAAAAATCCCCTAACACCATGTATTTATAGGAGGAGCAAAGTGGACAAAAGTTAACTTTGCCCACTTCTAATATTCAGTCGGCCACTATGCATAGGGAGGCCCAATTTTGGACCCTCGTGTCAATTGGGATTTGGGTCTGGCTCAATTACCCTAATGTGACATATACCTAATTTCCTTAGGTAAACTATACATATTATGGGCTACTAATTACGGCGCCCATCACCATATGCTTACAGTTCCTGTTAGAGAAGCCCTACGCGGATTATGCGTCACAGCAAAGCCTCAGTCGATTCTTCGCGGGATGGATCTCCTGGATTAAATTGCTTCACACAATTTGGCACCTCTTTCTCTTGTGTGTGTTTCGGCCGAATTATGTAGTAAATAGGGATGAGAGTTTTCTTTTAATCTCACCACTTAGGAGGAGATAATTAGCCATAATAAAACCTCCTAGGACTTCCTATTTATAAGAGGAGTAAAGTGGACAAAAGTCCACTTTACCCCTCCTACTAAAGTCGGCCGGCCATGCTATTAGGGAGGCCCAATTTTGGGCCTCCCTTGTCAATTGAGATTTTAGGCCTAGCCCAAAATCCCTAATGTGAAATTACCAAATTTCTTAGGTACATGGACTTAATTAATGTGCTCCCAATTACGGCGGCCCATTGGCCACTATGTAAAGGGGATGCCCAATTTTGGGCCTCTCATGTCAAATTGGATTTTAGGCCTAACCCAAAATCCCTAATGTGACATTACCGAATTGTAAGCATATGGTGATGGGCGCCGTAAATGGAAGCCCATTATATGTATACGTTACCTAAGTTAATTGGATACATGTCACATTAGGACATTGGGCCAGACCCAAATCCCAATTGACATGAGAGTCCCAAAATTGGGCCTCCCTATACTAGTGGCCGACCGAATATTGGTGAGGTGGTAAAGTGGACTTTTGTCCACTTTGCTCCTCCTATATATATGGGGAGTTAGAGGTTTTATTAGGGTTAATCAGAATTCCATTTAAGTGGTGATTTTAGAGAAAACCCTTCCCCCAAATACACCTATATCGGCCAAAACCACCAAACACCAAGGGTGTGCCAATTTGCCTTCGAGCAAACACTCCGAAGATCCGTTCATTTGCCAAGAATCGATTTGAAGCTTTGATTTAAAGAGTATACTACGTAGGGTTTCCTTCAAAAGAACCCCTACGGGTGCCGACCGGAGGACCGTGAACTCCCTGCGAGAAGGATCTTGGGACTACAGACTACTGTTGAGGTATGTGCGAATCTTCCGCTGCGTAATTTCGATTACTAGCATGTACCATGGTTTTAGTTTCTGTAGTGATTACTCCCCGTAATCTAACAGTGGTATCCGAGCCCGTGTTAGGAGTTCATGATTTTGATAAATTGGTGTTCTTGAAATTTAATATTTGGACCGAAATTTTTAAATGAAAAAGTTTTAAAATTTCAAATTTTTTTGAATTATAGGAGGTCCGAAATTTTCATGATATTCTTAGGAAATTTGATGTTCATGATCTTCAAGAAAAAGATAATATTTATCAAAATCAAACATTGGATTGTAGATCTTATTAAAATTTGATATTGAAGTTCGACCACTTGCTCCCAATTATGTGTTTTTGGCCGAAACCCTAGGTAAATTACAATGTAAATTTTTTTATTTCTTAGGCACCAAGGAATAAAATTTCGGCCGAAATTTTTAAATTATATTATTTACCATATTTTAATTTTTATTCTAGGTAACAATATATCTATAATTGGGAACATTAGGATAGATTCACATTAATATATAGAAATATATATAACTATCAATATATCTAAATATTTAATAGGGTTAAATATATTATTGATAGATTTTAGTTACCTAAAATATTGAGAAAATATATTGTTAATATATGTTTCCCTATTTAAGACATTGACAATAAATAATATATATATTTATATAGTGTACCTGATATATATATATATATATATATATATATATATATATATATATATATATATATATATATATATATATATATTGTGGATTGATTTAGCCTTAAAGATAGAATCTTGACAATAAATAAATATATGTTTATAATAGGTCTGAAATATATATATATATATATATATATATATATATATATATATATATATATATATATATATATATATATATATATACATATTATTAATATTGGAAATTATTTTATATAGTTAATATTACTTGGTGGCTAAGTTAAATAATTTTTTGGACATTAAAACCCTACTTTGGCCACAAGTAAACATTTCGGTCCAACCTTTATGTTTTAAATTATTGGGCCGGTCCAATATGTCAAACCGGGACGAATCAAAACGAACCAGATTTTCTCAATCTGTTCGACCTAATCGGGTCGGGTCGGACCAGGGTAACTAAGTGGATCTAACCAAACCGGTTTTGAGTGTTGAACCAAACCGAACCCTATTTTTATTAGACCGGTTCGGACCGAACCAGATTTTAAAATTAAAACCGGACCGAACCAGACACGAACCGGATTTTCTGGACCGAACCGAACCGGACCGAAATTTACTGAACCGAACTGAATTTTCAAAACCGAATTCAAGTCAATTAAAATAGGGAGGTCAAGTTTTAAAATCCAAATGTTTTGAACCTTGAATGGCTTACACAGTGCTCAAGGGTTGATAACATTTATGTCTTGTTTCGATTATGGGGATGGATCTCAGATGTACATGTTTTTGGGACTGGATTAATTAGCGGGCTGAATTGCAATTGTTTATTATTCATTATATATTTATGCATGATTAGAAATGTTGTCTTGACTGAGTCAAGCTAGCTGGATATTGCATATTGGGGGCGGAGCCCTGGTTAAATATATGGAATGCGCACTAGGATAGACATGCTGTGATGTTTGGAAATGCCTAGGATTCATGTCTAGAATATTGCGTGATTGAATATATGCATGAATTGGAAATCAGCCCCTAATGTTTAAAATTATTTTAAAATCGAAAACCAGACGCCAAATGTGTATGATGGATGTGAATGTTTAATGTTTGACACGTATGCTAGAATGTTGAGGATGTAGCTGCATTTGATAATTTACTCGGAAGTAGAATAATATATGCAAACATGAGTTCCTCGGAACATTAGACGCATGACGCGTAAGCATAAGCATGAGTGTGGTTTGTATGATGAATGTTACTGGCGAATGATAATTTACGTGGATGGTAGAATTATATATGCATGAGTGAATTCATGGGAATATTTTTCCAAAATAAAAAGGGCCTTGGGAAAGCCAAGATCGGGTATACTTCTTTTAAAAATTCCCGTGACTGATCTATTGGATAGAAGACGACGATTAAAATTGTGACTGGTCTATTGGATAGAAGACGATGATAATGTGTACTTTATTACAGCCATCTTCTATTGGTTTACTGGTGGTCGGTTTGTTTAGATGACTGAGGAATCGTTATTTTTCGGATTCTATCTTAATAGCTATCTAATGTATGCAATTCTTTCTCAAAATGTTATTGTCTCCCTGATTTTTTCATAAGCATCGATGTGTTAGTATGAACTGGTTGAATTAGTGCGATTCGATATTCCTCGCAATCTTGATGGTGTCAATCATGATGAATAAATAGAGTACGCGTTGAACTCTCTACTACGATTTCGAAGAGTGGAGAGGACAGCTATCGATGAATATGGTAGCCTGTATGATTTTGAAAATGATAAACGAATGTAATAATTTGTTTCACCAAGAATAGGAGTAGGTTCTTTGATGATCTCAACGCGTATGTGGTGATACATTCAACCTTGGTTGAAGGGGGTTGAAGAAGACTTCAATTGCAACTAGGCAATGATGCAGCTTAGTATCCCTTTGCATCCGCCTCGGTGGAAGCATGGATTCAAAAGCTAGACGTTTCGGTTAAACATGATGGTCTTCTCTCTTTTCATGGATGTTGGCGTAAAACCCGCATCGGATCTTCAGAATGAAAGGTCAACATGGAAAAAAATGTATATGGTTGTCTGATATTGACAGGACTCAATGACCTTGAGCCTAATCAAGTACAGTAACCACAGCAGTAAAAGGCAAACCTTCTCTGCTCACCATACTGGGTTCGAAAGAAGTCAACCATGATCCTCATATTATAGAGAAAACTGGGCCATAAAGGTTTTATACGATAATCTGGTGGGTTAAACCATGTTGATTAAGTGCGTCTCAAGTAAGCCTCGTAGGTCATGTGTATGAAGCTGTAAAATGTTTTATACAGACACATATCATTTGATGTGATTCACTCGTGAATTTACTCAGATGTGATGTTCAACATGGCTTAAATTTCACGACTATCTATGCGACAATCATGGATCACATACGCGATCTTCAGATCAAGAACCCTACCATTGTCATTTATCGTTCGTTTGAGTTACTAAAATTTTGGTTATTTTGAGATTCGGATTTATTGAATAAAGCAGTTTCCATTCGATTCGAAAGGCTATCTACTTATCAAAATTAATCGACCCAGTTAAACGGGATCGATCCGAAACGAAATTTTGGCCAGGTAAAAGTGGTCGAATAAAACGAAATGATTCATGTACTCCATCATCTCAGTCGGGACAACTGAACTGAACATACACATCGATTGCGTAGCTGAATCGAAAGTTTTAGTATTTCTTAATTGTTAGTACTCCATTGAATTAAATAATTAGTAATGGTGATCATGTGCGAAACCGATTGGATTAAATTAAATTAAATTCAGAAATGAAACGATTTAACCAAGGGTTAAAGCTTCGGTAAATAGCGCAATGCGCGAGTAGACCGCGAAAGACGGAACACATCGTTTCAAAATACGAGTTTAATAATGAAGCATTTAAATGATGAAGTGCTGAATTTTCGTTTGCATTCCTTCAGAAATAACTTACTGATAACGTTTACATCGGAAAGAAGTATGCTTCATAAACTACCACAACCTTGTAAAAGTATCAGCTGATGCATAGGGTGAAAACAGAAGATGTTCAGTTCGGAAATGGGATGACATCCCTAAGATAAGTTAGAAAACGAAGAAGGATGAATTCGGTTCCTTCCAAACGCCTTGAACGAAGTCAGGCTAGGCATTCAAATCAAATGACGCACACTTCAAGAAGCCCAGTTCAAGAACATATAGTTAGAGTCAATCTATCAGGCGTTCCCTATGGGATATGTAGATGACTCACATGTATGTAAACTGTGTTCCAATGAAATCGGTAAGACACGTCGCCATAAAAGCTAAAGAATGATAATGAGTTAAATCATATCACCATGCGACATTAATTTGGGCATTAAACATGTATCTAGGACAAGAGTATGTCAATTACTCTTAGAAGATACATGTTTACAGCTTGGGAAATGGTACCGTGGTCGAACATGAGACATTACATACTTGAGGACGAATTTTCCAATGCATGAACAGTTTCAAATAATGTAGTCTTGATCAAAACCAGAGCAAGAAATCACTGACAGTCAGGTCCCACTTTATTCGAGTGGGAGAGATTTGAATCGGCAACCCAAGTGAATGACATGGTAAATGAGAACTGGAACATATTCATAATAAATCCAGTGGGAGGAATAAACCCTACCACACGAAATCACTTTTATTGTTGAGATGAATCAAGTTGAACCTGATGGTCATATTGCTGAACCAGGAATGCCACAACTGCCTCGACTACCCATTGTTTCCAGTGAGAGTGATACCCATTGTTTCCACTGGGAGTGATCCAACCAAACTTGGTTCAAGATCCTAGTGATCAAGGAATTAATCTCGGAAGTGAAACCTCGAGACCGAGAGGTTGTAAGAGAAAAGTTGTAGGTCAGGGTTTAAGCTCTGCTCATGTTCCCAAAAAAAATGATGCTCCGATAAGAAGCATTGTTCCGAGTAGGGAGAATGGTTCCCAATGGAAGTGATGCTCTGATAAGAGCCATTATTCCGAGTGGGAGAAGCGTTCAGACTCAAGATGAGATAAACAAGCCTAAACGAAAGTCAAAGGCATCGAACTTCTCCAAGAAGTATCCCATCGAGTAAGGTGAAAACCTCGCTCTAACAACTGTTGGCAAGCATTGGAAAGACCTCAAGTGGAGAAATGGAGGAAAATAATAAAAGAGAGAGATCGCCTAAATGAAAGCCATTATAGTCTATAGTTGATTTACATGCTAACCACAGGAGCACAAGGATACGGTGAGTCCTGAAAGAAGGCTCACCACTGATGGAAAAGGCCGGGTGATACAAAACCCGACTTATTGCGAAATGATGTACCCAAATTCACGGAGTGGACTTTTACTAAACAAACTCATCAAATGTGAAAAAAACCACAGTAAGGATCATTTATGGTCCTGGTCGCAGGTCTCGATTTCGAACAGCACCGAATGGGTGTTAAGACCGCATCCCTCCATGGAAACCTAGAGGAAGAGATCTGCATTGAGAAACCGAAGAGTTTCATTAATCCTGGTAACGAACGTAAAGTTTGTAAACTTCAGAGGTCTATCTACGGTCTTAAAGCGGTCGTCTCGGCAATGGTACCGCAGGTTCCACGAGGAATCGTAGGAAACGGATTCGTGAATCTTCACGAGGATCCGTGCGTGTATTATAAGACCTTCGGGTCTAAGTATCTCATCTTAACCTTACGTGGACGACATACTCACTGCCGCGAATGACGTGAGTTTCATGAACAAGTCAAAATCCTTGTTAACATCTGTATTTGAGATGAAAGACATGGGAGAGGCCACGTATATCTTAGGCATTAAGATTGCTAGAGATCGGGCTACCCGAAAATTATGTCTATCTCAAGAAGCTTATATCAACAAACTGTTAAAAAAATTCAGATTACAGGATGCCAATCCTGTGGATACGCCGGTGGTGTTTGATGCACACTATCAAAACGTGACGGCCCCAACAACCTTGCAGAACGTGAACATATGAAGGGTGCTGAGTATTTAAGCATGGTCGGTAGTTTCATGTACGCCATGCAATGCACCCGTCCGGATATCTGTTAAGGTATTCATTATCTGAAAGGTACTGCCGACTACGCACTGTGCTATGAGGGCGGGAAGTTAGAATTGACCGGTTACAGTGACGCCGACCATGGTGGCGATCCGGATGATCGTAACTCCACCACAAGGGGAGTGTTTCTCCTTGCTAAAGTCGCCATTTCATGGATGAGCAAGAAGCTAACCTGTGTCGCGCTATCTACGATGGAATCAGAATTCGTAGCTCTCTCTAAAAACGCACAGGGAGCGGTCTGGCTGAAAAGGCTTCTTACTGCGCTGCTTGGTGGCGCTGTCGGGAGTAAACCTGTGAAGGTGTTCTTTGACAGTTAGGCAACCATTGCGGCAGTAAAGAATCCGAAGTACCATAGTAGGACAAAACACATTGATGTGAAATATTTTTATGCTAAATCTATGGTAGAAGACGATATAATCACTATGGAATACTTGTCCACCGATAACATGGTTGCGGACCCATTAACTAAACCACTACACAGGGACATATTCAAAAAGCACGTTAAACTGCTTGGATTGCGTAGGGTTTAAAAGTGGCATGTATCTGTGACAACATTTTGATATTAGAAAGTTACATTTTATAAATGAAAGAATTGCAACTGAGTTTATGATCAATCGACGTCATAATTTTGATTACATTAGATTTACGGTCTATAAACTAAGTCGTAGGAAGACGAATCCTCTGCCAAACTATGTCGAATTTGGGCCTTACCTCGTCACACAGGTACAGTCATCTTGCGGTGGAGGGAGGCCTCTACCAAGCAAGACTGGCTAAGAGTCAGGGGGATAAACCTGATTAAGTAAGATGATTATCTACTTTCAAAGTAACTCGACGTGATCTTCGTTTTGCATATCGTCGTGATGAACTTCGTTCATCATTAAACCACATTCTGGGCCAGATGAGAATCTGCGATAGCATGATTGACATATCCCATTCCTGTTTACCCAAAAGGTTCAGGTATGCTATCGACGCGTGCTTCATACTATGCGTGCCACGTTCGACCACGGGGTCAGAGCTCGGTTGTGCTAGTAAAGAATCTTCGTGATTTTAGCGGGCGCAAACTTCTTCACCTCGAGCGTGTGATTGATCCCGGAAGCCTTATGAAGAGGCACCCGAGGTATCCTCATGGACCCAGTACTCATATCTAAGGTCAGGCTCAATGCTCGCTTCCCGGCGTACGAGCGTAGTGCTGAACAAAAAGGCCCAGTGACCACGTCTTTGAAAACCGGTTGGGTTTGACTAAGGATATGAGCTATGGGGATGGTCAAGTTAACCTGTAATTCACCGACTCTTGTATTCACTAGGTGGCCACCAACCGGATATTAGTTGAAGTTTGTGAATACTTGTACGGATGCCTTGGAGAAGTGTTCCTATGTGGAAACTAGGCAGATGGAGAATTTACAGTTGACCTAGGATACATCGCGACAATATATAAATGTTGTTTATAACGGGTTGATTAGAGAAAATGGAATCAACATTCCGCGGGCGCTACAAGACTCCTAACAGATGAGTAGCACGATGCCTGTCGTGTCCGTCGATCGCACGACAAACCTCGTATGAACAATTCGGAAGCAAGGACTGGATCGAAGGAGTGAAATATTGATGCAGATTTGGACGACAATATATTAACAGGCACCCTCACATTCTGACGAGTGGAAGCTGTAAGCTTATGGTGATGGACGCCGTAAATGGAAGCCCATTATATGTATACGTACCTAAGTTAATTGGGTACATGTCATATTAGGACATTGGGCCAGACCCAAATCCCAATTGACATGAGAGGCCTAAAATTGGGCCTCCATATACTAGTGGCCGACCGAATATTAGTGAGGAGGTAAAGTTGACTTTTGTCCACATTACTCCTCGTATATATATGAGGAGTTAGGGGTTTTATTAGGGTTAATCACAATTCCCTTTAAGTGGTGATTTGAGAGAAAACTCTTCCCCCAAATACACCTACATCGGCCAAAACCACCAAACACCAACGGTGTGCTAATTTTCCTTCGAGCAAACACTCCGGAGATCCGTCCCTTTGCCAAGAATCGATCTGAGGCTTTGCTGTGAAGAATATACCACGTAGGGCTTCCTTCACAAGAACCCCTACGGGTGCCGACCGGAGGATCGTGAACTCCCTGCGACAAGGATCTTGGGACTACGGACTAGAGTAGAGGTATGTGCGAATCTTCCGCTACGTAATTTCGATTACTAGCATGTACCATGGTTTTAGTTTCCGTAGTGATTACTCCCCGTAATCTACCACCAATTACTTAACTGTTGGGCATATATTAAAGGGTTCCTATTACAGCGGCCCATTCAACAAATGCCAACAGTCTCCCCCCATAAATGGGGTGTCGCTTGAAAGCCAATGACTGGTATCCAATGTCCTGGTTGTTATCAGTAAGACGTTCCATATCCTTCGGAATCCTGCTAGTTCAGGAGCTAATTGTTGGATTACAATGTTGATTACTACGGAAACATAAATAAGGAACATGCTTGTAATCAGAATTACGCAGCGGAAGATGTGCACATACCTTAAACCTTATCCGTAGTCCTGAGGATCTTGCTGAGGGAGTTCACGATCCACTGGACGGAACCCGTAGGGATTTTTGTTAGAGAAGCCCTACATGGTAGTAGCTCCACAACAAAGCCTTTGATCGATTCTTGGTAGGGACGGATCTCCGGAGTGTTTTGCTCGAAGCAAATTGGCACACCCTAGGTAGCAGGTAGGTTCGGCCGAATATGTGTAGAAGGGGGGAAGGGTTTTTCTTTCAAATCACCACTTAGGAAGAATTGTGAATTACCCCAAATAAAACCCTAACACTCCTTATTTATAGGAGGAGCAAAGTGGACAAAATTCCACTTTTCCCCTTGCATATTTCGGCCGGCCTATATGTGTTAGGGGGGCCCAATTTTGGGCCTCTCATGTCAATTGGGATTTGGGTCAAGCCCAATTTCTCTAATGTGACATTAACCCAATTTCTTAGGTTACCTATACATATTAATGGGCTACCAGTTACGGCGCTCAATCACCATATGCTAACAGCTCCCACTCGCCGTAATGGGAGGGTGCCTGTTAATGTATTGTTGTCCAAATTCCATCAACATTCCATTCTTCTTATCCTGCATGCTTCTGAATATTTCATACGAGGTTTTCTGTGTGACCGGCGGATACGACGGGCATCGTGCTACTCATTTGATAGGAGTGCTGTAGCGCCCACGAAACATTGATTCCCTATCTCAAATCAACCTGTTAAAAATATCAATTTGTATCGCGTTGTATCCTAGGTCAACTGTTAATTCTCCAATTGCCCAGTTTTCCACATAGGAATACTTCTCCAGGGCATCCGTACAAGTATTCACAACCTTCAACTAATATCCGGTTGGTGGGAACCTAGTGAATACAAGAGTTGGTGAATTACAAGTGTACTTGACCATTCCCATCGCTCATACCCTTAGTCAAACTCAACTGGTTTCCAGAACGTGGTCACTTGGCCTTTTTCTTCAGCACTACGCTCGTACGCCGGGAGGCGAACATTGAGCCTGACCTTAGATATGAGTTCTGAGTCCATGAGGATACTTCGAGCGCCTCTTCATAAGGCTCTCGGGATCAATCACACGCTCGAGGTGAAGAAGTTTTTGCCCGCCCGAATCGCGAAGATTCTATCTAACAAAACCGAGCATGACCCCGTGGTCGAACATGCCACGCGTAGTACGAAGCACGTATCAATAGCATGCCCGAACAGTGTCAGGTGTGTGACATGTCAATTATGCTATCACAGACTTTCATCTGGCCCAGAATGTGGTTAAATGACGAACAGAGTTCATCACCGACGAAGTGCAAAACGAAGTTCATGTCGTGTTACTATGAAACCAAATGATCGTTTTGCATAACCAAGTTTCCCAACTGGTTCTTGGCCAGTCTTGCTTCAGCAGAGTTCCCCCTCGCGTACAAGACGACCGTGATGTGACTAGGCAAGGCCCACATTCGTCATAATTTTAAGCAGAGGATTGCGTACTCCTACGACTCAGTTTATAGACCGTAGCATCTAATTTAATTGATCATTATGACGTCATTGAATCATAAACTCAAATTGCAATCTCTCATTAATCAAAAATGTAACTTTCAATTTATCAAAATGTTATCAAAGATACACGCCCACTTCTAAACCCTACGCAATCCAAGCAGTTTGATGTGCTTTTCAAATATCTCTCTGCGTAATGGTTTAGTTAATGGGTCCGCCACCATGTCATCAGTGGGCGAGTATGCTAAAGTGATTATATTATCTTCTACCATAAATTTAGCATACTTATATTTCACATTAATGTGTTTAGTCCTACTATGTTACTTTGGATTCTTTACTGCCACAATGGCTGCCTGACTATCGGAGTACACCTTCACAGATTTGCTCCTGACATCACCATCAAGCAGCAACCTTTTCAGCCAGACCGCTTCCTGTGCATTTTTGGAGAGGGCAACGAATTCTGATTCCATTGTAGACAGTGCGACACAGGATTGCTTCTTGCTCGTCCATGAAATGGAGGCATCAGCAAGGAGAAACACTCCTCCTGTGGTGGACTTACTATCATTCGGATCGCTACCATGGTCGGCGTCACTGAATCCGGTCAATTCCAACCACCTGCCCTCATAGCACAGTACGTAGTCGGAAATACCTTTCAGATATCGTATGATCCGCTTTACAACTTTTAAATGTTGATGGCCAGGGTCTGATTGGAATCTTGCTACTAGGCCCACGGCGTAACAGATGTCTGGACGAGTGCAAAGCATGGCGTACATAAGACTTCCGACCATGTTTAAGTACTAGGCATTCCTCATCTGTTCACGTTCTTGCCAGTTCTTTGGGCCATCACGCTTTGACAACGTGCACCCAAATACTACAGGCGTCTCCACGGGTTTGGCATCTTGTAATTTAAACTTTCTCAACAGTTTGTTGATATAGGCTTCCTGAGATAGACACAATCTCCGGGCGGCACGATCTCTAGCAATTTTAATGCCCAAGATGTACGTAGCCTCTCCCATGTCCTTCATCTCAAATACAGATGCCAACCAGGACTTTGATTCGTGCATTAAAATCACTTCATTCGCAGTAATGAGTATGTCATCCACGTATAAAGTTAAGATGACGTACTTAGACCCGAAGGCCTTTGTATACACGTGTGGATCCTTGTGGAGATTCACGAATCCGTTTCCAACGACTTCCTCGTGTAACCTGCGGTACCATTGCTGAGACGATTGTTTAAGACCGTAAATAGACCTTTGGAGTTTACAAACTTTACATTCGTTACCATGAGTAATGTAACCCTCTGGTTGCTCCATATAGATCTCTTCCTCCAGATTTCCGTGGAGATATGCAGTCTTAACATCCATTTGATGCAGCTCTAGATCGAGGCATGCGACCAGGGCTAGGATTGCCCTGACTGTGGTGTACCGCAGATTCAGTGAGTATGTTTCATCAAAGTCCACTCCGTGAAGCTGGGTGTATCTTTTCGTAACTAGTCGAGCTTTGTATCGCTCGACATTTCCATCAGCAGTGAGTTTCAGTTTCAGAACCCACTTTGCCCCTATGGCAAAGCGGTTAGCAGGTAAATCAACTAAAGACCATACCGAATTGGCTTTCATTGAGGCGATCTATTCCTCCATTTCTTTCCTCCATTCATTCGCTTGAGGTCCATTCAACGCTTGTTGAACTGTTACCGGTTCATCAACAGAAGTTAGGGTGAGTATCTCACCCCTCTCGATGGGAAACTTCTTGGGAGAAGTTTGATGCCTTTAACTACGTCTAGACTCGTTAATCCCATCTTGAGTCTGAACGTTGCTCCCACTCGGGATAATGCTTTCTATCGGAGCATCACTCCCACTGGGAATAAGGGCAGTGCTAGAACCTTGACCTACAACTTTTCTTGGACGACCTCTCGGCCTCGGAACCAAGTTGGTTAACCCACTCCCACTAGGAAATAATGGGTAGTTGTGGTATTATTGGATTTTCATCCAGCGGTTCAACAACGTGATTATCAGGTTCAACTTGATTCGCAACTGCAGCAACAGTGATTTGTGTGGTAGGATTGGCTCCACCAACTTGATTTACTATGAAAATGTCCCCATCTTCATTTACCATTGGATTTACTATGAAAATTTCCCCATCTTCATTTACCATTTTATTCACTTGTGTTGCTGCCTCAAATCTCCCACTATAAGTAAGTGGGACCTGACAATCATCGTTATCCTGCTCCAATTCAATCAAGACTTCGTCTGTTTTGATTTCACCAAGCGTTGAAAATTCGTCCTCAAGTCATGTAATGTCTCATGTTCGACCACGACACCATTATCATAAGCCAAATTAAACATGTATCCTCTAAGAGTAGTCATCATACTCTCGTTTCAAATACTTTTTTAATGCGCAGGTTAATGTCGCATTATGATAAGATGTAAATCGTTATCATTCCTTTTTGCTTTTATGGCATCGTGTTTTAACTGATATAGTTGATGAAGTGCTTTATCAATATGAATGTGTTGCCAAACTTCTTGTTCAAGGCATTTAGTGGGAGACTCGTTTTAGCGACGTCATCCTTTTCATTGGTTAATTCAGCTAAAAAATTTATCCATCTTTGTATTGTGCATTGAGCTTTTGCCTTATGCGCCAGTTTATACTTTGCGAGTTCGTGGTAGCTTGTGAAGCATACCTCTCTTCATCGTGCAAGTATAGAATGAATTATTCCCAAGGGAAGACAAATGAAAAATTCAGCATTCATTTATTAAAACACTTCATCATTAAATTCGTACTTTGAAAACGATGTGTTCCGTCTTTCGAGGTACACGCGCGTGTGGCGTCTATACCATGTTTAACCCATGGTATAAATCGTTTCGTTTCCAAATTTCAATTTAACTTAATCCAATCGGTGTAAAACATGTTCATCATTACGGAATTTATCATATAATGGAGAACTAACAAATGAGAAAGATTAAATCGGTTCGTTCTTAGAACTACGCAATCGATGGATATTAATGGTATTTCGATGTTTCGTGACATTAGATGAATGGAAGTGTTTGTAATTGTTTGATCCGACTAGCTGATCATGGTGGATATTTCGGTTTTAAATTCGTTTCGGATCGTTCCCATTTTGTTGGGTCGATTAATTTTGACAAGTAGATCACATTTCGAATCGAACGAAAACTACTATATTCAATAATTCTGAATCTTTATTAAACCAAATTCAAAAATTTAAACGAACAAATAGGAAATCCAACAACAATAATAATAAGCCGATCATAGATTGAAGCTTCAGTGAAGGTAAAATAGACAAGCAGTCTGGACCACGTCCAGCTTTCCACCTGAAAAGAATTCACAAGTGAATTTAATCAGATGTCATGCATCTAATAATAGGTATTTCAGTTCTACGTTTGTGGTAAACGAGGCGTACCTGTTAGGGCACATAAATCAACGGTGTTTTACACCGGATTTTCGTTAAGACCTTTTATTGCTGGGGTTAGCCAAGCATTTCCGAAGACCATCGAATCTGGTATCAGGTGACTCGGGTGCTTTGAAGGTATTTCCATTTCCGAAGACCATCGAATCTGGTATCAGGTGCTTTGAAGGTATTTCCATTTCCGAAGACCATCGAATCTGGTATCAGGTGCTTTGAAGGTATTTCCTGTTTCATGGTTGGCCTCGTATAGATCCACAATCGTCTTGATCGATGTGATCACGTGAGTCCATCATCGTTAGTGTTGGGATCAAAATGACATGGCCTTGAATTCGAGTAGTGGACTTCTAAGTCTCGCCGGGAGCTAGCTCACTCAGGTATCTTTCTTGGTCGCGTGGACATTTAGTTTCCTTTGGTGGCTTTGTGCTAGGCGAGGACCTGAAAAGAGGTGGGGATGGCCCCTGATTCCACTCCGAAGCTTAAGTCAGTAATGGATATCGAGAGAATAATATATAGTAATTGATAGATCTTAGAACATAAATAATGAAAGTGAGCCCCTTTTTATAGGGAGATCTTTACCAACTTTTTCAAGGAGGCGGCTACTATGCCTTGATTGGCTGTTTAATGGCGGTGGATGCCTTTACTTGATTGGTTGAGAAAGACTGTGCAAAAATAAGTAGGTGACCAGCAGGTCGCTAGCTGGTGCCACTTTCTTCAGAGGAAGGTTTTCGTGGTATAGAGGGCGGCGAGCAGGTCGCCAGCTGGTGCCCCTTCCTTCAGAAGGAAGTCTTCTCAGAGGCGGCGAGCAGGTCTCCACCTGTCCTTTCTTAAGAGGGAAGGTTTCCTCTAAGTATCTGATGGTCGAATCGACTTAATTTATAATTCAACAAAGGGGAGCCTTGAATGAGTTTCTCGCCTTGTCCTTTATTGTCTGGTGGGTTGACTTCTTTTTGTAGGGTAGTCGACCATTCATCTTTGTCTCCTTATTCCGGACTTGAATGGTCGATCATACGTTTTTTTGAGAACTCGACCTTTACTCTGTCGACTTGTACTAGGCTGCCTTGAATCATATCCAACACTTGCCCCAGAGACATAAGTCATTAGTCTTTTAAAATAAAGGGGAAGGTGTTATGTTGAGTACCTTTTATGATGAGAGGACTTTGCCCCTCTGCAATCAAGGAGTCATTAAGGACTAATCTCCTTTGTAGAGGCGACTTTCGAAAGTCGGGGGGAGTCAGTACTATGACTGATCTCTTGATCGCCACCGATTGTAGGAAGTCGATGAGTCGGTTATGACTGCTCCTTTGTAGAAAGTTGAAGGAGTCAGTATTATGACTGATCTCCTGTGTAGAGGCGACTTTTGTAAGTCGGGGGGAATGAGTCAGTGTTATGACTGATCTCTTGATCGCCACCGACTGTAGGAAGTCGAGGAGTCAGTTATGACTGCTCCTTTGTAGAAAGTTGAAGGAGTCCGTATTATGATTGATCTTCTGTGTAGAGGTGACTTTCGGAAGTCGGGGGGAGTGAGTCAATGTTATGACTGATCTCTTGATCGCCACCGACTGTAGGAAGTCGAGGAGTCAGTTATGACTGCTCCTTTGTAGAAAGTTGGAGGATTCAGTATTATGACTAATCTCCTGATTGCCACCGACTGCAGGAAGTCGAGGAGTCAGTTATGACTGATCCTTTGTAGAAAGTTGAAGGAGTCAGTATTATGACTAATCTCCTGATTGCCACCGACTGTAGGAAGTCGAGGAGTCAGTTATGACTGCTCCTTTGTAGAAAGTTGAAGGAGTCAGTGTTATGACTAATCTCCTAATTGCCACCGACTGTAGGAAGTCGAGGAGTCAGTTATGACTACTCCTTTGTAGAATCTTGAAGGAGTCAGTATTATGACTAATCTCATGTGTAGAGGCGACTTTTGGAAGTCGGGGGGAGTGAGTGAGTGTTATGACTGATCTCTTGATCGCCACCGACTGTAGGAAGTCGAGGAGACAGTTATGACTGCTCCTTTGTAGAAAGTTGAAGGAGTCAGTATTATGACTAATCTCCTGTGTAGAGGTGACTTTCGGAAGTCAGGAGGAGTGAGTCAGTGTTATGACTGATCTCTTGATCGCCACCGACTGTAGGAAGTCGAGGAGTCCTATTTCTAGCATATTAAGAGGAAAGAAATCACATCTTTACTTATTTTATTTTACTTGAAATACATATAAAGAGAAGGATCTTTCTACATATAGAATATCTTCAAGTGTTCCGCGTTAAAAGTTCTGTTGAGGCGTTGCCCCTGCGGATCCTCCAATTTATTGGCGTTGGGGCACGGTATACCGACGACTACGTAGGGGTCTTCCCATACCATCTTTCCTCTTTGATCGGCTGTTACGAATTCATTTCTTCGTAGGACCTTTTCTCCTAGAAAGAACTGGCGTCGTCCCACTTTTCGATTAAAATATCTAGCGGTGGCGAGCTTCATTCTCCCATGGACTTCTTCAGAGGCCCATCTTCTCTCGTCGGCTAGATCTAGATCAATCGTCTTTTGTTCGTCGTTTTGGTCGACTTCGTATGAAGAGACTCTTTGGGATATATTGACTACTTCAAAAGGTGAGACGGCCTCTGACCCATAAACCATGCTAAAGGGTGTCTCGCCCATGGCTCTCTTGGGTGAGGTTCTGAGTGCCCATAGTACTTGCTCTAACTCTTCAACCCATTTCCCCTTCAGAGAGGCCACTCTCTTCTTTAATCCGTTAAGGATCGTTTTATTGGCTGCATCCACTTGTCCATTCGTTTGTGCATGATGAATAGAACCAAATTGATGGTTAATCGACATTTCTTCACAGAAGTCGGCGAGCTCATCGCTGGCGAACTGAGGACCATTGTCGCTGATGATGATTTTAGGGACTCCGTATCGACATATGATTAATCATTTGGAAAGTAGTCGTAGAGGCCAGAGCTTTGGCCTCTATCCATTTGGAGAAATAGTCGATGGCGACTACAATATGTGTGCGTTGACCTGTGGATTGAGGTAGAGGACCAATAAGATCAATTCCCCATTGTGAGAAAGGCCAAGAACTCATCATGGGAGTAAGCTCCGCTGGCGGCCTTGCGATTCTAGGGGCATAAACTTGACAGGCAGGACAGGCTTGTACTAAAGTTGTCACCTCTTTATGCATCATCGGCCAATAGAATCCCTGTCGTAAGGCTCTCAATACCAAGGTCTTGGCTCCTTCGTGACATCCCGCATCACCTCAATGTAATTCTTTCATTATCCTTTCTGTTTGAGGGGCGGCTATGCATCGGAGATAAGGGGTGGAGTATCCTCTTTTGTAGAGATATCCGTCCAAGATTACAAAACGCCCTGTTGCCCTTCGAATTTTGGTTGCTTCTAGAGGATCTTCGGGAAGAGTCCCCTTTTCCAGATAATTCTGGATGGGAGTAGTCCATGAGTCGGGAGCTTGAATGTTGAGGACTTCAGCTCCGTCTTCCATGGCTGAATAAAGAGAACTTTCAACGAAGTGCACCGCTACTGGTGGGGTGTTTCCCCAGGCGAGTTTGCTGAGGGCGTCCGCTTCTTGATTCTCATTGCGAGGAATAGCCTCTATTCAAAAATGGGGCATGTCTTGGATGATTCTTCGTACCTCTCCTACATACTTTTTCATGTTTTCCCCTTTGGCGACATAGGTCCCATTCGTCTGATTGACAATCAACTTGGAGTCGCATCTTACCCTTAGGTTGGTAATTCCCATACCTTTAGCTATTCGAAGACCGGTGAGTAAAGCTTCATACTCGGCTTCATTATTGGTTTCTCAAAACGTTAAAACAAGGTAGCGGAGTGGCTCCCCATCAGGTGGTGTCAATACCAAACCTGCCCCACACCCTAAGGCAGAGGACGATCCATCCGTGTACAGCGACCATGGCATTGTATCATTGGCTGTACTTTCTGGTGTAGCTTTGACATGCTCTTCTTGCGGGAGGATAATGGGTTTAGCATCTGGTGTTATCATATTCTCGGCTATGAAGTCGGCCAATGCTTGGCCCTTGATCGCCTTTCGTGGCTCAAAGTGAATACAGAATTCACTTAGCTCTACTGCCCACATAACCATCCTTCTTGATACGTCGGGCTTCTGTAGCAATTGCTTTAGAGGTTGGTTGGTGAGCACCGTGATTTCATGAGCGTGGAAGTAGGGTCGAAGTTTCCTGGCTGCTATCAATAGAGCATACAGGTATTTCTCGATCTCCATATAGTTAGCTTCAGCAACGCCAAAGAGTTTGCTGACGTAGTATACTGGAATTTGGATGTTGCAAGTTTCCTTAATGAGGACTGAGCTCACCGCCGCTGAACTGACACTTAAATATAGGAATAAGGGATCCTCTGGTAGAGGTTTGGCTAAGGCGGGAAGGGAGTGAAGATGTTTCTTCAATTGTTGGAAGGCCTACTCACATTCTGGCGTCCATTCGAACTTCTTGTTGGCCCTTAGGATATTAAAGATAGGAAGGGACATGTCCCCCAATCTTGCCAGGAATCTCCCCAACGAGGTGAGTCTTCCATTGAGACTTTGCACCTCCCTATGGCAGGTAGGCGAGGACATTTCCTCTATGGTCGTCACCTTCTCGGGATTAGCTTCGATTCCTCTTTGGCTGACCATAAAGCCCAAAAACTTTCCCAACTGAACTCCAAAAGAACACTTAGTAGGATTCAACCTTACTTGATGAAGTCTCATGCATACGAAGGCCTCCTCCAAATATTGGACGTGGTCCTGCCCTCTCTTGGTCTTGACCAACATGTCGTCCACATATGCTTCCATGTTTCTTCCTATCATGTGTTTGAAGAACTTGTTCACCATGCGTTGATAAGTAGCTACCGCATTTATCAAACCAAAAGGCATGACTTTATAGTGATAGATATCACAATCGGTGTAGAAGGCGGTATGGGCCTCGTCCTTGGGATGCATCCATATTTGGTTATACCCGGAGTATGCGTCCATGAAGCTCAGGAGTTCATGTCCGGAAGTGGCGTCGACCAGCTGATCGATTCTTGGAAGAGGATATGAGCCTTTTGGGCAGGCCTTGTTAAGATCTCGAAAATCCACACACATCCTTCACCCCTTGTTAGATTTTCTCACCAAAACTAGATTGGCGACCCAGGTCTGGAATCGTATCTCCTTAACAAATCCAGCCTCAACTAGCTTTCCCACTTCCTGGCGAATTGCTGCCTTCTTCTCTGCCCCCATAGATCTTCTTTTCTGAGATATGGGCTTTATGGCGGGATCTATTCTCAATTCGTGGGAGATGATTTCCGGGCTTATCCCTGGCATGTCGCTGGGTTCCCAAGCAAATAACTCCTTGTATTCCCTTAAGAGGGCGATTATCCTCTTGGCTAATTCTGAGGGGAGAGCAGCTCCAATCTTGACCTTTCTCTCATCTCCTTCCAAGGCAACTTCTATCAATTCTTCCATAGGGGCGGGTCGTCCTCCTTCTTCTCGAGGATCCTCATCTGTGATGATAGAGAGGGTTTCCTCCTGGTTATTTCTCCGGAGGAAATTAGCATAACATTGGCAAGATGCCTCTTGGTCGCCCCATACTTCTCCTATTCCGTGATGAGTGGGAAACCTCATGACTTGATGGGCAGTGGAAGGGACAATGTAATTGGAATTGAGAGTTGTCCTTCCTAATATGGCGTTGTAGGCGTTGATCTGGTCGACGACCACAAAGCGCACCTTTAAATGCAAGGCTTTCCATCCTTGACCCAAGATCACAGGGAGTTGTATTGCCCCCAGGGAGTAAGTTGTTCTCCCTGCAAATCCTACCAATGGGGAAGTCATTTTTTGAAGATCTCCTTCTTTGTACCCCATCGCCGTGATGGTCTCAAAGGTGATTACGTCAGTAGAGCTTCCGCCATCGACCAATATTTTTTTAACTTCGAAATTACTTATTTGAGCTGTAATTACGAGGGCGTCTTCTTGGAATAGTGTTGCTCTCGACAAGTCCTCCATAGAGTAGGTAACTATCATGGGTTCAAGCTCCCTTGATATCTTGCGAGTATCTATTAAGGAGGTGTCTTGAGCCGCATAGGTGTCTCGGGCTGTGCTCGACTCTCCTCCAACGGCGAATCCTCCTGACAAAACATTGATGTTGTTGTCTGGAGGGGATCTCCATTCTCGACCCTCGTAGGCTCGACGTCGGTGATGTCGTTGAATTTCTCTTTGCATGAATTCTAATTCCCTCCTCGCCAGGAGGCAATCTTCCGTGTTGTGCCCCTCTTCTTGGTGACTTTCACAGTAGGGGTGGGAACGACGAGTGCCTTCTATTGCTAGAAGTGCTTCCATCCTCTATCGAGTTCCCTGGAATTCTTCCGACGAAACCCCTCGCATAGATGAGTTCTCGCCTCGATTTCTTGATGACCTTTGCAGATGATGGTGATTCATCTTGGCTTGCTCTGCTCCTACATTGATAGTCGCCCGTTGAATCAACTCTTCCAAACTTCCCACTGGTTCAGTGTATTGAGTGATGGCTAAGGATCAGGACTGGGGTCCCAAACCTCCAAAGAACATTTGGATGGCTTCTCTTTCTGAGAGTTCACCTCCGGTATATCCTCCTTGAAATCGCCTCAAGTAATTCTCCAAGGTTTCATTCGACCCCTGGAATATACTCTCGGCTCTACGCGTTTGGTTCTACCTCGCTCGACTCCTTGGTGGTACCATGACCTTTCGATCCTGTTTCCCACAGACGGCGCCAGATGTTGGGATCAAAATGACGTGGCCTTAGAACTTCGAGTAGTGGACTTCTAAGTCTCGCTGGGAGCTACCTCACTCAGGTATCTTTCTTGGTCGCGTGGACACATAGTTTCCTTTGGTGGCTTTGTGTTAGGCGATGACCTGAAAAGAGGTGGGGATGGCCCCTCATTCCACTCCGAAGCTTAAGCCAGTAATGGATATCGAGAGAATAATATATAGTAATTGATAGATCTTAGAACTTAAATAATGAAAGCGAGACCCTTTTTATAGGGAGATCTTTACCGACTTTTTCAAGGAGGCGGCTACTATGCCTTGATCTGTTTAATGGCGGTGGCTGCCTTTACTTGATTGGTTGAGAAAGACGGTGCGAAAATCAATAGGTGACCAGCAAGTCGCTAGCTGGTGCCACTTTCTACAGAGGAATGTTTTCGTGGTATAGAGGGCGGCGAGCAAGTCGCCAGCTGGTGCCCCTTCCTTCAGAAGGAAGTCTTCTCAGAGGCGGCGAGCAGGTCTCCACCTGTCCTTTCTTAAGAGGGAAGGTTTCCTCCAAGTATCTGATGGTCGACTCGACTTAACTCGTACTTTAGCAAGGAAGCTTTAATCCTCGACTTAACTTATACTTCGACAGAGGGGAGCCTTGAATGAGTTTCTCGCCTTGTCCTTTATTGTCTTGTGGGTTGACTTCTGTTTGTAGGGTAGTCGACCATTCATATTTGTCTCCTTATTCCAGACTTGAATGGTCGATCATACGTTCTTTTGAGAACTCGACCTTTACTCTGTCGACTCGTACTAGGCTACCTCGAATCATATCCAACAGTTAGCAAACCATGTAAGAGGAAACATCTTTATTACTTTCTGAGCCCTTGTCCATACGTCTACTTCGTCATCGGGATCATGAGCGGCTATTATACCTTCATCACTGCATAGAATACTATAGTATTCTGCCATGAGGTCTCTAGCTTCGGCGGCCTTGCCTCCACCGTAACGAAGACGGATGGCACACCAAAGATGCAATGCACTACTCTCCGGAAACTCTTCCTGTGCTTCATCTGACAGTTTCGAGTAAATTAATTCTCGTGCTGTCTGATCGTTCCTCAACCATTTCTTGATGTTGTAAGGGTATGGAATCCCATATTTGTCAGTCTCGATCCTATTTTCTTTTGGATTGATATGGTCATCAAGATCCGCAGTATCAAGGATTTCCTCAACACTGTCTTTCCATGCATCATAATCCATACCATCCAAATTGCGAGGTTCATAGAAGTGAACCGACCCAGCCATGAAAACTAACACATTGATAATCATGCATAATCAGGGAGACAATGACATTTTGAGAGAGAATTGCATACATCAGATATCTATTACGATGGAATATGAAGAATAATGATTCCTCAGCCATCTAAACCAACCGACCGCCAGTAAACCGAGGGAAGGGGGTTCGTAAAGAGTTCACATTACTGTCGTCTTCAATCCAATAGCTCAGTCTCTTTAAAAACGGTTTTATTCGCAAATTTACCGGAACGGGAACTTTGAAATAAGCATACCAGATCTTGACTTTCCCAAATCCGTTTTGTATTTAAAAATGTTCCGATGAACTTACGCATGCATATATAATTCTACTACACAAGTAAATCATCATAGCAAGCCAAATTCATCATTCAAACCACACATCATGCATACGCGTCATGCGTCTAATGTTCCGAGGAACTCGTGCTAGCATTTATATAATTCTACTTTCCAAGTAAATTATAACATGCTGCTACATCCTCAACATTCAAGCATACGGGTCATACATTAAACTTCCACATCATACATGCATATTTGGCGACTGGATTTTTATTTTAAAACATTTTAAAATATTAGGGGCTTACTTGCAATTCATGCTTACAATTATTCATGCATGTTTTTAGAAATGAATCCTAGGCAATCACAACCATCACAACATGTCTGTCCTATTGCGCAAAACATATATTTAACCAGGGCTCTGCCCTCAACATCCAGCTAGCTTGACATAGTCAAGATAACAGTTCTAATAAATATATGCGATAAAAGTAAACAATTGCAATTCAGCCCTCTAACTAATCCAGTCCCGAAATCATGCATTTCCGAGATCCATCCCCATAATCGAAACAAGACATTAAGGTTTAAAGCTTCGAGCACTGTGTAAACTAATTAAAGTTAAAAAAAAACATTTGGATTTTAAAACTTGACCATCCTATTTTATTAATTGACTTGAATTCGATTTTGAAAAATCCGGTCCAGTTCAGTCAATTTTGAATTATTCTGGTTCGATCTGGTTCAGAAAAAAAATCTGTTCGGTCCGGTTTTGCAAACCCGGTTCGGTTCGGTCCGATTTTTGAATGAAATCTGGTTCGGTCCGAAACGGTTCAATAAAATAGGGTTCGGTTCGGTTCAACTCCAAAACCGGTTCAGTTAGGTTCACTTAGTTACCCCGATTCGACCCAACCCGGCTAGGTTGAACCAATTAAGAAAACCCGATTTGGTTTTATCCTATCCGGTTTAACAAATTGGACCGGCCCAATAATCACATAGTTTTGGGCCGAAATAATCTTGTGGGATAAACCGAATTTTAACGTCCACTAAAAACTTAACTTAGCCTCCAAGAATTATTAACTATATAAAATAATTTCCAATATTGCATATATATATATACAAAAAATCGGCACAATATATATATATATATTGTCAAGATTCTATCTATACGATGTAAATCAATCAACAATATATATATATATATATATATATATATAAATTTCGGACCTATTAATTATATATACATATTTAATTATTATCAATATCTTTAATAGGGAAACAAATATACTGACAATATATTTTCGTAATCTTTTCAGGTAACTAAATCTATCAATAATATCTTAATCCCTATAAATTAGCTAGATATATTGATAGTTATATATATTCACATATATTTAATGTGAACCTATCCATATATTTCCAATTATAGATATATTGTTACCTTTAATAGAAATAAAAATATGGTAAACAATATCCCTAAGGGATATCTGCCGAAACATGTATCTTGGTGCCTAAGAAATTAAAATTTTACCTTGTTAATTCTCCTGGGGTTCGGCCGAAACACTAAATTGGAAACAAGTGGTCAAATTTAAAGATCGAATTTTAATAAGATCTACAATCCAATGTTTGATTTTGATAAAAGTCATCTTTTTCTTGAAGATCATGAACATCAAATTTTACAAAGAACATCATGAAAATTTCGGCATTTACAATTATAAAAGTCGGAAAATTTTAAATTCTCAATTTAAAAGTTTCGGCCAACCATGTCTAAAATCAAGAACACCAATTTATCAAAATCAAGAACTTCTAACACAGTTCATGATACCACTGTTGGATTACGGGGTTGATTACTACGGAAACATAAATAAGGAACATGCTTGTAATCAGATTACGCAGCGGAAGATGTGCACATACCTTAAACCTTATCCGTAGTCCCGAGGATTTTGCTGAGGGATTTCACGATCCACCGGACGGAACCGTAGGGATCCTTGTTAGAGAAGCCCTACGTGGTATTATCTCTATAGCAAAGCCTCTGATCGATTCTTGGCAGGGACGGATCTCCGGAGTGTTTTGCTCAAAGCAAATTGGCACACCCTAGGTAGCAGGTAGGTTTGGCCGAATATGTGTAGAAGGGGAGATGGGTTTTTCTCTCAAATCACCACTTAGGAAGAATTGTGAATTACCCCAAATAAAACCCTAACACTCCTTATTTATAGGAGGAGCAAAGTGGACAAACGTCCACTTTGCCCCTTGCATATTTCGGCCGGCCTATATGTGTTAGGGAGGCCCAATTTTGGGCCTCTCATGTCAATTGGGATTTGGGTCAAGCCCAATTTCCCTAATGTGACATTAACCCAATTTCTTAGGTTACCTATACATATTAATGGGCTACCAATTACGGCGCCCAATCACCATATATGCTAACACTAATGCTGTAGGATTACGGGGTAGATACAACAGAACTATAACAAGATATGTGCTAGGTAACTAATACGCATCGGAAGATAGCGCACATACTTACTTTGCTTCTGTGTACCTTAGATCGCTAGAAGGGGGGGTTCTCGATCTGCCGGACGGTTCCCGTAGAGGTTCCTGTTAGAGAATCCCTACGCGGATAATGCCTCACAGCAAAGCCTCAGTCGATTCTTCGCGGGATGGATCTCCGGAGTAGATTGCTTCACACAATTTGGCACCTCCTGGGTCTAGGATGTGGTTCGGCCGAACTATATTAATATATGGAGGATGGATTTATTTTAATCTCACCACAAAGGAGGAGAGCAATAGATTATAATAAATCCCTAACACCTCTCATTATTTTCGGCCGACCTAGCCTTAGGGGAGGCCCAATTTTGGGCCTCCCTTGTCAATTGGGATTTTAGGCCTAGCCCAAAATCCCTAATGTGACTTTACCTAATTACTTAGGTAACTAGCTTATATTAATGGGCTCTCAATTACTGCGGTTCATTGTCCAAATGCTAACAGCTCCCACTCGGGAGGGTGCCTTTTAATATGTTGTCGTCCAACACATCAACATTTGTTCTTCGATCCAATCCCTGATTCGAATAGTTCATACGAGGTTTGCCGAGTGACCGGCGGACACGACGGGCATCGTGCTACTCATCTGTTAGGAGTGTTGTAAAGCCCGCAGAACGTTGATTCCCAATGTCTAATCAACCTGTGGAAAAATAAAGTGTCAATCTGTATCCTAGGTCATCTATCATTCTCCCATTCCCAGTTTCCACATAGGAATACTCCTTTATGGAATCCGTATAAGTATTCACAACCTTCAACTAATATCAAGCTGGTGGCCACCTAGTGAATACAAGAGTCGGAGAATTACAGGTGTACTTCACCATCCCTATCGCTCAAACCCTTAGTCAAACCCAATCGGTTTCCAAATACGTGGTTACTTGGCCTTTTTGATCAGCACTACGCTTGTACGCCGGGAAACGAACATTGAGCATGACCTTAGGTATGAGTTCCGAGTCCGTGAGAATACTTTAGATGCTCCTTCATATAGCATCCGGGATCAGTCACATGCTCAAGGTGAAGAAGTTTGTGCCCATTCGAATCACATGGATTCCATCTAGCACAACCGAGCCTAACCCCGTGGTTGAACAAGGCACGTGCAATATGAAGTGCGCGTCGATTGCATAACCATTTAGACAGGAGTGGGAAATGTCATATGCTATTGCAGATTCGTTATCTTCCCAGATTGTGGATATTTTAACGAACATAGTTCGTTACGGCGATTTGCAGAACTTAGATCATGTCGTGTTACCCCGAAATCAAATGATCGTTCTGCTTAACCAGGTTTGACACTGTGGTTATTAGCCGGTCTTGATATGGTAGAGGTCCCCCTCTCCGTCAAGACGGCCGAGCCTGTGTGACGAGGCTTGGCCCACATTCAAGATTATTTTATTTTGGAGGTTGACCCTCATACGACTAGTTTATAGAACGTAAATATCTAATGTAATTCAAACATTATGACGTCGTAAGAATCATAAAATCAAAATTGCAATTCATTCTAATCAAATATTACATCAAATCTCAAAACGTTATCATCACAATACAAGCCACATAAACCCTACGCAGTCCCAGCATTTTAACATGCTTTTCGAAAACATCCCTGCGTAAAGGTTTAGTTAATGGGTCTGCCATCATACTTTCAATGGAAAAGTATTCTACTGTGATTAATTTGTCTTCGACCATATTCTTAGCATAATTATATTTCACATCAATGTGTTTCGTCCTGCTATGTTACTTAGGGTTCCTAACTGCTGCAATTGCTGCTTGACTGACATAGTATAACTTCACAGGCTTACTCCCGTTCTGGACGCCAAGCAATGAAGTTAAGATTCTATTAAGCCAGACCGGTTCCTGTGCATTCTTAGAGAGGGCAAAGAATTCGTATTACATCGTAGACAGCACGATACATGTTTGCTTTTTGCTCATCCATGAAATGGCGGAATACTCCAGAAGAGGTGGACTTACAATCATCCGGATCGTCACTGTGGTCGGCATCACTGAACCCAGTTAATTCTAGTTTTCCTCCCTTATAGCACACTCCATAGTCGGCAGTACCTTTCAGATATCGAATAATTCGTTTTACGACCTTTAAATGTTGATAGCCAGGGTCTGATATGAATCGTGCTACTAGGCCCACGGCGTAACAGATCTGGACGAGTGCATTGCATGGCATACATTAAGCTGCCAACCATACTATGGTATTCTAGACTTTTCATTTGTTCACGCTCAGCCAGGTCTTTTGGGCCGTCACGTTTCGACAACGCACAACCGGCGTATCCACGGGTTTTGCATCTTGGAATATGAATATTTTCAACAATTTTTTGATATAGGATTCTTGAGAAATACATAGCTTACGAGCAACCTGATCCCTAGCAATCTTAATGCCTAGGATGTACCTGGCTTCTCCCATGTCTTTCATCTCGGATACAGATGCTAGCAAGGACTTTGATTCATTCATGTAACTTACATCGTTTGTGACAATTAGTATGTCATCTACATATAATGTTAAGATGACGTACTTTGACCCAGAGGTCTTGGTGTACACGCATGGATCCTTGTGAAGATTCACGAATCCGTTTCCAACGATTTCCTCGTGGAATCTGCGGTACCATTGCGGGGAAAATTGTTTAAGACCGTAGATAGATCTTTGGAATTTACAAAGTTTACGTTCATTGCCAGGAGTAATGAAACCCTCTGGTTGCTCCATATAGATCTCTTCCTCCAGGTTTTCGTGGAGAATGAAGTCTTAACATTTATTTGGTGTAGCTCTAGATCGAGGCTGGCAACCAAGGCCAAAATGGCCCAGATTGTGGTGTAACACACAGTCGGTTAGTATGTCTCATCAAAGTCCACTACGTGAAGTTGGGTATATCCTTTCGCAACGAGTCGAGCTTTGTATCGCTCGACGGCTCCATCAGCAGTGAGTTTCAGTTTCAGAACCCACATGGCACCTATGGCTCTGCGGTTAGCAGGTAAATCAACCAAATACCAGACAAAATTAGCTTTCATAGAGGCATCCTCCAATGCTTTTCTCCATTCTTTGCTTGAGATCCATCCATAGCTTGTTTAACCGTTACCGGTTCATCAACCAAAGTTAGAGTGAATAACTCGCCTCTCTCGATGGGATACTTCTTGGGAGATGTTCGATGCCTTTGACTACGTCTAGGCTCGTTAATCCCATCTTGAACTTGAAGAACGCTCCCATTCTGAATAATGCTCGTTATTGGGGCATTACTCCGACTTGGAAAAAGAGCGCTACTAGAACCTTCACCAACAACTTTTCTAAGACGACCTCTTGGTCTCGGAGTTCCACTTTCGAGATTAATTCCGCGGTTACTAGGATCAGGAACCAAGTTTGTTGTAATATTCCTACTGTTGCCAGTAGGTGGTTGCGGTATCATAGGATTTTCATCCAACGGTTCAGGAAACATGATTATCAGGTTCGACTTGATTCGCACCTGCAGCAACATTGATCTGTGTGGTTGGATTGAATCCTCCCACTGTATTTTTTATTAAAATATCTCCATCTTCACTTACCATATCGTTCACTTGTGTTGCTGCCTCAAATCTCCCACTCGAAGTAAGTGGGACCTGATTATCATCATCCTGCTCTAGTCCAGTCAAGAATTCGTTCATTGATGTTTATAAAGCAGTGGAAATTCAGCCTCAAGTAACGTAACGTTTCATGTTCGACCACGCCACCAATCTCTGAGCTTTTGCAAACATGTATGCTATAGAGATACTTTCCAGTACTCTTATCGGTTCAATGTTTTTCTTAATGTCGCATTGCGGTAAGATCCGTCTCATTACCGTTTTGTAGCTCTCATGGTGTTGTGTCAACCGATTTTATGGGAACAAAGTTCTACATGAGTGTAAGTCAACATCGTATCGTCCTTGAAGGAGATTAGAAGTTGAACATTCGTCACCATGTTTCAAACTATGTCCCGGAAGTGTATGATCTTTAAAAATGCATTTGCCAATCTTATCGTTAGAGGCGTATAGTGGGAGACGTCGTCTGATTAACGTTCCTTTTCATTGCATACTCATTTTCAAAGGTTTTGTCCACCTTTGAATTATGAATTCGGTTTTCACCTCATGCAATATTTTATTTCGTACAAGGTTGTGGTAGCTTTTTAAAGCATACCTCGATTTTCGAGAAATCAATGAGTAAAATCCAAAATAGGTCTTAAATGCAAATGAAATTTATAATAAGCATTAAACCAAAAATACACTTTTGTATGGAATTTGTACTTCGAATCGATGTGTTCCATCTCTCGAGGAACCTTGCGCTTTGTGCGCGTCGCGTGACTCACCAGCTTTTACCCGTGGTGAAATCGTTTCGTTTTCAAATTCAATTTAATAGGTTCGTACATGTTCATCATTACGGTTTAAATATTTCAAGGAGTACTAAAAAATAAGGAATAATTTAAATCGGTTCGTTTTTCTAACTACGCAATCGACTAGTTAATGATGACTATGATGGAGTATGTTAATTGATTTGTTCTGTTTGATCAGTCGACCTGGCCGAAGTTTTGGTTTCTAACCCGCAGGTTTGGATTTTTGTTTCGGATCGTTTCCTTTTGACATGGTCGGTTGATTGATAAGTAAATTGTGTTTCTAGTCGAATAACTATTAATTTATTCAATAATTTCGACTCTCAAATAACCAAAATTCAAACATTCAAACGAACAAGGATACCATCAACAGCAGAAATAATAAGGTCTCAGATCATAATGAGGCTATAAAGAGGCGGAAAAATAGACAAGCAGTCCAAGCCATGTTGAGCATCACACCAGAAAGGAAATTCCCAAGTGAATGTATCAGATGTTTGCGTCAAATAATAGGTTTTACTATTTTATATGGCTAACGAGGCATACATTAGACACGCTTCCATCGACAGTGGTTGTCCCACTGGATTATCGTTTGGATCTTTTGTTGCTGGAGTTACCCAAACATCTGCGAAGACGTTCATTTATGTCTTCCGATTCATCAAATTTGTTGGGGAGATTTCCTTCTTCATGCTCAGTCTCGAATAGGTCAATCGACGTCTTGATCGATTTGATCAGACGCGTTAACGCATTATCACTAGCAAACCATGAAAGAGGAAACATCCCCATAACCTTTCGAATCCTTTTCCATGTGTCTATCTCATCAGCGGGATCTTGAACGGTTATAATACCGCCATCATAGCATAAAACGTCGTGATAGTCAACCATCAGATCTCTTGCTTCAGCGGCCTTCCCTCCGCCGTAGCGAAGATATATGACACACCAAAGATGCAATGCGCTGTTCTCCATAAATCCTTCCTCCGCTTCTACTGTCAAATTCGAATAAATTTATTCTCGCGCGATTAGATCCTTCTTCAACCTTTTCTTGTTGTTGTAGATGTTCGGACTGCCATATTCATCTGTTTCTATCCTCTTTGCTCTAGGATTTACTCGTTCATCAACATCCGCAGCAATGAGAAGATCCATAACACAATCCTTCCATTCATCATAATTCATACCGTCTAGATTGTGAGATTTATAGAAGCATACCCATCCAGCCATGAAAACTAACACATCGACAATCATATATAAGCAGGGAGACAATAACATTTTGAAAAATGAATTTTGTACATCGGCTATCTATGAGATAGAAGGTGACAAATAATGATTCCTCAGACATCTAACCCAACCGACTGCCAGTAAACTGAGGGAAAGGAGGGTCGTGAAAGAGTTCATTACCTTCATCTTCTTTCTAATAGATCAGTCTTTTAAAACAGTTTAATCACTTTTATTGGAACGGGAGGTTTTAAAGCTCCCGATCTTGGCTTTCCTAAGGCTCTTTTGAAAAACGTTTTCGAGGATTTCAAGTTTGCACATACAATTCTAATACATAAGTAAATCATCATGCGCGGTTCACAATCACGAAACAAACAACTCATCATGGATACACGTCATGCGCCTAATGTTCCGAGGAACTCATGCTAGTATTAAGACCTATGAAAGGTCTGAAATATCACCCATGTTAACGGGAGAGGTCTGAAATTTAAAAAGTTAATAACGGAGATCTGAAATTTCTGTTTTGTGGATAACAGGGGTCTCCGTTAGTTTTTTTCGTTAAAACTAACGGAAGTTGGTCACATGCTTGGCATGTGACCGGAAATAAAATAAATTTCCAAAAATGCCCTTCTATCAAGTGTGCCCCTCACATGCTTGGAGTGAAAAGACCAAAATGCCCTTGAAGCCACCACGGTATTCCGGCGACCACCAATCGTACTCTGGCGACCACCACCATACTCCGGCGACCACCACCAAAGCTCCGATTGGGCCAAAATCGGAGCCACCGGCCCCTATTGGGCTCCGATCGGAGCCAAAAAGCTCCGATCGTAGCTTTATGGCTCTGGTCGGAGCCACAGAGCTCCAGATCGGAGCTCTGTGGCCCCGACTGGAGCCACAGGGCTCTAGATCGGAGCTTTGTGGCTCTGGTCGGAGCCACAGAGCTCCGATCTGGAGCCCTGTGGCCCCGACCAGAGCCACAGGGCTCCAGATCGGAGCTCTGTGGCTCCGACCAGAGCCACAAAGCTCCGATCGGAGCTTTTTGGCTACGATCGGAGCTTTTTTGCTGAGGTGGTGGCCGGAGTCGGGTCGCCGGAGCAGAGGTGGTGGTCGTCGGAGTCGAGGTGGTGGTGGCCGGAGTCGGGTGGTGGTGGCCGGAGTCAGGTGGCGGTGGCCGGAGTTGTGTGGTATTAATTTGACTTTAGGGGTAAAGTTGTCATTTCACATTTCCTTAAATAAGATATTAAATAAAACAAAATATTAAAGGGGCAAAAATGTCATTTCACACAATTCTGTTAAATTTAACCCTAAAAATGGACGGAAAACCTCAAATCAACAAAATTGAAATTTCAGACCTCTGTTATTAACTTTTTAAATTTCAAACCTCTCCCGTTAACATGGGTGATAGTTCAGACCTTTCATAGGTTCTTAACCCTATATATAATTCTACTTCCTAAATAAATTATCACATGCTTGTACATCCTCCACATTCATTCACACGCATCATACATGATCATATCATAACAAACATGCATATTTGGCGACTGATTTTCGGTTTTAAAACATTTGTGAGTGACTTGCAATTAATTCTATCAATCAAACATGCGTACTTCTAGATATGAATCCTAGGCATCTACAACCATCACAGCATGTCTATCCTAATGCGCAACTCATTAATTGAAATCTCGGGGTCAGCTCACAACATGTAATATCTAGCTAGTTTGACATAGTCAAGACGACAGTTCTAATCATACAATAATATCAATTATATAGCAATTGCAATTCAACCCACTAAATGACTCGGTCCCAAAATCATGCATTTCCGAGATCCATCCCCATAATCGAAACTAGGCATCGTGTTTAAATCTATAAGCACTGTGTAGGTAATTTTAAAGTTCGAAAACATTTGGATTTTTTTTTTACCATCCTATTTTAAATTGAAACGGTTCGGTCCGGTTTTAAGGGTCTGGTTCAGTCAACACCGGTTCAGTTCAATCCGGTTCGGTTCGGTTCAATCTGGTTCGACTCGGTCCGGTTCGATTTAAAATGGTTCGGCCGGACCGGTTCAGTTTTAAAATAGGAATTCGGTTCGGTTCGACATTCAAACTGGGTCGGTTCGACCCATTTTAGTTGCCCCGGTCCGACCCTAATGGGTTGGACCGATTGAGTAAACCCGGTTTGGTTGACCCGTAGTGGTTTAGAACCCGTGAACCCGACCTGGTTCGGTCTGGTCGGGTTCCCTTGGTCTTATGGGTTCGGTTGGCCCGACCCAAATGTGTAAAAATTGGACCGGCCCATTACCCTTGGGGTTCGGCCGAAATTGATTACTTGTGGGCCCAGTAGGGTTTTAAAGTACACTAAAAACTTAACTTGGCCACCAAGTAACAATTAATTATAAAATAATTTCAAATTTTCTACACACACATATATATATATAATTCGGCACAAACACACACAAATATATATATATATATTTGTGTGTGTTTGTGCCGAATTATATATACATGTCAATATTCTATATTTAGAGATATATAACAATCAACAATATATACACATATATATATTTGGCAACACTATATATATATATATATATATATATATTATTTTCAATATTCAATATTAGAGATATATAATCTATCAATAATATGTATTTTCTCAATCTTTTATGCAACTAAATTTATCAATAATATTTAGATCCCTAAAATTGTGCTAGATATATTGATAGTTACTATCCACCATTATCTTGTGAACCTTACCCTAATTTTGGCCTAATCCCTAGGCATATTTCGGCTGAAAATTTAATATTAAAAAATTTTGTCAAAAAATTTCAGTCACTTTAGGGTTATTTGTGGACTAAGAAATTAAAAAATTTCACACTGAACACCTAAAGTAGGTTCGACCGAAACATAAATATTATGGTTTGTGGTCAAATTTCAAGATCAAATCTTGTCATGATCAAGAATCCAATGTTTGATTTTGATAAAAGTCTTGTTTTTCTTGAAGATCATGAACATCAAACTTCACTATGAACATCATGAAAAAATTTCGGCCACCAAGATTGAAATAATCGAAAATTATAAAATTCCATCTTTTTAAAACTTTCGGTCAACACCAAGAAATCCAAGAACACCAATTTTATCAAAATCATGACCTCCCTAACACAGGCTCTGATACCACTGTAGGATTATGGGGTAGATACAACAGAAACTATAAAAAGATATGTGCTGGGTAACTAATACGCAGCGGAAGATAGTGCACATACCTACTTTGCTTCTGTGTACCTTAGATCGCTTGAATGGGAGTTCTCGATCCGCCGGATGGTTCTCATAGAGGTTCCTGTTAAAGAAGTCCTATGCGGATTATGCATCACACCAAAGCCTCAGTCGATTCTTCGTGGGATGGATCTCCTGAGTAAATTGCTTGACACAATTTGACACCTCCTAGGTCTAGGATGTGGTTCAGCCGACATATATTAATATAAGGAGGGATTTATTTTAATCTCACCACAAAGGAGGAGAGCAATAGCATATAATAAATCCCTAACACCTCCCTATTTATAAGAGGAGCAAAGTGGAATAGAGTCCACTTTGCCCTCTCATTAGTTTCCGCTGACCTAGCCCTAGAGGAGGCCCAATTTTGCGCCTCCCATGTCAATTGGGATTTTAGGTCTAGCCCAAAATTCCTAATGCGACTTTACCTAATTGCTTAGGTAGCTAGCTTATAATAATGGGCTCCAAATTATGGCGACCCATTGTCCAAATGCTAACAAATGCCGCTCTCCTGATGATGGTCAAGGCAAAGACCCTAAACCTCGACCTGTTCCGTCCGTATGCGCAGTTTGAGTTTGGCTTCGAGAACTTATCTCGGGATTAAAGAGGGTTGATCCGGATGTGGGAAGGCTGGATGCCCCGCGTGTCGATTTCGCTAGGAGCGTCAAAACTCCACAAACGTGACAAGTGGTATTAGAGCGGAGTTCTCGACCCATGGTGATTTCGAGAAATATTACTGCTGCGGACTCTGAACTGATCGTGGTTATCGCGAGTTGCTTTACCACGAGGAGGCCATCGATCGCGCGCTCTTAGAGAACAAGGTTTCCGATTGAGGATTTGTTTGACGATAAGGTTGAGTTGCGTTGTTTTGTGTGGAGGAACGCTGGTGTGACTCTAGAGAACTTGGAGACACGGAAGTCAAACGAGGAGGGACGGAAGAGCACACTATGAGGGAGAACTGCTGGAAGTTGATTGAAAATTTCCAAGTAGGGTCCCATGAGGTTGGGTCTCTATGGCATGGTAGTCTATCCTCAAGAAGGAGGGGGAGATTTTCCACGGGCCTCACACTGGGGGTCTGCTACAGAATGGTGGCTGGACGACCGGGCGGTGACCATGTATGCGTAGACATAGCGAGGAAGTTGATCTTCTTAGGGGAGGAGACAAATCGAAAAAAGAAAGCAGACCGTACTCATGAAGTCAGAAGTTTTGATGGCGTGGTAAAGTGCCCTGCTGTGGAAGCGTAGAAGGTCTCTAGAATCAGCGGATTCGCGCAACGAGGGCGTTGCGTTGGTTGGGTGGGGGAGAATGTCACTGTTCTGGAAAAGTTGTACAAGTTGGAGCACACCAACGTTTACTACGTCCAAGAGAGTTATTATATATAAAGCTCTTTAGGAGGGAGTAGTAGTTGGAAGCCAAGCCAGGACGTGATGTATGCGACTATCTCCCTCCATACATGGGGTGTCGCTTGAAAGCCAATGGCTGGTTTCCATTGTCCTGATTATCGGTAAGACGTTGCATATCCTTCGGGATCCTGCTGGTTCTGAAGCTAATGCCGTTCTCCTAATGATGGCTAGGGCAGGCTGAAAACTAGTTAAGCTGCTCTTAGGAGCAAAGACCCCTAACCACGACCCGTTCCGTCCGTATGCGCAGTGCGAGTTGGGCTTCGAGAACTGATCTTGGGATTAAAGAGGGTTGATCCGGATATGGGAAGGCCGGATGCCCCGCGTGTAAATTCAGCTAGGAGAGTCAAAACTCCAGACACGTGACAAGTGGTATTAGAGCGCCGTTCTCTACCTAGGGTGATTTCGAGAAATATTACTGCTGCAGACTCTGAACTGATCGTGGTTGTCGCGATTTTCTTTACCACAAGGGTGTCATCAATAGCGCGCTCTTAGCGAACAAAGTTTCTGATCGAGGATTTTTTCGACAAAGAAGGTTGAGTTGCGCTGTTTTGTGTGGAGGAACGCATGTGTGACTCCAGAGAACTCGGGAGACGCGAAAGTCAAACGAGGAGGGATGGAAGAGCACACTATGCGGGAGAACTGCTTGAAGTGGACGAAAATTTTTCAATTAGCATTCCATGAGGTGGGAAATCTCTTAGGCGCGGTAGTCTATCCTCAGGAAGGAGGGGGGTATTTCCACGGGCCTCGCACTGGGGGTCCGCTACGGAAAGATGGCCTGGAAGACCCAGTGGTGACAAACATATGCGTAGACATAGCGAGGAAGTTGATCTTCTCAGGGGAGGGGACAAGACGCAAAAAGAAAGCAGACCGTAGTCGTGAAGGCAGAAGTTTTGATGGCATGGTAAAGTGCCCTCCTGTAGAAGATTAGAAGGTCTCTAGAAGCAGCGCGTTCGCGCAACGAGGGCGTTGCATTGGTTAGGTGGGGGAGAATGTCACTGTTCTGGAAAAGTTGTGCAAGTTGGAGCACACCAACGTCTTATACGTCCAAGAGAGTTTTTGTATATAAAGCTCTTTAGGGGGGACTAGTAGTTGGAAGCCAAGCCAGGACGTGATGGATACGGATCTCTCCCCCCATACATGAGGTGTCGGTTGAAAGCCAATGACTGGTTTCCAATGTCCTGATTGTTATTGGTAAGACGTTGCATATCCTTCGGGATCCTGCTGGTTCGGGAGCTAATGCCACTCTCCTGATGATGTCCAGGGCAGGCCGAAAACCAGTTAAGCTGCTCTTAGGAGAAAAGACTCCTAACCACGACCCGTTCCGTCCGTATGCGCAGTACGAGTTGGGCTTCAAGAACTGATCTTGGGAGTAAATAGAGCTGATCCGGATGTGGGAAGGCCGGATGACCCGTGTGTCAATTACGCTGGGAGCGTCAAAACTCCAGACACGTGAAACTAGGCACACAGTTAAAAGATTTAAAGAAAAATGTTTAATCAACAGAGGGGGCGTCAGTACTGTGTGCGGGAGGTAGAGTTTTTTTTTTTTTTTTTTCTCTCAGTGAGTTGTAACGGAGCAAGACAAGAATTTTCATGTTGGTGGATTAGAGTATTGTATGTTAGGTATTTACATGTATTGTGAGAGTGAGTGATCTATGTGGTCTCGTCTTGTAACCCTCAAGTGTTTATTATTCTAATGAAGATGGTGCTCCTTCTTTGCTCGGGGATGTAGGTAGAATTGATCGAACCACGTTAAATTTTTTCTTCTCTATTGCTTTCTTTCTTAAGAGTTTGTGAGTGTTGACAGAATCGATCCTAACAATTGGTATCAGAGCATGATTCTTTTGATGAGATTTTACAAGCGGATGATTCTATCAAGTGGGAGCAAGCGATGGATGACGAAATGAGCTCACTTGAGAAGAATAACACGTGGTTGCTTATAGAGCTGCATGTAGGAAAGAGAGCTTTATTGAACAAGTGGGTGTTCAGAGTAAAGACTAAAGCAGATGGCAGAAAATGATCAAGGCGAGGATAGCTGTTAAAGATTATTTGCAAAGGAAAGATGTTGATTATGCAGAAATATTCTCTCATGTTATAAAATTAACTTATATTCGGATGTTATTGAGTATTGTTGCTTCAGAGAATTCACACCTTGAGTAGATAAACGTGAAAATGACGTTTTTACATGGAAATCTTGATAAGGAGATCTATTGGCAACAACCTGAAGGATTTGTCTTTCCTGGCAAGGAACACATGGTGTGTAAGCTTAGTAAGAGCTTATACTGATTAAAATAAGCACCTAGACAGTGGTACAAGAAGTTTGACTCCTTCATATGCAAGAGCGGGTTCAACAATAGTGAAAAACCAGTGTTGTAATTTTAAGAAGTATACTGATTCTTTTGAATTACTACTCTTGTATGTGAATGATATGTTGATTGCAGGAGAAAACATGGGGGATATTATTGTTCTGAAGGCAAGCATATCTTCAGTGTTTGAGATGTGGAATTTAGATGCGGCAAAGCAGAGTCTTGGGACGAGGATTTTTTGGGAAAGAGCTGCATACACTTTAAATCTGTCCCAGGAGCATTACATTTAAAAGGTGTTGTGCAGGTTCAGGGTGAGTGACGCTAAACCCAGAACTACTCCCTTGGCAAATCACCTTAAACTGTCAAAGGAGCAGTCGCCCAAGATAGAGGAGGAGCGAGAGCAGATAGCACTTGTTCCATATGCGTCTGCAGTTGGGAGTTTGATGTATTTCATGGTCTACATAGGAAATGGTATAGCACATGCAGTAGGGGTTGTTAGCAAGTTCATGTCAAACCCGGGGAAAGATCATTGGGAAGCTGTGGAGTTGCTTCTGAGATACCTGAGAGGTACGTCCAAAAATTCACTTTGTTATGGCAGTGGCAATGTGATACTGCATGGTTTTGTAGATACTGATATCAGTGGAGATATGTACTCGAGCCCGAGCACACCTGGTTACATCTATACAATTGATGGAACTGTAGTGAGTTGGATGACAATGCTTTAAAAGTGATTTGCTCTTTCATCTTGTGAATCTGAGTATGTGTCAATTGCAGAAGCTGGGAATGAGATGATATGGTTAACAGATTATCTGGAAGAGCTTGGCTTGAAGCAGCGTGAGAAAATTCTCTACACAGATAGTCAGAGTGCCATACAGTTGGTGTAGAACAATGTTCACCATTCAAGGAAAAACCACATCAGGAGGCATTATCATTTAATTTCATTCGGAAGGCAGTGGAAGAAGGCGAGATGTGTTTGGAGAAGACATAAGTTGCGAAAAATCCAGCAGATGTGTTGACAAAATGCGTTGATGTTGGGAAACTGAGGTTGTGCAAAACCTCGATTGGTCTTCTGTAGTTGTTTCAGAAGACAGTGTGGCTGGCGAAGATGCTAAAATTGATGGAAAAATTCTTTTGGGAGAATGAAGTTTACTTAGAAGCTTGAATCAATATCCAAGTGGGGGATTTGTTGGGTTATTAATCCTGATTCAACAATTGTGCCTAATTGTTTGGGTCGACCCTATTATTAGGGATTATGAGTTTATTCTCTGCAGATATATATAGTGTTGTATTCTCTGTAATGTTTAATCCTAGAGCAGTCAATAAATCACCAACCGTCATTGCTTGTGGACGAGGTCGAATTGACCGAACCACGTTAAATCTTGTCTCATTGTTATTTTCTTTCTTAATCGTTTAGTGAGTATTGAGAGAATCGATCCTAACATCTCTCCCTAATCCGTGAAGGAATAATTCCTGAAGCTCCTATTGGATTGAGCTCTATCATCAGCAGACTTTCAATAATGAGAAAAGCAAGCAATGAAGATGAGGAAGTTGAACGGTCCAGCGATATCAGCTTGTTAGGGTTTTCGTCTCACGTCGGTGAGAAGCATATCGGTAGATGTGGTAATTCTTTATGAATAAAAAAATTAATGGATTGCTATGTCCTGAATGAGGCAACGGGTGTGGTATGGTGTCTTACATGTGTGTTGTGTATGTGGATCCAGATTTTAATGGAAGGTTAAAGAATTGGGAGAAAATCAAAAGAAAATCGAGACATAGATTGGGTTAGGTGATTTTAATGAAATACGACTTCACCATGAGAACAGAGGTCGACAGAGGAAAGATCATACTCAGAGACTTGTATAAAGGTATTAAAAAGATGATTAACGAAGCGGGATTAATGGATATGCATTTTCAAGGTTCAATATTCACGTTGTCGAACAATCATCGAAATGGGGTTCTCATTAAGGAGCGTCTTGATAGATTATGTCAATTATATGGACATAATTTTTATCCAAAACATTATATATATATATAAGAGTTAAAGGTACTTTTAACATCACATGTTTGACAGAATGTAACTTTTAATACTGAATGTTTGGTTTTGTATACTTTTGGTACCAAACGTTTGAAAAAATGTGCATTTTGGTACATCCGTTAGTTGACCGTTAGTTTTGGCCGTTAAATGATATGTGCAAGTCACATGGCCGATTCTAAACTTTTAATTTTGTTCAATTTAGTCCCTCAAATATATTCCTAAATTTTATTTTGTTTAATTTAGTCCAAAAACTTCAAAATCAAACATAATTGACGTAGCCGGACTTAGTCCACAATTGGGGCTAGGTCAATTGGGACCTAGCCTAGGGCTAAGGTAGGCTCGAACCTAGCCCTAGGCTAGGTCCAGCTAAGTCAATTAGGTTCGATTTTGAAGTTTTAGGACTTAATTAAACAAAATAAGAGATGAATATATTTGAGAACTAAACTGAACAAAATCAAAAGTTTAGGGTCGGTCAGTCACATGACTTACACATGTTATTTAACTGCAAAAACTAACGGATGTACCAAAAACCATATTTTTTCAAACATATTTAGTACAAAAAATATACGAAACCAAACATCAAGTACGAAAACCACATTCGGTTAAATATTTGTCGTGAAAAATAAATTTAACCCTATATATAAAGAAAATACATAAAACAGAATAATAATAACCCATCAAATGATAAACATCAATCACTACATTTGCTGTACTCTTTTCTTCCACAAAAAAATTGCATACAACATTACATCAAACTGGAGAAAATTCAAAATCAACCCTTTCCCCAAAATTGGATGCAAATTCAATTTCTTTCATCTCAAACAATTATGCTCTTCTTTCCTCCGTCGCGGTGCTTCTTTACCTTGCGCTTATGGCCGTCAATGGGACCCGACCATCCATTGTTGGTCTCTTTGGAGTAAATGAAAGAAGTAGAAGTGAAAGGAACCTCAGAAGAAAGGGTCGGGTCGAAGTGGTGCGAAACTCCAAGCGAAATGGCGGCCACTCCGTCTTGGTGAGGTGGAGGGAACTTCTCGCTCTTGCTCTTCGCATTTGCAGATGAAATCATTCGCCTCCTCTGCCAAAAAAATAAAAATGGTTTTTTTTAAAGAAAAAAGAAAACCCGGTTTAGAAAAATATGAAAATTGAGTTGAAGTAAGAAGTTTACGTCGATATTCGATTGAAGCTCTGCATTGGCTTCTGGAGCAGGGTATGCCCTAACTGCAGCTCGGGTTCGTGTTCGAGTCTTCTTTCCATCTTCTCCTTGACCTTTGTTAGCTGCTCTTAACCTGGAGAGCAAGTAATGTAAATGGAAAACAATGTTCTACTAGATTGATTATAATCTTGTCTAAACAATCCTAATACTACTAATACTAATAAGGGTTAATAACTAAAAAACTGTCCAACGTTTACCCTACACACAAGCCATGCAAAGGAACTTACTTTAAAAAAAGTATTTAAAAAGTACCTTCGTGCTTCATCATCACGTCGCTTGGCATCAATTTCCTTGCTAGGAGGGTATTTCGGAAGACTAGAAGGTTCACATGCATAAGGTTCGGTTTCAAAAAACTGCGGAAAACAGCACTCAACATTTAGAGATAAAGAAGTTGTTTAGAAATTGTTTAGTAAGATCAACTCACTTCACTTTGTACTGCCGCGGTGGCTGTTAGACGGTCGACTGGATCAATTGCAAGAAGGGTTTCAACTAATGGGAGAGACGAGGGCGGGAAGTTCTTGAATGTCTCCTTGATGGATCTTTTGTAAGGCTCCCGGGGTTTGAATAAGGTCGCGTTTGGCAATTTGTACTTCTTCCAATACTCTTCAGAAGGCGAGCCACATAATTTGTATATCTTGTGGAGTTGCTCTACCTTAAACAGAGAGAAACCATTAATATGATAGTAATATGACTGACGAGGCATGATGATAACTATAAATTATATCATTTTCAGCAAACACAATGGCAATAATATGAAATGGACGAACATTTTCCCGTCCTTTATAGATATGGCACAGGAATATTTTGCTATTCAAGAACTAGAGAAAGGCAAAATGGAACTAGCTTAGTGATTTATAAGAGAATAATAAAAAATCTAAACCCATGAACATTTTATGTGTTATAAATGAAAACCCAAGGGCCATTACATACTTGGAGCAATTGTATAACATGTAAAATTTATTAACTTTATGAGAAAGTAACATGTTTTTACTATTTTAAGAAACAGTGAATTTTCTTTATTAAAAATATCAGATTTCCCTCTATAAAAACTTAAATCTAGCTAGAAGTTGCACCCATAAAAGATAAAATTACCTCGGTGCGGCCGGGCATAATGGGTTTTCCAGCTAAGAGTTCAGCCAAAATACAACCAGCACTCCACAAATCAACCCCAACACTATAGTCAGTAGCTCCAAGTAAAAGCTCAGGAGGCCGATACCATAAAGTGACTACTCGACTAGTCATTGGATGCTTGTTATTAGGATCAAAGAAAGAAGCCAACCCAAAATCCGCAATTTTTAGGACACCGCTATTGTCAATTAGAAGATTCGACCCCTTTATGTCTCGATGAAGAACATGACGGTTATGACAGTGTTCGAGTCCAGACAAGAGTTGATGCATGTAACATTTAATCTACAAAAAATGAATATAATTTTGGGCTTTTCACTTTTTCTATGTAGTAATTAACAAAAAGAAGAAAGAATCCTTTTAACAGTTACCTGTGGTTCGGTAAATTTGATTGTAGGGCTTGCCGCAAGTCCAGCCAAATCGTGCTCCATGTACTGAAACACAAGGTAGAGACTACAAGACATTCTTGAAGTGACCAAACCCTCCAATTTCACAACATTGGGATGATCTAATCTTCTCAAAATGAGAATTTCTCGAGCCATGAATTTCACACTCTCTGGTTCTAAATTGTCGAATCGAACTTTCTTAAGAGCAACAATTTTACCCGTCACTAAATCCTTAGCCTTGTACACATTGCTGTATGTTCCTTGCCCAATCTAAAAAGAACAAACAGTTTTGTTATGCTGCAAAAAGTTTAAGAACATCCTAAAACCCAAGAGAAACTGCAGCATTGCTTAGTTTAATTGCTACTGCACTCTTATGTAATAGACTAATAGTACAAATATGCAATCTTTATATAGTTTTTTCTTTCAAAATCAGGAATGAACGAGTATTTGTGAATTCAAGTTCCGAAAATTCATAACAAAGGCTTGGAAATTGATGTGATGCATTACAACTTCTGCTCTAAAATTAGAAGTTAATTTTTTAAAGATATGGAATCAACCTTGTCGATTTTCTCAAACGAATTTGCTCGTCTTGGTATCCAACCATTGATGACTTCTCCACATGCATCTGAAAGCCATGAAGGCCATCCAGCAGCAACCTGCTCTCCACGCAAATGCTTTGGGAGATTTCTCGGTCTCGTTCTTCTTTGAATCTCCTGAGATTTCTCTTCATCTTTAACCTTTTCTTCGTCCTCTCCATTCTCACCCTCACCATTGCAACTCTTGAATTTACTAGTATTGGAAACACCTGATTCTGCTATACTCACCGAATCAACATCTAGTCTCTCATTTGGCTCCACACTCCGATTTGCCACTTCCTCTGATTTCGATGTTAACTCTCGACCAAATACACAACCCATCTCCTTTCTCCTCTATCAATATTCATTTCTCAACATTGCCTAACAAAAGCCCATCCATTTCAGTTAATCAACTCTTCGATACACACATAGGAAAATCAACAAACACTTCGAAATCAAAAATTTCATGAGATTGAATCAATAAATCAGTTCAACTACAGCTTCAACAAGAATCAAACATATTTAAAACAAATTAGTGAGCAGCCTGATAGCTGAACCACGCAGCAACTCGGTTCATTCCTATTTGAGCTGAAACCCACTAACTTGAGGCAAACCCAGATGCCCAAATCTCACGATGATAGAAATTAAGCAGAAAAAAACGATTCTTGGAGTGGATTTTGGAGGTATCTGGACGTGGGTTAGTGCCTGAGAAACAGACAAAGATACTTACTTGGTCGGAATCTGGCCACTTGGGTCTGATCTGAGTACACAGCAGGGATTGATTTCTTGAGCAGATTGATAGAATCTGGAGGCGGACTGGATTTCTGCTTAATTGAGCTTGCAGAGGGGAGGGAGAGAGAGAGAGAAGTAGTAGATAGATCCCAGTTAAAAGTCTCAGTTCATTAAGTAGTTGGCTCCTTTCTCCTGACAAGAAAGAAAAGGTTGCTTCTTTTCTTAAGTACTCCAAGTATATTCATTTTCATTCCATGTGGGGAGTGAGTGAGAATAATAAACTGATAAAACTTAAGAAAATAATAATCGAGATAGGTATTTAGGGGGTGTTCGATGGACATTACGTACACATTATATCAACATTACGTTGTTTGGCAAACCAAACTATGTAATGTGAATTCTATCATGTAATGTGCATTGTAATCTGAGATTACGACGGGTTGGTCAAAACCCGTTGACTTTCCATCTCGACGTAATGTGAGATTACGTCCAACGTTACGTAATATTTATTATTTTATTAATATTAACTAACTAATTATTATCTCTCCCTTTTTATTTCTTTATTTATTCATCTCCCTTTTAGGTAAGGGTTAAAGGTCCTTTTGGTACCACATGTTTGCAAAAATTACACTGTTCATACCACTAGTATTTTTTCGTACCGAATTGGTACCATATGTTTCCAAACCTTACTGTTTTGGTACCTCCGTTAGGGTTCCGTCAAAAACAGCCGTTAAATGGCATGTGCCATGCACGTGACCAGCCCAAAACTTTCAATTTTGTTACAATTTAGTCTATCTAATACATCTCTAACTTTATTTTTGTTCAATTTAGTCCTAAAACTTCAAAATCAAACAATTTCCCCAAATTGACCCAGCCGGACCTAGCCATGGGCTAGGTCCGACCCTGGGTCATGGTCGCCGGACCCAGGCGACCCCGACCCAGGGTCGGACCTAGCCCTAGGCTAGGTCCGGCTAGGTCAATTGGGACCTAGCCCCAATTGAGGGCTAGGTTCCAATTGACCTAGCCGGACCTAGCCTAGGGCTAGGTCCGACCCTGGGTCGGGGTCGCCTGGGTCCGGCGACCATGACCCAGGGTCGGACCTAGCCCATGGCTAGGTCAATTTGGGGAAATTGTTTGATTTTTAAGTTTTAGGACTAAATTGAACAAAATTAAAGTTAGGGATGTATTAGATGGACTAAATTGTAACAAAATTGAAAGTTTTGGGCTGGTCACGTGCATGGCACATGCCATTTAACGGCTGTTTTTTACGGAACCCTAACGGAGGTACCAAAACAGTAAGGTTTGGAAACATATGGTACCAATTCGGTACGAAAAAATACTAGTGGTATGAACAGTGTAATTTTTGCAAACATGTGGTACTAAAAGGACCTTTAACCCTTTAGGTAAGAATATTTAGTGAGTTCAGAAATGACCATACCGAGACATGATTTAGATTTAGTATTGAACAATTATGGATTAATATGTACCGATGTTATTGCTATATTAGAGTTTGCAAGATTACTTTTGTTGGAAGTATGTTCAATGTGGTTCTTTTGCTATCATAACATTGTAGCTCCTATTGTATGTCTATTTAATTTATAGGGTTAAGAACCTATGAAAGGTCTGAACTATCACCCATGTTAACGGGAGAGGTCTGAAATTTAAAAAGTTAATAACAGAGGTCTGAAATTTCAATTTTGTTGATAACAGCGGTCTCCGTTAGTTTTTTCCGTTAAAACTAACGGAAGTTGGTCACATGCCAAGCATGTGACCGGAAATAATTGTTTTTTTTTTTCCAAAAATGCCCTTCTATCAAGTGTGCTCCTCACATGCTTGGAGTGAAAAGACCAAAATGCCCTTGAAGCCACCACGGTACTCCGGCGACCACCAATCGTACTCCAGCGACCACCACCGTACTCCGGCGACCACCACCGTACTCCGGCGACCACCACCGTACTCCGGCGACCACCACCAAAGCTCCGATTGGGCCAAAATCGGACCAACCGGCCCCGATTGGGCTCCGATCGGAGCCACTGGCCCCGATAGAGCTCCGATCGGAGCTTTGTGGCTCTGGTCGGAGCCACAGAGCTCCGGTCGGAGCTCTGTGGCTCCGGCCGGGGCCACAGATCGGAGCTCCAGATCGGAAGCTCCGATCGGAGCTTTTTTGGCTCCGATCGGAGCTTTTTTGGCCCCGATCGGAGCTTTTTGACCCCGATCTGAGTTTTTTTGCCCCGATCGGAGCTTTTTTGCTGAGGTGGTGGCCGGAGTCGGGTCGCCGGAGCCGAGGTGGTGGTCGTCGGAGTCGAGGTGGTGGTCGCCGGAGTCGGGTGGTGGTGGCCGGAGTCGGGTGGCGGTGGCCGGAGTTGGGTGGTTTTAATTTGACTTTAGGGGTAAAATTGTCATTTCACATTTACTTAAATAAGATATTAAATAAAAAAAATATCAAAGGGGCAAAAATGTCATTTCACACTATTCTGTTAAATTTAACCCTTAAAATGGACGGAAAACCTCAAATCAACAAAATTGAAATTTCAGACCTCTGTTATTAACTTTTTAAATTTCAGACCTCTCCCGTTAACATGGGTGATAGTTCAGACCTTTCATAGGTTCTTAACCCTAATTTATAACAAAATTTATTAGTTACTTCGATTTTTTTAATCTATTTTTCAAGTAAGAATGAAAATTTTGCTTTTCATACCACATGTTTGACCGAATGTGGTTTTTAGTACTGGATGTTTAGTTTTGTATACTTTTGGTACCAAACATTTGAAAAAATGTGGCTTTTGGTACATCCGTTAGTTGGCCGTTAGTTTTGGCCGTTAAATGACATGTGCAAGTCACGTGATCGACTCTAAACTTTTAATTTTGTTCAATTTAGTCCCTCAAATATATTCATAACTTTTATTTTGTTTAATTTAGTCCTAAAGTTTCAGAATCAAACCCAATTGGGACCTATCCCCAATTGGGTAAATTTGACCCAAATGGGCCTATGTCAATTGAATTCGATTGGTTTGATTGGGTCCGATTTTGAGGTGTTATGACTAAGTTAAAAAAAATAAAAGTTTGGAGTATATTTGAGGGACTAAATTGAACAAAATTAAAAGTTTAGAGTGGATCACATGACTTGCACATGTCATTTAACGGCCAAAACTAACGGCCAACTAACGGATGTACCAAAAGCCACATTTTTTCAAACGTTTGGTACCAAAAGTATACAAAAATAAACATCCAGTACTAAAAGCCACATTCGGTCAAACATGTGGTATGAAAAGTACCTTTAACCCTATATTTAAATATTAAAAATAAAGTTAAGGGATCAAGTTACTTTTATTTTCAAAATAAATACATATTTAAATTTGTCATATTAAGATATAATATATTTAAATAGATTAATATTATAATAATAAGTAAATCACATTACATTGTACATTACAAACAAACCAAACACTGTAATCTAACATTACACTCCACATTACAGCACAACCAAACACTGTAATCTGACATTACACTCCACATTATATTGTTGATTACGAACCAACCCGTTGGGTCACAACATTACAAGTAATCTCTCATTACGTCCATCCCAACGCCCCCTTAAAGGTTAATAACTCAATTATAAATCGTTAGCAGAATTTTAATTTTTTTTTAAAAAATTAACTATCTAAACTTATAATTTTCAAACAAACTGTTCTATCGTTTAAAATTTACCTCAAATTGGTAGAAAATTAGAATTTTTCGGCCACATGAGTTTTTTTTAATATGTAACTAAGATGATTATGATAGTAAATTGAAATATTTGCACTAAAATGAATTTAATTTGATATTGAATTTGACCTCCCCAAATTTCAACGTGTTACAATTTAGGTCAAATTGAAGGTATTTTGTTTTAATCTTTCCAATTTTTAGCGAATTCATTTCGAGTACCCATTAAAAGACCTCATGTGGCTGAAAATTTTAATTTTTAATCCAAATTGATGTAAATTGTAAATGAGGTATAAATTTGCTCATAATTCAAAAGTTCGGATAGCTAAATTTAAAAAATAATAATTTTAAAGTTAGGATATTGATTTGTAAATGTATCAAATTCCAGGTAGCAATTTGGTAACCTCATTTTAATGATGATTTTTTTTTACTACATTTTAAATTTTAGATTTTTTTTTTGGATTTTACTTTCATGATTTTATTTCATGTGTGTTTGAAATTGCTATTTTTTAAAAGAAAAATCATTACGAATAGCTAGCTGTCCTCGTGCATTTTGCTCGATTTATGTCATTTTCAAAATGTAATTAAACTTCAAAATTAATTTTTATTAGTTTATCTAAACAATTATAATAAGAAAATGGATAGTATGATTAAGTTATATACATACTATATTGATTTTTTTTATGTAATTATTTCCTCTTGTGAAATTCTTTTAATAACATACGAAGTGAAAAAAAAAAAAAAAAAAATTATAGTAAACAACTATAAAGTCTTAATAGGTTAATATAGTAGAAAGAAGCTACTTAACTTTAATTATTCTAGTTTCTAAAGGTTGAAAATATTATATATTGAACATATGAATTTGGCTTTCGGAGACTTTCACGTTTGAAAAAATTGGACAATTGAGGGCTAATCATCTCTATCATGGCGTTTACGCCTGCATATTGTATCTATCATTATTATCAATTTTCTCAAAACTCACAAACGATTAAAAAAAAGCAATAGAAAAGACAAGTTTAACGTGGTTCGGTCAGTTCGACCTACATCCACAAGTAAAAGCGGCTGGCGATTTATTAATTGTCTCTAGGGTTACACTTTACAAAGAATACAACGATATAAATAGTTGCAGAAAATAAACTTATAAACACTAATAACTCGGGTCGGCCCAAATAATTCGACCCAATTGTTGAATCAGGATTCATAATTAAACAATTCTTCCACTTGGATACCGATTTAATCTTCCAAGTAAGCTTCATTCTTTCAAAAGAATTTCCCATCAACTTCAACATCTTCGCCAGCTGCACATCTTCTGAAAAACAACTACGGAAGACCAACCGAGGTTATGCATAACATCAATTTCCCAACATCGACACATTTTGTCAACATGTATGTTGGATTCTTCGCACCATCTATCTTCTCCAAACACATCTCACCTTCTTCCACTACCTTCCGAATGAAATGATAACGTTTATGACGTGCTTTGTCTTCGAATGATGGATAGGGTTCTTCACCAACTGTATGACACTCTAACTATCTGTGTAGAGAATATTCTCACACTGCTTCAAGCCAAGCTCTTCCAGATAATCCAGCTTATGCAATTGCCACATACTCAGCTTCATAAGATGAAAGAGCAAAGCTCTTCTGAAGCATGGACATCCATATGACCGTTGTTCCATTTATAGTATAGATGTAACCATATGTGCTCTGGCACGAGTTCATATCTCCATTGAGATCAGCATCCACAAAACCTCGCAGTATCACCTTGCCATTGCCATAACAAAGTGAAATTTTGGACGTACCTCTCAGATATCTCATAAGCCACTTCACAACATCCTAATGCTTTCTCTGGGTTTTACATGAACCTGCTAATAACCCCTACTACATGTGCTATACCAGGTCTTGTGCAGATCATAGAATACATCAAGCTCCCAACTGTTGATGCACATGGAACAAGTGTCATCTGCCATCGCTCCTCCTCTATCTTGGGTGACGCTCCTTTGATATTTTCTTGTGATTTACCAAAGAAGTAATCCTGGGTTTGGCATCGCTCACCATGAACCTGCTCAACACCTTCTCAATGTACTGCTCACGGGATAGATTTAAAGTGCCTGCAGTTGTATCCCGAGAAATCTTCATCCCAAGAATCTGCTTCGCTGCACCCAAGTCCTTCATTTTCAAACACTGAAGATAGGCTTGCCTTCAGATCATCAATATCCCTCATGTTTTATCCTACAATCAACATATAATCCACATACAAAAGTAGGAATATAAAATAATCAGTATTCTTCTAAAATTAACAACACTGGTCTTTTTTTCACTAATGTGAAACTCGTTCTTGCGCATGAAGGAGTCAAACTTCTTGTACCACTGTCTAGGTGCTTGTTTCGATCTGTATAAGAACATGATTAGCTTACAGACCATGTGTTCCTTGCCAGGAACAACAAAACCTTCAAGTTGTTGCACATAGATCTCCTTATCAAGATCTTCATGTAAAAACGCCATTTTCACATCCATCTGCTCAATGTGTAGATTCTCTGATGCGACAATATTCAACATCATCTGGATAGAAGTTAATTTTACAAGATGAAATAATATTTCAGCATAATAAACATATTTCCTTGGCAAATAACCTTTAACAACTAAAACCTCGCTTTGAGCCTTTTCCTGCCATCTGCTTCAGTCTTTACTCTAAACATCCACTTGTTCAATAAAGCTTTCTTTTCTGCTGGCAGCTCTATCAGCAACCATGTCTTATTCTTATTAAGTGTGCTCATCTCTTCATCCATTACTTGCTCCCACTTGATTGAATCATTCGCTTGTAGAGTCTTATCAAAGGATTCAACCTCTCATTCACCAGTCAACAACAGGTAATGTAACGAGGGTGAATACATGTCTGGTGGCCTGATAGTCCTGGATGATCTCCTCAACACCTGCTCAGGTGTTACTGAGTCTGCCTCTAGCTCTTTCTCTAGCTCGACCTCTGGTTCTTCATCGTTAGTATCCAAAGTTGATTGAGTTTCTTCTATCTCTAACTTAGTCTAAGCTCCCACGTGCTATGGAGTCTCTAAAACCTTTTGATCTCTGTCTTTGTACAAGACGTCTTCATCAAATGTCACGTCATATTGTCTCAAGATATTTCTGTTATTCTCATCCCAAAACCTGTAGCCTAGCTTGTCATAACCATAACCTATGAAGTAACACTTCACAACCTTCGCATCAATCTTGTATCTTTTCTGTAGATCAACATGAACATAAGCAGTGAACCCAAAAGTTCTCAAACGTAGGCTTGGCTTTGGCCGGAGATGGAGCTACGCGTTTATACACCCTTCAGTGGAGTACAAGGTTCAAAATTTAAGGCCACGTGCTACAACCATAACACCCTTCTTGATCTTCCAGGAACCCTTCCCAAACTCTGCTGCATAACATGTGCTATCCAACTGGCCAACCGAGATCAGATTCTTCCTAAGACGAATAATGTATCTGACATATTTTAATAGTCCACTGATTTTTCGCTAGAGTGGGAATGCATACGTTCCCATTTCCTTCAATCTCCAACTCTTTGTTATCTACAAGATACACATTTCCAAATTTTCCTGAGTTGAAATTTCGGAACAACTTCTTACTGGGAGACGAGTGAAATGATGCTCCACAACCCAAGATCTAGGATTCAAGTGAGCTGCCCACAATGAGAATTAGGGCATTCCCAGTGTCTTCTGCTGAGCTCACATAATCAATATCATTACCAGAATTCTGATTCCAATTCTTCTTCTTTGGTTTTGAGCAAACACTTCAAATGTGGCCTCTTTAACCACAATTTCAACATGATATTTGTGGTCTACTTTGAAATTTTAATATGTTCCTTGATTTTGAACGTCCATGCTGATTTGGACCATTTGATTAATCATCCCCTTCTGTCAACACTGATAAAACTCCCTAATGACTCACCAATTTATTGTTTGCGAGAGAAGAGGGTGGTAGGATTATTGGGCTCGAACCTACAATATAACCGTTTTGAGCGGTACGTTTCAACCAATTAAACTACTTTCACTGAGAACAACATCTCCGATTTCATCAAATTTCTACTTATCAGATCCACATGAACTACAAATCGCGGAAAAAATAGTATACCACGACTCGAGCAGAGATGACATCAAAATCAAAACTTTAACCTCATCCTCAAAGTTAATATCAACAGAACTCACAGTTGTGAAACAATCATATTAAAGACAATTATATGTTCAGCAACAGAACCACATTTAACCATTTGTAAGTTGAACAATCTACGCATCAAGTATACCTTGTTCATCGCCGATAGTTTATCGTACATCTTGGCCAACGCCTTCAACACGCCCGTCGTTGATGTTACTTTGACGACGTCGAACGCAATGTTCCTGGACAGACACAAACGGATCAGCCACAGGGCTTGTCGATCAATGAGCTTCCACTGCTGCTCCGTCATGGACTCCGGCTTCTCTCCAGATAAGGGTTCTTACAGATCTTTCTGGTACAGATAATCTTCAATCTGCATATTCCAGAAATCGAAATCGTTTCCATCAACTTCTCGATTTCAGCCTTCGACATCTCCATCTTCAGTGATAGTGTTGAATCTTCTTAGCTCTGATACCAGTTGTTTGGATCGATTCTCTCAACAATCACAAACGATTAAGAAATATCAATAGAGAAGACAAGATTTAACGTGGTTCAGTCAATTCGACCTACGTCCACAAGCATTGAGGGATGACGATTTATTGATTGTCTCTAGGGTTACACTTTGCAGAGAATACAACGCTATAAATAGTTAATAACTCGGGTCAACCAAACAATTCTAACCAATTGTTAAATCAAGATCCATTCAACATGTATTTCTCAATATACACGTGTGAATTTAGATATCTAAATTAGCTGAAGTATAAGATTCATGCAATAGTGAAATCAGGTATAAATTATTAGGGATAATAGATAGTAGATAATAATGAATGTTATTTTCCTCTAAGATTTGTATATATCTTTTGTATATTTATATTTTCTTATATTATCTGTAATACCTCTATATATATTGATGTAATCCCTATGTACAATTAATTCAAATAATAAAAATCATTATTACTCTATATGGTATCAGAGCATAAGCTCCAACGAGCGTAAATTATTTTTTCTGCCGCCACAAGAATCCTCCTTTGCTGGAACATAACTCTCGCCACAATGATTTTTTTTGTTGGGACGTGAGTTTGCTTTGATCGCCATCACCTATCCAAAGCTAGTCTTCCAAACGTGAATTTGGGAACTGAAATTCCTTGCCCATAGGAACTGATTTTTCCTTAACGAGCGATCATCATCTCTTGGCTTCCACCCGCACTATAAATCAACATGGCTCACGATTCGCTCGCTCCCGTTGGTTTAATTTCGATCAATGCAACCGCTCAACTACCGTTGAAGCTCACACAAAAGAATTATCCTTCATGGCGTGCTCAGTTCCTTCCGCTGCTAATTGGATGTGACCTCATTGGTTATGTCAATGGCAAAACTCCTTGTCCATCCAAGATGATTCAAGTCGATGGCAAAGACGAACCCAATCCAAAATATCAACTCTGGGTGCGACAAGATCAATTGATTCTTCACGCCATCATCGCTTCGGTCACCGAATCGGTCATCTCGCTAATAAGCTTATCCATGACGTCTCGGGAAGCATGGACCGCACTTAGTAATGTCTATGCAAGTCGTTCTCGCTCGCGTCTTATGTCCCTTAAGGAGCAACTATCAAAACTACTCAAAGGTACGAAATCAACTGCTGAATATATGGGCCATATTAAATCGATTTCAGATGAATTCACTATTATTGGTTCACCTTTGGATGATATTGATCTTGTTATCCATACACTTAATGGACTCGGTCATGAGTTTAAGAACATCTCAGCTGCGATTAGAGCACGAGATAATCCTATTTCTTCTGAGGAACTTCATGAGAAGTTACAGGAGCACGGGAGGTTCCTTCATAGGAATGACAACAATTATAAGTCGCCCGTTGTAACTGCACACTATGCGCAAAAGCCACAACAAAATCGGTGCAGGGGTAACAAATTTCACTCAGGTGGTAATAGTGCTTCAAGATAGCAATTCCGTGACCATGCAAGTCCCCAAAGTACCAATACCAACTCTTATGGAAGACATTCCAATCATTATGGAGCAGCTCAGCAACATGGAAATTCATACGGTCAGAAGCAAGGCAATACATATGGAGATCATCGCAGGGATAGCGGGAACCGACTAGTTTGTCAGCTTTGCGATCGTCCGGGGTATAGTGCAAAAACATGCAGAACTACACATCATTATGGTCCCCCGTTGCTCACTTTACCTCGCCCGATATGGACTCTCAAAGCAGCTCCAATTGGTTGATCGATTCGGGTGCATCTCATCATGTTACATCCGACCTTCAATATGATGGACCCGACAATCTCATGGTCGGCAACGGTGATGGTCTTCCCGTCACTCATACTGGTCAAACCTCAATCTCAACTCCTTCTAAATCATTTTCATTATCAAATGCGTTGTGTGTGCCGGCTATCAAACAGAATCTTATATCGGTCTCGCAATTTTGCAAAACTAACAATGCATCAATTGAATTTTTTCCAACTTATTTTGTGGTGAAGGATCTTCGCACGGGGGCGTCTCTTTTCCGCGGGGCAAATAAGGATGATTTTATGAGCTCGATTCCTCATCTGCTTCTCCGACAGCTATGATGACGACTTCCATCAAGACAAGCAATTGGCATCACCGTCTAGGTTATCCAGCATCCAAAACCTTGGATTTTTTATTTCGCTATTACATTACTACAACAAATAAACATAATAAAGGGTCATGTAATGCTTGTTCTTGCAATTAAAGTCACCGACTACCATTTTTTTCGTCATCACTCAAAAGAAGTCGACCGCTTGAAATTATGTATTCCGATGTTTGGGGTCCCGCGCCCGTGCACTCAATTGATGGTTTTCGTTACTATGTTATTTTTTTGGATCACTTTACTAAGTATATATGGTTTTATCCACTGAAACATAAGTCGGATGTTGCGTCAATCTTTCCTCAATTTACTCGGGTTGTCGAGCGGTATTTCAATCAACGCATCAAGTGTCTTTATTCGGATGGATGTGGATAATTTATGGCCTTAAAATAATTCCTCGGGGCGAACGGGATCTCTCATCTTCTTACACCTCCCCACACGCCACAACACAATGGCGTTGCCGAACGACGAAACCGACATATTGTTGAGACGGGCCTTACATTGCTCCATCATGCCAATGCGCCCTTATCATTGTGGTCACATGCTTTTCAAACAGCGGTCTATCTCATCCATCGGCTCCCGACTCCAATCTTGGGAAATAATTCACCATATGCCCGACTCTTCGACGAGGCGCCAAATTATAACAAGCTTCGTGTCTTTGGGTGCCTTTGTTATCCTTTGTTGAAGCCGTACAATAATCACAAGACCGATCCCAAGTCTCGTCCGTGTGTCTTCGTTGGTTACTCACTCCAACAAAGTGCCTATCAATGTCTTGACGTAGGCACAAACAAAGTCTTTATTTCACGGCACGTTGAATTTTTTGAGGATGAGTTCCCGTTTGCTAATAAAGTGGCTACTCCTCCCGTACATTCGATACTCCCAAGTTGGGATCCAATCATTGATTCTGCAACCAGAACCATTCCGCTGTCGACCCTTGAGAACCCGACAAGTGATCCTGTTGTGCTTCCAGCACCGCTCCAGCCTATCATCCCAGCAACACCTAATGTTCAGTCTGCTGAACAGGTTCAACATGTGACTGCAGCACCGCTCCAGCAGACAACACTGCTGCAGCCTACAGCACCGCTCCAGCAACCAAATTCTGCCCCGCTCCAGCCTGCAGCACCGCTCCAGCAGCTTAGTTCTGTCCCACTCCACCTTGCAGCAACGCCAGCACCTGCTACACCGTTCAAGCTGCTTCTTTCAGCACCTGAGCAGCTGCCAACTTCTTCTCAATCATCGGAGCAACTGCCAGGTCCTGCTGGCCCATTAAATGCAGTAGAGACAATGCAGACCCAGCCCGATGTCGAGAGCTCCACAGTGAGGGTACACTCTATGATCACCCTGTCTCAGAATAAAATTTTTAAGCCGAAGAAGCTCTTCGCGGTCACTAAGCATCCGCTCCCCAATTCTATTGAGCCCACATGCGTCTATCAAGCTCTAAAAGATTCACGTTGGAGAGCTGCAATGGTCACCGAGTTCAATGCTCTTCTAAAAAATGGTACGTGGGATCTTGTTCCAAAAAAGCCCGATATGAATATTGTTGGGAATAAATGGGTGTTTAGGATTAAACGGAATCCTGACGGGACGATAGAACACTACAAAGCTCGCTTGGTTGCCAAAGGCTTTCATCAGCGTCTCGGGCTTGACTACAAATAAACCTTTAGTCCAGTCGTTAAACCCACTACTGTGCGCCTTGTACTTGCTCTCGCTGCGTCTTTTGGGTGGCCCCTTCGTCAACTCGATGTCAACAATGCGTTCCTTCAAGGGTCACTTGATGAGGAGGTCTTTATGTCACAACCAGTTGGCTTCGTCGACTAAGACGCTCCCATGGCTGTTTGTCGTCTTCGCAAGGCCATTTACGGTCTCAAACAAGCTCCGCGTGCATGGTTTACAGAACTCAGCTCCTACCTTTTATTATATGGATTTGTTGGCTCCAAGTCCGACCCGTCTCTTTTTACGTACAACCATGGCACCGTCCGAGCTTTCCTCCTAGTCTACGTTGACGACATTATTATAACCGGGAGTTCCAATAATTTTATTGCGAAGTTTATTGCAGATTTATCGGCTCGGTTCTCACTTAAGGATCTTGGTCCGTTGCATTACTTTCTTGGTGTTGAGGTCCTACAAACAACCAATGGGATGTTTCTCTCACAAACCAAGTACATTCGCGAACTTCTACAACGAGTCGGCATGGACGGAGCAGAAGATGTCGCCACTCCCATTGCCACCAAACCATCTCTCACCCTTGATGATGGTTCGGGACCAACCGATGCGACGGCATATCGTAGTGTGATCGGTGCACTCCAATATCTTTCGTTCACGCGTCCCGACATTTGCTTCCCGGTGAACAAGCTCTCACAATTCATGCAACAACCCTCCGAGCTACATTGGACGGCCGTCAAACGTCTTCTTCGCTATCTCAAGGGCACGATTCATCATGGTATTTTCTTTCACGCTCGCTCACCCTTACATCTTCAAGTATACTCCGATGCCGATTGGGCGGCCAATGTGGATGACAGAACATCTACAACGGCATATTTAGTCTACATAGGGAATAATGTGTTCTCTTGGAGTTCTCATCGTCAACGCTCTGTTGCTCGCTCTTCCACGGAGGCCGAGTACCATGCTCTCGCCGATGCCGCCGCCGAATCGATTTGGGTGCAGTGTCTCCTTCGGGAACTTGGTGTTACTCTACCTAGCGCGCCTACCCTCTTTTGCGACAACATTGGCGCGACTTATCTTAGTGCAAATCCGGTATTTCACTCCCGCATGAAACACATTGCGGTTGCCTATCATTTTGTCCGGGCCCAAGTGCAAGAAGGACAACTCTGCGTTCATCATATATCGACTCATGACCAACTTGCAGACGCACTCACCAAGCCACTTCCTCGGGGTCATTTTCGTACAATTTGCTCCAAGATATGACTACTCGATGGTACGTCCTTCTTGCGGGGGTATTAGGGATAATAGATAGTAGATAATAATAAATGTTATTTTCCTCTACGATTTGTATATATTTTTTTGTATATTTATCTTTTCTTATTTTATCTGTAATACCTCTATATATATTAATGTAATCCCTATGTACAATTAATTCAAGTAATACAAATCATTATTACTCTACATAAATAAGATAGGTTACTACCGTATAAGAGATGATGTATATATTTCTAGGTGTAGGAAGAGATATCCCAGTTTTCTTGACAGAATTAAGCTGTGATTTGCACAATATTCTATAACAATACTTTGTTACTGTCCAATTTCATAAAGAATGTAAATATCTCTTCATGTTGACCCATGTGATTTCCGATGGCACCTCCATATCCGTTTTTACGTGAATTTTTAAGTATCATTACTCTTACAATTTTGAATCGATAGGTTATAATATTAACGTCTTTCTTGAAATAGTATATTTAACGAAACTCATTTACTCCTATAAAATGTTTACCAATTAATTTAAGAGATGTGATAGAGAATCCGACCCCAAGTTCCGAGATATCACGAATTGTGACTCAGGGGCATGATTTGTAAATACTTCTAACATTTGGGGTGTTTTTTTGTCCCCTCAAAGTCGGAACAAGTAGGAACTTAAAGATCAGAATTTCTAACATTTTCCTTAATTTAAAGGGTTAACAGTTATTTTGGTTTATGATGTTTGACTTGTTTTGAGTTTTGGTCCATAATATTTTTTTTCCTAGTTTTGTTGCCATATGTTTGCAGATTTTTCTAGTTTTGGTCCGACCGTTACATTCCGTCCATTTTTTCTTTTAAGTGACATGTGCAAGTTACATGATCCACCCTAAACTTTCAATTTTGTTCAAATTTGGGGGAATTGACACCCTAAATCTAGTTCAATTGGGCGAAATGAACTAGGTTTAATGGGTCAAATTTTGGGGTATTAACACTCTAAACCTAGTTCAATGGGTCAATTCCCCCAAATTTGAACAAAATTGAAAGTTTAGGGCGGATCACGTGACTTGCACATGTCACTTAACGGGAAAAAAATGGATGTAATATAACGGTCGGACCAAAACTTAAAAAATCTACAAACATATGGTACCAAAACTAGACAAAAAAACATCGTTTACCAAAACCAAAAAATAGTTAAATATCATGTACCATAAGAACTGTTAACCCTAATTTAAATGAAGAATCATAGTACACACCAAAATTTATAACAAAAAAATAAGACAACAAGTTACTATATATTTATAATTGTATTAGAAATGCAATTAATTACATTAAAAAAATAAATATATAAATGAAAATTTTCAAAACAGTTACAAATGTAAATTTTGGTTTCCTTATTTTTTTAATTCTCAAATTTGAACATATTGTTAGACTTAGACTCAACATAATTATTCCAAATGAATGAGTAAAAGAGGGTCAAATTCTTTCCCTTTTCCTTCTCCAGTGGTTCTTCTTTCAACTTCAAGTCTTCAACGACATGCACATGCACTCGAGGGTTGGTGGGTGAATATTCGTATTATCCTAGCCTACCTAGATTCACGAGTTTTTGACCGATATAAGCTTTCATGGACAACTAAATACAAATATAGACTGCATGAAAAAAAAATTACCAATCTAAGCCAAACCGAGATTTCACATCTCGGTTTGGATTTTTTCATCCAAACCGAGATGTGAAATCTCGGTTTGGAATTTTTTTTTTTTTTTTTAGGGTTTAGGGCACTAAAAAACCCTAAAAAAAAAAAAAAAAAAAAAAAAAAAAATCCAAACCGAGATGTGAAATCTCGGTTTGGCTTAGATTGGTAATTATTTTTTCATGCAGTCTATATTTGTATTTGGTTGTCCATGAAGGCTTATATCGGTCAAAAACTCTAGATTCACGGGAACCTTTTCTCACCCTTGACCAATGACCACATCACATGGATATAGCATAATTTTCCTTCTATGTATTTTGGCATTATTATTATTATATATATTAAAATGATGCAATTAAAATAGAAGTCTTTGTATAGTTTGGTAAGTTTACACATAATCCGGTTCAGATAGTATCATAAATAATAATAAGGGTTAAAGGTACTTTTCATACCACATGTTTGATTGAATGTGGCTTTTAGTACCGGATGTTTAGTTTTGTATACTTTTGGTACCAAACGTTTGAAAAAAAATGTGGCTTTTGGTACAACCGTTAGTTGGCCGTTAGTTTTGGCCGTTAAATGACATGTGCAAGTCACGTGATCGACTCTAAACTTTTAATTTTGTTCAATTTAGTCCCTCAAATATATTCCTAACTTTTATTTTGTTTAACTTAGTCATAACACTTCAAAATCGGACTCAAATAAACCAAACAAATTCAATTGACATAGCCTAATTTGGGTCAAATTTACCCAATTGGGGATAGGTCCCAATTGGGTTCGATTTTGAAGCTTTAGGACTAAATTAAACAAAATAAAAGTTATGAATATATTTGAGGGACTAAATTGAACAAAATTAAAAGTTTAGAGTCGATCATATGACTTGCACATGTCATTTAACGGTCTAAACTAACGGTCAACTAACGGATGTACCAAAAGCCACATTTTTTCAAACGTTTGGTACCAAAAGTATACAAAACTAAACATCCGGTACTAAAAGCCACATTCGGTCAAACATGTGGTATGAAAAGTACCTTTAACCCTAATAATAAATATATTGCGGTCGTAGCTTTGATATTTATTATTTGTTGATATTAAAATGATTTATTTGGTCCTACCATGAATATTATTCTGTTAGAATTTATTGACTTTAAACATCATGTTTAAATGCGTTAATTATTAACATCCCGACATGTCAAAGTATGATGCTGGTGCATTGATGGAAACAGGGGGCCATACGCCAGAGGAGGCTCACTTTTATTTTTTTATTTTTTTTATTTTAATTTTTTTATTTATAAAAATCGAACTTTATTTAAATAAAAGATATTACAAACTACAAATTAGAGAAAACCCGCGCTGGAGAGATTGGAAAACATCCAATTCCCGAACTAGTAGAGCGGGTACTAACAAAACAACAGAGCAAAACATCGAAATACAAATAAAAGTAAATAAACCAAAATAACTTAACGGAATAATGGAAGAGATGACCCTAGACAAATGATAGAAGTTTGGAGAGGAGGAATCCGCCTGATACAGCGGCACCCGTAGCCCTTCGGAGGGTAGAAGAACCTTCCTCAAGAGCGACATAGCTAACAGAGGACCTGCAAACCAAGCGATACCAGACAGTACCCATAATAAATCGAAAACACAAACGACTCCATAGACAAACAAGGATGACCGCATGACCGGTGCAGAGATCTCTAAGTGGTAGGTGCTAGATGAAACCAATTTACCGAAGCACCCCTGCCCGTGGAACATCCGCGAAGGACTAGCGCACTTCGGGGGTGCCATAGAGATGCTCTGCTTCTCTGTTAGGAGAAGGAAATGAGATACGACAGCAATCGCGGTCGTATCGTGGTTACCCCGGAGGGTAAATATCATGCGGTGGCTTGTTCCGAGAACGGAGCGTTGGTTCTGACGAACTATGGGTTCTGCTGTAAGGGGTAGATGGGGGAGGGTAGTAGGCTGTACCGCAATAAAGTAGTCGAGTTTGAGCTTAAAACGGTGAAGAACATCCACGACAGCGCGTGGAGGGACGCAGGCTACCGGCGCACGACATGTTGGTGGCGGAGGTGGACCATGGCGGCGCGTGGAAGAGCGTCCTGGCGCGTGGAGACGCGTGTCGTCGCGCATGGCGGCGCGTGGGATGCACGCGCCACTGCAGTGGGCGCGTGGGTGGCAGTTGTCCGGCGTGTGTGAGCGCGTGGCGGCGCGTGGGTGGCGCGTGCGGCGCGTGTGACGCGTGTGGCAGCGCGTGTTGGCGCGTGAATGCGAGTGTAGGCGCGTGGGAGAGTGTGGAGGTGGTGGTGGGGGATCTTTGTGCGGGATCGGGGGTTGTGGTGATGGTGAAGGTGGAGGGGTGGACGTGAAGTGGGAGGGGGTGAGGCGGACTCCGCGATTTGGCGAGGTGGAGGCGTAGAGTGGTATGAAGGCGAGGTTGAACAAAGCCATCCGCTGTGGTGGGGCTTTCGGCTTAGGCTTAGGTGTGGGGGGCGTGGATGTTTGCGGGATGTGTGGGTGACGACGGAGGCGCGTGGAGGTGAACGGGGGTGGTTGTGGTGGTATCGGGCGGTCTTTGTGTGCGCTCGGTGGTGGTGGTGTTGGTGAGCGCGGTGTGCGCACTTCCGAGAGATAGGTCATATCTCTCCGTCGTGGCTGGGGGGTAGGGTGTTTGTGGGCGTGGAGGGAAGGAGGTGGACTCCGCTCTTAGACGAGCCGACGGTGAGGTGTGGGGCGAAGGCGAGGTTGAGCAAGGCCAACCGCTGAGACACGGTTTTAGGCTTTGGCTTTGGCGTTGGCGTAGGCTTGGCTTTGGCCGGAGATGGAGCTCCGCAGTTCCCCCTGAAGAAGTTTGCCGAGGTGGAAACTTGCTTCTAGGGAGCCAGTTGAGAGCATCCAAATAGTGCCATCTATTTGGCTCCCTTCCAAACTTTTTGTGAGGAGGCTCACTTAAACAGGAGATCTTTAGCTGTACACATATATGTATGCATATAATATAATATTATGAGATTTTTTTTTTTTGGCCAGCAATATTATGAGAAGATTACTAATTATTTTAAATGTTTATTTGACATAGAGAATATGGTGGCATCCTATCATTTGTTTACAATGTGGACGAAATTTTCCCCCTATAAAATCAGGTCATGACTCCGAGCAATACCTACTGATGTGGGAGATCTTGAAGTGTCGGATTTTGCCGTACGAATATAGGTTTTCATGTGGAAACGGCAATTTGAGCAAGATCTGATGGTTTTCGGCCAAATTCATTCGTTTAGGGGGTCGAAATTGTAGTTTTATGTTTCTGTCAGTCTTTTTTGTAATTTGTCGGTTTTGTTAGAGTTTGTTTGCAAATTTCGGATTTTTACTTGGAGTTAGGGTTTTTGTTTTCATTATTTAAGATATGTTTAGCCTTCTTTACATTCAGTTGATTGATATATAAAAAAAAAAGAGGTTTTCCTCAAACCCTGCGTCAATTCTTCGGTATTCTGCGGAATCAACGAATTATTGCACCTCTATCCAACAAATTCTCGACATTCCTCTTGAATCAACGAGTTTTGATCCATCTATCCCTATCACGCTGCATCACCTACCCCTCCCATATATATATAACTTAAACAATAAAGTTAGAATATTCTAAAGTAAATACGAAAATATGAACTTCTATCCAAATAACAATATTATAGAAACAAAATACGAAAATAACATGGGATGGGTTCACTTATGTAGCTTAGATTCTGCCTCTTCTCCGTTCCAGTTTTTTCTTTGGGAATAACCTGCGAAGGGAAGCTAGGGGATGACCTGACGAACCCACTCCGACGCTCAAGTTAGTACCCGAGTGAAGAGTATAGTGTAATATGGATAAGGCAGAGAAATAGTGATTTACCTCACAATGATGGAGATCATGGAGTATTTATAGGGATTCGTGCCCCTTAATCTCGAATAGGGATAAATACGGAATATAGTTATTCTATTCCAAGATAAGGAGTTCCATATTCAAGGGTAAGTGATGTATTTCTATGCGGAGTTACTAGAAGATGAAGAGACCATTCCGAAGAGAATGGGTTACTTATGCGGAGGCAAAAATACAATATTTATGTGGAGGCAAAGTGGAATAGATAAATAAGATTTACACATATGAAAATGAAAGAACTTGGGTGAGACCTACCGAATATCTCGAGGGGTCTACGTTTGGTCCGAGCTAGTCTAGACCGGACGCGACTCTAGGTGGGTCCGGCCCGACCCCGGTCCAGGCTGGACTGGACGCGTCCATGGTGGCCTCGATGGGGCGTTTTACGATGGGAGCGAACTTACCTCGAACAATTAGTCAAATTTACTTATATTCGGGTCACGTGATCAGATCGTTCTGTTACTGAGTTGGATCGTTAATATCACAGTTGTGCGTATACCCATCATATGCCCCCAAGTCGGGTGAATGTCTTGCATTCACTCAGCTTTATCTTTGGAGATAAGTAGGACCCCAATTACTCGTCTTCGTGTTTTATTCCCTTACGTTGGTAGATGCTTAACAGATGTGTTTATTTTCTTAGGAGATATTTTATGGAGAAAGAAGAGATTGTCTTGTCCTTGTTTCATATGTGGTGGGGTACAAAGGTAAAAGTTTTTCCTACTTTCCCTTTATAAATTCTTACATTTTACCTCTCATTTTCACATTCTTCTTTTTATTCTTCATCCTCCTTAGGAGCACCTAAGGACACTAAGGAGACCTCCATTGAAGGTAATTGTTGAGCTTCCTCCTCTCTTTTTTCCTTATACTTCTTAGGGTGGTGTCTGGTGTGGCGCCGAGGTTCGTCCGCTGCGGCGGTGGCTTCTGGCGAGGACTATATGGGCAGCGGCGGCTTCCGACGAGGACTAAATGGGCGGCAGCGAGCTCGGGTCCAGCGGCGGCGATCCGTTTCAGTCTAGGTCTATTTCTTTTCAGCTCGGGTTCGGCGGTTTGGAGTGGGTTCAATTTTGGGGTATACGACTTTCTCATGTACTTTGTGTCTTTGATTTTGGGTTTATTACTATGTCTTTGGTTTGCAGTTGTTTGGAGGAGATAGAGTATTAGGTGCTTTGGATGTTGATATGCCTCAATCTTTGGAGAAGTCTTTTGCTAGTAGTAGGACCTTGTTGAGTAGTGATATCTTTTTTGACAATCCCTTGATAGTAGAAGGATATTGGAGTCTTTGACATTATTTTATCTTTCTAGTGCAATCTTCTATTAGTAGGCCTTTTGATGTGGTTGAAGTGTCGAATTTTGCCGTGCGAATATAGGTTTTCAACTAGAAACGGAAATCTGAGCAAGACCTATAGTAAACTATGAGGTTTGATGGTTTTTGGCCAAATTACGTTGTTTAGACGTCTAAAATTGCATTTTTATGTTTCTTCGGGTATTTTCTCAATTTTCGGTTTTAGTTGGATTTAGTTGTTAATTTCTGAATTTTCATAGGGTTAGGGTTTTTGTTTTAATTATTTAAGACTCTCTTAGCCGTCGTTTGTATTTAGTTGATTGATATATGAAAAAAACTGAGGTTTTCCTCTACCCTGCATCAATTCTTCGGTATTCTTCTGAATCAACGAATTTTTGCGCCTCTATCCAACAAATTCTCGGCATTCTCTTTCGAATCAACGAGTCTTTGATCGATCAATCCCCATCATGCTGCATCAGATTAGTATCAGAGCCAATTTTTGCTCCAACGAGCGTGATCCCTAATACTGCTGAAGCGTGGTCCCTAATACTGCCGTATGTTCATTAATTTTGAGTTATCATAGTGGGGTGCCTTCATCTAAGTCTCTAAGGGCTAGGTCACAGTGTGGTGCCTTCATCAAGTTTCCAAGGGCTACGTCCAATTCTTGTGCTTCATCAAATTTTTGCTTGTGACATGTGATTTATGCAGCGCCTGCCCCGAAGACTACGTCCCGAATTCCTTGTATAAAGTTACTACGAGCGGCTCCAACGGTGAATTTTTTATTACTGGTTGTCGGTTGGTTTCGTTCAAATTAAAGACTTGCTGTTTGAAGTGATTGCTGGTCTAGTTCATATTTGATTGCTGGTTGTCGGTTGTTTCTGTTCAATTCGAGACTTGCTACTTCAGATTACTTGATGGTTTTTTTTGATTCTCGGTTCCAAATATGGTGCTCCAGTTCAGTGCTCTCTAAGTCTCAAATTCGGTGCTATTTGGTTACTAGTTTGTCCATATTTGATTAATGGTTGCTGGTTCCGCTGCATCAAAGCCACTTGATTATGCGTTATGCTACCCCGAGAACGTTCACCGGTTTCCGATACCAATGAAATGTGGCTTTGGATCGAAGAACATCAACGTTTGATCGAAACTCTGAAACATCGAATGGATGAGTTCGAATTTTTGAGGATGAGGAGACCGCCTCAGATGCAAACCCTTTCGCATGAGCCCACCAGCCAGATCTTGTCGATCGGCGTTGGGAGCTCGGATTCCGATACACATGGACTCTTTACTAATGATGTTGGCGAGGTAGATTCTATTGCTGTGTTTGATAATCCTATGTATGATAATTCCGTTGACGAAGATGTCATGGAAAGAGATGATTACGTGAAGAGACACGAGGATTTTGAAGGTGGTGATGATGAGGACCCTAACACTGATAATTTTGCTACTTCGTCAAGTGTCAACATCTATCAGTATGAGCAAGTCAGTGCCCTATCTGTCTTAAAGGAGGAGATTTCGGTTGGTGTCGAGCCGGTGGAGTCTGAAAATGATTTCACGAATGAAACCCCTACTCAATATGGGGGAGATATTTGTGATGCTAAAACCGATCAAGAAAGTATGGGGATTGATACATCGTATGAGTTATGGGTTCGTGGTCTAAGTGAAGGAGACTACGCTCTTCTTAATGTTGAGAAATGGTTGACTGCTCTTGTTGCTTTAATTGTTATTGCAATGAAGGAAACTCGATACGAACTGTTCTTGAGGATCGATTGGAGGACCAAGTGGACGTGTTTCCTGAGCCTTCACCGCCTGAATCTCCCCCTTTACGTCTGCATGTGGACCTGACGAGGACCTGACCTAAGATTCGAGGACGAATCTTCTCTTCCCCCCGGAGAGAATGATGTGGTTGAAGTGTCAGATTTTGCCGTGCGAATATATGTTTTCAATTGGAAATAGAAATCTGAGCAAGACCTATAGTAAACTACGGGGTTTGATGGTTTTCGGCCAAATTACGTTGTTTAGAGGTCTAAAATTGCATTTTTTATGTTTCTTCGGGTCTTTTTCGCAATATTCGGTTTTAGTTGGATTTAGTTGTTAATTTCGGAATTTTCATAGGGTTAGGGTTTTTGTTTTAATTATTTAAGACTCTCTTAGCCGTCGTTTGTATTCAGTTTATTGATATATGAAAAAAACTGAGGTTTTCCTCTACCACGCGTCAATTATTCGGTATTCTTTTGAATCAACGAATTTCTGCTCCTCTATCCAACAAATTCTCGGCATTCCCTTTCGAATCAACGAGTCTTTGATCCATCTATCCCCATCACGCTGCATCACCTTTGGAGTTCTTGATGTTGATGATGGGTGTTTCCCATGTTAATGAGAACTCATGGTAGTAGTTTGCTTATGTTGTACTTATTGACGTTTTTTTCTTTTGTAGTTGAGTAGAGCTTGCTTTGTTCCGAGAAGGTTCACGTTGTTCGTCCTTCACGTCTTGGTGGTGTCTTGACTCTTCTTTCTTTTGGTTTTTCTTCCTTTTTTTCCATAAGGAAGGCATGAGTAAGTCTCCTTTTGTTGTTAATTCATCGCATTCTACTGATTCTTTTGATAGTGCCGACCCCTCCGAGGTCGCCGGTTCTCATGTATCGGAATCAGATCGAGCCTTTTCCTTAGACTTTAATCGTCTCTTCGAGGCGGAATATAGGGAGTATGTTTAAAGAGCTAACATATTTTCTTTATATGAGGCTATACTTCCTCTTTCCATTTTACAAAAGCAGAAAGTTGAATACATGATTTTTCCTCCTTTGGGACTATTTTTCATCATATACCGTGCAGATACAAGCCGGTCTTCGGTTTCGTTATTGCCCTGATCTTATAGCTCTCTGCAAATTGTATTGCCTTTCTCCTATTAACCTCTCCCCTGCCAGTATTAAGAGGTTTGTAGGTTTTAGAGTGATGTTCTTTATTTATAAGAGGTGTAATTCCTTAGTTATTTTTCATCGCCTTTATTTTTTCTACACTACGGGTCTCTTCACGTTCATCCATCGCTTCCCTTCTTTCTCAGTGGTTCAGTTTAAGGACATCGCTTCCCTTCTGATAGTTCATGAATTTGTATTTTTAGTAAAACTTGGTGTTCATGATCTTCAAGAAAAACATGGTTTTTATCAAAATTAAACATTGGATTATTTATCTTAGTAAAATTTGATCTAGAAATTTGACAATTAACCCTAAAAGTGTTTTTGGACGAAATTACATGTTAACTTTTTTTTAATTATTTCGGCCAAACTTGTAATGTATTTGGCCGAATTTTTGGGTTAGATTCACATGAAAATCGTGACATTAATTATCAATATATTCTAGCATTATTTTAGGGAAGTTAGAATATTTGTTGATAAATATTAATTAGCTAAGATTGAGAAAATATATTGTTGATAGATTTATATCCCTAATATAGAATCTTGACAATATATATATATATGGTTAATAGGTCTTTTGGTCCAACATGTTTGACAACTTTTGGGTTTTGGTCCAACATTCTTTTTTTTTTTTGCCTAGTTTTTGTACCATATGTTTGAAATTTTTTTGCTTTTGGTTCATCCGTTAGTTGACCATCAGTTTGACCGTTAAATAGTCACGTGACTTGCACATGCCTAGTCACAAAATTTTATTTTATTCAGTTTAGTCCTCAAATTTATTGTCCTAACTTTTTATTTTTGCAATTTAGCCCTTAAACATTATCAACCGCACCCTAGGACTAAATTGACCTAGCCATGGTCCGACCCATGGCTTGGTCGGACCATGGCTATGGTCCGACCCAGGGCTATGGTCCGACCCAGGGCTAGGTCGATTTAGCATTAGGGTTCAATTGACCCAATTGAACCCTTGGGCTAAATTGAACTAGCCATGGTCCGACCCATGGCTAGGTCGGGCCATGGCTAGGGTCACCGGACCTGGGCGACCATATCCATGGTCCGACCTAGCCATGAGTCGGACCATGGCTAGGTCAATTTAGCCCTAGGGTGCGGTTCATAATGTTTAAGGGCTAAATTGCAAAAATAAAAAGTTAGGACAATAAATTTGAGGACTGAACTGAACAAAATAAAAAAAATTGGACTAGGCATGTGCAAGTCACATGACTATTTAACGGTCAAACTGACGGTCAACTAACAGATGGACCTAAAACCAAAAGTTTTCAAACATATGGTACCAAAACTAGGCAAAAAAAAGATGTTGGACCAAACTCAAAAGTTGTCAAACATGTTGGACCAAAAGACTTGTATATATATATATATATATATATGGATAGTGCTGGCCGAATTATCTATAGTTAATATTACTTGGTGGCTAAGTTAAGTTTTTAGTGGATTTTAAAACCCTACTTAGCCTCTAAGTATATTTCGGCTGAACCCCATAGGGTAAATGGGCCAGTCCAATTTGCACATCCGGGTCGGGTCGACTGACCAGTGGAACCCGAACCGGTCCAACCGGGTTATGTCGACCGACTCGGGTTTTCTCAATTAGCCGACCTGTCGGATATACGCCCAAGCTATCACTAATTGGACCCGATAAATGGGCCATAACCGGATATAATTCGAAACTTGGAACACAGACACCCGAGACCCAGCACGTAGGCCCGAAAAACACCCTGAGTGGCGAAAACCATTCGGGAAGGCCCCGAGTCGATAAAACACTCGGGAAGGCCCCGAGTGGATAGACCACTCGGGGGCAACCCAAGCAAGGGACCCTTGCTCGGGCAACCCGAGCAAGGCACTAGGGGTACCTGTCCGGGTACCCCCCCCCCTCCGTCCGGACAAGTCCCCCTCGCCCGGACCCCTACCCCCGGACGATATTTCACCTGGGGCTCGCCCTTGGAGGCCACATATCAACACTTAGCCATTTTAAACCTATCTACGGTCGAACCAGGGTCAAATGCACCTTATTTACGGTCAAGGTCAAATTATATTACGAAACTGCCATAACCGGACCAGGTAACCACTAGAACCGGGGCGGTTCAATAGGAACTCTATAAATAGAGACCACCTCTCCTCATTTGAGGGTAATCTCTCACTCTCTCTCTCTAAGCTCACTACCTCTCTTTAAAACTCATACTCACTTAAGCTTCGGAGTGGGCTTACCGGGACCCTCCCCTGGTGCCAATTTGCAGGTATCCAAGGAGAGGAAGCGAGGACCCGAGAAGAAAAAAGCCCACGAAGTAGAAGTTCGGGAAGAAAAAGTCCGCGAAGGAGAATTCCGAGAAGAAGAAGCCCACAGAGGAAACTCGTGTGCAAACACTGGCGCCGTTTACTGGACTCTAACAAGAAGCACGTAGCTACCACTTGCGATCGATGGCAACAACTAGGAGGCAAGTTGGGGGGCCAAGCAGGCAAGTGCCCGCGGGAGGAAACAACCAAGCACCTGCAGGGAGGAATAGGCAAGTTCCAGTGGTAAGCCAACATGCAACCACGGAAAGAGAACGGGAGGGAGTAAGGAACAAGGAATATCCACTTCCTGAGGAACAGAACTCCTCAACAAATGCCCGCCCAGAGCCAACAGTGAACCAACTGCAACCCCAGCCACCCCAACGAGCAAGAACAAACCCCCAGACATACAACATCACACCCGAACTAAAGGCGGCCATGGAGGAAATGCTAGAAAGAAGAGAGCGTCTGAGGGTGCACTTAAGGCAGGAGCAGCTAATGTACCAAGCATCACCTCCAAGGTCGATGGGGGGACACCGGCAGGCATACTCTAAATCTTTGAACAAGCAATCCCAAGGAAGGGGGTATCACCAGCAGATAAACCCCAACTACCAGGCAAACAACGACCAAGGATATGGACCCCAAAACGGCCAAGGGTATGTTGGACCCCAAAATGGCCAAGGATATGCTGAACCCTAGAATGGCCAAGGGTACGCTGGTCCCCAAAACGGTCAAGGGTACGTTGGACCCCATAACGGCCATGGGTATGCCGGACCTCAGAATGGCCAAGGGCATGCTGAGCCCCATAACGGCCAAGGAAACGTCGCACCCCAAAACAACCAAGAAAATGTCGGTCCTCGGAATGGAAGGCAGTAGAATGTGGCAACAATAGCTCTCACGAATGAGGAGATCGAAGAGCTAATAGCTAAGAAGATCAAGGATTCGAAGGGAAGAGCAGTGCACAAACTAAGAGACAGGCTTCACACCCTTTCAATCGGGAGCTGATCAAAGTAATGGTCCCACCGAACGTCACAGCACGTCAAATTCCGGACTAAGTCGGGAAAGGAGACCCAATACAGCATATCCAGAAGCATGAATCATCACTCTTAGGAAGAACGGCGGTCGAGGACCACTATGCAATGCTATTCCCATCGACCTTAGCAGGGAACGCCTCATATTAGTTCTTTAGTCTACCCCAGACATCAATAGCCTCATGGGCGGATCTGAAGGATAAGTTCATCCAACAATACTTAGGGGAGAGACAACTCCTAAAGGGCGACTCAGCGCTGGACAATGTGAAGCAAGGATACAATGAAACATTGGCAAGCTACTACTCAAGGTTCAATCAGAGCATCTCCCACATAGCGACAGAGCTCGCGGAAGGGGAGATAATGCGTGTTTTCGTAAGGAACCTAGGACGCCGGGGGGCACCTCCGGCGGACAATGTGGAAGTGCTACCGATTAGTTCATTACAGGAATTAACAGAAAGAGTCAAGGCATACATTGATTTGGAGCGCGCACGCTCAAATCGAAAGAAGAGTTATGAAGCCATGCAAATGACAACAACAAACCAGCAAAAGGAAAGCCCCAACAACCACAGCATAAACAGCAGGCGCCAAGAAGACATGCATGGTCGCCCAATGGGAGAAGTAAGGGCAAATGAGCAATCAAGACCCCAAGGCATCCATAACATTTTCTTCACCCCCCATCACAAGAGAAACCTCAGTAATCCTACAGGAAATTAAGAGGCTAAACTCGTGGACTCCGCCAACGGAGAAAATGAAGGAAAAATGAGAAACAACATTGATCAATGGTGTGAGTACCACGACGCCGACGGGAACCACACGGACAATTGCTTCCACTACAACGTGATATTGAAAATCTCATTCAAGAGGGAATGCTGAAGAACTTTGTGAAGGATGATAGGAAAAGAGAAAGAACTCCTCAGCCAAGGTACAATGGGAAAGAAAAGGGAAAGGGAAAAATGGAGGACTACCATCCCCCACAAAACAAAAAGTTGACTATCAATGTCATCCACGGCGGTTTAGCAGCGGAGGGAGAGGCCTCAAACTCAAGAGAGGTTTATGTAGCCCAGGTAAATGAGATGCCTCCATTCCAAAAAGCCAAAGGCCGGTTGAGAATATGAAGATAACGTCTCAGACGAAGATTTGAAATATGTGATATACCCACATGACGATGCCTTGGTAATTACAATGGACATTACTGGCTACAACGTAAAGAGAATGTTTGTGTACGGAGGTAGCTCCACAGACATTCTCCACATCGATGTGGTAAGAGAAATAGGGAGGACAGAGCGGGATCTCATGCCTATTAACTTCCCTCTGGTAAGCTTTGTAGTGGAGACAACATTCCCTCTCGGGATTATAACTCTCCCTGTGACCTTCAGCGAAGGATAAATGCAAGTCCAGCTGAAAATAACATTTGTTGTGGTAGAAGAGCTAGGGGCTTACAATGGAATACTATGCTGCACCACCATCAATCCGAACCGCATAGTCCCATCAACCGTCCATCAAAAAATGAAGTTCCCAACACCAAATGGCATAGGAGAGGTTCTGGGAGACCAAGAAGCTTCAAGAAAATGCTACCTAAATGCCATAAGGAGGAGGGGGCAACATGGCCTGCCCATTGCCTTCGTGGAAACACAAAGGAGAGATAACAATGGAGGGGTTAAGCAAGGATGGAGGAATATGCTAGGCGTCGTGAAAGGATTGGTAATCCGCCTCATGAATGTGACAATGGAGATATTCAAGAAGAGAAAAAGGCAGGAGCCTCAAGAACTGATCGTGGAGGAGGAGGAGGAGGAGGAGGAGGAGGAAGGAAATGCAAGAGAATAGAGGAAAAGAAGGAGAAGAGCAAGAAGGCGGGACCATGAATGCTTGGAGGACATCCAGCTGAAATGAGATGAATTGATAAAGAGCTACTTTGTAAGGCTAGCTACGGCGGCAGCGGACCTCAAAATCACAAAGAGCAAATTTGTAAGAGCCTTTTTCAAGCACTTAAAGATGGACGCTGAAGAATACTTTGGAGGACAAGAGGGCATTGCCACCATAGCCTCAGTTGAAGAATTCAACCACAAGCTGCAGCAGGCCATACAAATAAAAGAAGAAGAAGAAGAAAGAAGTTACTACAGACTCAGTGATGGGCAGATAGTACACTTCACACCGCTAAGGAGCGAAGTTGAAGAGCTGTACAACAACGTCCTTTACGACAGAATTCCACCACCGTTGGAGTCATCAAGAGCCTTCATAGGCACAGAGCTGGAAGGGTGGTGTAAATATCACAAGGCTTGGGGACACAACACCAATAAGTGCCTAGCCCTCAGATTGGAAGTCGAGGAAGAAATACATACTGGACGTCTCCAAGAAGAAATAGGATCTGAGGAGCTGGAATTCGACACCACCTAGAGTGGAAGCTATCTAAACCTTTTTCATTTCATGCTTATGTATTAGTGTACTTGAAGGAGATCTACGAACTCCAATTAGACTTTCCTTTTTGTAAGAGATGACAATGGTGCTAAATGAATCAGATGTTTTTCAGGGTACAAGAAGAAACAAGAAAAGCACCATCACACGAAAAGGGACGTAAGACCCACATGGCCACCCTTCCAACCGAAAAGGGGAAGATCCAAAAGGACAACTCCGAAAATATGATAAGGGGAAGAGCCATAAGGACAATCCTTAAATATGGAAAGAGGAATATCCATAAGGACAACCCTTCCAACCGATAAGGGGAAGATCCAAAAAGACAACCCCGAAATATGATAAGGGGAAGATCCATAAGGACAACCCTTATATATGGAAAGGGGAAGATCTATAAGGACAACACTTCCAACCGAAAAAGGGAAGATCCAAAAAGAAAACCCTGAAATATGATAAGGGGAAGATCCATAAGGACAATCCTTACATATGGAAAGGGGAAGATCTATAAGGACAACCCTTCCAACCGAAAAGGGGAAGATCCAAAAATACAACTCTAAATATGATAAGGGGAAGATCCACAAGACAACCCTTACACATAAAAAGAGGAAGATCTATAAGAACAACCCTTCCAACCGAAAATGGACATAAGACCCACAAGGCCACCCTTCCAACCGAAAAGGGGAAGATCCAAAAAAACAACTCTAAATATGATAAGGGGAAGATCCACAGGACAACCCTTACATATAAAAAGAGGAAGATCTAAAAGGACAACCCTTCCAACCGAAAAAGGACATCAGACCCGTAGGGCCACCCTTCCAAACGAAAAGGGGAAGATCCAAAAAGACAACTCTAAATATGATAAGGGGAAGATCCACAGGACAACCCTTACATATAAAAAGAGGAAGATCTATAAGGACAACCCTTCCAACCGAAAAGGGACATAAGACCCACATGGCCACCCTTCCAATCGAAAAGGGGAAGATCCAAAAAGACAACTCTAAATATGCTAAGGGGAAGATCCATAGGACAACCCTTACATATAAAAAGAGGAAGATCTATAAGGACAACCCTTCCAACCGAAAAGGTACATAAAACCCATATGGCCACCCTTCCAACTGAAAAAGGGAAAATCCATAAGGATAACCCTTCCGACGATAAAAGGACATAAGACCCACATGGCCACCATATCAACGGAAAGGAAGGGACTTACAAATAAAAGAAACCCAACATACAATAAAAGGAATGTAAGCCCTGTAAAAGATAGGCCATCCTAATAGATATCACATCGATAACAAAAGGCGTGTTGAAATCACATCAAGCCGTCCAAACATACAAACACATCAAGGAAAAAAGCACGACAACAAAGGAAGGCAAACCCGAGTATCTAGCAGTAAAACAAGGACATCTCCAAAACAAGCAGGAGAGAAACGAAAAAGATGCAATAATAAAAACACCAAAAGGCGATATCGTCTCAATCACCCTTCACAAGGGGGGGGGGGATCATCCTCTCCTGCGGGAAGATGTGAAGAGGTGGAAATCTTAACAGCACGTGTAGAATCCACAACATTGGTCTTCGAAGAATGGTCGGCAACAACCCGTTCGACAACAATCTTCGCTCGCTCCGCACGCTTGCTAAGGTGACCAACAATATCCAAAGCAAACATATCATATTATCCAAGTTGCGCAAACGGGAAGTTGAGACAGAGACCATGAACCTTCTCGACCAAATTCACTCCAAGGGTGTTCATAATACCCTGGCAATGCTTCTCAGAACGGTCGGAAAACTCATTGGAAGCCAAAAAATGTTGGACTCCAATAGATTTACCTTTCTCGAAGCCAATGGCCTCACCCTTCACAACTCCAATAGCCTCACCCTCCTCCAAACCGGATAACCTACCCTCTTCACGAGCATCGGGGAGTGCATTCTTCAGCCTCAGCTCAGCTATCAAATCATCATCTGCCTGGCGGGCAACAATATCATCAAGCTCCTTCTGAAAAACAGTCAAGCGACTGGACAAAGAAACCTTCGACACCCTGAGCTCCTCAACCTCGTCGCGCAAATGCTCTTCGGTTCTCTTCAGAGTAGTCTCAAGCGTCCCCACTATCTGCCGAAACATGTCCCGCTCCCGAGTGACGTTCACCAGGTGAGAATCATTGTTAACGACAGAAGATATGCCCTACCAAAGAGAAAAAGAGTCAAGATAAAAAATCTCACAAAACAAAGCAAAAGATAATACAAACACTCACAGGAGCAAACTGGGACAAGGCGGCCTTCACAAAGTGAAGGGCCTCTCCAAGATCGGACGGGGGAAGAGAGCGATCAGCCGTGGGGAATAACAGAGTTCATCATAGGAATAACAACTTTCAGAATGGAAAAGGAGGCCGACAGGTCATAGGCTTGACGCTCAGCAATCTTGAAAGGCATCCATGCATTACCCCTTATATCACCAATAATGGGGTGGATGAGATCCTCGGGGAAGATCAATGGCAACTTGATCCTACCTGGAAAAACAAATGTAAGGCACAACAGGAGCATAATAAATTCACATATACAAGAAGGGAACATCATCATATACCTGGCACTAGAGGTCTATCATCGGAGGTTGCAACCCTCGAGGGGAGACGGGGCGAGGAGACAAAAACTCGCCGGCATCATCCGAAGCCTCCTTATTCTCCGGGGCAATAGGAGAATCATCAGCTACGTCCTCAACAACAACCTCTCTCTCTTTTTGGCGAGAAGAGGACTTGGAGGGAGAAAGGAACGAGGCTGTCTTCCGAGCCTTAGAGTTAGAGGCTTCCACCTCCAAGCTAGACCTCTTCGACTTGATTTTAGCCAAGATCTGCGCGGCAGAGATGGACCTCCCTAAAATCAACAAAACATGGGTGAGTATAACATAAGCAAAGTAAGCCTAGAAACAAAAGGAAACACCACAAACACTATACCGGAGGAAAGTTTTACAGCCCCGGTCGACAGTGAAATGGTAGCAGGAGTTTCAACCACGGGCAAAAGAAGAGGAGAAACAACCGAAACTTACCTCTCTGAAGGGACGTCTTCACCAACATCATTGTTCTCCTGAAACAGGGAAGGCCGATATTGAAACCAACCTACAAGACAAAGCAATAAAGTCACAAGTATTAAAACTCAAAGGCTTGCATACCAAAGGTAAGACAGAGGGCGTCGTTCGAATCCCTGTGGCCAATAACTCTTCCTCTGAGATGCTATGTACGGACTCGAAGGAAGCCATCGTGTTCCCAATATATATCATCTTCAGGGCCTGCCTATCGGACGTGGAAAGTTTGGAAAAATCGGGACGCGCATCCACAACATGGGGGTATCCAAGGAACAAGAAACTTCCTGATCCTCAAAGAATAAGTATTATTTCTCCCAATGGCCACTACCATTTTCAATGGCAAGGACGAACCGACGTTTTTTGTTCCACTTAGCAGCACCCAATCCCGAGAACTCCTTATGGGACAACAAGGGGTACCGGATCACTAGGGAATAGAACCTTGAATCACCACCGTGCTGGATACGGTAGAAGCATCGAAAGAGACGAAGGGAGTAAGCCCAATGTTGGCGGTGGCACAACACTCTAAATCCGACCCATGCACGGATAGCAGAGGGGGCAAGTTCAAGAGGGGAAATTTGATAATACTTACAGAGCTCTCGAAGTTCGGCACAATAAGGGAAGCGAAGCCCCGCCTTAATTTGATGAATATACACCACCGCCATCCCATCCGGTGGAGGGGTAACGGAGCTGCCAGTATAGCGGTGCGGCATGGCGAAAGGGTAAAATGACTTCATCAAGCCAAACAATCCCGCCGTCTTAGAATGGGAGAGAAACCATTTCCTACTCAACAAGTTCTTACTGTAGACCTCAAATAAGAACACGGGGCCACGAAGAAAATCCAGCTCATCCTCAAGGATGGGCCGTAACTCAACCTCCGAATCCGAATCGGAATCAGACATCTCCGGGACGTAATTCGGACTCAAGTCGGGATGTGGAAACCGCCTTCCCATAAAAAAACCCTTATGTGGATAACAGATTATGGGAGCATTAGAAGCAAGGCCTCCACGGGAAGCCTTAGGAGAAGAAGGCTTACTCATTTTGAAGTGGAAGTGAAACGACGCTCCTTAGCCCGGGAAAAGCTCCAAAAGCACGCCTGGCAAGGGAAAGAAAAAACGACGGTCCGTCAGAAATCACCAATCCCACCTCAAGGTACCATATAAATCCATCAAGACCGACCTACCCAAGGGCACGTCCCAAAGTGCACAAAGATCAAATGCTTACTACGGGGGCAAAAGACACGTGCATGGACGATACTACTTGTCAAAGGGGGGACTATGATGAACAAAGCATGGAAAACACCCTTAAGGGGGGGGGGGGGGGGGGAAATAAAATCACCTCAACACTACCCACTACCTAAGGCAATGAAGGGTGGAACTAAACATCCTCCATGAGGGCATGTATCAATTATACAAGCAAGGGGTGACCTAGGTAAAGAACTAAGGCACCCAAACAACAAGCAACTACCATGTTCCTAAGGGACAACATATATATCAAACACTTACCTCTAAGATGCTCCAAGCACAACAACAAAGACAATCCTCCACTTCCAACCAACAATACGAAATGAAGCAACTCAAGTATCTATGGCAAGGTCCTAGCTTTTATAGCAATCAATGGAGAACACACAAACAAGGAGGCAAAAGGGTCAAACCTTGAAAAATTCGAGCCAAAATCCACCGAACCGGGTCGAAACTCGGACCGGAACGAGTTCACTCGGTCTAACTCACCCGGTGAACGATCTCCCGCGGGAGAGAAGGCCCACCCCGTCGGAGCCCTGTCGCATCCACCCGACGCCGCTGCAGGTCCCGTCGCCCAGTCACGCCGGATCGACCGCCGCCGCCGTGCCTGTCTACCACGCCGGCCAGCCCCCTCGCGTCCCCTCTTCCGGTTCAAGCCGAGCCCTCCAAACCAAATCTAACCCTAAATCAAACCTAGGAAAGCTCCATGTGAAATGTGGTGACTTAATTGGGTGGAAAAATTGGAAAATGAGGAGGAGGAGAAAAACCTAGGTTGAAGAAGGGGGGAGATGCTCTAGAAAAGGTGAAGGAGGATGGGTGCTCTAGAAAAATGAAGGGGAAATAATGAAGGGGAATCCAAAAGCATGCCTTATAAAGGGATATGCTAGGGATTTTTCTACCAAAGGCTCCAATAAAAAGGAGACACGAACAAAAGGACACAGTTCGAAGGCTAAATAAAACGAGACCAAGGCTCGTAATTCTTACCTTCATATAATATCATCATATGATGTGAATTTGCTTAAATCTAAGAAATTTTTTTTCTGTATATGTACTAAGCTTCTCTAAAGCAGGGGGCATGGAAAATCACGACGCGTCTCGAGCACTCGATAAATGCCGGGATCGTCACAAAGGTACGCCTAACAACTCGTTTGGGAGATATTCCGCAGAAAATAGAGTCGAGAAAAGGTTAAACCATTCCTTGATTCGGGGGGCAAATGTTGGATAAACGTCCAAGCTATCACTAATTGGACCCGATAAATGGACCATAACCGTATATTTAGAAACTTGGAACACAGACACCCGAGGCCCAGCACGTAGGCCTGAAAAACACCCCGAGTGGTGAAAACCACTCGGGGGAAACCCAAGCAAGGGACCCTTGCTCGGGTTGCCCGAGCAAGGCAACCCGAGCAAGGCAACCCGAGCAAGGCACTAGGGGTACCCGTCCGGGTACCCCCCCCCCTTCCGTCCGGACGAGTCTATAGGATTACGGGGCTAGATACTACGGAAACATAAACAAGGTACTTGCTTGTAATCATAATTACGCAGCGGAAGATATGCACATACCTTAAATCTTTTCCGTAGTCCCAAGATCTTTCTGAGGGAGTTCTCGATCCACCAGACGGAACCCGTGAGGTTCTTGTTAAGGAAACCCTACGCGGTATAGTCTCCACAGCAAAGCCTCTGATCGATTCTTGGCAGGGACGGATCGCCGGAGTGTTTGCTTAAAGCAAATTGGCACACCCTTGGTGTCACAAGTGGTTCGGCCGAAACTAATGTCTAGGGGGGAATGGTTTTTCTCTCAAATCACCACTAAGGAGGAATTGAGATTTACCTTAATAAAATCCCTAACACCCCTTATTTATAGGAGGAACAAAGTGGACAAACATCCACTTTGCCCACTCCTAAGTTTCAGCCGGCCTATGGTGTATAAGGGAGGCCCAATTTTGGGCCTCTCATGTCAATTGGGATTTGGGTCAAGCCCAATTTCCCTAATGTGAAATTTACCCAATTTCTTAGGTAACATATGCATATTAATGGGCTTCCAATTCCGGCGCCCAATAACCATATGCTAACAGCTCCCACTCGCCGGAATGGGAGGGTGCCTGTTAATATATTGTTGTCCAAATCGCATCAACATTTCACTATTCTGATCTAGCCCCTGCTTTCGAATAGTTCATACATGGTTTTCCGTGCGACCGGCGGATACGACGGGCATCGTGCTACTCATCTGTTAGGAGTGTTGTAGCACCCGCGGAACGTTGATTCCCTATCTCAAATCAACCCGTTAAAAAAATAAAACTGTATTGCGTTGTATCCTAGGTCAACTGTTAATTCTCCAATTTCCAAACTTCCATATAGGAATACTTACCCAAGGCATCCGTACAAGTATTCACAACCTTCAACTAATATCCGGTTGGTGGCCACCTAGTGAATACAAGAGTCGGTGAATTACATGTGAACTTGACCATCCCCATCACTCATGCCCTTAGTCAAACCCAACCGGTTTCCAAAGACGTGGTAACTTTTCCTTTTTCTTCAGCACTACGTTCATACGTCGGGAAGCGAACATTGAGCCTGACCTTAGGTATGAGTTCTGAGTCCATGAGGATACTTCGGGTGCCTCTTCATAAGGCTCCAGGGATCAATCACACGCTCGAGGTGAAGAAGTTTGCGCCCATCCGAATCTCGAGGATTCTACCTAGCACAACCGAGCATGACCCCGTGGTCGAACATGGCACGCGTAATATGAAGCACGCGTCGATAGCATACCCGAACAACGTCAGGCGTGGGATATGTCAATGATGCTATCGCAGATTTTCATCTGGCGTAGAATGTGGTTAATGACGAACTAAGTTCATCACCGGTGAAGTCCAAAACGAAGATCATGTTGTGTTACTCCGAAACCAAATGATCGCTTTGCGTAACCAAGTTTATTCAACTGGTTCTTAGCCAGTCTTGCTGCGGCAGAGGTCCCCCTCTCCTACAAGACGACCGTGCCCGTGTGACAAGGCAAGGTCCACATTCGACATAATTTAGGCAGAGGATTGTGTCCTCCAACGACTTAGTTTATAGACCGTAAAATCTGATGTAATCAAACATTATGATGTCGATGAATCATAAACATTTAGACTTCCAAACCATGCTTAAATACACTGCATTCCTTATCTGTTCACGCTCTTGCTGTTTCTTCGGGTCGTTGCGCTTTGACAATGCGCACCCGAATACTACCGGCGTTTCCATGGGTTTGGCATCTTGTAATCTAAACCTTTTCAACAGTTTGTTGATGTAGGCTTCCTGAGATAGACACAATCTCCGGGCGGCACGATCTCTAGCAATCTTAATGCCCAAGATGTACGTAACCTCTCCCATGTCTTTCACCTCAAATAAAGATGCCAACCAGGACTTTTATTCATTCATGAAACTCACATCGTTCGCAGCAATGAGTGTGTCATCCACGTATAAAGGTAAGATGACGTACTTAGACCCAGATGTCTTTGTATGCGTGCATGGATCCTCGTGAAGATTCACGAATCCGTTTCCAACGTTTCCCTCGTTGAATCTGCGGTACCATTGCCGATATGATTGTTTAGTCCGTAAATGGATCTTTGAAGTTTAAAAACTTTACGTTCGTTACTGTTGGATCACGATTGGAACTCCGGCACGTTCTTGACGGAAGTCTGAACTCCTTTGCTCCAAGTAATCCTGCAAAAAGGGATAGACCAGGCGGTGACCCAGAATCCCTCGCCGATGCTTAAATGAGTATCTCGATGTAGGCAAGTATGTATGAGAGTATGAGTGTCAGTGTCCGTTCTGAGGTAATTCCTTCCTTTATATAGGGGAGGAGTTACCCCAGTTACTTGTTGAGATAATTGCCAGGGGCAGTTAGCCCACGTTCCATTTATCTCGGCCACTTGCCCACGTTCCGTCTTTTCAGGCCATTTCCCCACTACGCTGATAGTGGGTGTGTTTCTCGGCCTCATCCTCTGGTGGCAAGTCCCGACGGATATCGGGGACTCCAGAGTTATCTCCTTTGGTCATCGCTCGGGGCCCCTCGTCATCGGGACAGGGCCAACATCCGCAGGGATTCAACATCGGGGCCTACTCAAAGGCATTCCATCGGGAGCATCCAGCTCATATATCGGGACCGACCTTGTCGGGACCCCTCATATTGGTCCTCTAGGCCTCTTTTGGAGCCCAGTGGGCCTACTCACCGTTTACTCGTTGTTAATGGGCCTAACGGCTATATCAAAACCCATCATTTGCCCCCAAGACATGAGGGACTTACAGTTCGTCGTGTCTTCCAACTCCGGACCTCCCGATATTGGCATCAGAGGCTTTTAACTTTACAAAAAATCTTCTGACGCGGATCTTCTCATCCACGATTCCCCGATATTTTGAGGATAACCACCAAATCCGAAAAGATTTCTCGGTTACTCAACTATTAAATGCAGTGGGTGATGAAGCGACGGCTTGGGTACCCGTGTCTGCTTTTTCTGAAAAAAAACACTTTTTAGCCGTTTCGTCGTTAGCGTCTCAACGACTCAGGTTGAAACGTTTCATATTCAACGGTCCGGATTGAAACGTCTCTTCGGCTATCTTCTCTCCTTGGCTCGGGCGGACATCCACACGGACATTCTCGAAATGGCCATTCGCCGCGTGGAGGTAAGGTTTCCTGTTTTTACACTTAGTATATAAGGCAAAATATTCTCATGTACTAACCTCTTCCTTTCTTTTTCACAGGAAATGGCGGACCAACACCGCTGTTTCGGGTACATCCTGGCCCTTGAGGAGGCCCTTGAGCGGGAGTGAGCCAAGGCGGCCCCCGAGGTCTTGGCCAAGCTCGAGGAGGATCTGGCTGCCTCCGAATCGTCGAAGAGCAAACTGGTTAAGGAGCAGAGCCTCCTTAGCCAGAAGACTCGGGACCTCCAGAAGCGGGTCCACGACTTCGAGCGATTGCTGAAGCAGGAGCAGCAAAAGCTCAAGGAAGAGCAGCAAAAGCACGCGGAGGATCAGGACAGGCTTGTCCTCGAAAAGAAGGCTCTCGAGGACGTCAAGGCGGGACTGGAGGCTAAGAAGGTCCTTCTCACCAATCGGTCCCAACAGATGGAGCGGGAAGTCGCTGAGTTTCCCACCAAGCTGGCTGAGGCTGAGGCCATGGGTCGGGAAGATTACCGGGGCTCCGAGGATTTCAAGGTGGACGCAGTGAGGTTCTGCAACGCGGAAATGGAGACCACCTTGCTCAATGCTGTTGAGGAACTCCATCTGGAGTATGGCACTGCCATTGACTTCACCAAGTCTCAGACTCTCGCCCCCTTCGCGGAGAGGTATTTCAACCTTTCAGAGGAGAGCGATGAGGCCAACACCCCCAAGGGAATTGCGGGTGCCGAAGGCACGGTGGAGCCTCCAAGTACAGACCTCCCGACAGCTGATCCCCCGACAATCGACCCTTCGGCAGCTGACCCTTCACTGGCTGACCTCTAAGGGTCCGATCCTCCCTCGGCCAATCTTCGGGGGTCCGATCCTCCGTTCGTGGAGCCTTCTGCCACGGATCTCGTGGACTCTGCTCCCCTTGATGCTGCCAAGGACAAGGATTAACGCTTTATTTTTGGAATCCTTGTAATTTCCTTCTCCTGTCATGAACCTTCAGGCCTTTATAATATCAATTTATTTTGGTTCCGATTATCATTGCACCACTTAAGGTGATTTAACCACGCCACTTAAGTCGATTTGACCATACCACTTAGAGTGATTCAACACGTCACTTAAGACGTTTTAACCACGCCACTTAGGGTGATTTAACTACGCCACTTAAGGCGATTTAACCACACCACTTAAGGCGATTTAGCCATGCCACTTAAGGCAATTTAACCACACCACTTAAGGCGATTTAGCCATGCCACTTAAGGCAATTTAACCACACCACTTAAGGCGATTTAACTATACTTTAGAATAATAAATCTAAGAACAATCTGATCGGAAGCAACCTCTTTATTCATTGATGGCTCAAAACCTGTTTACATCGAATCAAAACAATAAACAGCTCAAAACCTGTTTACATCGAATCAAAACGATAAACAACTTGCACCACTAAAGGCGACTAATATCAGGCATGACATTTCTTCAAGTGTTCACCACTAAAAGAATGCTTCAACACATTGCCATCGAGGTCTTCCAACTTATACGCATTTCGAGCTAGCATCCCCACGACCTTATAAGGTCCTTCCCATTTTGGTGACATCTTGTTGATCCGATCCAAAAGGGTAAATTCGTTCCGACGCCAGACCAGTTCTCTGACAAAGAACTGTCGAGACTTGACTCGCCGATTGTACTATCTGGCCGTTGCCAAGCGTATCCGAGCCTGGGCCTCATCGGCATTCCGCCTCTTCTCTTCGACCAAGTCCAAATCCAGACGCCTCATTTCATCATTCGACAGAGGTTCATAATACCTCGTCCGATGGGATGCCACAGCTATTTCAACGGGAGCGACTGCTTCCGTGCCATAAACAAGGCCAAACGGAGTCTCCCCAGTCGATTGTTTGGGTGTTGTTCTAACAGCCCAAAGCACATTTTCCAGCTCGTCCAGCCATTTGCCCTTCAAGGCAAGGACCCTCTTCTTCAGGCCATCCATCACGATCTTGTTGGCTGACTCCACCTGTCCATTGGTTTGAGCATGACAGACAGAGGCTGTCTGATGCTAAATTTTCAGCTCCTCCAGGTACTCCTTTCACTGGACCCCGTAAAACGGAGGGCCGTTATCACTGATCAACACCTTAGGGATCCCGTATCTGGATATAATACGGGTCTGGAGGAATATGAGGATATGATTCCCCGTTGTCTTGGCCAATGCCTTAGCTTCTATCCACTTCGAGAAATAATCAATAGCCACAAGCAAATATTGGCACTGACCTTTTGCAATTGGAAGGGGTCTCACCAAATTGATTCCCCATTGCGTGAAGGGCCAAGCACTCTTGATGGACGTCAGATCGGCAGCTGGAGCCACGATATTCGGGGCATACCTCTAGCAAGCGTCATAGGATCGGACTAGCATCGTTGCCTCCTTGTTCATCGAAGGCCAGTAATAGCCCAGGTTCAGCACTTTCCTCACGATGGATCGGGCACCTTCATGACAAGCCGAGTATCCTTCGTGCACCTCCCTAAGGATCCGATCTGTATCGGGCTCAGCCACACATTTCAAGTAAGGAGTTGAATACCCCTTTTTATACAGCTGATTGTCCACCATCACATAATTGACCGCGATTCGGCGTAATTTGCCAGCTGCTACTTCATCATCGGGGACTGCCCCCGTAGTCAGGTACGCGGCTATCGGGGTCATCCAAGTGGGCTCCTCCGATCCGATCTCAATGGCACATACCTCTGATTGATCGGTGGTTGACAAGATCACCTTCTCCAAGAAGTGCACCTTCCGACTTTAATTGAGGGGTGCCCCCAAGGCGAACTTGCTCAAGGCATCTGCTTCCACATTATCCTCCCTCAGAATCGCCTCAATATCAAAGCTCTTGAAACTCTCCTTCAAGGTTTTCACCTCACGAAGGTACTTTTTCATCATCGGGCTCTTTGCTTCGTATCGCCCCTGGACTTGGTTCACAATCAGGCTAGCATCACACTTCACCTTTAATTGACCAACTCCCGTTCCTTTGGCAATATTGAGGCCGGTGATGAGAGCCTCATATTCAGCTTCATTGTTGGTGGCCCTAAACGTCAAGGCCAAGGCATATCGAAGGGGCTCGCCTCCACCTGGCGGTATCAGTACGAACCCTGCTCCCGAACTTGAGGAGCCATCGGTATACATCTCCCAAGTTTCTTCATCATCGGGCTGTTCTGACTGCTCTGCCATCGGGACCTCCATAGTTGCCCCCTCTACAGGGCCCGCTTTTTCTAGATCGGGGACTGTAGACTCTGCTATGAAATCCGCCAACGCCTGACCCTTAATAGCCGTTCTCGGAGCAAAGTGAATGCGGAACTCACTAAGCTCGACTGCCCATTTCACTAATCTCCCCGACGCATCAGGTCGGTTCAGAAAATGTTTCAAGGGCTGATTTGTCAAAACAGTAATCTCATGCGCATGGAAGTAAGGTCTCAGCTTCCGAGCAGTAACAATCAACGCATAAAGATACTTCTCAACGGTGGGATAATTTCAGACTTGGCAAATGCCTTGCTTACATAATAGACGGGGACTTGGTTACCCTCTATGACTTTCACTAAGACAGAGCTAACAGCAAATTCAGAAACAGCCAAATACAGATAGAGTGGCTTGCTTGGAATGGGCTTCGCCAACGGCGGGAGGGTGCGGAGGTGCTGCTTGAGTGCCTGGAACGCCTCTTCGCACTTGGCAGTCCACTCAAACTTCTTGTTGGCCCTCAGCACTTCAAAGAACGGCATGGATCGGTCGTTTGCCTTGGACAGGAAGCGATTCATCGCGGCCAATCGGCCATTCAGCACCTGCACCTCCCGATGGTTCGTCGGGGACTTCATCTCCTCGATCGCCTTCAGCTTCTCAGGGTTCACCTCGATTCCCCTATGGCTCACCATGAAGCCCAAAAACTTCCCCGAGTGCACTCCGAAGGCACACTTGGTCGGGTTCAAGCAAACTTGATGAAGCCTCATCCGCTCAAACGCCGTGGCCAAGTTGTGAACATGATCCTCGGCCAGTCGGGACTTCACCAGCATATCGTCCACATAGGCCTCCATCGTCTTCCCAAAGATATCCCCGAACATCTTGTTCACCATCCTCTGATAAGTTGCACCGGCATTGATCAGTCCAAAGGGCATGACATCATAGTGATAGATGTCACTATCAGCATAAAAAGCGGTGTGGGGGGCATCCTCCTTGGACATCTTAATCTGATTGTTGCCGGATTAGGCATCCATAAAGCTCAGCAACTCATGTCCCGATGTGGCATCCACCAGCTGGTCGATCCTCGGGAGCGGATAGCAATACTTCAGGCATGCTTTTTTCAGGTCGCGGAAATCAACACACATCCGCCACTTGCTATTGCTCTTCTTCACTAGGACTGGGTTGGCGACCCACGGAGCTCCTTAATAAATCCAGCATCGAGCAACCTGCCCACCTCTTGCTGGATCGCGATCTTCTTGTCTGCACCCATCGGGCGCCTTCTCTGTGCAATCGGCTTGATCGCAGGGTCAATCTTCAGCTCATGAGTGATCACATCGGGGCTGATTCCTGGCATGTCACTCGGGGACCAGGCAAACAGCTCCTTGAACTCCTTCAACAAATCAATCAGCTCTTGGGCCCTCTCCTCAGACAGAGCGGTCCCGATTTTCACCTTCCTCTGAGGTCCATCGATCTCGACCTCCTTCAAATCCTCCATCGGGGCGGGACTCCCAAACTCCTCTCTGGGATCAGCATCAGTCTGGAAAATAGTCATAGCCTCCCGATTCTTCCTTCGAGTGGCATTGACATAGCACTTCCTGGAGGCCACCTGATCGCCCTTTACCTCCCCGACTCCGTGTTTGGTCGGAAACTTCATCTTCTGATGGACAGTTGAGGCAATTGCCCCCATCGGGTTGATGGTGGTCCTCCCGATAATTGCATTGTAAGTCCTCGTAGACTCGACCACCACGAACTCCACGTCCCTCTTCTCCGACTTCCAACCACTACCGAACTCAACCGGTAAGGTAATCATCCCCACCGGGTAAGAGGTAGAGCCAGAAAATCCGACCATCGGGAAGTCCACATGCTTCAGATCCTTCTTGGTTTTTCCCATGGCCTCCAGCGCATCCATGAACAAAATGTCGGAGGAGCTCCCTCCATCAATCAAGATTCGCTTCATCTCGTACCCATCCACGCTCAGGGTCACGACCAAAGCATCATCGTGCGGGGTCTCCACACCTATCAGGTCCTCCGCTGAGAAGGAAATCACCATCTCTTCCTTCGGGGTCCAAGATCGGGCCCTCTTGCCCAGCACCACAGCAACAGGAATTCGAGAAGCATATACCTCTCGAGATGCCGTGGTATCACCTCCTGCAGCAAATCCCCCATGGATCACATTAATGGTCCCATGCTTCTCCTTGCGGGTATCGGAAGACTCCTTGGCCGAGGGCTCCGGCTCGGACTTCTTCTTCTTCGGGGACCGATCGCGGGATCGGGAACGGGACCGCGATCGGGATCGGGAACGGAACCGCGATCGGGACCAGGAACGGGATCGGCTCCCTCGCCCGGCCACAAATTCCTTGAGCTTCCCCTTCATCAACTCCCGACAGTGGTTAGTGTCGTGACCGCTGGCGCGGTGGAAACGACAATAACGATCGGTGCGGGCTCCCATGAACTCTCCATCCTTCTTCGGGGGGTACCTGGCGATACCCTGCCGATCCATCACCGCCAACACAGAACCCACGGAGCAAATGAGAGGAGTGTAACGGTCCTCCCGCTTGTCCGACTTCGAGGGACGCTTGTCTTCCCTCCAATCAGAGCGGCCTCGACCCCGACTGCTCTCGGGTTTATCCTTCCTCTTGCGATCGTCCGATGGCTTGGACGACTGCTTCCCCTTGTTCGATTTCGGAGGATCGAGCTCTCCTGCAGCTATCTTCGACTCCTGCACGTCGATTTGCTGCTTCACCCTCTTCTGCAGCGCCTCCATGTTCCACACAGCCTTCTAAGCCACGCTGTGCATCAGGTCGGAACCATATGGTGCTGTCAGGTTCCGAATGAAGGTGGGATGGTCTCTCCCTTCGACATCTCCTCATTAATCTCGGCCACGCTGGCGGTGTACCTCTGGTAATAATGCACCAGCGACTCATCGGGCCTCTGTACCACCTCAGCCAGGGACCTCGCGCTTTTCAGGAGACGCCGACGGCCTGGTACTGCTGGATGAAACGGTCATGCATCTGGGTCTAGGTAGAGATGCACCCTGGAGGAAGGCTGAAGAACCACGTCTGGGCCCTCTCACCAAGTGTGGCTGGGAACAGAACGCACACTATATCATTATCCTTGGCTCTGCCTAGACAAGCCATAACATGCTTCTGGACATGGCGAACTGGATCTCTTTCGCCATCATACTCCTTGATCGTCTGGATACCAAGTCCTGGTAGGACAATGGTGTTCAGCAATCGGGGAACAAAGGGATGAGTGGATCGATCCCTCAGCTCCGACACCATCTTCTTCTGGTCCCCCATACAGATGTTTACGATCTTCACCACCTGGTCGGGGGTGATAGGACCATTAAGAGGGATGCTCCTATGCTGCACCGGTCCAGGCCCATCAATCACGAACTGCTCCGACTGAGCGGGCTCCTTGCCCTTGTCCTGGTGCTCGGATTGGGCCTCCTGCCCGTTCCGATCCTCCCTCGGCGGAGGCGGAGGCAACTCTTCCTCCTTCTTCTTGGCAGCCTCCCTTCGGTCCAGAAGAGCCTCCATGGTCTCCAGGAATGTCAGCATGGCGTCTATCACAGCCTTCGCCAAGTCCACCTTTGAAGGAGCATCCTGGTCCCTCCTCGGGATCTCCTCCCTGTCCTCCAACGAGTCTCGAACGGAATCCTCGTGATCGTCATGATGCCCCCCTGTTTGGGAACCAGTAGGGGGAGGATCATTCCGATCAACACTGCGCTCCGGCAGCCCCGAATTCAGAGTTCCAGCAGGATGGCGGGAACCGCCGGATTGCCCTTGCTTCTGCTTCTTCTTGCCAGCCATCGATCGGGAAGAAGCTATCTTTGTTTTTTGTTACGTTCCCATAGATGACGCCAATGTTGGATCACGATTGGAACTCCGGCACGTTCTTGACTGAAGTCTGAACTCCTTTGCTCCAAGTAATCCTGCAAAAAGGGATAGACCGGGCGGTGACCCAGAATCTCGATGTTTAAATAAGTATCTCGATGTAGGCAAGTATGTATGAGAGTATGAGTGTTAGTGTCCGTTCTGAGGTAATTCCTTCCTTTATATAGGGGAGGAGTTACCCCAGTTACCTGTTGAGATAACTGCCAGGGGCAGTTAGCCCACGTTCCATTTATCTCGGCCACTTGCCCACGTTCCGTCTTTTCAGGCCACTTCCCCACTACGCTGATAGTGGGCGTGTTTCTCGGCCTCATCCTCTGGTGGCAAGTCCCGACGGATATCGGGACTCCAGAGTTATCTCCTTTGGTCACCGCTCGGGGCCCCTCGCCATCGGGACAGGGCCAACATCCGCAGGGATTCAACATCAGGGCCTACTCAAAGGCATTCCATCGGGAGCGTCCGGCTCATATATCGGGACCGACCTTGTCGGTGTTGGATCACGGTTGGAACTCCGGTACGTTCTTGACGGAAGTCCGAACTCCTTCGCTCCAAGTAATCCTGCAAGAAGGGGATAGACCGGGCGGTGACCCAGAATCTCTCTCCGATGCTTAAATGAGTATCTCGATGCAGGCAAGGCAGTATCAGTATGTAAGTATCTGAACGTATCAATCCTGAGGTAACTCCTTCCTTTATATAGGGGAGGGGTCACCTCAGTTACCTGTTGAGATAACTGCCACGTTCCGTTTATCTCGGCCAGTAGCCCACGTTCTGTCTTTTCAGGCCACTTCCCCACTATGTTGATAGTGGGCGTGTTTTCGGCCTCGTTCTCTGGTGGCAAGTCCCGACGGATATCGGGGACTCCAGAGTTATCTCTTTTGGTCACCGCTCGGGGCCCCTCGTCATCGGGACAGGGCCAACATTCTCAGGGATTCAATATCGGGGCCAACTCAAAGGCATATCATCGGGGCCAACTCAAAGGCATATCATCGGGGCCAACTCAAAGGCATATCATCGGGGCCTACTCAAAGGCATATCATCGGGGCCTACTCAAAGGCATATCGTCGGGGCCTACTCAAAGGCATATCATCGGGGCCTACTTAAAGGCATAGGATCGGGAGCGTTCAGCTCGTATGTCGGGACCGTTCTTTGTCGGGTCCTCTCGTATTGGTCTTCTAAGCCTCATTTGGGGCCCAGTGGGCCTACTTCGCCGTTTAGTCGCCGTTAATGGGCCTAACGGCTATATCGAAACCCATCATTTACCCCCAAGACATGAGGGACTTATAGTTCGTCGTGTCTTCCAACTCCGGACCTTTCGACATTCCGAGGATAACCACCGAATCCGAAAAGATTTCTCGATTACTCAACTATTAAATGCGATGGGTGATGAAGTGACGGCTTGAGTGCCCGTGCCTGCTTTTCTGAAAAAGCGTTTTATAGCCGTTTTGTCCCTAGTGTTTCGACGATTCAGGTTGAGGCGTTTCATCTTTAACGGTCCAGATCGCAACGTCTCTTTGCCTATCCTCTCTCCTATAAAAACCCAAATCTTGGCACTATTCAGTTCTTCTCTACCGTTTCATTCTCTGTGTTTTCAAAAGTTCAAGCTCTCCTTTCTCGTCTCTGATCAGCACTCCGGCGACCAAGGCCTCCGACCATCAAGATCATCCTTTCTTCTCCGATTCAACATGACTGGTAAGATTTCCTCCTTCGATTCCGAAGAAACTTGTTAGCATAGTTTTCCTTTTATCTCAATCAACTTGTCCGGACTTTTGCGGAAATCATCTGTGCCTTTTCTTGCTCTGATCCTTTTCCAGACGGTGAATCAAGTTCCAGGGGAAGGAAACCCTTCAAGTTCGATTATGCTTGTAATGAGATTTCGACCTATGATGCAGCTCTCCGGGAGGGGTGCATTACTTCCGCCTGGGAGCCTCGCTTCCCTTTTCCTTGGCCTCGCGTCCCGGGTGACCCTGTGGTTACTCGTCCCCGGGAAGGGGAGGTATTTGTCTCCACCGGGCAAATATCGGCAGGGATCCGATTCCCCTTCTGTGGGGACATAGTCGAGATGTGTACATATTACAAAACACATCCGAATACTTTCTCCCCCCACGCCATCCGCGTGTGGAATGCTTTCCGCGTACTTTGCTTCCGTCAACAATGGCCCTATAGCCTCCGGCTCTTCCGGACCTTCTATGGACTGAAGTGCAATGATGCCGGGGTCTGCGCCTTCTACCCGCGGATGCCTAAATGGAGCAAGGCGCAGCTCTCTCGGTACAGCTGGAATGGTGACACCTGGAAGGTCGCCAAGGGTCGGGGACTCATCACTGACTCGGGGCCCGACAACAGTGGCTGGAAGAGGAATTATTTCTTCATCCGCAACAGCTCCATCCCATGGCCCCGATGGGAGGTTGAGGCGGACCCTGCTCCCGCTTTTCACACTTACTCTGAGGAGGATTTCCAGATTCTCCACTGCATACAACTTTATCGTTGGGGGGACTCTTTTGCTCCCCTCGACGCCAACTCCATCGGGGAGCGGGACCTGGTTCTGACCGGGATCCGACTCCTTGATGTCGTCTCCGGGGGTCAACTCTTCGACGGCCCTTCTAGCCTCGTTCCTTGGGTAATATTCTAACTGCCCTTTTGTTTTCGTCTTTGCAGCTAAGAAGGTATCATTGCTGACCAATCTCGTGCTTAAGCAGGCGGAGACTGATGCTGTCCCACGCCCCGCAAGGAAGAGGAAGTCTTCAAAGAGGGCCGCCTCCTCATCGGCACCTCCCACCTCGGAGCAAATCAAGCGGGCCCGGGTGGAGAAGATGGAGCAGATCTTCAACACCAAGACTCCCGAGGAAGGTAAACAGCTCCGCTTAGCAATTCGATTGTACAGGAGGCGTATTCCCGAGGAGTTAATCCCCTCCGATAAGGGAGCCAGGATCGAAGGGATCAAACGCATCCTGCAAGGGGAAACTCCTCGCGTTTTCAAAGCGGGTTACTACAATTATCACGGGAAGGACCAATACCTCTCCCGTCGCATCATCTGGTGTAAGGATCCTGATCAACTTCCTGACTTTCTTTCTGAAGCTTCTCGTCCTCCAGCTGCAGGTCGATCGGGAGCTGGAGCTTCGGCGGAGGTGCCACCCTCCGACGCCCAGGTCGGAGAGCCCCTCCTGTCACTTCCTGCCCCGACAAGATCGGGGACCGAAGACGCCCCGACGGACGGTCAATTCCGTCGGGTGGTTGATCTGGACGTCTCCCATTCTTCTGAGGAGGCGAGCGAAGGCCAGCCCTTGGTTCGCCGTCGGGGGGTGAGGCAGACCCCACTGGAGCTAACTTCCGAAGGACTGCCTCCATCTTCTCCGGCTCAGCAGCTTTCGCCGGTCTTGAGCCTGACTCCCGAGGGGACGACGGGTTCTCATGGCGGCTCGGAGGCGCGCACCGCCGACGCTCAGGTCATTCCTCCTCCTCTCCTCTTAGACGGGAACTTCTATCGGCTTTACGCCACCGACCAGGCGGCAGCCCCCTGGACCCCGATCGAGTCGTTGCAGGGAATCCCGCTGCGTCGGGACAATGTATCACCGGAAGTGGGTCTGCACCTGCTGGCAGGTTCAGTTCCGCCTTCTATGATGCTTCCACTCTCCTTAGCCCAAGAGGACATCCACGCGGACATTCGCGCTATGGTCGTTCGTCGTGTGGAGGTAAGACTTCCTGTTTTTACACTTAGTATATAATGTAAGATATTCTCATGTACTAACCTTCCCTTCTTTTCCACAGGAAATGGCGGACCAGCACCGTTGCATCGGGTACATCCAGGCCCTGGAGGAGGCCCTGAAGGAGGAGTGAGCCAAGGCGGCCCCCGAGGTCTTGGCCAAGCTCAAGGAGGATCTGGCTGCCTCCGAGTCGTCGAAGGGGAAGTTGGTTAAGGAGCAGGCCCTTTTTAATCAGAAGACTCGGGACCTCCTGAGGCAGGTCCATGATTTTGAGAGGTTGCTGAAGTAGGAGCGCCAAAGGCTCAATGAGGAGCAGCAGGGGCGCGCGGAGGATCGGGACAGGCATGTCCTTCTTGCCAATCGGGCCCGACAGATGGAGTGGGAACTTGCTGAGTTTCCCACCAAGCTGGCCGAGGCTGAGGCCAAGGGACGGGAAGATTATCGGGGCTCCGAGGCTTTCCAACTGGACGCGGTAAAGTTCTGTACGGCGGAGGTGGAGACCACCCTGCTTAATGCTGTCAAAGAGCTCCATCTGGAGTATGGTGGTGCCATCGATTTCACCAAGTCTCAGACCCTCGCCCCCTTCGCGGAGAGGTACTTCAACCTTTCCGAGGAGAGCGACGGGGCCAACACCCCCGAGGGGGTTGCGGGTGCTGAAGGCACGGTGGAAACTCCAAGTGCAGAACTCCCGACGACTGAGCCCCCGATGATCGACCCTTCACCGGCTGACTTCCCAGAGTCCGATCCTCCCGCGGCCAATCTTCCAGAGTCCGATCCCCCGATCACGGAGTCTTCTGTCACAGACCTCGTGGACCCTGCTACCCTCGACGCTGCCAAGGTTCAAGCTTAATTGCTTTATTTTCAAATCCTTGTAATTTCCTTCTTTTGTTGTGAACCTCTTGGATCTTTATAATATCAATCTCTTTCGGTTCCGATTATCGCTGCACCACCTAGGGTGAATTAACCCTGCCACTTAAGGCAATTCAATCATACCACTTAGAGTGATTTCGACGCGTCACTTAAGACATTTTACCCACACCACATAAGGCGATTTAATAGTGCCACTTAAGGCAATTTATCCACACCACTTAAGGCGATTTAATCGTGCCACTTAAGGCGAAACCACGCCACTTAAGGCGAAACCACGCCACTTAAAGCGATTTAACCGTGCCGCTTAAGGCGGAACCATGCCACTTAAGGCGAAACTACGCCACTTAAGGCGATTTAACTGCACCCCTTAGGGTGAAACTACGCCACTTAAGGCGAAACTATGCCACTTAAGGCGATTTAACTGTGCTGCTTAAGGCGGAACCATGCCACTTAAGGCGAAACTACGCCGCTTAAGGCGATTTAACTGCACCACTTAAGGAAATTTAGCTACACCACTTAAGGCGATTTAGTCGGAAGCAACCTCTTTATTAATTGATGGCTCAATACCTGTTTACATCGAAATTAAAACGATAAACAACTTGCACCACTGAAGGCGACATCGATAAACTACTTGCACCACTGAAGGCGAATTGATAAACAACATGCACCACTGAAGGCGACTTAACAAACAACTTGCACCACTGAAGGCGACTTAATATCAAACATGACATTTCTTCAAGTGTTCGCCACTAAAAGAATGTTTCAACACATTGCCATCGAGGTCTTCCAACCTATACGCGTTTCGAGCTGGCATCCCCACGACCTTATAAGCTCCTTCCCATTTTGGTGACATCTTGTTGATCCAATCCAAAAGGGTAAATTCGTTCCGACGCCAGACTAGCTCCCCGACAAAGAACTGTCGAGACTTGACTCGTCGATTATAATATCGGGCCGTTGCCAAGCGCATCCGAGCCTGGACCTCCTCGGCACTCCGCCTCTTCTCTTCGACCAAGTCCAAGTCCAGGCGCCTCATTTCATCATTCGACAGAGGTTCATAATACCTCGTCCGATGGGATACCACAACTATTTCGACGGGAGCAACTGCTTCCGTGCCATAAACAAGGCCAAACGGAGTCTCCCCAGTCGACCGCTTGGGTGTTGTTCTAACAGCCCAAAGCACATTTTCCAGCTCATCCAACCACTTGCCCTTCAAGGCATGGACCCTCTTCTTCAAGCCATCCATCACGATCTTGTTGGTTTGAGCATGTCGGACAGAGGCCGTCCGATTCTCAATTTTCAGTTCCTCCAGGTACTCCTTCCACTGATCACCACCTTGGGGATCCCGTATCGGGATATGATATGGGTCTGAAGGAATTTGAGGATATGGTTCCCCGTTGTCTTGGCCAATGCCTTAGCTTCTATCCATTTCGAAAAATAATCCATAGCCACGACTAAATATCGGCACTGACCTTTTGCAACTGGAAGGGGTCCCACCAAATCGATTCCCCATTGCGCGAAGGGCCAAGCACTCTTGATGGACGTCAGATCGGCAGCTGGAGCCACGATATTCGGGGCGTACCCAGGATCGGACTAGCATCGTTGCCTCCTTGTTCATCGAGGGCCAGTAATAGCCCCGGTTCAGCACTTTCCTCACGATGGATCGGGCCCCTTCATGACAAGCCAAGTGTCCTTCGTGCACCTCCCTAAGGATCCGATCTGTGTCGGGCTCAGCCACACATTTCAAGTAGGGAGTTACATATCCCTTTTTGTACAGTTGATTGTCCACCATCACGTAATTGGGCGCGATTCGGTGTATTTTGCCGGCTGCCACTTCATCATCGGGAACTGCCCCCGTAGTCAAATACGCGACTATCGGGGTCATCCAAGTGGGCTCCTCCGATCCGATCTCGATGGCACATACCTCCGATTGATCGGTGGTTGACAGGATCACCTTCTCCAAGAAATGCACCTTCCGACTTTCATCAAGGGGTGCCCCCAAGGCAAACTTGCTCAAGGCATCTGCTTCCATGTTATCCTCCCTCGGGATCTCCTCAATATCGAAGCTCTTGAAACTCTCCTTCAGGGTTTGCACCTCGCGAAGATACTTTTTCATCATCGGGCTCTTTGCTTCGTATCGCCCCTGGACCTGGTTCACGATCAGGTTAGCATCACACTTCACCTTTAAGTGACAAACTCCCGTTCCTTTAGCAATCCTGAGGCCAGTGATGAGAGCCTCATACTCAGCTTCATTGTTGGTGGCCCTAAATGTCAAGGCCAAGGCATATCGGAGGGGCTCGCCTCCGTCTGGTGGTATCAGTACGAAACCTGCTCCCGATCCTTCTGAATTTGAGGAGCCATCGGTATACATCTCCCAAGTATTTTCGGCATCAGGCTGTTCTGACTGCTCTGTTATCGGGACTTCCATAGTTGCCCCCTCTACAGGGCCCGCTTCTTCTAGATCGGGGGCTGTAGACTCTGCTATGAAATCCGCCAACGCCTGGCCCTTAATAGCCGTTCTCGGAGCAAAGTGGATGCGGAACTCACTAAGCTCGACCGCCCATTTCACTAATCTCCCTGACGTGTCAGGTCGGTTCAAAAAATGTTTTAAGGGCTGATTCGTCAAAACAGTAATTTCATGCGCGTGGAAGCAAGGCCTCAGCTTCCGAGCAGTAACAATCAACGCATAAAGATACTTCTCAACAGCGGGATAATTCATTTCAGACTTGGCGAGTGCCTTGCTTACATAATAGACGGGGATTTGGCTACCCTCTACAACTTTCACTAAGACAGAGCTAACAGCAAATTCAGAAACAGCCAAATACAGATAGAGTGGCTCGCCTAGGATGGGCTTCGCCAATGGCGGGAGGGTGCGGAGGTGCTGCTTGAGTGCCTGGAACGCCTCCTCGCACTTGGCAGTCCACTCAAACTTCTTGTTGGCCCTCAACACTTCAAAGAATGGCATGGATCGATCACTTGCCTTGGACAGGAAGCGATTCATCGCGGCCAATCGACCATTCAGCACCTGCACCTCCCGATGGTTCGTCGGGGACTTCATCTCCTCGATTGCCTTCAGCTTCTCAGGGTTCACCTCGATTCCTCTCTGGCTCACCATGAAGCCCAGAAACTTCCCTGAGTGCACTCCGAAGGCACACTTGGTCGGGTTCAAGCGAACTTGATGAAGCCTCATCCGCTCAAACGCTGTGGCTAAGTTGTGAACATGATCCTCGGCTTGTCGGGACTTCACCAGCATGTCGTCCACATAGGCCTCCATTGTTTTCCCCAACATGTCCCCGAACAGCTTGTTCACCATCCTCTGATAAGTTGCACCTGCGTTGATCAATCCAAAGGGCATAACATCATAATGATAGATGTCACTATCAGCATAAAAGGCGGTATGGGGGGCGTCCTCCTTGGACATCTTGATCTGATTGTAGCCGGAATAGGCATCCATAAAGCTCAGCAACTCATGTCCCGATGTAGCATCCACCAGTTGGTCGATCCTCGGGAGCGGATAGCAATCCTTCGGGCATGCCTTGTTCAGGTCGCGGAAATCGACACACATCCGCCACTTGCCATTGCTCTTCTTCACCAGGACTGGGTTGGCGACCCAGGTCTGGAATCGGAGCTCCTTAATGAATCCAGCGTCGAGCAACCTGCCCACCTCTTGCTGGATCGCGATTTTCTTGTCGGCACCCATCAGGCGCCTTCTCTGTGTGACTGGCTTGATCGCGGGATCAATCTTCAGCTCGTGAGTAATTACATCGGGGCTGATTCCTGGCATGTCACTCGGGGACCAGGCAAACAACTCCTTAAACTCCTTCAGTAAATTAATCAGTTCTCGGGCCGTCTCCTCCAATAGAGCGGACCCGATTTTCACCTTTCTTTGAGATCCATCGATCTCGACCTCCTTCAAGTTCTCCATCGGGGATCAGCATCAGTCTGGAAAACATTCATAGCCTCCCGATTCCTCCTTCGGGTGGCATTGACATAGCACCTCCTGGAAGCTATCTGATCGCCTTGGACCTCCCTGATTCCGTGGTCAGTCGGGAACTTCAGTTTCTGATGGACAGTTGAGGCAACTGCCCCCAGCGGGTTTATGGTAGTCCTCCCGATAATGGCGTTGTAGGTCCCTGCAGACTCGACCACCACGAACTCCACATTCCTCTTCTCCTACTTCCAACCACTTCCGAACTCGACCGGTAAGGTAATCATCCCCACCAGGTAAGAGGTAGAGCCCGAAAATCCGGCCATCGGGAAGTACGCAGGCTTCAAGTCCTTCTTGGTTTTTCCCATGGCCTCCAACGCATCCATGAACAGAATATCGGAGGAGCTCCCTCCATCAATCAGGATTCGCTTCATCTCGTACCCGTCCAGGTTCAGGGTCACGACTAAAGAATCATCGTGCGGGGTCTCCACACGTATCAGGTCCTCCGCTGAGAAGGGAATCACCATTTCTTCTTTCGGAGTCCAATTTCAGGCCCTCTTGCCTAGCACCACAGCAATGGGAATCCGAGAAGCATAGAACTCCCGACACGCCGTAGTATCTCCTCCCGCAGCAAGTCCCCCATGAATCACGTTAATGGTCCCCCGCTTCTCCTTGCGGGCATTGGAAGACTCAGGTTTGTCCTTCTTCGGGGATCGACCACGGGATCAGAAACGGGACCGCGATCGGGACCGGGAACGGGATCGGCCTCGTTGCCCAGCCACAAATTCCTCGAGCTTCCCCCGCTGGATCAGCTTCTCAATCTCCTTCTTCAACTCCCGACAATGGTTAGTGTCGTGACCGTTGGCACGATGGAAACGACAAAAATGATCGGTGCGAGCTCCCATGAATTCTCCATCCTTCTTCGGGGTTTACCTAGCGATACCCTGTCGGTCCATCACTGCTAACACAGCACCCATAGAACAAATGAGAGGAGTGTAGTGGTCCTCCCGCTTGTCAGACTTCGGGGGACGCTTGTCTTCCCTCCGATCGGGACGGCCTCGACCCCGACTGCTCTCGGGTTTATCTTTCCTCTTGCGATCGTCCGAGGGTCTGAACGACTGCTTCCCCTTGTTTGATTTCGGGGGGTCGAGGTCTCCGGCAGCTATCTTCGACTCCTGGACGTCGATTTGCTGCTTCACCCTCTTATGCAATGCCTCCATGTTCCACACAGCCTTCTCAGCCACGCTGTGCATCAGGTCGGAACCACATGGTGCTGTCAGGTTCCGAATGAAGGTGCAGATGGTCTCTCCTTCCGACATCTCCTCATCAATCTCGGCCACGTTGGCAGTGTACCTTTGATAGTAATGCGCCAGCGACTCATCGGGCCTCTGTACCACCTCAGCCAGGGACCTCGCGCTTTTCAGTAGACGTCGACGGCCCTGGTACTGCTGGATGAAGCGATCATACATCTGGGTCCAGCTAGATATGCAGCCTGGGGGAAGGCTGAAGAACCACGTCAAGGCCCTCTCACCAAGTGTGCCTGGGAACAAAACGCACACTATATCATCATTCGGGGCTCTGCCTAGACAAGCCATGACATGCTTATGGACATGGCGAACTGGATCTCCCTCGCCATCATACTCCTTGATTGTCGGGATGCCCAGTCCTGGCGGGGCAGTAGTGTTCACCAATCGGGGAACAAAGGGATGAGTGGATCGATCCCTCAGCTCCGACATCATCTTCTTCTGGTCTCCCATACAAATGTTCACAATCTTCACTACCTGATCGGGGGTGATAGGACCACTAAGAGGGATGGTCCTATGATGCACCGGTCCAGGCCCATCGACCACGAACTTCTCCGATAGGGCAGGCTCCTTGCCCTTGTCCTGGTGCCCAGGTTGGGCCTCCTGCCCATCCCGATTCTCCATCGGCGGAGGCGGAGGCAACTCCTCCTCCTTCTTCTTGGCGGCATCTCTTCGGTCTAGGAGAGCCTCCATAGCTTCCAAAAGTATTGGCATGGCATCCATCACAGCCTTTGCCAAGTCCGGCTTTGCGGGTGCATCCTGGTCCCTCCTTGGGATCTCTTCCCGAGTCTCTGACGAGTTTCGAATGGAATCTTCACGATCATCATGATGCCCCCTTGTTTGGGAAACGGCAGGGGGAGGATCATTCCGATCAACAGTGCGCTCCGGCGGCCCTGAATTCAGAGTTCCAGCAGGGTGACGAGAGCCACCGGATTGCCCTTGTTTCTTCTTTTGCTTGCCAGCCATCGATCGGGTAGACGTCATTTTTGCTTTTCGTTACGTTTCCCACAGTCGGCGCCAATGTTGGATCATGGTTGGAACTCCGGTACGTTCTTGACGGAAGTCCAAACTCCTTCGCTCCAAGTAATCCTGCAAGAAGGGGATAGACCGGGCGGTGACCCAGAATCCCTCTCTGATGCTTAAATGAGTATCTCGATGCAGGCAAGCAAGTATCAGTATGTAAGTATCTGCACGTATCAATCCTGAGGTAACTCCTTCCTTTATATAGGGGAGGGGTCACCTCAGTTACCTGTTGAGATAACTGCCACGTTCCGTTTATCTCGGCCAGTAGCCCACGTTCCGTCTTTTCAGGTCAATTCCCCACTATGTTGATAGTGGGCGTGTTTCTCGGCCTCGTTCTCTGGTGGCAAGTCCCGACGGATATCGGGAACTCCAGAGTTATCTCTTTTGGTCACCGCTCGGGGCCCCTCGTCTTCGGGACAGGGCCAACATTCTCAGGGATTCAATATCGGGGCCTACTCAAAGGCATATCATCGGGGCCTACTCAAAGGCATATCGTCGGGGCCTACTCAAAGGCATATCATCGGGGCCTACTTAAAGGCATAGGATCGGGAGCGTTCAGCTTGTATGTCGGGACCGTTCTTTGTCGGGTCCTCTCGTATTGGTCTTCTAAGCCTCTTTTGGGGCCCAGTGGGCCTACTTCGCCGTTTAGTCGCCGTTAATGGGCCTAACGGCTATATCGAAACCCATCAGTCGGGACCCCTCATATTGGTCCTCTAGGCCTCTTTTGGAGCCCATTGGGCCTACTCACCGTTTACTCGTTGTTAATGGGCCTAACGGCTATATCGAAACCCATCAGTTACCAGGAGTAATGAAACCCTCTGGTTGCTCCATATAGATCTCTTCCTCCAGGTTTTCATGGAGGAATGCGGTCTTAACATCCATTTGGTGCTGCTCTAGATCGAGGCATGCGACCATGGCTAGGATTGCCCTGACTGTGGTCTACCGCACAGTCGGTGAGTATGTCTCATCAAAGTCCACTCCGTGAAGCTGGGTGTATCCTTTCGCAACTAGTCGAGCTTTGTATCGCTCGACATTTCCATCAGCAGTGAGTTTTAGTTTCAGAACTCACTTAGCCCCTATGGCTCTGCGGTTAGCAGGTAAATCAACTAAAGACCATACCGAGTTGGCTTTCATTGAGGCGGTCTCTTCCTCCATTGCCTTCCTCCATTCCTTTGCTTGAGGTCCTTTCAACGCTTGTTGAACCGTTACCGGTTCGTCAACAGAAGTTAGGCTGAATATCTCACCCTTCTCGATGAGATACTTCTTGGGAGAAGTTTGATGCCTTTGACTTCTTCTAGGCTCGTTATTCCCATATTGAGTGTGAACGTTGCTCCCACTCGAAATAATTCTTTCTATCGGAGTATCACTTCCACTGTGAACAAGGACAGTGCTAGAACTTTGACCTACAACTTTTCTTTGACGACCTCTCGGTCTCGGGATTCTACCTCCGAGATTAATTCCTTGATCACTAGGACCTGGAACCAAGTTGGTGAATCCACTCCCACTGGGAACAATGGGTAGTTGTGGCATTATTGGATTTTCATCCAGCGGTCCGGCGACGTGATTATCAGGTTCAACTTGATTCGCCCCTGCAGCAACAGTGATTTGTGTGGTAGGATTGGCTCCTCTCACTGGATTTACTATGAAAATGTCTTCATCTTCATTTACCATTTCATTCACTTGCGTTGATGCCTCAAATCTCCCACTCAGAGTAAGTGGGACCTGACTATCATCGTTATCCTGCTCCAATTCGATCAAGACTTCGTCTGTTTTTATTTCACCAAGCGTTGGAAATTCGTCCTCAAGGAATGTAACGTGTCTAGACTCATGTTCGACCACGCCACCATTTTCTTGAGCTAACAAAAAAACATAACCCTTAGAGTTCTCTGAATACCTTATGAAGATACTCTTAAGTCCTCTGGGTCCCAACTTTCCAAAATGGCTATCAGTTGTATGTGTATAGGCCGCGCAACCCCACGGTCGCAACTTGGTAAGGTCTAACTCTCTACCAGCCCATAACTCATATGGTGTCGTGTCTACCTCCTTTGTTGGAACAAGGTTTACTATATGAGTGGCAGTCAACAACGCGCCTCCCTAGAAGGAGATTGGTAGTTGTGCTTGCGATATCATAGTTCTGACCATGTCCAGGAGTGTTCGATTACGACGTTCAGCCACACCATTTTGTTGTCGTGTGTTTGGGATTGTCGCTTGACGAGCAACTCCTCTTTCTTTGCACAAATTATTAAACTCATTAGAGTGATATTCTCCACCTCTATCAGTGCGTAGGGTTTTCACATTTCGCTCCTGTTGATTCTCTACGAGCTTTAGAAAACTTATAAAGCAATATATAACTTTAGATTTGCGAGTAATCAGATGAGTAAACCCATAACGAGTAAAATAGTCAATTAAAGTTACGAAGTATCGTTTACCACCCCTAGCGGTTATGTTCATTGGTCCACATACGTCGGAATAAATCAGGCGCAATGGGTACTCGGCTCGTTGTGCTTCGCCAAATGGTTTGCGGGTGGAATTTCCAGCTAGAAAGTCATAGTAAGTGTGCTTAACAACGTTGTTAGTTCCGGGTGGAACCCCTCGTCGAGCTAACGACTGAACTCTGTCATAGCTTATATGTCCGAGCCTCGCATGCCATCCAGCCGCGTCAGTTTCTGCTTCCCTGGAAGACAATGCATACATTATATTCGAATTTATACTACCATTCAAATCCATGATAATGAGACCATTAGAGGAAAGCCCATGTCCATATAAGACGTTGCCTTTTTTATCCGAACAAGGGTCTTATCAAATGATAAAACAAAGTTATTATTCATAAGAGGGGAAACAGAAACAACATTTCTACGGATTCTTGGAGCAAAAAGAAAAATGGTCCCGCCATTTTTCATAGACAACTTGCAGTTCCCTACTCCTATGACTTCAACTTCTGAGTTTTCGCCAATGTATATCCTCTTAGAATCCTTCAGCAATCGTCTAAACTTGGCAAATAGTCTTTTTTCGTTGGCTATGTGGTCCGTTGCACCTGAATCAAGAATCCAAGAAGGATTTGAGTCAGTTAACATGACGGTTGAGAAAACTAAAGCTTCCATAACATAACCAACATCGCGTACCTTTTTAGGGTGCGATTTGCTGGACCCTGCATCATTGCTTATGCGGTGTGGGCTGGAGTTCCCGCAGATTATCTCGGATTTTAATCTGAGACTGCCTTGTTTAGGCTTAGTCAACATTTTTTCATCGACGGCCTGTTGTTTCTTCCCTTTATTCCCGTTCTTCCTCTTTCTCGGCCTAGCTTGTCCTGACATCTTTGTGTCTTTCAACATTGATGCTAATTGAGCTTCTTCCACCTATATCAATTTCAGGACAGATGCAAGATCTAGCGGAACCACTAATAGTCAATAAAGCCTTGGCTGCTCTCCAAGACCTCGGGAGAATCCCGATGATGACTTGAATTTTATCCCATTCACCCATCTGACTTTCTACTTTTAATGGTTTCCACGTGCGGAGGAGCTCGTATACCTTTTCAAGCACACTTTTGCTGTTGTTATTTAGACAATCTTCCATAGCTGGTATAAGTGGGTGCAGTATAACTGCTATGCCACTTCCATATTTCAGGAAGAGTGCATCCCTGATGTTCTCTGTTATCAGAACATCCTTATACTCGTCATGGAAGTCCTGAGACATCTCAGACAGCAGTATTTTTCTTTATTGTCATCTTGCTCCCACTGGAAATGGGTGAATGCTAGTCCCTTAGTGAGACCATCATCTGGGCAGCTCATTTTCTTTTGAATGTGGTCTATAAGACATTGACCTTCCAGCAGTGCACTGACGCGTTTGCTCCACGAGTCGTAGTTCGTCAAAATCAAAAGCTCATTAGCACATGATGAAGCCATCTATGGTGTAATTCGTTACTAACACATTGATAATCATGCATAATCAGGGAGACAATAACATTTTGAGAAAGAAATGCATACATCGGATATCTTTTAAGATGGAATACGATAAATAACGATTCCTCGGCCATCTAAACCAACCGACCGTCAGTAAACCGAGGGAAGGGGGTTCATGAAAGAGTTCACATTACCGTCGTCTTCAATCCAATAGACCAGTCTCTTAAAACGGTTTATTCGCAAATTACCGGAACGGGAATTTTAAAATAAGCATACCCGATCTTAGCTTTCCAAAGGCCCTTTTATATTTGAAAAATGTTCCGATGAACTTACGCATGCATATACAATTCTACTTCACAAGTAAATTATCATAGCAAGCCAAATTCATCATCCAAACCACACATCATGCATACGCGTCATGCATCTAATATTCCGAGGAACTCATGCTAGCATATACATAATTCTACTTTCTAAGTAAACTATAACATGAAGCTACATCCTCAACATTCAAGCATATTTGTCATACATGAAACTTCCACATCAAACATGCGTATTTGATGACTAGCTTTGTTTTAAAAATATTTTAAATATTAGGGGCTGACTTGCCATTCATGCTTACAATTAATCATGCGTGTTTCTAGACATGAATCCTAGGCAATCGCAACAATCACAACATGTCTGTCCTAATGCGCAAACCATATATTTAACCAGGGCTCTGCCCCCAACATCCAGCTAGCTTGACATAGTCAAGACAAAAGTTCTAATAAATATATGTGACGAAAAGTAAACAATTGCAATTCAACACTCTAATTAATCCAGTCCCAAAATCATGCATTTCTGAGATCCATCCCCATAATCGAAACTAGGCATTAAGGTTTAATCAAAACGTGAAAACTTTAAACCTTCGAGCACTGTGTAGACTATTTGAAGTTCGACAACATTTGGATTTTAAAACTTGACCATCCCATTTTATTAATTGACTTGAATTCAATTTTGAAAAATCCGGTTCAGTTAATTTCAATTCAATCCGTTTCGGTCCAATAAATCCGATTCGGGTTCTGACCGGTTTTATTTAAAATCTGGTTCGGTCTTGACTGGTTCAATAAAATACGATTTCGGTTCGGTTCAACACTCAAAACCGGTTCGGTTAGGTCCATTTAGTTATCCCGGTTCGACCCGACCAGACTAGGTCTAACAGATTAAGAAACCCGGTTTGGTTTAATCCTCTCCGGTTTTGCAAATTGGACCGGCCCACTAAACCCATAGGGTTCGGCCGAAATAAATCTTGTGGGCTAAGTATGGTTTTAAAGTCCACTAAAAACTTAACTTAGCCATCAAGAAATATTAATTTGTAAAATAATTTCCAATATTGCTATATATATATTATATTCGGCCACATCTATATATATATATATATATATATATATATATATATATATATATGTAAATCAATCAACAATATATATATATATATATATGTATATTCGGCTTACATATATAAATATATATTCATTTATTGTCAATATCTTTAATAGGGAAACAAATATACTGACAATATATTTTCTTAATCTTTTAGGTAACTAAATCTATCAATAATATCTTCATCCCTATACATTAGCTAGATATATTGGTAGTTATATATATATTTATGTATATTTATGTGAACCTATCCATATATTTCCAATTATAGATATATTGTCACCTTTAATAACAAAAATTAAAATATGGTAAAAAATATATTAATATATTTCGGCCAAAATTTACAAACTTGGGGCCAAAGAAATTAAAAATTTTACCTTGTAAATTTCCTTAGGGTTCGGCCGAAAACACTGATTGGAAACAAGTGGTCAAATTTCAAGATCAAATTTTAATAAGATCTACAATCTAATATTTGATTTTGATAAAAGTCACATTTTTCGTGAAGATCATGAACATCAAATTTTACAATGAACATCATGAAAATTTCGGCACTAACAATTATAAAATCGAAAATTTGAATTTTTCATTCTTTAAAATTTCGGCCAACACATGTAAAAATCAAGGACATCAATTTATCAAAATCATGAACTCCTAACACAGGCTCTGATACCACTAGAGGATTACTGGGCTAGATACTACAGAAACATAAACAAGGTACATGCTTGTAATCAGAATTACGCATCGGAAGATATGCACATACCTTAAACCTTTTATGTAGTCCCAAGATCTTACTGAGGGAGTTCTCGATCCACCGGACGGAACCCGTAGAGGTTCTTGTTAAAGAAGCCCTACACGGTATAGTCTCCACAACAAATCATCTGATCGATTCTTGGCAGGGACGGATCTCCGGAGTGTTTGCTCAAAGCAAATTGGCACAACCTTGGTGTCACAGGTGGTTCGGCCGAAACTAATGTCTAGGGGGAAGGATTTTTCTCTCAAATCACCACTAAGGAGGAATTGTGAATTACCTTAATAAAATCCCTAACACCCCTTATTTATAGGAGGAGCAAAGTGGACAAAAGTCCACTTTACCTACTCCTAAGTTTCGGTCGGTGTCAGACCTAAGAATCCGACCTACGGCGATTTACGTTTTGAAAACGTGCAATTTTAAAAGAGTCGCCACTAGTTAATTATTAGGCTAACTAGAATCCTAAATTACCTAAGCGAATAACTAATTAAACATCTAGGTATTAAATCGTTCTACGATCACAAATACGAGTTCGGGGGTTCTGTTACGAATTAAAACTCATGGAATTAATCACGCCCTTTTAGTACTCAATTCACAAATTTGCCAATTTCACTATTTGAACACATGTCACAAATTAATCTAACGATGCCAAGATTTAATTCAATTTCTATCATGTGCAAAATATTATCTAAATCTAAAAGTAAATTATTATCTAGAACTCCTAATTAAGACGAAAATATCAAAATTATAAAATATGCCTAAATCCATATTCAACCTAATGTATATTCAAAATATGTACATAGTTAATTGAACAAATAACTATTCTAACCAATCAAGTCTAACCAATTACATTTCAATTACCCAACTAAATATATTATAATAATAATAATAATAAAATATCAGAATATAATAATAATATTTTAAAAAAAGGAAATAATTTACCTACTAACAGACCAGCGACGGAGGAGGACCGGTCCGGCGAGGGGAGCGGACGGCGGCGGTCGACACGGGCTGGCGGAGCCGGGCAGCGACTGGACCAGAACCTTGACAGCTGCGGGGCGGTGGAGCAGCGGGCGAGGGGGGACCTCCGACGACGTCTCCGGTCAGGTGGTCTGGACAACGGACGGCCGGGCTAGATCCAGTGCTAAGGAGGGTTACCGGAGATGGGTTTCGACGATCTGGGGCGACGCAGGGTGGATGACGGGACGTCGCGAGCTGGGACGGACGACGGCGAGAAGGGACAGGGCGGACCGTCGGCGAAGGGAAGAGGAGAGGGAAAGAAGAGAGAGAGAGAGAGAGAGAGAGAGAGAGAGAGAGAGAGAGAGAGAGAGAAAGAAAGAGAGAGAGAGAGAGGGTGGTGGCTGCCGGGAGAGGGCTGCTGGCGCGGCGGGCGCGAAGGTGGCCGTCGCAGTGGCCGGACCGGAGCGGACGGTGGTGGTCCGGCCACCAGCGGGAGGAAGACGAAGCAATTAAAAAAAAAACTTTACACTACAGGACAAATTTACACGGATTCTAAAATCTGATGTATTATTATTGATATTGTGTGTCCTTTTACATTGACAAGGGGTCCTTTTATAGCTAAATTAGGTCCCAATATTAAGAAAACACATTTACCTAAATATACACATTATTTATTCCGAAAATTACATATATATATTTCTGAAAATTGTCATAAATATATAATATATATTTTTCTGAATATTACATGATATTTAATGCATATATTCTATCCTAATTTAAGCTAAACCTATTTTTAGCAACCCTGTGACCTTCTATGTTTAAATATTTCCTTTTTTAAACGCGTTACACATAACATTTTTGAATGTTTTATATACGTGTCGCGCGTACCAAAATTAGGTGTTTACAGCTTGCCCCTCTTTGGACGGACTCCCGTAGAATGCATTCGAGGGGGTTCGTCTAAAGACGAGTAAACACTAATTTTGGCTAGGAAGTATATCTTCTTCCGGGTCTTCAAGTCTCCAAGGTGGCATTTGGCTTTATTAACGATGCGAAAAAGTTAAACTTCTGTCGGCAGTGCCTCTGTTGACAATGCCTCCATTGGTATCGCAGAAAAGTAAAGCCTCGGTCGGCGGTGCCCCTGTTGGCGATGCCTCCGTTGGCGTGCGGAAAATAGAACCTCCGTCGGCGGTGCCCCTGTTGGCGGTGCCTCCATTGGTAGTGTGGAAAATAGAACCTCCGTCGGCGGTGCCCCTGTTGGCGGTGCCTCCATTGGTAGTGCGGAAAATAGAACCTCCGTCGGCCATGCCCCTGTTGGCGGTGCCTCCATTGGTAGTGCAGAAAATAGAACCTCCGTCGGCGGTGCCCCTGTTGGCGGTGCCCCTGTTGGCGGTGCCCCTGTTGGCGGTGCCCCCATTGGTAGTGCAGAAAGTAAAGCCTCCAGTGGTGTGCGAAAAAGTAAAGCCTCCAGTGGCGTGCAATAAAGTAAAACCTTTGGTGATGATTGGTAACAGAAGACCTCTACGTCAGACAGTACCAACAACCTCTGGTGACGCCTCTAGTGGCGAGTGGTAACGGAAAAACCTCTACGTTAGACCGTACCGGAAAACCTCTGGTGATATCTCTGGTGGCGAAAGATCTCTACGTCAGACCGTACCGGAGAACCTTTGGTGATGCCTCTAGTGGCGAGTGGTAACGGAAGACCTCTACGTCAGACCGTACCGGGAAACCTCTGGTGATATCTCTGGTGGCGAAAGACCTCTACGTCAGACCGTACCGGAGAACCTTTGGTGATGCCTCTAGTGGCGAGTGGTAACGGAAGACCACTACGTCAGACCGTACCGGAAAACCTCTGGTGATATCTCTGGTGGCGGAAGACCTCTATGTCAGACCGTACCGGAGACCCTTTGGCGATGCCTCTAGCGGCGTATGTCGGAGAAAAGCCTCTAGTGGCGTCCGTTGGAGAAGTGCCTCTAGTGGCGTGACTTGCGAAGGCTGAATACTAAGGCTTCGTTCGTCGGGGTTGACTCTCAGGAATTTGGAAAACTTCAGATCTTGATTGTCAGTTGTGACTTGTAGGAACAGACTGTAACAGTCCTACTCATCCTTGAATGGTGACTCGCGAGAGCAGACTTCAACCGTCCCGCTTGCCCTGAAGTTGACTCGTAGGAACAGACTGTAACAGTCCTACTCATCCTTGGAATGCGACCTGCGAGAGCAGACTGTAACCCTCTCGCTTGCCGTGAAGTTGACTTTAGAAGACGCTGTTTGCGCATGAGTGTTTGTCCCTAATTTTTGCCTAAATTGTGCACTGTGCGACAACCTAGCGGGATCTTTTTTCTTTTTTCTTTTTCTCTCTTTTTTTTTTTGTTGAGAATTTCTCTTTTTTCTCTCCTTTTGCCACGTCCGATTGAGAGATTTTCGACCGTGCCCCTCGGTTTTTTATTTTCTCTCCTTTTGCCATGATTGCAATTTCTGAACTTGCAACCATGCCTCTCATTTCCTGATTTTGCCTAGGCCGCCCTTTCAGGTTTTCAACCTAGCGGAAGCGCTCTTTATTTGGTAGCCGATTAAACGGTGGCTGTGACCCGTACTTTATTCTCTGCCTCGATGCGGGAGTATTTGTAGCCATTTGGAGGGTGACTGTGACTCTTTTCTCACTGTCTTCGATGTTGCGAGAGCTCTTTTGATTGTAGCCATTTGGAGGGTGGCTGTGGCTCTTTATTCCTCGTCTCTGATCCGGGAAACACTCTCTGTATGTAACCATTTTGAGGGTGGTTGTGGCCCTTTCACTTAATATCCGCCATCGATGTTTCGAGATCGCTCTTTTGACTGTAGCCGTTTGAGGGACGACTGTGACCCTTTCTTTTATTTTCCCGCCCTTACCAGGTTCGCGAGATCACTCTTTTTGTGTAGCCATTTTAAGGGTGGCTGTGGCCCTTTTTATACTCCCGCCCTCGCGGGGTTCGCGGGGTCACTTTTTTATCCATAGCCGTTTGGAGGGTGGCTGTGGCCCTTTCACCTATTTCCCGCTTTTGATGTTGTAGGAGCGCTCTTTATCTGTAGCCATTTGAAGGGTGGCTGTGGCCCTTTCATTTGTAGACGTTTTAGGGACGACTGTGACCCTTTTTATCTGTAGTTGATTTAGGGACAACTGTGACCCTTTTATTCACTGCTCTCACAAAATATGTATGAGCACTCTCTTTATTTGTATCGGTAGCCAATTAAAGGGCGGCTGTGACCCTAAAATTTTTTTGCTTTTGATTTTTTTGTGCCTTTTTTGTTTGTTTTTTTTTCTTTCTTCTTTCTTGCCTATTTTGCTCTTTTTTTCTTTTTCTTCTTTTTTTTTTTGAAAAACGAAAATTTAACGAAAATAATGAACAACAATTATGTACATGCCCCTAGTGGCAAATCTGAAATTTCTAATTCAAAACATCTTCTAGAGAAGGACTCAGTTGATTGAGTCAAAATATGTCGATCGTGTCGACGCCCTGGATGGACCTTACAACCAATGAATGACGTAGACAGTGATTTCTAATCTCGGGTTCTCAAGTGCCCCGGTTATTGCTCAATCTCGTCTGGGGATGCCCCATGGCTAGCACCTATCGGGTTAGGCTCGTCGCATGCAGGATGAATGACCTGGTCAATGAACACACATGGATGGTGTTGAGTTTGGCACAGTAGTCCGCAAATGGTAAATGCACAGATCTCGCCCAAGGTATCTGGGATAAATTTGACAGTTTGTGGCGAGCAAAGGGCCGCGCACGAGATGTGCCCTTCAGGGGCTTTGATTAGGATGATTATCCGAACTGCACAATGATTAAGGAAAAACTCAAATTTCGTGGATAAAAACGATCACAACTTTTCTTACCTGGGTGTTGGATTTTTTCTAGTGGGGAAATGTGCTCGCTATGCGACTGGACTTGCTGCATGTCCTAATTTTCCTGTTCCATCATGAACATCTACCGGAAAGTAAATGCCCCATGGACTTCTGATTGAAGGCACCAACAATAATGTTTTCTTTGCTTGACATCTCAAATGCTCATTGATCGGCACATTAATCTTCTGGGGACGCTTGATGATCTCTTGATATTTTCCATCTTCGGACATGTCTGATCTCAACGTGAGATTCCCCTTAGTTACCACTGACCGGTTTAAACCTCACCGTAAAACGGATGTACGGCTTGGTTTGGGGACGCTTATGAATTCCACATATGGTAGGTAGAATTTTGGCATGTAAGTTCTTTGGAGCAGTCACATTTTACGTGGGTGCGACCTCGTCGAAGTGGTCGTCTGATCTGCAAAAAAGAGTAGCGACACGCAAATCTCAGGGAAAAAATTAAGTATAATTTATCATACTTAAGCGTCGGATATTCCGAGTGCGCAATTTGTTCTTCGTGCAACTGGATGACTGCACGTTCTTTTTATGTTGCCCCATTTGGCCGACACCACTTGTATGTACCAGATACCTAATCCAAGGGTACCTGAAAAGACCAAACATGTAAGTTAGTATAAAGAATAAAAGAAGCCATGCATGATTTTTCGGAAAACTTCTAATGTCATTCATTTCATAACTTTGATTATATTTGAGAAAGAATCAAAATTTATAATCTAATGTGTTTTGCACTAGCTTGGAGTTTAATGAGTTCGCTGAGTGCACTATCTGGCTCGAACGCACGATAGATGTTCAAAACGAATTTTTTTTCAAAATAATTTTCTCGTCATTTGTTTAAGCTCGAATAGTCACACTCAACTAAACATTTAAACTATTTCAAAAAATAGCATCAAAACTATCATTTTTTAAACGCTTGCTCATGCGAATGTTGAGACGATCTTGCCGAAAAAGTGCAATACACCTTGGATAAAAACGAATGACACTTTGAGTTTTTTTTTTTAAATGCTCATGCATGCTCGAAAGTTAAATTTCTACTGTTAAGAAAGTTACAACTCACAACCAGTTTACCTGAATGATACATATGTACAAAATGAAAAATGCAGGTAAAGTTTTTTTTTTTTTTAATAATGCAAATTCAATGCATGTTTAAAATTTCTACGACTAAGAATGTGTACAGTCTATCAACAAATTATGTCCTATAACAATGCACATGCAACGCACATGAGATGCACGTCTTTTGATTAAAAAAAATCAGGTAAAATGTTTTTTTAAACAAAGAGCCCTAAAACTAAGAGAGCTTACGATTTATCCAAAAGTTTTTTTAAAATTAATGCACATTGGATGCATTATTTAAAAATAAAACAATTCAGGTAAAAAGTTTTTTTGAAATTATGCATATGGAATGCACGTTCGAAATTAGAAGCTCTAATAGCTAAAGATGAATTACAATTTTTCCTAAAAAATGTTTATTTAAAAACACAATGCATATGTGACGCACTAATCAAAATTACAACTTACCCGAAGAGTTTTTTTTAAAATAATGCGTATGAAACGTGAGTTTAAAATAAAAAAATTCAGGTAAGAGGTTTTTAAAAAACAATGCATGCGAAATGCAAGTTTGAAAAGACTAACAATTAGCTTGGAAAAAAAAAGAAAAAGTTTTTTTTTTGTTTTTTTAAAAAAATGCAATGAGATGAATGCATGAGAAATAAAAATTACACAGTTAAAAAAAAACTTAGAGTTTTCCTTACGACTCTTTTTTACAACAACCAAAAAAACACGGATAAAACACAACATGTTAGGGGTTAAAAAATGTGTGGCTTTGCTCTACAAGGTAGGTTCCACTGATAGGTTCCCGACAAGGTGGTTTCCTCACCCCCATCACAGGGATCATAAGACCTTCACAAGCGAGTGGAGTTGTTCCGAGTCGTTCCGGCGGCTCGGCCGCGCGGTCGTACCCTTACTAACTCTCCGGGTTCCTAGTTGCCCTGGGATTTAGGCATTTTGGATATTACACTAAAGTGGGTGTGCGAATTCAAATAATGCCACAAGAAGAAAATGTCAATTAATTACTCTAAAAATATGTACGTGTCACACAAAAAAACAAAGTTAGAATGGTGAAGATAATAAAATATGAAAACTAAAAAACATGGCAATAAGCGAATACAATGAGCCTGAACCCTCTAAATCGTCCCCAGCAGAGTCGCCAAATTGTCAGACCTAAAAATCCGACCTACGGCGATTTACGTTTTGAAAACGTGCAATTTTAAAAGAGTCGCCACTAGTTAATTATCAGGCTAACTAGAATCCTAAATTACCTAAGCGAATAACTAATTAAACACCTAGGTATTAAATCGGTCTACGATCAGAAATACGAGTTCGGGGGTTCTATTACGAATTAAAACTCATGGAATTAATCACGCCCTTTTGGTACTCAATTCACAAATTTGCCAATTTCACTATTTGAACACATGTCACAAATTAATCTAACGATGCCAAGATTTAATTCAATTTCTATCACGTGCAAAATATTATCTAAGTCTAAAAGTAAATTATTATCTACAACTCCTAATTAAGACGAAAATATCAAAATTATAAAACATGCATAAATCCATATTCAACCTAATGTATATTCAAAATATGTACAACTATTTGAACAAATAACTATTCTAACCAATCAAGTCTAACCAATTACATTTCAATTACCCAACTAAATATATTATAATAATAATAATAATAAAATATCAGATTATAATAATAATATTTTTAAAAAAAGGAAATAATTTACCTACTAACAGACCAGCGACGGAGGAGGACCGGTCCGGCGAGGGGAGCGGACGGCGGCGGTCGACATGGGCTGGCGGAGCAAGGCAGCGGCTGGACCAGAACCTTGACAGCTGCGGCGCGGTGGAGCAGCGGGCGAGGGGGGACCTCCGACGACGTCTCCGGTCAGGTGGTCTGGACAACGGACGACCGGGCTAGATCCAGTGCTAAGGAGGGTTACCGGAGATGGGTTTCGACGATCCGGGGCGACGCAGGGTGGATGACGGGACGTCGCGAGCTGGGACGGACGGCGGCGAGAAGGGACTGGGCGGACCGTCGGCGAAGGGAAGAGGAGAGGGAAAGAAGAGAGAGAGAGAGAGAGAGAAAGAAAGAAAGAAAGAGAGAGAGAGAGAGGGTGGTGGCCGCCGGGAGAGGGCTGCTGGCGCGGCGGGCGCGAAGGTGGCCGTCGCAGTGGCCGGACCGGAGCGGACGGTGGTGGTCCGGCCACCAGCGGCAGGAAGACGAAGCAATTAAAAAAAAAAAAACTTTACACTACAAGACAAATTTACACGGGTTCCAAAATCTGATGTATTATTATTGATATTTTGTGTCCTTTTACATTGACAATGGGTCCTTTTATAGCTAAATTAGGTCCCAATATTAGGAAAACACATTTACCTAAATATACACATTATTTATTCCGAAAATTACATATATATATTTAAGAAAATTGTCATAAATATATAATATATATTTTTCTGAATATTACATGATATTTAATGCATATATTCTATCATAATTTAAGCTAAACCTATTTTTAGCAACCCTGTGACCTTCTATGTTTAAATATTTCCTTTTTTAAACGCGTTACACATAACATTTTTGAACGTGTTATATACATGTCGCGCGTACCAAAATTAGGTGTTTACAGCCGGCCTATGGTGTATAAGGGAGACCCAATTTTGGGCCTCTCATGTCAATTGGGATTTGGGTCAAGCCCAATTTCCCTACCCAATTTCTTAGGTAACATATACATATTAATGGCCTTCCGGACCAGGAAACCACTGGAAACCGGGGTGGTTCAATTGGAAATCTATAAATAGAGACCTCCTCTCCTCATTTGAAGGTAATCTCTCACTCTCTCTCTAAGCTCATTACCTCTCTCTAAAGCTCATACTCACTTAAGCTTCTGAGTGGGCTTACCGGGACCCCCCCGGTGCCAATTTGCAGGTATCAAATGAGAGAAAGTGAGGATCCGAGAAGAAAGAAGCCCACGAAGTAGAAGTCCGGGAAGAAGAAGCCCACGAAGGAGAAGTTCGAGAAGAAAAAGCCCACAGAGGAAACTCGTGTGCAAACACGACCCATTCGGGTCGAGTCGGACCAGGTACACTAATGGGTCAAACCAAAACGACATGGTTTGCGCGAAGAACCTAACCGAATCACCTATTTGAACCGAACCGGACCGGTCAAACTGAAATTGACTGAACCGGACTAGAATTATTGGACCATCCCGAGTCAACTGAAAATAGGTTGGTCAAATTTTAAAATCCGAATGTTTTTGAACTTTAAAATTACATACACAGTGCGAATTGGTTTGATATTTTTACATCTTATTCAAACCTGATGCCTAGTTTTGATTATGGGGATGGATCTCGGAAATGCATGATTATGGGACAGAATCATTTTGTGGGCTGAATTGCAATTGTTATATATTTTGATATAAATACATGATTAGAATTGCGTCTTGACTATGTCAAGCTAGCTGGATATTGCATGTTGGGGGCGGAGCCCTGTTTTCAATTAATGAGTTACGCACTAGGATAGACATGATATGCTGAGTGATCTTGATTAGTATCCATGTCTAGAAGTTCGCATGACTGATTGATAACATGAATTGAAAGTCAACCCCAAATATTTTAAATCGAATTCAGTCGCCAAATATGCATGATTGATGTGGTGTGATTACGCGTGATGCGTTGCATGATAGTTTCGGAATGTGGCCGCATATGATAATTTGCTAGTGTAGTAGAATTATGTATGCTTGCATCAGAAATCCTCGGAAAAATTTTAAAAGGGCCTTGGGAAAAATCCAAGATCAGGCGTATTTGAAAATTCCCGTTCCGGTGAAAGCGATTAAACCATTTTAAAGAGACTTATCTATTAGAAATGAGATGTCGGCAGATGGATATACGCTCAATTTGAACCCGTTTTCATTCGTATTGTATTATTTTAATAACCCCACAAATGATTGCAAATCGAAACTTTGACCCGAACACGTCATCCGCGGCAAAACGGTCCGAACGGGAAAAAAAAAACCTTGTCCAGACACGTTGCTGGTCCGATCTCTCCTAGGAGAGACCGGGCCGGCTGGTCTGATCTCCCTCAGGGGAGACTGGACCTGCTTGTCCAATCCCAGGCCTTGGGGGTCGGACTTTCAGTTCGACCCCGAAGGTCTCGATACCCTTCAGAGAACATAATATCCCCGCCCAAGGGGTGTACGTGACATTCGGAACACTGTCATCCAAACTGCCCCTTGTGGCGACCCGGCCTCATTTTGCACATCCGACCCTCATAAAATAACACGAACTCTCTTATGCCTGCTAATGGTCTAATCCCTTCATTACTTGTTAATTAAGCTCATTTAGGGGTTAACAGTGTCATTAACCACCTTAATCTCCTTTGAGTCTATATATAGGACCCAACCTTCTTTCATTTGAGGACTTGATGTAACTTGAAATACTTGAGCTCTACCTTCTCTGTACTTTCTCTCTCTAACATATATACTAATTTAGGCATCAAAGAGGGTTCACCAGTTCCACCCCTGGCTTACCGCTTGTGCAGTTTCGCAAGGAGATGGATCGCAAGGAGATGAATCGAAAGAAGAATGGAGGAAAACGGAAGAAAGGAATTGGATCGCGAAGAAAGGGATTTCACCGGTGAGAGTGTCATTCAGATCGACACCCCGTCAACCCGATACACACGTCTTAACACTTTTCGCCATCCGTGGATTTTGAACAAACAAGCATGGCTATCATGAGATCAATGGCAAACAGTCAGCAATCAAGGGAGGATCACCCTCCCGAAGACATTCCACCAACAACCAACCAAGAAAGACCACTCGTCCCCCTCCCCGGTTAGACAGCAAAATCCACAGGCTTCGCATGGAAACCAAGGAGGACCTTCACGCCCAGCCGGGGCTCAATCTTCCAAGCATCAACACCAATGGCAAGAGAAAAACCATAAATACAAGTAACACAACATGGCATACCACCCTAGGCGTTCCAATGCACTGCACCCCCACAAGGATACCATTATGGAATGCATTCTCAGGAATACCCATATGGAATGCCATCTCAAAACATGCATGCATACCATCAGCGCGCTCAGACAACCAATCCCAGACCAATATATTCACAAGGAGCACAGAGAGTGACTCCTGGATTCATGTCAGCACTCGATGAGTTATTGGCATATAGGGAGGCTGTAAGGAACATACAAGAGAGGCAACAGCCATGAACGGAGCAATACCCACGTGTTCCAAGGGGACAGCATGAAAGTCAGAGAAGGAAAGAAGAAATACCACCTCCAATAGGAAGACATCAGTCTGCTCCTCCAATGCAACAACAAAACCAAGCGCCACAAGGCGCATGGACGTATACCACATTGAGAGAAAATCCATAGCCCCAGCAACAGTGGGGGCAAGAATTCCAACAACCACCCCAGCAAGGATATCATGCATACATATATAGTCCATACTACCAAGGACGTGAAACCCCGCAAGCCCTGTTATCAGTTACGACATGCCACAAAGGAATCACAGCATGTCGCTAGTGATCCTAACTCAAGAAGAGGTTGAGGCAATGATAACAAAGAAGATGAACGAATCCAAGACAAATGTGATACACACTTTGAGTGAAATTGCGAGCCACCCTTTTACAAGGGAAATAGTACTCAACCGAGTCCCAGATTCGTTGAACCTGATAAAGATCGAAGAGTACAATGGAAAAGGCGATCCTTAGAACACATACAACAACATGAGGCATCTCTTTTGGGAAGGACAAGTGATGACCGACACACCGCGCTTCTGTTCCCAAACACTCTGTCAGGAATTGCATCCCATTGGTTCTTTGGCTTACCTAATGAAAGCGTTCCCTCGTGGTAATATCTAAAATCCTAGTTCCTCCAGAGATACTTGGGAGAACGAAAGTTGCTAAAGGGGAAAAATTCAATCGACGATGTCAAGCAAGAGAACGACGAATCATTGGCAATCTATTACACCATATTAAATTAGAACTTGGCAGATATACAAGGGAACATGACTGACAGTGAAATAGTGAGAGATTTCATAAGGAATCTAGGTCGCTTTGGTTCAACTTTAGCTGAAAAGATGGCCAAAAAGCCTGCAAGCAATTTGAAAGAGCTGGCAGCAAGGGTGAAAACCCACATAGACCTAGAAAGGCATAGAACGAACAAAAAGGCAAAGATTCAAGCCTCGAAGGAAGAGAACGTGAAACGAAACAATGGTAAACCACCTCAAGTGCCTCAACTCATCAGACAAAATGACTGGCGCCCTCCTCCGATTAGGAATCAACCAGGAGATTTCCAAAGGGCAAAGGACGTTAATGTCATCATGGTTCGTTCTATGCCTTTCCAAAGGCACCGCCAGCAGTTGTACTGTAAGAGATGAGGCACCTAAAGATCTCGACACATCCGGCAAGGTGGAGAAACCCAATGGTTGGAATGAGAAAGATAAATGGTGTGATAACCATGAGGTGCACGGCCATGACACAAATGACTGCTTTAGCTTGAAGTTAAGCACTAACAACGCGATACAAAGAGGAGAGCTGAAGCAATTCGTCGATCACGGGGGCAATAGCGCACCCGCAAAATCTACAGGAAAAGATAAAGGAAAAGATAAGGTTGAATACAATCCTCCTTCTAACAATAGAGGAACAATAAATATGATTCATGGCGGAGAAGGGGTAGGTGATTCAACAAAAATGCAAGAGAGGTGTATTCCTCCAAAATCGACTTCACGCCAAAATGGAGGAAAAGGCCAAGAGAAGAGGAAGATATAGTTATTGAATTTTCCGAGAAGGATAAGAGAGACATTATCTTTTCACACGATGATGCTTTGGTGAGAACTCTAGACATCGAAAATTTCGATGTAAAGAGGATATTGGTAGATGGAGGAAGCTCAGCCGACATACTGCAAATGCAAGTGCTTGATGAAATTGGAAAGACAAAGATGGATCTCAGACCAGTGAACTTCCCCCTTGTTGGCTTCTCGGGAGCAACAAGCTATCCACTGGGAATGATTACACTGCCAGTCACTCCGGGGCAGGGATGGACACAGATAAAGATAAATGTGAACTTTGTGTTAGTAGAAAGCCTAGGAGCCTACAATGAGATCCTTGGTAGAACTACAATCAACCCTTACGGGATAGTGCCGTCAATGGTACATCGGAAACGGAAGTTCATAACAGAGAATGGGATAGGTGAAGTCCTAGGAGACCAGCGTACCGCAAGACAATGCTATGTCAGCGCCATGAGGTATAAGTCACAACAGTCTGACACCATTGCAATGGCGATGACAGGCAAGGCTAAGATTGACAGGTCTTTGCAAAAAGGAAGTAAGCAACAAGTGGTCAAGATGAGAAATGTTGGAGTGACACTCCGTTTGAGCAAATTAATTTTCAAGAAGTTTGAAAGAGAGCGGGAGATGGCAAAGGTGTAAAGGTTACAAGCATACATTGGCAATCGAATAACGGAGGTGGACAAGACAGTCTATAGAATGGGGATATAAGTATATCACTAACATCCGACAGATGCCGGGAAAACCAATTTCAAACTACTTTGAGAGGTTTGTAAGATATGGTACCACAGTGGAGGCAACCAAAAGAGAGGCGGTAAAAGCATTTTTTAGGAACATGAATTCAACCTCTATAAAAGCTTTCAGAGGATCATACGGAGTAGTAACGACAAACACAATGAGTGATCTCAAGGCAAAGCTGGAAGATGCAATTGCCAAGGAAAGGAGACGACATGGAGAAATAACTGAAGAACACGATGAGGAGTTCAAGGAAAAAGAAGAAGAGATTATGGGAGGAGGGGTGAATTTTAACTTCACACCTCTTAATGTCAAGATCGACGAGTTGTATAAGGAAGTGCTAATCAATAAGATACCACCCTACAAAGGAGAAAAAAGAGCTTTTGTGGGAAAAGATGCTAGGGGATGGTGTGACTACCACGAAATTTTTGGGGCATACGACGAATAATTGTTTGGTGTTGAATATCGAAGTTGAGGAAATGATCCACAAAGGAGAACTCGAGGGCTACACAGCTCTTGAGAAAGACATTCGCAATTGAGACGTTTCCCTCGACAACGAAAGCTATATCCTTGGATTTATCTTTCGTCCGTAGCAGATCTACCTCTTTGGTTTTTCAAAAAGACTTTTCATGAGGAAAAACTCAATTTAGCTTTTCTAGCTTATGCATTTAGCATCTTTTTCCAAAAGGACATCCCATGACTTCAATCACATGCTACTTTGTAAATAATGCATGCATGCATCAAGAGAAATGAATGTTCATTCCAATACTTACAATTTTAGATGATACCCTCACTGAGCAAGCCTTACTTAGATATGAAAACCAAGTGTATGTCACTGTCGACGCCCACAAGAGCGCACTTGAAAGCAGTTCATACACTGCGATCACATTCTGTGCCATCCAGGAGATTATCTTGTGAACTGCGCCATCTAGGAGCTTATCTTGTGAACAGTTGTCGACGCCTACAAGTGCATATCTTGAAAGCAGTTCATACACTGCTATCACATTATGTGCCATCCAGGAGCCTATCCTGTGAACTGCGCTATCTAGGAAGCCAATCCTGCGAACAATTGTCGACGCCCACAAGAGCCTATCTTGAAAGTGGTTCATACACTATGATTACATCCTGCGCCATCCAGGAGCCTATCATGCGAACTGTTCGATCCGGGAGCCAATCCCGCGAACATTTTTCGACGCCCCCATGAGCGTATCTTGTGACAACACAATATTTTTCGAAAGGTTACCATGTAAAAAAATCTTAAACACACTCAGGAGTATATCCTGCGCACATATTCAACGCACCTAGGAGCGTATCCAAAGGAAAAATTTACAACGTTCCCAAGAACGCATCTTGAAAAGACCTTATTTCATACAAGCAAGCCTATATGATATATGCACAAATGAATATGATGATGATACAGGTATGACAATAAAAAAGAAGGACATGAAGAGATTTCCATTAGAAGTTTACTCACAAGGATTGTACTTGTGAACAGAACGATCACAACACTATGAAATGACAAGCATGTCATAACACAAACACACAAGCATATAAAAAGATGCAATCTCACAAGGTATTAAAGCATAGCGAATCAGAAAGTTAACCATATTAAGCATTCAGTGCAGGAAAGACAAAGATAGAGAAGCTACGACACATATGTCAAGTAGCAAACCACAAACATCCAAGTATGAAGTCATAAAGATAAACTCAACCCAACACGGGGAGTAAGAGCAAGGAAATATATACATACGGTAAAGAAGGAAAATGATCAAATAGATGCCACTTGAGAATCTTCAAGATCCTGATGTTCAAAAGAGGACCCTCCAATGGAACTAGAAGATGATGAGGAGGAGCTCGACCCATCATCGTCAACAAGAATGACAGTCTCAGGCACGGGGGCAAAATCCTCATCCTCGTAGACCGCGACCTGTCCTTTCAGAACATAAACATAACTCAAGGCACAAGTAGAGAAATCACCTAACTCACCAAAAGGAACATCTGGCATGATGTTATGAATGCGCTCAACGAGAAAATCTCCAAACTAACGCATCTTGGTATTGCACCGAACATCTACATCAGAGGCAAAAGCAGGAGATGACTTATACTCTGCCACGGAAGAAACCTTCTCCTCAGCACGAAACTTTTCCTCAATACTCTTCAACTCCGCATCATGGAGTGAGGCGTCAACCTGAGCCTGTCGACGCATGTCAGTAAGGGTATTCTCGAAAGAAGCATCCTGGTCTCGAAGCTCCTGCACCTTCACGTCCGAAAGACGTGCCTTCTCCAACGCATCGCCGAATTCGGCCTTCAAGGAAACTTGACCATCCTGAAGCACCTTCTTCTATTCAGATAACTCAATCGCAACAGAGGAGAGATTGACAATGTCAGCCATACCCTGAAACAACAAGCAATCATCAAACTATATAACAAACAACACAGATTTCAAAGGCAATGAAAAAGGAAAAAAAATTACAGGAGCAAACCGAGACAATACTCCTTAAACAAACCGCAGAGTCTCATTAGGAGAGCTTGGAGATGAAATACGATCACCCGGGGCAACAGTACTGCGTAAAACGCGAACTCCAACCTCAGGAGTATGCAAAGAGGAATGAGTGTCGAAGTGATAACTCTTTCAAGCTAGAAAAAGGAGTCCATTCAGCACCATCAATGTCCTCATCAGTAGGACGAACCAAATCCCTGCTGCTCAAGGCAGGGAGCAGAATCTTCCCTGCAGCTAACAAAGACAAATAAGACACAACAACACAGTACGACCAAGGCATTTAAGAGTTAAAAACCTGGACGATCGGTCTCATCAGCTGAAGCTCGTCCCCTCGATTGGGGGGCATGGGGTATAAGAGACGCGTTAACATCAGTCGCCACCTCACCAACTTCCGCAGGTCGCTTCCCTTTGTCAGATAAAGGGGACACCTCTTCAACTGCCTTCCCCTTATCGCGAGAAGGGGTCGACAGACGAGTGCCGGCATGGGAATCTTTTTTCCTCTCGACAATCGAGGGTCCGATCTCAGAATCAGACTTTCTCATCTTAGACTTGCCTGAACCCTTGCCAGCTGCAACGACCCGCTCAGTTACCAAGGGCGACCGCTCTAACAACATAAGATATACAATATAAAGATAGTTATAAGCACGTTACATAAGTAAAAAAGTAACAAGGAAAGGAACATATTGGAAGCCTCGGGTGTTTTTCCTGACTTGGAAAGTTTCATTGCTTTTGGAGCATAGCCGGAAGATGCCTTCTTTTTGGCAGCCCTCATAGTGCGGTCGGAGCGATATGCCTGCACATCATACGTTTGCCCATGAAACCAACCTTCAAGGCGAAACAAAGAGAGTGAATGAAAAACAAAAGAAGCAAATACATATCAAATCCTCGGAAGGAGGGGTCAGCCGGATCCTCGCCACATACAAGTCCATCTCGGACACCCAAGATACGGAGCAGTAAGACTTGGTCTGATTACTATGATAGATGATCTTCATAGCCTCTTTATCCAAGGAGGAGAACTCGCTAAAGGTAGGCCAGTCATCCGTGCGATTGGCACGAACGATTTTCCAAGTAACATATCGATCTGTAATGAAGAAGTAATGACCGTCCCAGTGGTCCACTGAACAGTCCACGGGAGTCACGAAGTGGACGTCCGTATCCTACATGACTTCGCCCAGTCCCAATTCCTCAAATCGGGAATCCTTCAAGGAATGATAACGGGTCACCATGGTCGCCATCCCGGTCGCACTCTTGTATTGGAACCGATAAAAACACCGAAACAAGACAAGAGAATACTTCCAGGAGTACCATTGACACAATTCCTTAAACCCGACCCAAGCTCGAATGGCAGTAGGAGCAAGGTTAACGGTGGAAACCCCGAAAAATCGGCAAAGCTCTACAAGCTCGTCACATTAAGGAAAAAGCAGGCCACATCGTATCTGAGCTGTGTATACAGCAATCATCCGTCTAGGGGCACGGTCACAGTCCCACGAACATTGCTCAAGAATGGATCGAAGGGGTAAAACGCCCCATCTAAAGGACTAATATCACCTAACTCGACATGACGGTGATACTCTGGTCACTTCAAGTCATTCACAGACACATGCATGGAACCTAACTCAAAATCAGCAATAGTTTCTAAACTTAAGACGGAATCCGACTCAGACGAGTACTCAGATTCAGAGTCTGACTCAGAATCTAACTATGAGCTAACGTCGGGAAAGAAAGTAATGCGGCGAACGGAAGGGATGAAGAACTTTCTCATCCTTCTCAGAATGTATTTCCTTTGGAGAGTTTGAGTTTTGCTGCACCACCACGAGTACAAGGCCTACAAAACCGAATCAAAAATCAGTGTAGAGTAACATCCCAAGTACATTCTGAGATAACCAAATGGCAACATATCAACAATCGTATCAACAATCACGTCACGTGTCGACTACCAAGTGAAAATCTGACAAACCCATTCCCACCTCCGCCCGCCGTCGCCGGAATTTTCACCGAGCTACGCCGGAGTCCGCCTCGCCTTCGCCGTCCAGAGTTGCAGCACGCCTTGCCTCCACCATCCGAAGTCGTTGCCTGGATCCCCTCGTCGTGTGTCCTACCTCAGCCGCCTGAAGCCGTCGCTGTGACCCTCCCCGCCGTCGGGAGCTCGCTGCGCCGGCGATGAAGGATGTCTCCCGCTGCGCCACCTACCTCGCCCGCCCCCAGCACCCACGCGCCGCCCTCGCCTGAACCACGTCCCTCCCGGGCCGCTATATCGGGAATCCTCCCCCCCTCGCCGTGACAAGTAGCTCCGGTCACTCCAAAATCGAACCAAGCAAGTGGCTTGGTCATCAAGAAAGGATTGCTTAGTGAAGAAGATGGTGGTGTCTACTAGAGTGGTAATTCCTTTTCTCTCCCTTTATAATAAACTATGGTAGGGTTTGTAAAGATACTCTAATATCCACCTTTTATTGAAAATAAGGAGATCCAAGGGCTAGGATTAACTATAGTTAAGCATACCCACACCCATGTTAGTATTTCCAAGTTCATTTATCATACATCCCACACTTAGAAATTTTCTACATATGATTAGCATCTTTTTTGCATACTGAATTACCTCATACGTACATACCGACATAAATTAGATTTTCATTTATTCATAAACATGATTTTCGTCATACCCGAATTCTTCGGATACATGTCTGAATATATAGATGTTCGTACTAATGTCCATAGTTTTCCTGACCTAAGAAACGAGGATAAGACGTGACAGTACGCTTACGGACATACGATGGATTCGACAAGAGGTAAAAACACGAAATCGAATTGAGCGTGTCGTCCCATTGTAAAATAGAGTCAATCAAGGGTTAAGCCATTGGTTGACTCGGGGGCACGTGATGGATATACGCTCAATTTTGAACCGTTTTCATTCAGATTGTATTATTTATTTTAATAACCCCACAAACGATTGCAAATCGAAACTTTGACCAAAACACGTCACCCGCAGCAAATGTTCTGAACGGGAAAAAACACCCGTCCGGACACGTTGCTGGTCCAATCTCACCAAGGGTAGGCCGGACCAGCTGGTCCGACCCCGAAGGTCTCGAAAACCTTCCGATAACGTAATATCCCCGCCCAAGGGATGTACGCGACGTCCGGAACACTGTCATCCAAACCGCCCCACGTGGCGACCAGACCTCATTTTTCACATCCGACCATTATAAAATACAATGAACTTTCCCATGCCTGCTAAAGGTCTAATCCCTTAATTACTTGTTGATTAAGCTTATTTAGGGGTTAACAGTGTCATTAACCACCTTAATCTCCTTTGAGTCTATATACAGGACCCAACCTCCTTTCATTTGGGGACTTGATGTAACTTGAAATACTTGAGCTCTACCTTCTCTCTACTTTCTCTCTCTAAGATATATACTAATTTAGGCATCGGAGAGGGTTTGCTGGTTCCACCCCCGGCTTACCCGTCGTGTAGGTTCGTAGGAGACAGACCGCAAGGAGAACGGAGGAAAACATATTACGGAAGAAAGGAATTGGATCGCGAAGAAAGGGATTTCACCCGTGAGAGTGTCATTCAGATTGAAACCCCGTCAACCCGATACACACGTCTTAACATCGGTAGTGTGATCTCTTTCACGGCCTCCTTCCATTGGTTTACTGGTGGCCGTGTTGACTAGATGACTGACGAATCATTGTTGTTCGCTTTCTATCTCATATATATCCGATGTAAGCAATTCTATTTTCAAAAGGTTTTAAATTGTCTCCCTATTGTCGCATGGTTGTCAATGTATAAGTTTAGATGGCTGGTAGAGTGCGTTTCTATACTCCTCTCAATCTTGATGGTGTGAACTACAATTCTTGGAGTGTATATATAAAGGATCTCCTCGATGCAAGGGAAAATTATCATTATATTGATGCGAAAACAGAAAGAACAATGACGGATAAATATGGTAATCCGTGTCGCAGTCAAGGGGAGAGGTTCTAAGATGATCTGGAAGCGAAAATGGTGATTCTCTCAACTCTCACTCCTGAGGTTGTAGCAGACTTCAAGTACAACTATAGTAAACTATAACTTTGGTGTTCCCTACGCCTCCGCTTCGGTGGAGGTATGGTCGTTGAAGCAAAAAATATCTTAGTTGTTGTTAGCATATGGTGACTGGGTGTCGTAATTGGTAGCCCATTAATATGTATAGGTAACCTAAGAAATTGGGTTAATGTCACATTAAGGAAATTGGGCTTGACCCAAATCCCTATTGACACGAGAGTCCAAAAATCGGGCCTCCCTAACATAAGTGGCCGACCGAATATTGCAAGGGGCAAAGTGGACTTTTGTCCACTTTGCTCCTCCTATAAATAAGGGGTGTTAGGGTTTTATATGGGGTAATTCCCAATTCTTCCTAAGTGGTTATTTGAGAGAAAAAACCCTCCCCCCTTTGAGCATATTTCGGCCGAACCATCCACCACCTAAGGGTATGCCAATTTGCGTCGAGCAAAACACTCCGGAGATTCGTCCATGCCAAGAATCGATTAAAGGATTTGCTGTGGAGCTAATTGTAAGCATATGGTGATGGGCGTCATAAATGGAAGCCCATTATATGTATAAGTTACCTGAGACATTTGGGTAAATATCACATTAGGACATTGGGCCAGACCCAAATCTCAATTGACATGAGAGGCCCAAAATTAGGCCTCCCTATACATATGGCCGGCCGAACTTATTAGTAGGGGTAAAGTGCACTTTTGTCCGTTTTACTCCTATAAATAAGAGATGTTAGAGGTTTTATTAGGTTAATCCTTAACCCCTTCTTATAGTGTTTTAGAGAGAAAAACCCTCCTCTCCATAACACCAAGGGTGTGCCAATTTGCTTTCGAGCAAACACTCCGAATATACCGCGTAGGGTTTCTTTAACAAGAACCTCTACGGGTGCCGACCGGAGGACCGTAAACTCCCTGCTGCAGGATCTTGGGACTACGGATTACGTCTGAGGTATGTGCGAATCTTCTGCTGCGTAATATAGATTACTAGCATGTACCATGTTTATAATATCCATAGTGATTACTCCCCGTAATCTATCGGTGGTATCAAAGCCTATGTTAGGAGTTCATGACTTTGATAAATTGATGTTCTTGAGAATTATTATTTTGGGCCGAAAATTTTAAAGAAAAATTTTGAATTTTTAAGTTTGTTTTGGTCCGAAATTTTCATGATGTTCTTAGGAAAATTTGATGTTCACGATCTTCAAGAAAAACATGATTTTTATCAAAATCGAACATTGGATTGTAGATCTTCTTAAAATTTGATCTTGAAATTTGACCACTTGTTTCCAATTAGGTGTTAGTTTCGGCCAAACCCTAAGAATTACAAGGTAAATTTTTTAATTTCTTAAGCACTAAGTTTCAAAAAGTCGGCCGAAATTAATTAATATATTGTTTACGATATTTTAATTTTTTATTCTAGGTAACAATATATCTATAATTGGAAACATAATGATAGATTCACATTAATATATATAGAAATATATATAACTATCAATATATCTAGATAATTAATAGGGTTAAAGATATTATTGATAGATTTAGTTACCTAAATGATTAAGAAAATATATTGTCAGTATATTTGTTACCCTATTAAAGATATTGACAATAAATAAAATATATATCTATATATATAAACCGAATTTTACATATATCTATTACATAAATAAAAAGCAGAAAATTCAAATTTGTCATCACTCTCTTTTGTCCTCACATCCTAGCTATTTACGTTTTTTTTCCCGCTCACCCCAAAGGCTGCTTCTCCATTCCAACAGTTGTGTAGCTTCACATCAAATCCTTTGGCCAGCGTTTTATCAATTTCTTTCAAACTCCGTTTAAAGTATATATGAGGAGGATTCACCACGATTGTGAAATTCCCTAATCGATGAAGCTGTGAAATTCCTTAAACACGTGCAACGCTCGTGCTAATATTCTAGTATATATATATATATGTATATATGTATATATATATATATATATATATATATATATATATATATTGTTGATTGATTTATTCTTAAGATAGAATCTTGACAAAAAAAATATATATGTTTAATATTGGCCGAATATATATGTATATATTTAATATTGGAAATTATTTTATATAATTAATGTTACTTGCTGGCTAAGTTACGTTTTTAGTGGACATCAAAACCCTACTTAGCCCACAAGTAAACATTTCATTGCAAATCCTTTGAATTAGTTAATGGGCCGGTCCAATATAATGAATCGGGACGCTTAAACCGAACCAAATTTTCTTAATCGGTTCGACCTAGTCGGGTCGGGTCGGACCGGGGTAATTAAGTGGATCTAACCGAACCGGTTTTGAGTGTTGAACCGAACCAAACCCTATTTTTATTAGACCGGTTCGGATGGTGCCAGATTTTGAAAATAAAACCGGACAGAAGCGGATTTTACCCCGAAACCCTAAACCCTAAACCCTAAAACCTATGAAAGGTCTGAACTATCACCCATGTTAACGGGAGAGGTCTGAAATTTAAAAAGTTAATAACGGAGGTCTAAAATTTCAATTTTGTTGATTTGAGGTTTTCCGTCCATTTTTAGGGTTAAATTTAACAGAATTGTGTGAAATGACATTTTTGCCCCATTAATATTTTGTTTTATTTAATATTTTATTTAAGTAAATGTGAAATGACAATTTTACCCCTAAAGTCAAATTAAAACTACCCAACTCCAACCACCGCCACCCAACTCCGGCCACCACCACCCGACTCCGGTGACCACCACCTCGGCTCCGGCGACCCGACTCTGGCCACCACCTCAGCAAAAAACTCCGATCGGAGCCTTGGTGGTGGTCGCCGGAGTACGGTGGTGGTCGCCGGAGTACGGTTGGTGGTCGCCGGAGTACGGTTGGTGGAGCCGTGGTGGCTTCAAGGGCATTTTGGTCTTTTCACTTCAAGCATGTGAGGGGCACACTTGATAGAAGGGTATTTTTGGAAATTTATTTTATTTCCGGTCACATGCCAAACATGTGACCAACTTCCGTTAGTTTTAACGGAAAAAACTAACGGAGACCGTTGTTATCAACAAAACTGAAATTTCAGACCTCCGTTATTAACTTTTTAAATTTAAGACCTCTCCCGTTAACATGGGTGATAGTTCAGACCTTTCATAGGTTCTTAACCCTTAAATAAAATATGGAGGTCAAGTTTTAAAATCCAAATTTTTTGAACCTTAAATGGTCTACACAGTGCTCAAGGGTTACAATTAAACCTTTAATGCCTTGTTTCGATTATGGGGATGGATCTCGGAGATCATGTTTTTGGGACTGGATTAATTAGTGGGCTGAATTTCAATTGTTTATTATTCGATATATATTTATGCATGATTAGAACTGTCGACTTTACTGAGTCAAGCTAGCTGGATATTGCATGTTGGGGGCAGAGCCCTGATTAAATATATGATATGCGCACTAGGATAGACATGCTGTGATGGTTGAAATTCCATAGGATTCATGTCCAGAATGATGTGTAATTGAATATAAGCATGAATTGAAAATCAGCCCCTAATGTTTAAAATATTTTAAAATCGAAAACCATTCGCCAAATATGTATGATTGATGTGGAAGTTTCATGTTTGACACGTATGCTAGAATGTTGAGGATGTAGCCGCATTTGATAATTTACTTGGAAGTAGAATTATGTATGCAAGCATGAGTTCCTCGGAACATTAGACGCATGACGCGTAAGCATGAGTGTGGTTTGTGCGATGAATGTTACTTGCGTATGATGATTTACATGGATAGTAGAATTATATATGCATGAGTAAATTCATAGAAATATTTTTCAAGATAAAAAAAGGGCCTTGGGAAAGCCAAGATCGGGTATGTTTGTTTTAAAATTCCTGTTCCGGTAATTAGCGATTAAAACCGTTTAAAAAAATGATCTATTGGATTGAAGACGATTGTGATGTGAACTCTTTCACAGCCATCTTCCATTGGTTTACTGGTGGTCGGTTGGTTTAGATGACTGAGGAATCGTTACTTGTCGTATTCCATCTTAATAGATATCTGATGTATGCAATTCTTTCTCAAAATGTTATTGTCTCCCTGTTTTTCCGTGATTATCAAAGTGTTAGTTTTTCATGGCTGGGTTGGTTCGCTTCTACGAGCCTTGCAATCTGGATGACATGGACTATGATGCATGGAGTGAACATGTAAGAGAACTCCTCTTAGCTGAAAGAACACATAAGTGTATTGATGTGAGTAAGGGAAGGACACTGGTGGATTAGCATGGCAACCTTCTATCCCCTAAAAGGATGAGGAGCCTTGACGATCAGAGAGCTTGCAAGGTGTTACTGGCAGCCTTGGACAGAGAGGTTGTAGAGGACTTCAAACTCAACTTCAGCGCTCTTCAGCTTTGGTGTTCCATTAGACACCACTTTGGTGGATGAAGGACAGACGAAGCCAGAGGATTGTTGTTTGAGTATGTTGCCCTTATTTCCCAAGATGCAGGTGTAAAACCCACATCAGATCTTCATAACGAAAGATCAAATTGGAGAAAGATACTAAGTATTGCACAGAGATACCCGCTATCATGGTTGGCTGACAACAAGGGACTGGGTTACTTGATTGAATTAATTAAGTTTACCATGGTCCTGTTTGTTGAAAGCAAACAAAAAGACTCGGAAGGTTCCTCTGTACCTCACCGCAAGAGATTAAGGGAAGATGCAGAGGAAACATGATCATCATTTTGGTTCTCAAACGAGAATCCGGTGTGATAAACACCAGCGATAACAGTGCAGTAAAAAGTATGTCTCGTTTGGAAAAAGTACTTCTAATGCTCTAACTTTATCTCTTAAAGCTTCGTGGATGATCTGGAATCTAAACCATTGTCGCTATTTCTCTTATTGTTCAATTTTATGTTTGAATTTTTGTTGATAATATTTCGGATTTATTGGACAAAGTAGTTACCATTCGATTCGAAATGAGTTATGCTTATCAAGATTAATCGACTCGGTTAAATAGGATCGATCCGAAATGTAACTAAACCAAAGTAATAAGGCTATTTGAAATGGTCGAATCAAACAAATCCATACATTTTCTCCTACATCTAATTCTTTGGGTAAAATCAAAATGCCATTAAAATCCATCGATTGCGTAGCTCTAAGAATGAACTGATTATAATTATTTCTTAATTATTAGTACACCATTGAATGAAATAATCAGTAATGATAATCATGTGCGAAACCGATTGGATTAAATTGAATTATTTTCATAAATGAAACGATTTAACCATGGGTTAAACATCAGTAAGAAGTATGCTTCATAAGCTACTACAACCTTGTAAAAGTATCACCTGACGCATAAGGTGAAAACCCAAAATGCTCAGTTAGGAGATGGGATAAAATCTCTGAGATAAGTTTGCAAACGAAGAAGGATGAAGTCGGTTAAACGATTTTCTTTCTATACACCTTGAACGATAAGTCAGGCTAGGAATTCAAAATCAAATTACACACTTCAGGAAGCACAGTTTGTAAACATAATGTTAGAGTCAATCTATCAAACGTTCCTTATGGGATGAAGAAAGGTGATTCACATATATGTAAAACCGTGTTCCAATGAAATCGGTAAGACACGTCGCGATAAAAGCTAATGAGTTAAATCTTATCATCATGCGGCATTAATTGGCGCATTAAACACGTATTTGGACCAAGAGTACTTTAACTGCTCTTAGAAAATACTTGTTTACAGCTTGGGAAAGTGGTGCCGTGGTTGAACTTGATACATTACATCACTTGTGGACGAATTTCCAATGCATGGTCAGTTTCAAACAGATGTAGTCTTGATTGAACCGGAGCAGGATTACACTGACAATCAGGTCCCACTTACTTCGAGTGGGAGATTTGAACCAGCAACTCAAGTGAATGACATGGTAAATAATAATGGAAACATTTTCATAGTAAATCCAGTGGGAGGAATAAACCCTACCACACGTAATCGCTGTTGCTGCAAAGACGAATCAAGTTGAACCTGATAGTCATGTTACTGAAAATCCAATAATGCCACAACTACCTGTACTACCCATTATTCCCAGTGGGAGTGATCCGACCAACTTAGTTCCAGGTCCTAGTGATCAAGGAATTCTTCTCGGAAGTAAAACCCCGAGACCGAGAGGTCGTCCGAGGAAAGTTAGAGGTCAAGGTTCAAGCACTGATCTTGATCCCAGTGGGAGTGATGCTCCGACAAGATGCATTATTCCGAGTGGGAGAAACATTCAGACTCAAGATGGGATTAACAAGCCTAGACGAAAGTCAAAGGCATCAAACTTCTAGCCAAGAAGTATCCCCTCGAAAAGGGTGAAAACGTCACTCTAACAACTGTTGACGAGCATTGAAAAGTCCTCAAGTGGGTAAATGGAGGAAAATAATAAAAGAGAGAGATCGCCTAAATGAAAACCATTATAGTCTACAGTTGATTTACCTGCTAACCACAGGGGCACAAGGATACGGTGAGTCCGGAAAGGAGACTCACCACTGATGGAAAAGGTCGGGCGGTACAAAACCCGACTTATTGCGAAAGGACATACCCAACTTCACGGAGTGGACTTTGACGAAACATACTCACCGACTGTGCGTAAAACCACGATTAGGGCCATTTATGGTCCTGGTCGCATGTCTCAATCTCGAGATGCACTAAATGGATGTTAAGACCGCATTCCTCCATGGAAACCTGGAGGAAGAGATCTATATGGAGCAACCAGAGGGTTTCATTACTCCTGGTGACGAACGTAAAGTTTGCAAACTCCAGAGATCCATTTAATGTCTTAAACAGTCATCTCGGCAATGGTACCGCAGATTCCACGAGGAAATCGTAAGAAACGGATTCGTGAATCTTCACGAGGATCCGTGCGTGTATTATAAGACATCCGGGTCTAAGTATGTCATCTTTACCTTATATGTGGACAACATACTCATTGCCGCAAACGACGTGAGTTTTATGAATAAGACAAAGTCCTAGTTGGCATCTGTATTCGAGATAAAAGACATGGGAGAAGCCACGTACATCTTAGGCATTAAAATTGCTAGAGATCGCGCTACCCGAAAATTATGTCTATCTTAAGAAGCCTATATCAACAAGCTGTTGAAAAGGTTCAGATTACAAGATGCCAGACCTGTGGATACGCCGATAGTATTTGGGTGCACACTGTCAAAACGTGACGGCCACAAGAACCTGGCAGAGCGAGAACAGATTAAATGTGCAGAGTATTTAAGCATGGTCGGTAGACTCATGTAAGCCATGCGTTGCACCAGTCCGTACATCTGTTATGCCGTAGGCCTAGTAGCACGGTTCCAATAAGATCTTGGCTATCAACATTTAAAGGATGTAAAACGAATTATTCGTTATCTGAAAGGTACTGCCGACTACGCACTGTGCTATAAGGGCAGGAATTTAGAATTGACCGGTTATAGTGACGCCGACCATGGTGGCGATCCGAATGATCGTAAGTCCACCACAGGAGGAGATTTTCTCCTTGTTAATGCCGTCATTTCATGGACGAGCAAGAAGCAAACCTGTGTCGCGTTGTCTACAATGGAATCAGAATTCGTTGCTCTCTCCAAAAACGCACAGGAAGCGGTCTGGCTGAAAAGGCTTCTTACTGCACTGCTTGATGTCAAAGACGGGAGTAAACCCGTCGTGGTATACTCTGGCAGTCATGCAGCTATTGCGACAGTTAAGAATCCAAAGTACCATAGTAGGACTAAACACATTGATGTGAAATATTTTTATGTTAAATCTATGGTAGAAGACATTACAATCACTTTTGACATTAAAAGTGGCATGTATATATGATAACATTTTGATAATTGAAAGTTATATTTTTAATAAACGAGAGAATTCAATCGAGTTTATGATCCATCGACGTCATAATGTTTGAATACATCAGATTTACGGTCTATAAACTAAGTCGAACGAAGACGCAATCCTCTGCCAAACTATGTCGAATATGGGCCTTACCTAGTCACACAGGTATGGTTGTCTTGCGGTGGAGGGAGGTCTCTACCAAGCAAGGCTGGCTAAGAATCAGGGGGATAAACCTGATTACGCAAGACGATTATCTAGTTTCGAAGTAACTCGACATGATCTTCATTTTACAAATCACCGTAATGAACTCCGTTCGTCATTAAACCACATTCAAGGCCATATGAAAATCTACGATAGCATGATTGACATATCCCATTCTTGTCAACTTAAAAGTTCAGGTATGCTATCGACGCGTGCTTCATACTGCGCGTGCCATGTTCGATCACGGGGTCACAGCTCGGTTGTGCTAGATAAGAATCCTCGTGATTCTAACGGGCGCAAAATTTTTCACCTCGAGCGTGTGATTGATCCCGAAAACCTTATGAAGAGGCACCCGAAGTATCCTCACGGACTCAGAACTCATATCTAAGGCCAGGCTCAATGTTCGCTTCCCGGCGTACGAGCATAGTGCTGAACAAAAAGGCCCAGTGGGATAGGAGCGATGGGGATGGTAAAGCTCACCTGTAAATTCACCGACTCTTGTATTCACTAGGTGGCCACCAACCGGATATTAGTTGAATTTTCTAAATACTTTTACGGATGCCTTGGAGAAGTGCTCCTATGCGGAGACTAGGAAAATGGATAATTAACAGCTGACCTAGGATACAGCGCGACACTATATTTTTTATAACAGGTTGATTGAAGAAAGGGAATCAATGTTCCGCGGGCGCTACAACACTCCTAACAGATGAGTAGCACGATGTCTGTCGTGTTCGCCGGTCAAAAGGAAAACCTCGTATGAACTATTCGGAAGCAAGAGCGAGACCAAAGGAGTGAAATGTTGATTCTGATTTGGACAACAATACATTAACTAGAACCCTCCCATTCCGGCGAGTGGGAGCTGTAAGCATATGGTAATGGGCGCCGTAAATGGAAGCCCATTATATGTATATGTTACCTGAGACAATTGGGTAAATGTCACATTAGACAATTGACATGAGAGGCCCAAAATTGGGCCTCCCTATACATGTGGCCGACCGAACTTATTAGTAGGGGGTAAAGTGGACTTTTGTCCACTATACTCCTCCTATAAATAAGAGGTGTTAGGGGTTTTATAAGGTTAATCCTTAATCCATCCTTAGAGTGTTTTAGAGAGAAAAATCCTCCTCCCTATAACACCAATTCGACTGAACCACATAATACCAATGGTATGCCAATTTGCTTTCTAGCAAACACTCCGGAGATCCATCCCTACCAATAATCGATCAAAGGCTTTGCTGTGGAAAATATACCGCGTAGGGCTTCGTTAACAAGAACCTCTACGGGTGCCGACCGGAGGACCGTGAACTCCCTGCTGCAGGATCTTGGGACTACGGATTACGTCTGAGGTATGTGCGAATCTTCCGCTTTCGTAATATTTATTACTAGCATGTACCATGTTTATAGTATCCGCAGTGATTACTCCTCGTAATCTAACACTAATACCACGTTGGGCTTCTTTAACAAAACCTCTATGGGTTCCGTCCAGTGGATCGTGAACTCCCTCAGCAAGAAGAACCTTGGGACTAAGGAAAAGGTTTATGGTATGTGTACTTCTTCCGCTGCGTAATTCTGATTACAAGCATGTACTTTCTTTTGTTGTTTCCGTAGTAATCAACCCCGTAATCCAACTGTGGTATCAGAGCCTGTGGTAAAAGTTCTTGATTTTGATAAATTGGTGTTCTTGATTTATAGATGTTGGCTGAAAATTTTAAATAGAAAATTGAAAATTTCTGATTTTTATAATTGTTAGTGCCAAAATTTTCATGATGTTCTTCAAGAAAAAGATGAATTTTATCAAAATCAAACATTTGATTGTAGATCTTATTAATATTTTATCTTGAAATTTGACCACTTGTTTCCAATTTGATGTTATTTTTGGCCAAACCCTAAGATTACAAGGTGAAAATTTTAATTTCTTAGTCAACAAGGAAAGTAATTTTCAGCTGAATTACATATAAAATATTGTTTACCATATTTTAATTTTTACTAAAGGTAACAATATATCTATAATTGGAAATATATGGATAGGTTCACATTAAATATATGGAAATATATCACTATCAATATATCTAGCTAAAATATAGGGATTAAGATATTATTGATAGATTTAGTTACCTGAAAGATTAAGAAAATATGTTGTCAGTATATTGTTTCCCCATTAAAGATAGTGGCAATAAATAAAATATATATATATATAGGTGTGCCGAAATTTACATACATATATTGTTGATTGATTTACATCTTATAGATACAATCTTGACAATAAATATATATATATGTAGACTGTGCCGATTATATATATATATATATATATATATATATGCAATATTGGAAATTATTTTATATAGCTAATAATTCTTGGAGGCTATGTTATGTTTTTAGTGGACTTTAAAACTCTATTTAGCCCACAAGATTATTTCGGCCCAAGAGTAGGTGTTTATTGGGCCGGTCCAATTTGCTAAACTGGATATGATAAAACCAAACCGACTTTTCTTAATTGGTTCGACCTAGCCTGGTTAAGTCGAACCGGGATAACTAAAAGGACCTAACCGAATCAGTTTTGGTGTTGAACCGAACCGAAATCCTATTTTATTGAATCGGTTCGGACCGAACCAGATTTTATTCAAAAACTGGACCGAACCGATCCGGGTTTGTAAAATCCGGACCAAACCAAATTTTCTGAAGCGAACCGGATTATTTCAAAATTGACTGAACCGAACCGGATTTTTAAAATCGAATTCAAGTCTAATTATAAAATAGGATGGTCAAGTTTTAAAATCGAAATATTTTTTAACTTTTATTAGTTTACACAGTGCTCGAAGGTTTAAACCTTAATGCCTTGTTTCAGTTATGGGGATGGATCTCGGAAATGCATGATTTCGGGACTTGATTAATTAGAGGGATGAATTGAAATTGTTTACTTTTATCGAATATATTATTAGAACTTTTGTCTTGACTGTGTCAAGCTAGCTAGAAGTTGGGGGCGGAGCCCTGGTTAAATATATGGTTTGCGCAATAGGACAGGCTTGTTGTGATGGTTGTGATTGCCTAGGATTCATGTCTAGAAACACGCATGAATAATTGTAAGCATGAATTGCAAGTCAGCCCCTAATATTTTAAAAATAAAAGCCAGTCGCCAAATATGCATGTATGATGTGGAAGTTTCATGTATGACACGTATGCTTGAATGTTGAGGATGAAGCAACATGTTATAGTTTACTTAGAAAGTAGAATTATATGAATGCTAGCATGAGTTCCTCGGAACATTAGACGCATGACGCGTGTGCGTGATGTGTGGTTTGAATGATGAATTTGGCTTTCCATGAAGATTTACTTGTGTAGTAGAATTATATATGCATGCGTAAGTTCATCAGAACATTTTTAAATAAAAAAGGGCATTGGGAAAGCCAAGATCGGGTATGCTTATTTCAAAGTTCCCGTTCCGGTAAATTTGCGAATAAAACCATTTTTAAAGAGACTGGTCAATTGGATTGAAGACGACGGTAATGTGAACTCTTTCACGAACCCCCTTCCCTCGGTTTACTGGCGGTCGGTTGGTTTAGATGGTTGAGGAATCATTATTTGTCGTATTCTATCTTAATAGATATCCGATGTATGCAATTCTTTCTCAAAATGTTATTGTCTCCCTTATTATGCATGATTATCAATGTGTTAGTTTTCATGGTTGGGCCAGTTCGCTTCTATGAACCTCACAATCTAGATGATATGAATTATGATGAATAGAGAGATATTGTTGAGGATATCCTTGTTGCTGCGGATGTTGAGGATCGAATCAATCTGAAAGAAACTAGGATCGAGACGGTCGAATATGGAATTCCATACCCCTACAACAACAAGAAAAGGTTGAGGAAGGATCAGACAACCCGAGAATTGATTTACTCGAAACTGTCAGTTGAAATAGATGAGGAGTTTATGGAGAGCAGTGCATTGCATCTTTGGTGTGCCATTCGTCTTCGCTACGGTGGAGGTAAGCTCGCCGAAGCTAAAGACCTCATGGCAGAATACAATAGTATTCTATGCAGTGATGACGGTGTAATAGCTGCTAATGATCCCGCTGACGAAGTAGACGTATGGACAAGAGCTCGGAAAGTAATGAAGATGTTTCCTCTTACATGGTTTGCTAACGATGATGGACTCACACGTCTGATCACATCGATTAAGACGATTGTGGATCTGTACGAGGCTGACCATGAAGTAGGAAATACCTTCAAAGAACCCGAGACACCTGATACCAGATTCGATGGTCTTCGGAAATGCTTGGCTAACCACAACAATAAAAAGTCTAAACGAAGGTCCGGTGTAAACCACCGTTGATTCGTGTGCCCTAATAGGTACGCCTCGTTTACCACACACATAGAACTAAAATACATTTTATTTGATGCAAGACATCTAATTAAACTCACTTGTGAATTCTTTTCAGGTGGAAAACTGAGCGTGGTCCAGACTGCTTGTCCATTTTACCTTCATTGAAGCTTCAATCTATGATCAGATACCTTGTTATTGTTGTTGATGGATTTCCAATTTATTCGTTTAAATGTTTGAATTTTTTGTTGATTAAGATTCGGATTTATTGAATATAGTAGTTTCCATTCGATTCGAAATGTGATCTACTTGTCAAAATTAATCGACCCAATAAACCGGATCGATCCGAAACAAAATTAAAAACTGAAATATCCACAATGTGTAGCTGGTTGGATCAAACAATTACCCTCAGTCTCATTCATCTAAAATCGTGAAACATCGAAATACCATTGATATCCGTCGATTACGTAGTTCTAAGAATGAACTGATTTAATCTTTCTCATTTGTTAGTTCTCCGTTATATGATAAATTCTGTAATGACGAACATGTTTGACACCGATTGGATTAAGTTAAATTGAATTTTGGAAACGAAACGATTTATACCATGGGTTAAACTTGGTATAGGCGCCACACGCGTGTGTACCTCAAAATACGAAACACATCGTTTTCAAAGTACGAATTTGATGAATCTTAAATTTTCATTTGCCTCCTTTTCAGGAATATTTCATTCAATACTTACACGATGATGATAGGTATGCTTTATAAGCTGCCACGAATTTGTAAAGTACAAACTGACACATAAGGCGAAAGCCCAATGCACAGTTCAAAGATGGATAAATCTTTTAGATGAATTAGCCAATGAAAAGGATGATGTCGCTAAAACGACTCTCCCACTAAATTCCTTGAATGAGAAGTTTGGCAAGACATTCATATTGACAAAGCACTTCATCAACTATATTGGTTAAAACACGACGCAATAAAAGCTAAAAGGGAATGATACGAGTTAAATCTTATTATCATGCGACATTAACTTGTGCGTTAAACAAGTATTTGAACCGAGAGTATTGTAACTGCTCTTAAATGATACATGTTTAAATTAGCTTGTAATTATGGTGCCGTGGTCGAACATGAGACGTTACATGACTTGAGGACGAATCTTCAACGCTTGGTAAAATATAACAGACGAAATCTTGATCAAATTGGAGCAGGATAACGATGATAGTCAGGTCCCACTTACTTCGAGTAGGAGATTTGAGGCAGCAACACAAGTGAATAAAATGGTAAATGAAGATGGGGACATTTTCATAGTAAACCCATTGGTAAATGAAGATGGGGACATTTTCATAATAAATCCAGTGGGAGGAGTCAATCCTACCACACAAATCACTGTTGCTGCAAGTGCGAATCAAGTTGAACCTGAAAATCACGTAGCCGGACCGCAGGATAAAAATCCATTATTTCCACAACTACCCATTATTCCTAGTGGGAGTGGATCACCAACTTGGTTCCAGGTCCTAGTGATCAATGAATTAATATCGGAGATAGAAAACCGAGAGCAAGAGGTCGTCCAAGGAATGTTGTAGATCAAGGTTCTAGCACTGCCCTTGTTCCCAGTGGGAGTGATGCTCCGATAGAAAGAATTATTCCGAGTGGGAGCAACATTCAGACTCAAGATGGGATTAACGAGCCTAGATGTAGTCAAAGGCATCGAACTTCACCCAAGAAGTATCCCATCGAGAGGGGTGAGATATTCACACTAACTTCTGTTGATGAACCGGTAATGGTTCAACAAGCGTTGAATGGACCTCAAGCGAATGAATGGAGGAAAGTAATGGAGGAAGAGATCGCCTCAATGAAAGCCAATTCGGTATGGTCTTTAGTTGATTTACTTGCTAACCGCAGGGCCATAGGGGCAAAGTGGGTTATGAAACTGAAACTATTAGGATATCTAATATGGGGATTATTATCTAATTATGTTAGTCTTATGTTTGTTCTAGTATTTGCACTTTAGTCCCTAATGTTCGTAGGGTTTTGCATTCTAGTACTAGAGTTCTTCTATATAAAGGAGCCTCCATCATTATAATGGTTAAGCAACCTTCTTATCATGTTTAGTATAATGAAAGGATTGCTCTCTTCATACTCTCCAACCATCCAACAATTATAAACGTTTATATGGTATCAGAGCCACCGATCGTGGTGTTTTGATTTCAACTTCGTTTCCATTTTGTATCCAGAAACTTTCTGTTCTTCACGCCGTAAGCTACGGTATTTACCCCAAATAATACCCATTTGATTTACGACTCTTCTTCCAAAATTGACATCACCAATCGACTCAGCAACCTCCGGCGAGCATTTCGCGATTTCCAGCGCCACCGTCCGACGCCGCACGCGACCTCACGCGCCGCCGCGTGTGCTGAGCCTCGCCGGCACGTGCAAGCCACGCGCCACCCTCCACAGCTCCGTTGGCCGCCGCGTTTACATTTTCGGAATCGTCTCGCTTGTGCGACTCCATTCCGATACTTATCGTCGAATTCCGAGGTGATTTGAATGTTCGAATCTTACTGTTAAGATTCGGTGCAGAATTGCAAATCTGCTGTTACTGTTTCATTGGTTTGCTGCTGCTGTTGATATTTGCTGCTGTCAAAATTCTGCTGTTGCTGAATGTTGCTAAAATTCTGCTGTAATTGCTGAATTTCTGCTGAAATGTGCTGAAAATTGCTGAATTTGCATGGAATTGCTGAAATTTGGATGCCTGGAGTTGTATTGCTGTGGTTTTGATGAGTTTACGTTGGATTCGAGCTATGGATAGCTAGATTGTTGGATTTCAACTGGATTACAGTTGAATTTGTTGAAGATTTTCTGTTTTGAGGACAGTTTTGAAGTTCGGGGATCTCCGAAATTGGATTTTCGGGGGCCATTTTGAAGACCGGGTATGAATGTACCTTGGCATTTTGAAGATTGAAGTGTGGAGCTTCATCTTTTGTTGAACATTATAGAAGAGTGAAACATAGGAACCTCATCACCTGAGACATTGGAACTTCACCTGGAAGATTGAAACATTGGAACCTCATCACCTGAGACATTGGAACTTCATCTTCCGTTCAACCTTTTGTTTTTTGAAGATTCAAGGCCATAGGTGGCAACTGTCATCACTCCGCTGAGAGCTTGATGAAGACCATCCGATTGTTGCTACACGTGGATTATCACACCTCTGAGAGCATGAAGGCTACAAGTGGGTGTTCAGCTCTGAGAGCACGGTGGACCTTGAAGATTCGTTTTTTGATTCAACATTGCAGGTTTAGTTGGATATTGGATATTGAAGCTTTTGAGCTTTTGTTGAAGATTGGAGTTTGGTAGCTCCATTTTGAAGATTGATTTGGTTTGAATTGTTGAAGATTGGGATGCGCTTTGGATTAAAGAAAGAAGAAGAAGGAAAAGATGGGGGAATATTAGGATATCTAATATGGGGGGTTATTATCTAATTATGTTAGTCTTATGTTAGTTCTAGTATTTGCACTTTAGTCCCTAATGTTTGTAGGGTTTTGCATTCTAGTACTAGAGGTCTTCTATATAAAGGAGCCTCCATCATTGTAATGGTTAAGCAACCTTCTTATCATGTTTAGTATAATGAAAGGATTGCTCTCTTCATACTCTCCAACCATCCAACAATTATACACGTTTATAGAAACTCACTGCTGATGGAAATTTCGAGTGATACAAAGCTCGACTAGTTACGAAAGGATACACCCAGCTTCACGGAGTGGACTTTGATGAAACATACTCACCGACTGTGCGGTACACCACAGTCAGGGCAATCCTAGCCCTGGTCGCATGCCTCGATATAGAGCACCAAATGGATTTTAAGACTGCATTCCTCCACGGAAATCTGGAGGAAGAGATCTATATTGAGAAACCGGATGGTTTCATTACTCCTGGTAACGAACGTAAAGTTTGTAAACTCCAAAGATCTATTTACGGTCTTAAACAATAGTCTCGGCAATGGTACCGCAGGTTCCACGAGGAAATCTTTGGAAACAGATTCGTGAATCTCCACGAGGTCTATGCGTGTATACAAAGACCTTCGGGTCTAAGTACGTCATCTTTGTTAGGTTATAAGGTCTGAGTCAACGGATCGCTAACTTAGAGCTTATCTCCCACTAATGTGATGTCGGGTTACGTGCTCCTCGGGGTCTTTCGTACCGTTTCCTACTCTTCCGCTTCCTTGTCTCTCTGCTCCTTGCTACCGTGCAAGAGGGGCAGTATCAAGCACGGAGGGGGGGGGGGTGGTGCTTGATGAACCCTCTCTGATGCTTAAGTCAGAATACTTCTAGAGAGATAAAATGTAGAGAGAAGCCAGAGCTAAAAATGTGCAAGTAATCCAGATCCCCCAAATGAATGGTGAAGGGGTTGTATTTATAGGCAACGGTGTCATTAATGTGACTTAATGACATCGTTAACATTTAAACACAATTAATTAGTCATTGATCACATAATTAAAACCTTAAAGCATGGAGAGGTTGGCGGAAATAATCTAAGCGTGGGAGTCGGGAAACGGTGCCAGGGCCCTTGGGGGCGGAGAGAAAATCCGACTCCTAAGGGTAGGGGTTGGGTGTGGCCACCCAACCCCTCCCTAGGGGTTGGGTGTGGCCATCCAACCCCTCCCTAGGGGAGATGGGTTGGCCAACCCGATCTCCACTAGGGGAGATCGAGTGTGGCCGCCCGATCTCACCTAGGTGAGTTCGACGCGTGGCCCGGACGAGTATTTTCGCCTCGTCCGGACCGTTGGTGTTTCGGCGGGGTGTTCGGGTCAATGTTTCGATTTACAATCATTAACGGGGTGATAAAAATAAAACGATTCGGAAGTCAACGGGTTCAAATTGGGCGTATATCCATTACATGCCCCCGAGTCAACCAATGGCCTGACCCTTGATTGACTCTATTTTAGGATGGTATGACACGCGCAATTTGAAGCCGGAATTTTACCTTTTGTCGGAATCCTTACTTACCCATGGGTGTGTGTCTCTGACTCTGCCCCCTGTCTTATAAGGTAGAGGAATTGCAAACGTCAGAATAGCACGGACACGTGTCCAAGCACGTGTCCGTCTGAGATGGAAATAATAAATCAAATACCGTCACGAGCTTATACTCGGAAAATATACGCATGTGTGGGGATGCAACGTGAATATGGTTAAGTGAGTCCATGCTTCAATTTCATGACGGGGTAGGCCTATGTGGGGAAAAATTTCGATTTTGGTCCAAATTTTTTTCTAAGTATAGGATACTAAAAAATATGCCTATAGGATGTTAACTAGGATAGTAATACTCCTAACCTTAGTTAAAAAAGGAGAAGATAGTAGTTTTCTATCTAAGCCCTTGGATCTCCTTTTAATTGATGGATGGTTGAGATTATGTCATCTAAAAAACCCTACACCCTTCTCATTATAAGGAGGAGTTAGGAAAATTACCTCATTTGAAAAAAGTTGTCATCTTTTCCTCATTTTCCAACACTTGGAGGCCAAGGGAGAAAATTTTACACACCAAGGGAGGGGGGATGGCTGAAATCCGGCAAGGGCCAGAATTCTAGCCAGCGGACGGGACAGCGGCGCGGGGAGGCTCGGCAAGAGACGGCGGCGTAACCCCAGGCGGGCGGTGGCCAGCGACGGCGCAGAGGCGAGGTGAGCCAGCAGACCAGGGCGACGACGGCGCTGGGCTGAGGCGTGCTGGCGATCGACGGGACACGGCAGAGGCGAGGTCTGACGCGGGCGACTCCGACCAGCTAGCACCGGGACGTAGCGGAGGTGGGGCGACTGAGCTCAGCTCCGGCGACGGCGGCGTCTGGTCCGGCGAGGTCCAGCGAAGGCGAGGGCAGCTCCGGCGCGGTGGAGGACAGTTTCCGGCGAGGGGCTGATTTCCGGCAACACCAAAATTCGAATTCCGAACCCGTTTATCGAATCGGGTCGGGTTTTCCGAAGGTCCAATCCCTTTCCTTTCGTTTACCATATGAAATTTCGATACTTGGATCGCCGGTTTTTTATTGCCCATGTTTGATTGTCGATGTTTGATTTGCCGATTTTTGCTTGAATACGTGATTGCCCTAGGTAGTCGTTGATTTGGGAAGTATTTTTGGCCGTTTGAATCTTTCCTGCTTGAATTTGACGTTGTGATGTCATTTGCATGTTGATTTCCGTTGAGGGGCATAATCGTAATTTTGCTCGGAAATCGGTTTTTTGATCCGAGTAAAATTGCCCGATTTCGTCGTCGTAGTGTCCTTAGCGTGTATTCGTTACTTTCGTTGGGTGCCTTTGAGTTTTGGTTGTTGCTTGCCGGGTGCCGGGGTATGCCCGGATTTTTCGGAGATCTTCTTATCTTAACACCCGTCATGCTATGACAGGTATTGTACTCGTGGTGGTGCCCCCGTACACAAACTTGGCAGAGGCGCTACATCCTTCGAAGGATGAGTAAGTTTTTCTTTCCCTCTGTTTGTCGCGTTATTTTCTTTCCTGGCATTAGTTCGGAGTCGGATACTGAGTTAGGGTATTGGTCGGATCCTGATTCGAGCTTGGAATTTCTCACTGCCTTTGATTTAGGTCTCGCTACTTTGTCGGAGAACCATTTGGCTAGGTTCGACTATAATGAGCATGTCACCTTAGGCGACATTTGTCCTTTAGACGAGCCTTTGTACCCCTTCTTCCCTTCTTTGGGAAACACTCGCAGGACAGTGACAGAGCCTCCTAGGGGGAAGGTTGTCGTCTATCCTTCCCAGATTCGGTTTGGGTTACGCCTGCCCTATTGTGATGAGCTCGTAGAGCTGAGTAGATTCTTTAGGATCTCCCCGGTGAACCTTGCCCCCAGCGCTATTCGCGTCTGGGTGGGTTTCCGGGTGCTATGTCAGTGGTACTCCTGGAAGTACTCCTTGGTCTTGATCCAGTGCTTCTTCCGATTTCAGTATCAGAAGAAGGTAGGCTTCGCGAGTTTCGTGACTCGCTATCCTTCCCTCAAAGATTCCCGATTTGCTGATTTCGGGTTGAGCGGGGTTGAGTGGAATGCTTCTCTTCGTTTCGTGGCTCGGAGCGATAATTCGGCGAGCCATTGGGCCAAACACTAATTCTTTATCACGGATCGATACGTGACCTGGTTGGTTCTGAATAAGGACCGATCGGACGGCTGGCCTGCCTTTGGGGAGTTCTCTTCTGTGGACTTGGAGACCATGAAGACTATCTACGAGAGCCACAAGACCCAGTCCTACTGCCCTGTGTCCTTGGTGACCGAGACAGACCTTTATGAGGCAGGGATTAGTTTGACTCCTCTCTCCGGGGATTCGGTATGTTACTTAGTCTTCTCATCTATATTTATTTTCTGTTTTTCCCTCGTAGGTTGGTTTCACGGGAAAACGTATAACGTGCAGGCAGCGCCAGTTGACTTGAGCAAGAGGAGGGCTCCCTCCAGCTCAACTCCGCAGAAGTCCCCTATGCCTGGGAAGACTGCTGGGGCCTTTGGTATACTTCTTTCTTTCTCCTCTTATGGTATACTTGTGTTTTTTCTCATGTTTTTTTCCTTGTGTTGTTAGGGCACTCTCCCTTGGTGACCGAGAGAGTCGTCTCTGTGGGCAAGGGTTCTGGACCTTCTAAGTCCAAGTCACGGAGGTCCGACTCTGAGGCCGGGGCCTCGGCTGTCAAGAAGAAGAAGGCTGCAGATCCTCCTCCCCCTGGTGTTCGTCCCCCGACCCTGTCTCGCGACAAAGAGATAGTGGTCGAAGAGGCGCCTTCCCGGGCTGATAAAGGGAAGTGGCCTGCTGGCGATGGTGGGGTGGTTACTGATTCTCCATCTCCTGCCCCCAGCCGAGGGCATGGTCTTCAAGTTCGTTTATTATTTATGTCATTGATGCTTCTATGCTTGTGTTTTTCTTTACTTAGCTTTCTTTGCATAGGTGGGCCTCTGGCTTTGAGTAGGAAGGACTTTGCGCAGCTCACTGACGAGGATATTGTGGGAGCTGAGTGGACTCCCTTTGCTGGATTGAAGAAGTTCCACTTTGACAGCGGTTCCTCCTTGCGCACCCCGGAGGTTGGCATTCAGGTACTTCGCGGTGCCATCGCTCCCGGTGATCGTGCTCCTCAGCCCAAGTCCCCTAAGGAGACCCGGCGCTTCATCCAGTGGGTGTTATCCCGCTATGTCCCTGTGAGTGGTGTTTCTCTTCCTTTTCTATTTTCATGTGATTGCTTGCTAAGTCATTTACCCCTTGTTGATTTTTCAGGGTATGTCCGACATGGTGAATATGTCGTCTCTTGCGCTTGAGCTGTCAGATGAGAAGAAGGCCCTTGAGGATAACCAGGTACCCTTGAAGGCGGAGCTTGCCACTGGCGCTGAGAAGGCACGCCTGTCTGTCTTGCAGATGCAAGAGCTTAGGGGCCAGGTAGCTCTACTTGAGACTACCGTGGGTTGTTTGCGTCGTGAGGCTGATGTCGCATCGTCACTCCATGCTGAGGAGTTGACGAAGCTTGAGGCGAGGTGCAAGGCGGAGGAGAGAGCTGTTGCAGTAGCTGAGTACAAAGCTTCCCCTACCTTTGCTGCTGATTACAGCGTTCGGTTGAACCAGGAGATGAACCAGTTCGGGGAGTACCATGTCGATCATATCTTCCGTATTGATCCCCAGTTTCCCGTCAATGATCTGGGTGACTTTGGGACATATGCTGCTGGCTATATGGCCGTTCTTAGGGGTCAAGCTGCCGTTGCTGATGAGCCTGCCCCTGCACAGGTGGATGCTATACCCGTGGATGTTGATAGTTCAGGCTCTTCCTCATCTTCTTCGAGCTCTGTTAGTGGTTCTTCATCAGAGGGTTAGGACCGTGAGGACTCTCCAGCAGGTTCTAGTTGATATGTTGATATCTCTTTATCCTTGTACATATGACTTTACCTTTCCTCCCCTTTAATGGGTTGAGTGTTTCTCCCCTTGATGGGTCGAGTTCATTTTGGGATTGCTATACTTGGGATGTTTTCTTGCTTTCCTTCTTTCCATGGTTATGTTGGCAGTGTGTGGAACACTTGCCTTTGGTTGTGGTATGCATGGTAGGGTGAGTTGTTACTTTTGATGGTTGCTTCATATGCTTCTGTATATATTCCTTTGATCATGGACTCTTCATATCCTTGTGCTTCCTATACATAGCATTTCTTTTGTGTTTTCCTTTATCATTATACCTGTCATCTCATCAAGAGTAAACATTAAGTACTTATCATATCTCTTTGCCTTGTAAAGGATTGTTTCATAGTATTCTTCTTTTGTAATAATCTCTTCTGATACCCTCAGAGGGGTGTAGTGAATGTTTCACGAGATAGGCTCTCAGAGGACACTGGAATTGGACCAAAGATACGCTCTTGGTGGGTGTCGAAATCTTTTCACGAGATAGGCTCTCGGAAGGCACTTAGCGTTTCACAGGATAGGCTCCCGGAGGGCGCAAGTTAGACCAAAGATACGCTCCTGGTGGGCGTCGAAAACTATTCACGAGACTGGCTCTCGGAGGGCACTTAACGTTTCACAGGATAGGCTCCCGGAGGGCACAAGTTAGACTAAAGATACGCTCCTGGTGGGTGTTGAAAACTGTTCACGAGACTGGCTCTCGGAGGGCACTTAACGTTTCACAGGATAGGCTACCGGAGGGCACAAGTTAGACCAAATATACGCTCCTGGTGGGCGTCGAAAACTGTTCACGAGACTGGCTCTCGGAGGGCACTTAACGTTTCACAGGATAGGCTCCCGGAGGGCACAAGTTAGACCAAAGATACGCTCCTGGTGGGCGTCGAATCTGGTAGTTTGAAATCTACCTCAAGATACGCTCTTGGGGGCGTCGAAGGTCGAAGTTTTTAGAAACCACTCTCAAGATACGCTCTTGGGGGCGTCGAAGTTCGTAGTTTTTGGAAACCACTCTCAAGATACGCTCTTGGGGGCGTCGAAGGTCGTAGTTTTTAGAAACCACTCTCAAGATACGCTCTTGGGGTCGTCGAAGTTCGTAGTTTTTAGAAACCACTCTCAAGATACGCTCTTGGGGGCGTTGAAGGTCGTAGTATGAAAACTACTCTCAAGATGCGCTCTTGGGGGCGTTGAGGGTGTTGTTGACTTGGAAGTCATATCTGTGTAAGGATAACATAATGATTATATCACCATCTTCTTTGAAAGACACTTTTGAGTGACTTCTACTTCATTAGGAGCATTCATGCTTTATGTACATCTGGGGTGCCTTGGATGGATCAAGACACCCTTTAGAGGAATTCAAAGATAGTTGCAGAGTCGGAGTGACTTCTTGAGTTCTCCTTCTCAAAAGTTGTTTTTGAAAGACTTAAAATGCTTAAACATGCAAAGTGCTGAATATTAAACTAAGGATATGAGGTGGTGAGTGTGTCTGTTGCCATGTATTCCTTTAGGCACCCTTTGTGAATCATCTCTTCCACCTCTATCTTCAAGACCATGCAATTGTTGGTTTGATGCCCCCATGTCCCATGGTACTCACACCAACCCTGTGCATCTTTCCCCAGGAAGGCCTTGCCCTCCTCCTTGCATTTTGGTAGCTCTTTTTTGAGGTACTCTTCAAAAATTTCTTCTATCTTTGCCGTGAGGGGTGTGAATTTAAAGTCTTCAACTCCTTCAAGTATGTTGTTCTCTTTTTCTTCTTCAAGGACCTCTTCATATTGCCCTATCTCTTTTGCGAATGCCCTGTCCAGTCTCTCTTTGAGCTCCCTCATTGTGCTTGTCATGACCACCTCATAGAGCCCTCCATATGCTTCAATTGAGGTTGGATGCATGTTTCTAAGGAAGGCCCTTACGGCATCACTTCTTGTGATGTCCATGCTTGCACCATAGCTGAAGAATCTCCCAAAGTAGCTTGACATGGACTCCTTTGGCATTTGCTTGATGTCGTCTATATATCGGAAACCCTTTTCAATGGAGTCCCTTGCTCTCTTTCCTTCTTTATTCTCTGGCTGCCAAGGTATGCTTGTTACCCTTACAGCCTTACTTCTCTGCTTCTTCTTAGCTAGTCCTTGAAAGAACTGCTTACTCAGGCGGAGTGAAACTCCCTTTTTCATCTTTCCCTGCCTTAGCCTTTTCATCGCCTTCTCTTTGTCTTGGATGGCCCCAGTCATGACCATAGCCACTGCGTCTGGCTTGTGTGATCCATGTCTCATGGAGTTGACGTAGCACTGCCTTGCAGTGCGTTGATCACCCAAGACTTCCCCAATTCTGTTTTCGGTGATATACTTCAGCTTCTGATGCACGGTAGATGGCACAATTTCATATGGATTTATGGTTGTTCTTCCTAAGATCCCGTTATAGGCTCCCAGGCTTTCAACCACCATGAAGTTGACGTTCACTCTTAGCTGTGTCCATTCCTGGCCCATGGTCACTGGCAGGGTTATCATTCCTAGGGGGTAACTTGTTGCCCCTGAGAAGCCAACTAGAGGGAAGTTGACTGGTTTGATATCCGCCTTTGTTTTTCCTATCTCTTCCAGGACCCTTAGGCTTAGGAGGTCTGCGGAGCTGCCTCCGTCTACCAGTATCCTTTTTACATCGAAGTTATCGATGTCCATCGTGATGACTAAAGAATCATCGTGCGGGAAGACAATATGACTCTTGTCCTTCTCCGAAAACTCGATCTTCATCTCCTCTCCTTCTCGTGGTCTCTTTCTCCACTTTGGCACTGAGCTCAGCTTGGATGCATAAACCTCCCTTGCATTGGCTTTTGGGCCACCCGGTCCTCCATGTATCATGTTTATAGTCCCCCTCTTGTTAGGTGGGGGATTATAATCTACCTTGTCTTTGCCTTTATCCTTGTGTGATGGCCCTGGTTGTGTGCCATTGCCACCGTGATCAACAAACTGTTTCAGCTCCCCCTCTTTGGATGATATTGTTGATACTTAGCTTCAAGCTAAAGCATTCGTTCGTATCATGCCCATACGCTTCATGGTTATCACACCATCTATCCTTATGTGTCCCTACCATTGGGGCTCTCCATCTTCCGGGGGGCGACCATAATTTCTGATTTCTAATCTCTCTCAGGACCACTGCTGGGGTGGTGTTCAATGGTATGAACTTGATAACATTTATTTCTCTAACCTTCAATGGCTCACCCATCTGATTTCTTTGCTGAGGCGGACGCCATTCTTGTTGCCTTATGGGTTGAGGTGCCTGAGGTGGCTTTCCCCTATTCTGCTTTGTATTGTCCTCCTTTGCTGCCTGAATCTTGGCTTTCTTACTCACTCTGTGCCTCTCTAGGTCTATGTGAGTTTTCACTCTCCCTGCCAACTCCTCTAAGGTACTTTCAGGTTTTTTGGCCATCTTCTCTGCCAATGTGGACCCAAAGCGGCCAAGGTTCCTTATGAAGGCTCTTATTATTTCACCCTCGGTGATGTCGCCTTGTATGTCTGCTATGTTCCGGTTTAACCTTGTGTAGTAATCAGCCAAAGATTCATCATTCTCTTGCTTCACATCATCTAGGGAGCCTGTCCCTTTGAGCAGCTTCCTTTCTCCTAAGTAACTCTGAAGAAACTTCACCTTTAGTTGTGCCCATGAGTAGATGCTCTCAGTAGGTAGGCTGAAAAACCAATGTGACGCCACCCCTGACAAGGTGTTTGGAAATAAGAGTGCCTTGTAGCGGTCATCAGTTGTTCTCCGGAATAGGGAGGCTTCATGCTGCTGGATGTGCTCTAAAGGGTCTCCCTTGCCATTGTATTTTTCTATCTGTATTGTATGCAAGGAGTCTAGCACTTTGTTCATTTCCAACTCCCTCGTGAAGGGGTGGTTTGTGTTGTCACTCAGGCAGTGCAATCCGTTCCTCTTGGACTCACTCATCTTCCTTGCTATCATAGCTTCTATCTCCTCCGGGGTTATCACACCGACGTTGGAGTATAGTCTCTCTGATATCCTCCATAATTGTAAACTGGGCTTACCGGGATCCCTTGTCCGTGCTGGTACGGACTATAAGCGTATCCTTGATATCCCTGTTGGGGTACTTGGTAGAATTCTTGCCTCCTTGGAGGTCTTGCCTGTCTATCTGCCCCTGGCATCCTGCTGTGGCTGTTGCTGCCTTGGAGGCACAAACTGCTGCCTTCCCCCTGGGGGTGGCATTTGGTCATCTCTCATTTGTTCTTCTCGCTGCCCTGTTGGAGGGTGCGAGTAGTGCTCATTCTCACCTTGTTCTTCCTCAGGGAGTTGTTCTTCCTGCTGAACCTCTTCATCTTCATACTCCTGTCGCCTTCATTGCCTGTTCCTCAAGGTTTCCCTATAGGCCAGTAGCTCATCTAGAGCGTTCATCAGTCCTGGAGTCACTGTCTGTGCTCCCTGTGAATGCATTGGCCTTGTATAGGTAGTGTGAGCCTGGTTGTTCCTTTGAGTCGGCATTCCATATGGATACTCCTGAGGCTGCGCATCGTAGTAGTACCCCTGTGGAGGTGCCGTGTTCTGAGATGGCATTCTTGGTTGCCCCCCCCCCTCCCGTCCTTGTGGCCTTCTAGCCAGTGGAGTTGAAACTGTAGAAGACTCTGCCCCAGCTGGGCGTGAGGGTCCTCCTCCCTGATTGTTAGGATGGGGCTACTTGAGGTTCAGGATGTGAAGGCCTTTTCTCTAGGTTAGGCTGCCTTGCTGGAGGCATAGGTTGTGTCTCCTGCCTATGGCCCCCAAATGGGCGATTCTCTCTGGATGGTAGGCTATTCGCCATAGCTCTCGTGATTGCCAGACTTTTTGTTCGAAAACCGCAAACGGCGCCAAGTGTTAGGTTATAAGGTCTGAGTCAACGGATCGCTAACTTAGAGCTTATCTCCCACTAATGTGATGTCGGGTTACGTGCTCCTCGGGGTCTTTCGTACCGTTTCCTACTCTTCCGCTTCCTTGTCTCTCTGCTCCTTGCTACCCTGCAAGAGGAGCAGTATCAAGCACGGAGGGGGGGGGGGGTGGTGGTGCTTGATGAATCCTCTCCGATGCTTAAGTCAGAATACTTCTAGAGAGATAAAATGTAGAGAGAAGTCAGAGCTAAAAATGTGCAAGTAATCCAGATCCCCCAAATGAATGGTGAAGGGGTTGTATTTATAGGCAACGGTGTCACTAAGGTGACTTAATTACATCGTTAACCTTTATACACAATTAATTAGTCCTTGATCACATAATTAAAACTTTAAAGCATGGAGAGGTTGGCGGAAATAATCTAAGTGTGGGAGTCGGGAAACGGTGCCAGGACCCTTGGGGGCGGAGAGAAAATCTGACCCCTAAGGGTAGGGGTTGGGTGTGGCCACCCAACCCCTCCCTAGGGGAGATGGGTTGGCCAACCTGATCTCCCCTAGGCGAGTTCGACGCGTGGCCCGGACGAGTATTTTTGCCTCGTCCGGACCGTTGGTGTTTCGGCGGGGTGTTCGGGTCAATGTTTCGATTTACAATCATTAACGGGGTGATAAAAATAAAACGATTCGGAAGTCAACTGGTTCAAATTGGGCGTATATCTATCAATCTTAACTTTATACATGGATGACATACTCATTGCTGCGAACGATGTGAGTTTTATGCACGAATCAAAGTCCTGGTTAGCATCTGTATTTGAGATGAAGGACATGGGAGATGCTACATACATCTTGGGCATTAAAATTGCCAGAGATCGTGCCGCTCGGAGATCGTGTCTATCTCAGGAAGCATACATCAACAAATTGTTGAAAAGGTTTAAATTATAAGATTCCAAACCCATGGAGACACCGGTAGTATTCGGGTGCGCGTTGTCAAAACGTGACGGCCCGAAAAACCAGCAAGAGCGTGAACAGATGAGGAAAGCCGAGTATTTAAGTATGGTCGGAAGTCTCATGTACGCCATGCTTTGCACTCGTCCAGATATCTGTTACGCTGTGGGCCTAGTAGTAAGATTCCAATCAGACCCTCGCCATCAACATTTAAAAGCTGTAAAGCGGATCATACGATATCTGAAAGGTACTGCCGACTACGTATTGTGCTTTGAGGGCAGGAAGTTAGAATTGACTGGATTTAGTGACGTCGACCATGGTGGAAATCCGGATGATCGTAAGTCCACCACAGGAGGAGTGTTTCTCCTTGTTGAGGCCGCCATTTCATGGACGAGCAAGAAGCAATCTTGTGTCGCGCTGTCTACAATGGAATCAGAATTCGTTGCCCTCTCCAAAAATGCACATGAAGCAGTCTGGCTGAAAAGGCTTCTTACTGCGCTGCTTGATGGTGATGTCGGGAGCAAACCTGTGAAGGTGTACTCCGATAGTCAGGCAGCCATTGCGGCAGTAAAGAATCCAAAGTACCATAGTAGGACTAAACACAATGATGTGAAATATAATTATGCTAAATCTATGGTGGAAGATAATATAATCACTTTAGAATACTCACCCACTGATGAAATGGTGACGTACCCATTAACTAAACCATTACACATGTAGATATTTGAAAAGCACATTAAACAGCTTGGATTGCGTAGAGTTTAGAATGGGCGTGTGTCTGTGATAACGAGAGAATTGCAATCTGAGTTTATGATTCATCGACGTCATAATGTCTAATTACATCGGATGGTATGGTCTATAAACTAAGTCGTAGGAGGACGCAATCCTCTGCTTAAAATTATGTCGAATGTGGGCCTTGCCTAGTCACACAGGCACGGTCGTCTTGTAGGCGAGGGGGACCTCTACCGAAGCAAGACTGGCCAAGAACCAGTTGGGAAACTTGGTTATGCAAAACGATCATTTGGTTTCGGAGTAACACGGCATGATCTTCGTTTTGCACTTCACCGGTGATGAACTCTGTTCGTCATTTAACCACATTCTGGGCCAGATCATTAACATATCCCACACCTGACATTGTTTGGGTATGCTATTGACGCGTGCTTCATACTACGCGTGCCACGTTCGACCACGGGGTCATGCTCGGTTGTGCTAGATAGAATCTTTGCGATTCAGACGGGCGTAAACTTCTTCACCTTGAGCGTGTGATTGATCCCGGGAGCCTTATGAAGAGGCGCCCGAATTATCCTCATGGACTCAGAACTCATTTCTAAGATCAAGCTCAATGTTCGTATCCCGGCGTACGAGCGTAGTGCTGAAGAAAAAGGCCAAGTGACCACGTTTTGGAAATCGGTTGGGTTTGACTAAGGGTATGAGCGATGGGGATGGTCAAGTTCACCTGTAATTCACCGAATCTTGTATTCACTAGGTGGCCACCAACCGGATATTAGTTGAAGGTTGTGAATACTTGTACGGATGCCCTGGAGAAGTGTTCCTATGTGGAAACTGGGTAATTGGAAAATTAACAGTTGGCCTAGGATACAACGCGATACAAATTGATGTTTTTAACAGGTTGACTTGAGATAATGAATCAACGTTCCGCGGGCGTTACAACACTCATAACAGATGAGTAGCACGATGCCCGTCGTATCCGCCGGTCGCATGGCAAACCTCGTATGAACTATTCAGAAACAGGGGCAGATTCAGAAGAGTGGAATGTTGATGCGATTTGGACTACAATACATTAACAGGCACCCTCCCATTCCAGCGAGTGGGAGCTGTTAGCATATGGTGACTGGACGCCGTTGTTAGCATATGGTGACATGGCGCCGTAATAGGAGCCCGTTAATTAAGGGAATTACTTAAGTTAATTATGTAATTATCAATCTCGGCTAATTGGGCCAAATCCAATTAGTAATTGACAAGGGAGGCCCAAAATTGGGCCTCCCCCTTATACATGCAATTCGACGGCCACCCTATAGCACATTGGTTGGAGTTTCCTTTTGGCAACTCCACCAATACTATATATATGGGTGTCTGCTAAGGGTTTATTCACTCATTCATAATAACAAGGATCTCCATTGAGAGCACTTGTTTCCCTTAGTTAAATTTCGGTACCATCACATCTGGTCTGAGGTTCCATCTCCGTTGAAGAATCGATCAGAGGTCTTGTTGTGGAGCTACATCGCGTGGGACTTTTTCTAACGAAGAATTTGCACGTGGTTCCGACCGGAGGATCAGAACTCCCTCCACATCGTTCTTGAGCAGGAAAGCTAAAAGGTATGTGTACTAATTCCGCTGCGTAGATTAGATTTCTTGCTAGTACACGTTTAGCATTCCGTAGTATTACGTCCCCGTAATCCAACAGTGGTATCAGAGCCAGTGTTAGGAGTTCTTAAAAATTTGATAAACTGATGTTCTTGATGTTCATAAAAACCGAATTTTTGATGTTCATGAACACCATGAAGAATCCGAAATTTTTAAGTAGATTTCATGTGTTTGATCTTTAAAAACTTAAATTTTCAAATTTACATGTTTTTCTAGATCAAAACTGAATTTTTAATGATCAATTTAAGTTTGATGTTCATGATCTTCAAGAACACCATGAGTTTTATCAAGAATGTGTTTTGGATCATGATCAAGTTAGAGTTTGATCTTAAAATTTGACAACTTTTCCAATTTTCCTTTTAGTGCCGATAATTCCTAGGGGTGTTTTAGTTAAAATTTTTAATTTTCTTGGCCACCAAGCAATTAAAAATTCGGCACAATCTATAATAGATATAGGTTGCCATTTTTATATTTTATTAATAGGTAACTCTATCTAGAAGTTGGAAATAAGGATAGGTTCTAATATAATATTGTAAAAGATATGAACTATCAATATATATGGATTAAAATAAGGTTAATATATATATATTGATAGATTTAGTTACTATTAAACAATTAAGAAGATATATTGTCTACATATTTTAATCCCTAAAAGATATATTCGACAACATTATATATATATATATATAATTCGGCTGAAAATATATTAATAAATATATTTATATTGTTGATTGATTTATATCTTAAAGATAGAATCTTGAAAATATTTTTATATATATATATATATAAGTACCGAATTTTTATATATATATAATTCGGCCAAAACTGTATATTAATATATATTTATATTGTTGATTGATTTACATCTCAAAGATAGGATCTTGACAATATTTATATATATATATACATATGCCGAATTTTTATATATATATAAGCATTATTGGAAATTATTTTACATAATTAATAATTCTTGATGGCTAAGTTAAGTTTTATGGTGGATTTTAAAACCCTACTTAGCCTATAGAATTATTTTGGCCGAACCCTAGGTTTCATGGGCCGGTCCAATTGCTAAACCGGATCGGGATAAACCTATCCGGGTTTTCTTAATCGGGTCGGGTCGGACCATAGTAACTAAATTGAACCTAACCTAACCTGGTTTTGAGTGATAAACCGAACCACTATCTTATTTTATTGAACCGTTTCGGACCAAACCGGAATTTTAAAACCAGAACGAGATGAACCAGATTTTAAAATTTGGACCGAACCTCTTTAAAATTTTCGGAAATTTTAAATTGTTCAATAAAATAGGATGTCAAATTTTAAATCCAAAATGTTTTCGAAGTTTAAAATTAGCCTAAACAGTGCTCTTAGGGTTTGTGTTTTAATACACGGTTTCAATCAAAACCCTAATGCCTGGTTTCGATTATGGGGATGGATCTCGGACTTGCATGTTTTTGGGACTGGATTAAATTAGTGGGTGATTTGCAATTGTTTACTTTCTGCATCATATATTTTGATATAATTAGAACTGTCGTCTTGACTTAGTCAAGCTAGCTGGATACTATATTGCGAGCATTGAGCTCTGGGATTTAAATATATGGTTTGCGCAATACGATAGGCATGCTATGCTGATTGAAAGTGCCTAGAATCCATGTCTAGAAATTCGCATGATTGATTGTAAGCATGAATTGCAAAACAACCCCTAATATTTTCAAAGTGTTTTATAAAACCGAAAATTCCGGTCGCCAATTATGCATGATGTGTGCGGATGTTGCATGTTTTGACGCGTATGCTAGGATGTTCATGATAGAACGCATGTGATAATTTACTTTAGGTAGAATTATATATGCTAGGAACATTAGACGCATGACGCGTAAGCATGTTGTGTTCTTTCACATCATAGATTGATCTATTAGATTGAAACGACAATAGTGTGAATTCTTTCACGACACCCCCTTCCTCGGTTTACTAAAGGTTGGTTTGGTTTAGTGACTGAAGAATCACTATCCGTCGTATTCCATCATAATAAATAATACGATGTTTGCAATTCTGTCAAAATGTTGTTCTCTTCCTAAACTTTGCATGATTGTCAATGTGTTAATATAGATGGCTGCAACTAGCAATGTCATTTTCCAGTTGAATAAGGGAATAAGATTGAATAGCGGTAATTATAAATATGGAATAAATGAGTTAAGATGATAATCTCTGTAATAAGAGGTCCGGAGAATTTGACCACAAAACGAACTAGGCTTGAGGGAGACCTCACAGATGAGCAAAAGACGTTCTATGATGAATGGGATGTCAAGGATCATGATCTTCGTTCCACCTTGCTCTCTATGCTGGAAGACGAGATTCTCTATAGGTTTGACCATTTAGGGACTGCCAAGGACCTATGGGATGGTTTTAAGGCAACATTTGGTGTCTACACCATTGCCCAAAAGAGAGCGATAAACATCGCTCTTGACACCTATAAGAAGAATCCCAAGCATACGATAAAAGATCATATTATGCATATGTGTAACTTGATCGCTGAGCTCAAGGAAGCAGGTGAAAACCTGTCTGAGGAACAACAAATCAAATACATGATCCGCTCTTTACCCGACTCTTGGAATATCATGAAAATGAGCCTTACCCATGCTACCCATCTCGATACTCTCGAGAAGCTACAAGTTCATCTTGAGCTGGAGGAAGATAGACTCAAGGCTGAAAAGTCTAGATCTGAAATGCATATTGCATCCTCCGCTCCAACCGAACAAAAGGGGAAGCACAAGAGAAAGGGAAAAAGCTCTCAGAACAAAACTGGGAAGTTTGTGGCGAACAAATCCCAGAAAAAGTTTAAACGCAAGCAATCTGGTGGTAAGAAAAAGCAAGCAAAGCAGACACGTAAAGAGGAAACTCGAACGTGTTTCAGGTGTGGCGTGAAAGGAAACCTGGCTAATGCTTGCGCTAATCCTCCTAAGGTACGTAAAGAGAAAAAGATGATGAAAATTATTCATTCTCTTTTGCTTCTAATCACTCGAGAGTAATTCATTTTCTTTTGAATTATAGAACCGAGAAACAGAAGCAACGACCTGATCGAGGATTCCCCAGAAGAATAAAGATGGAATGAGAGATTCTTTATCTTTAGATTTGCTAAAACTTGTACTTTTATTCCTGTTTGAAAATACTCTTAAATAAGTATCTTTAGATTTTCCGAGTATTTACTAATACTTGAATTGATTATTGAATTTATCATCGTTCATTTTTATCATATTCACGCTATTCAACACATTGCTCAAACATCCTTATTTGTTAAAGTACTCCATTATAGTTTGTATCCCAAATAATGTGCATGTTTAAAACCGATTTTGCTTTTAAATTTGGAGACTAAAACGATTCTCAAAACCACGGTTTTTAACCGGGTATGCGCGTGGCGCATGTCACCTCGAAAGACGGGAAACATCGTTTTAGAATACGAATTTAATAATCAAGTATTTTTTATGAATGGGGAATTTTCGTTTGTAATCCTTCAGATATAACTCATTGATAACTACTTAGATTTTATGTAAGCTTTCCAGCTACTACAATCTAATTAGATAATCAACCATGGCATTAAAAGCGACAGCTTAAATGCATGGTCCATAAGATAGATAAATCTATGGATGAGTTAAATAAACGAAAAGAAGTAGTCGGTAAAACGACTCTACCACCGCTAGCCTTGAACGAAGAGTTTGGCTAAAATGCATTCATTAAAACACTTCAATAAACATAGCTCAGAATTACATGATGTTAGAGTTACACATTAATTGTTCCTGCGGGATGAGTTTAACTCACATTAATGGAAAACATTATGTTCTGACAAAATCGGTTAACACGTTACCATAAAAGCTAATGAATGATTCGGGTAAAACCTTATCACAAAGACGCATTAATTTGCGCATTAAAACGAGTATTCATTAAGAGTACGCACTACTCGCGAAGAATACGAGTTTTAAAATTAGCTTAGAACAATGGTTTCGTGGATAAACATGACACATAATAAAGGTTTGAGGATGAATTTCCAACGCTTTGCAGAACGAAACAAGCTAGTACTGATTGAGTTAACAGATGGTTGATGGAGATTCTCAGGTCCCACTTACTTCGAGGGAACTGATATAGCATAAGTGATTGATTTGGTAAATGATGATGGAAACGTCTTCATAATAAATCCAGTGAGAGGGCTCACTCCCCCTCACACATAATCATCACTAAATTTAATAATGCGAATAAAGTCGAACCTGATAATCATGATAATGAACTATTTCAACTACCCATTTTTCCTAGTGGGAGTGGAATAACCAACTTGGTTCCAAATCCTAGTGATCGAGGAATACATCTCGGAGGTAAAAAACCCGAGACCGAGAGGATATTCTAAGTAAGTTCAACCACCACCATTGTTCCCAGTGGGAGTAATGCCCCGCTAAGAAGCATTATTCCGAGTGGGAGTAACAATTAGACTAAAACATGGGATTAACATGCCTAGACATAGTCAATGGCAACGAACTTCTCTCGAGAAGTGTCCCATCAAATAAGATGTGTTACACATCTTGGTATTCATTCTTGAACCAGTAATGGTTCATCAAGCAAAGGAATGACCTCAAAACGAGGGAATGGAGGAAAACAATGGAGGGTGAAATTGCCTAAATAAGAACTAATTCAGTTTTAGTCTTTAGTTGATTTATCTGTTAACCACAGAACTAGAAAGTGAAATCTTAGAATTCACTTCTGGTGGAAATTTCGAGTGATGCAAAACTCGAATAATTGCGAAAGGATATACCCAAATTCACGGAGTGAACTTTGATAAAGACGGACTCACTGACTATGCGTTACACCATAGTCAGGACCTTCCTTGCCCATGACTGCAAGTCTCGAACTCAAGCATGCATCAAATAGACATTAAGACCAAACCTCTCCAAGTAAAACTGGAAAAAGAGATCTATATGGAGCAGCCAGAGAGTTTCATTACACCTGGCAAAGAACGCAAAGTTTGCAAACTCCAAAGATCTATATACGGTCTTAAACAATCGTCTCGGCAATGGTATCGCAGATTCCACGAGGAAATCGTTGGAAACGGATTCGTGAATCTTCACAAGGATCCCTGTGTATACACTAAGACCTCCGGGTTTAAGTATATCATCATAACACTATACGTGGATGACATACTCATTGCTGCGAACGACGTGAGTTTTATGAATAAATCAAAGTCCTTGTTAGCATCATCATTCGAGATGAAAGACATGGGAGAGGCCACGTACATCTTAGGCATCAAAATTGCCCGAGATCGTGCCACCTGGAGATTATGTCTATCTCAGGAATCATATATCAACATACAGTTGAAAAGATTCAGAATGCTGGATGCTAAACCCGTGGATACGCCGGTTGTGTTCGGGTGCGCGCTATCGAAGCGTGATGGCCCGAAAAACCAGCAGGAGCGTGAGCAGATGAAGAATGCAGATTATCTGAGCATGATATGGAGTCTAATGTACGTCATGCTCTGTACTCGGCCAGACATCTGTTACGCTGTGGGCCTAGTAGCAAGATTCCAATCAGATCCTAGTTATCAACATCTAAAGGCCGTAAAACGAATTATCAGATATCTGAATGGTACTGCCGACTACGTTCTATGCTATGAGGGCGATCGACTCGAATTGACCGGTTATAGTGACGCCGACCACGGTGGCGATCCGGATGATCGTAAGTCCACCACAGGAGGAGTTTTCCTCCTTGCTAATGCTTCCATATCATGGGTAAGCAAGAAGAAATCTTGTGTCGCGCTTTCCACTATAGAATCAGAATTCTTTGCCCTCTCCAAAAACGCACAAGAAGCAGTCTGGCTGAAAAGGATTCTTACTGCATTAATTGACACCGACAAGAAGAGTAAACCTGTGAAGGTGTACTCCGACAGTCAGGCGGCCATTGCGGCAGTTAAGAATCCAAAGTACCATAGTAGGACTAAACACATTGATGTTAAATACAATTATGCTAGGTCGGTTCTGAAAGAAAACATAATCTCTTTAGAATACTTGCCTACAGACAATATGGTCGCAGACCCTTTAACTAAGCCGTTACGTAGGGAAATTTTTGAAAAGCACGTAAAACTGCTTGGATTACGTAGGGCTTGAACTGTGTGTCTTGTAAAAGTGATAACATTTTGACATTTGAAATTATGTTTCAATTGAATAAAAGAATTGCAATTTGAGTTTATGATTTATCGACGTCATAATGATTAACAACATCGGATTTTACGGTCTATAAACTGTTGCGTCCTGGATGAACTGGGTCGTGGGGACGCGTCTGTTCGTATGGTTGAGCGGGTTTTTGGGTTGCAACCCTTCGTCTGAAAGAGGTTTGTGCCACTAACGAGTGTTCGGTTGAGTCTCGGAAAGTTCTGTGTCCCAAAAGGCGGCAATGTCTCAGGAGGCGTCTCAGTCTCAAAAGGCGGTAGTCTGTGTACTAGTCCGGACGTCTGGGGCGTCGATTCCTGCACAAAGGGCCGATGCTAGCACGGAGAGGGGGGGGTGGTGCTAGCGGAGCCCTCTCCGATGCTTAAGTCACTATAGGGCTAAAAGGGTAATTCTAGAGAGAGAAAATATTTCTAGAGAGAAGTCAGAGCTCAAAATACCAAAGTTGGGAAAATGAGAGGATGTGTCAAAATGGGTGGCCAAGGCCTCCTATTTATAGGCTTCCTTTGGACCGGACCCGGTTTTAAAGCGGTTTGATGACGGTTCAAAAGCAAGCGGTAACCGTCATCCATATTGGCAATGCGCGAACTCGACTTCTCTACACGTAACGGTAATCGCAAAAACGGTAATCGCACAATACCCGTAATGCAATCCGGACCTCGTCGAATTTGGGCAATTCGGCGAGGTCCGGTCGCGCGTAACGCGCTTCCGGACCGTTTTGACCCTTTCGGAGACGTTTTTCAAGTCGAGATGTAATTTTGACGTGTTTACGAGGCCTGAAATATAAATACGAACTCGAATTGGGCACATATCCATCACTTGCCCCCGAGTCAAGTAACGGTTTAAAACCTTTCTTGACTCTATTTTAAGTTAGGATACATGTCCGATTTGAGTTTGACGCTAACCTTCCGATTTTGATTGTTGGTTGGACGTAGGAGTCTTGATTTCGTCCGTCCTTTGATTTTCCGACCGAGTGACTTTATTTCCTGTCATTATGGTTAGTGCAATAGAGAATGCGCATATATAACGTGCAAACATGATTACTGTTAGGGACACGTCATGCGGACATGTTTTTATCAACGTGCGTGCATAAGTAACGATCATGGCAAGAACGTAACTACGCGATGTTAGAAATATAATTTGTATACTTCTCAAACGACTTAGCGATTATTAAATCATGCGATATGCAAACATGCATGTAAAATGACGGATTCGATACGTGTAATACCAAAACAATCATGTACGTAGAGGTAAATACTTAGAAGAGGGCAGAGTATACTGTAAGTACTTGTAGGTGCATTACTCCTTTGATCCTTATCATCAAGGAGTCTCTTGGTAGTAGTCGTTTGTTGCTTTGATGCCTTAGAGAAATATTTCCTTAAGTGTTGTCGTATTTGCTCTTCGCGGTTCGTCACATTAGTCTCACCGCTTGCATGATAGCTTCTTGGGATGTTGGCCACTTTTGTTGCACATATCAATTTTGCTATACGCGTTGACTTTGCTATGCGCGTTGACTTTGCTATGCGCGTTGACTTTGCTATACGCGTTAACTTTGCTATGCGCGTTGACTTTGCTATGCGCGTTGACTTTGCTATGCGCGTTGACTTTGCTACGCGCGTTGACTTTGCTATGCGCGTTGACTTTGCTACGCGCGTTGACTCTAATGGTCGAGCATCAGGTATAGACTGTCGGTCATTGCCTGCAAGTATGCTAAAACACTTAGAAAATAATTAAACGATATCTAATGCTTGTTACCATAGATGTCGTCGTATGAGCTTTGTCGATGAGCGTCGTAGGTGTGCTTAGGGGGCATAGCTACTTGTTGTATGCCACCCATCTTTGTCGACATGTATGTACGTACATGGAATCACTTAGAAAATATTTTCTCCTTGTCGACATGCATCCTTGTCGACATGTATGTACGTACATTGAAACACTTAGAAAATATTTTCTCTTTGTCGACATGCATCCTTGTCGACATGTATGTGCGTACATGGAAACACTTAGAAAATATTCTCCCCCTGTCGACATGCATCCTTGTCGACATGTATGTACGTACATGGAAACACTTAGAAAATATTTCTCTTTGTCGACATGCATTCTTGTCGACATGTATGTACGTACATGGAAACACTTAGAAAATATTTTCCCCCTGTCGACATGCATCCTTGTCGACATGTATGTACGTACACTGTATGTGCGTATTTGCCCCCGCACTTATAATCTTTTCACCATCTTTGGCTATGTATGATGTATCTGTATGCTTGATGCGAACACAAGTTATATGCCAACTCCTGATAATATGCTGACACGTGGTTGTACGCTGACAGCTTGCAATATGCTGACTGTCATTCTGGGCAAAGTTCTTAGAAAATATTCCGCCATTGTAGTCTTGTATGCTGCGAGTATGAGCTAGATGTAGTCATGCAAGGTTAATGTGTTGAAGAGGTTGCCCCCCCTTGCGTGATGCTTGTTACTTGTTGCACGAAGACTAACAAGTCTTGTACGCACATGGTTGTCTCACATGGAGCGTCTGTTGCATAGATGCTTGCATAAGTGTTTGTGTGTGTTCACGCACTAACTGGATTGTTGGTTGCATTTTCCAGGATATCCGATCTTGTTGTCTTCTTGTCAGAATTAGTCTTCCCACGGATGTTACCGTGAGTAAGTCCATTATCTCCATCTTGATGGGAAAAAAGCTTGTCTTTGCGGATAGCTGATGTGTACAGAAATCCATTTGTTGAGAGGAATGTCCATACAAGTGCCCCCGCTATTCTGGAGTCTTTGGACACGGTGGCGGTAAAGGGCTTGTGAGTAAGACGTCTCATTGTATTTTCTTTGAACTTGTTAATTTTCCAAGTTATCGCTGGCTGCAGTTTCTGTTTTTAGCATAATTCTCGAAAGATCCGATGCAGGGGCGCGTTCCTCGAGCGATTCTTAGTTTTTTATGCCGAGCATGACCGTGCTAATTCCTTCTTGTGATAAAGGAAATAGAGCTGAGGGTTGTGCAGTGGTGTCTTCTGCCCCCCGGTCGAGGGACCGACCCAAGGAGGAGCGTTACTCCTATTGAGGTAACTATTTGTTGATTGCTGATTGTCGCCCTTATGTTGAAGAGCTATGTTGTGTTGAAAGTTGAAACAATCATCCTTATTGTGTCCTTTGTGTGGATGATGACATTGCATTTGACGTTGACATTATGAACTCTTTGCCATAAGTCCTTAGAAATGATGTTCACTCTTGGTTAGTGTAGGGCTGTTTGCTTCCAGCATGTTGAACCCTTTGTGGATGGGTTGATGTTGTGTTGATAACTCTTTGTTCATGCCTTTGCTTGCATGATATTTCGTCACCTGGACCTGTTTTCAATAATAATCATGTGATAACTTGTTAGTAATATTTCATACCTTGAGTTATCTATGTTGTCCATATGCTTTGGACTTGGAAGATAGGATATATATCCTTAGATGATGAACATGATGTCCGTAGTTGCGACGGTATGTCGCTCCTTGTTAAGTGTTATAATCGCCTCTCTTGGTTAGATTCCAAGGCATGGCGAGATGGCTAGAGCATAGGATGTTGCGACTTGTGCATTGTAGGTTTTTGTTTGGAGAAGACTGTGGCGACACTAATGTGCAACTTTTGCCTCTTCCTCCCAGTCCTGTCAGAGATGATGGCATTCTTTAATCTGTGCCATCTTTTGGATATGTTGAACTTGTTTCTGAGTCTGTTTGCCCCCCGGCTTCTATGTTTGGAAACTTGTTGTAGTTGTTCCTTAGTTGTTGCTTACGACTTGTCCGCTTTGAACTACGTCATTTGAACCTGCTTTATACATAGTAGTTTGCATGATAACTTGTTAGTAATATTTCATACCGTTATCACTTACTGTGTTTATTGAATGCGGACGACTAGTAACGTAGACATAGTCCCCGCAGTCGTGACCGATAGCCACTTCTTGATTGATGAGTTGAGATGCTCTCCTGATTGCTTGCATGATGCATTATGCATATTGCCCTTCTTTCCTGAATAGCTTGCCGCTATATATGTTGCAACCTGCCAAGTATTTTGCGTATAGCAATATTTCTTAACAAGTAGTGTATTTGAAAGGTGTTATCTTGGCTAAGCAAGATACTAGTTTATACCGTCTCTTAGTTCCACTCTAAGGCGACGTTGTACAAGACTCGACTTGTAAATTTTATGAGTTTTAAACAGGGTCCGCACCTGCCAGCGTGTATCAACCCGCGTTGGGGAAGCATACGTAAAAAAAATTTAGTATTTGAAAGGTGTTATCTTGGCTAAGCAAGATACTAGTTTATACCGTCTCTTAGTTCCACTCTAAGGCGGCGTTGTACAAGACTCGACTTGTAAATTTTATGAGTTTTAAACAGGGTGCGCACCTGCCAGCGTGTATCAACACGCGTTGGGGAAGCATACGTAAAAACATTTTGGTTTTTGAAGAAGTATTTTGTGAACCCTAAAAAGCTTGTTGATAAAATATTTGAAAAATATTTTGGTATTGAATGTGATACACACAAAAAACCGTGTTGATAAAATATTTGGAAAGGTGTTCGATACATAAAATATTTGATAAAATATTTGACAAAATATTTGGTAAGATATCTGAAAAAAAATATTTGTGATACATGATTCCTGCGTCCAGGGACCATGTAACACTTTTTGAAAATATGAATTGTGATGCATGCTTTCTGCGTCCAGGAACCATGCAACACGGTTTGAAAATCTGTAGTACGGAATTGTCATCTAACAAGAGGACTTTTGCCGTAAAGAGTGAACCCTTTAAACAGGAATTTATAATATGGGATTGTCGTCTAACAAGAGTACATTCGCCATAAAGAGTGAACCCTTTAAACAGGAATTCACACTTGTTATAGCGTGGGGTTGTTTTCTAACAAGAGAACTTCCGCCACTTATGGGGTGATCAGTCCCGTATTGTATTTTCCCATCCTGTTCTGAATCCAGGGAATGGCTATGAACATGAGGATTTGCCTCTAACAAGAGATGTCACAGCATGTCATTTTTTAGAAGTAAACATGGGGTTTGTCTTTAAAAAGAGGATACCTCAACATGTTATTTTTTATAGTAGGCCTTGGTGTTAATCCAAGATATTGGTTGTAGTTGACGCCTCTTGAATAGTCGTCATTTTGATAGATAATCCGCAGGTTGTCATTGCGGCATATAAGTTGATTGTGCACATAGCTTGATGGCTTTGTGTTGCCGGCATCTTCTTGAGATAGACGCCTATGTTATGAATGGAGAAATAAACTCCCTGTTGGTGTAGATAATAGATATGTTGGTGTTGTATACCATAAATCCCTCATTGAACACAATGCTTAGTTTGTATTGTTGAAGTAGATTTTTGTGCATAGGTTACTACTTGGCGTAATTCCTGTGTAGTAATCGTAGTGTAGCATGTACCTACGAGCAGAGTTACTTTTGTCAGATAATCGCAATTTTTATAAGTTTGCAAAAGTATGAAGTCATGAAATTTTCTTTTTAGTCATGCATATAATAAATAAAGTAAAGGAATCTGATACAAGGATCCCTTGTTTGTGTAGGAAACTTCCCTGAGTGCGGACGCGATAGGTGCAGATCATGATAGGTATGTATATATGTTAGGTAGAATGTCGAGCACTTGTTAGCTTGGTGCCCCCCAAGTCACTTGGCAGTTGTATCGCTGTTTCCTAATTGTTTATATTGTTTCATCTTCTAATAGTGCAGTGCATGATCTGTTCTTGTGTAATGCCCCCGCCTTGTTTATTATTGCAACATGATTTTTAGTCTTGCGCGTGTAAAATGCTTGAGGCTTTGTGTTGTTGACGCGAGTAATATGTGCGTAGTTGTTACTTGGCGTTATTCCAAGGTAATATGCGTCATAATAATGTACCTACGAAAGTAGATTTAACATTTATTAGATATTTAGAGTTCGCGCAACGGATTACAAGAAAGCGTCTACTGATCACTTCTTTTGACAAGTACTGAGGCTAATAAGCATGAGTTGTACTTAATCTTAAAAAGATTTAAAATAGATATGCGAAAAAGGAGATAAGGAAGATAAAGGGATTGCTGATGTGTTTGACGTCCTCATAGGTGATTTGTTGGCTAGTTGATTCTGCCACGTGTCGCATAGTTTCTCAATGCATCTAGTGTATTGAGCTCTTCAATCTCCACCTTTGGGGATGAACAAAAGTTGATGTCATGCCCCCAAGTTTTACTTTGCTTGTGTTGTTCTTCAACATCTTTGCCAAGGAAGGCAGTCGTTGGCTCAAGTGGGCGGTGAAGTTTATTTTCCGGGAGTTTGAGATTTGCTTCTTCTGCCTTCATACTCCAAATATTGTACAAGTCGTCACAATTGGTTCCATAAGTGACGTTGTTTTTCTGGCGTTTGGTGGTAGGTGGATTATAATCCGCCTTTTCCTTTCCCTTGCCTTTTTCTGAAGACTTCACACGAGGCTTCCTTTGATGCTTATTGCCATGGTCGATATACTTCTTCATTTTCCTTCTAAGATCAAGCTGTTTATGTGAAACCTTAGTCCAACACAGCTTTCGGTTTCGTGGCCGTATACTTCATGATTTTCACACCATTTGCTTTCATCTTTTCCCAATGGTCCCTTGTGGAATTTTAAGGGCTTTTTCCACAGCTTGGTTTCTTTCATTTCTTTCAAGATGACAGATAACGGTGTGTTCAATGGAACACATTTGGCGAGGTTGGACTCTTTGATCCTTTGGGCATATGACTAGAATGGCCTCTTTTGTTGTGGTTGTCTCTTTTCCCAGGAAACGTGTATCTCTTTTCCAATTATTGCCTTCAAGGTTCTTGTTGTCAATCCCGTGATTGGGACGTCGTCGTCACTAGCAGGTGTTTTCCGTCCCTCCTTGTGACAGATGTCAGCATCGTCTTGGCTTGTCCTTGTGGAAGGACCTTCTTTGTGTATTTTGGATGACTCTGCTTGAGTCTTCTTTGGAGGGCTGTCGCCTTGATCGGTGAATTGCTTTAATTTTCCTTTGAGGACGAAGCTGTTAATGCGGAAACGTAGGCTGGCACAGCTGTCCGTCTTGTGGTCGAAGACCTCGTGGTATTCACACCACTTGTCTTTGTCTTTCCCCAACGGGCCTTTTCTGAAATTGCTCGGCGCTTTCCACATTTTCGCATCCTTCATCTCTCTCAATATTACGGACGGCGGGGCTTTCAAAGGAATGCAGTCAGTGAGGTTTACTCCTTTTGGCTTCTGGAAATCTCCTTGAAGAGGTCTTTTTGGCTGAGGCTGCCAATTTCTTCCTTGCTGACCGCTTGAGGGCGGTTTTGCTTGATTCTTCTTTGGGGGTTGTTTCCATGCCTCTTTTTGGTGTTGTGCTATCACGTACAGGTTGCATGAGCGTGCAGCTTCATGCCTTGGCTATTGGTACTGGAAGGTATCTTCCGTGCATTGCCCCTCTATTCTTTGGTGCAGTGTGTCTTGATGACTTGTGACTCGAGACTTTGTCCCTATCCGTCTCAACTTGTCCGTTAATTGGAGGCAGAGGAGGTGACGGGTTGACACCTTTGTATTGGAAGGCTCCTTGGTCGCATTGTTCGGAGGATGCATTTCTTGTTGGAGTGAAGAAAGCATTGGATGTGGCAACAGGGATGTGGAAGGATCCAAGTTGTCTTCTTATCGGCTTCTGCGAGGTTATGGGCAAGGCGTTGTGGTATGCAACGTGCTCCTTGTCTTTTGATGAGAGATCAATGATATCTTCAAAGGCGGCATCCTTTATGTCAACATACTCCAAGTTGGTGTCATCGGTCTCGTGCATTGTCTTTGCGGTATGGTAGCTTTTTGTTCGAATCACGGAGACGGCGCCAATGTTGCGTCCTGGATGAACTGGGTCGTGGGGACGCGTCTGTTCGTATGGTTGAGCGGGTTTTCTGGTTGTAACCCTTCGTCTGAAAGAGGTTTGTGCCACTAACGAGTGTTCGGTTGAGTCTCGGAAAGTTCTGTGTCCCAAAAGGCGGCAGTGTCTCAGGAGGCGTCTGAGTCTCAAAAGGCGGTAATCTGTGTACTAGTCCGGACGTCTGGGGTGTCGATTCCTGCACAAAGGGCCGATGCTAGCACGGAGAGGGGGGGGGTGGTGCTAGCGGAGCCCTCTCCGATGCTTAAGTCACTATAGGGCTAAAAGGGTAATTCTAGAGAGAGAAAATATTTCTAGAGAGAAGTCAGAGCTGAAAATACCAAAGTTGGGCAAATGAGGGGATGTGACAAAATGGGTGGCCAAGGCCTCCTATTTATAGGCTTCCTGGGACCGGACCCGGTTTTAAAGCGGTTTGATGACGGTTCAAAAGCAAGCGGTAACCGTCATCCATATTGGCAATGCGCGAACTGGACTTCTCTACACGTAACAGTAATCGCGAAAACAGTAATCGCACAATACCCGTAATGCAATCCGGACCTCGTCGAATTTGGGCAATTCGGCGAGGTCCGGATTGCCGCGCAATCCGGACGTCCGGGTTGCAAATGCAATCCGGATGTCCGGGTTGCAATGCAATCCGGAGGTCCGGTCCGGTCCGGTCCGGTCGCGCGTAACGCGCTTCCGGACCGTTTTGACCCTTTGGGAGACGTTTTTCAAGTCGAGATGTAATTTTGACGTGTTTACGAGGCCCGAAATATAAATACGAACTCGAATTGGGCACATATCCATCATAAACTAAGTCGTAGGAAGAAGTAAAATTCTTCCACCAAAATTATGTCGAATGTGAACCTTGCCTCGTCACATAGGCACGGTCATCTTGTAAGTAGAGAGGGACCTCTACCATAACAAGATTGGCTAAGAATCAGGGGCTAAACTTGATTAAGCAAAATGATAACATTGTCATGCTTAACAGCATGACTTAATCTTCTTTTTGTAAATCGCCGAGTTGGACTTTGTCCATCACTATATCACATTCAAGGCCAGATGAGAGATTCTGTGATAGCATTATTGACATATCCCAACCATGGCTTTACCAGGTGTGCTATCGACGCGTGCTTCATACTGCGCGTGCCATATACGACCACGGGGTCATGCTCGGTTGTGCTAGCTAGAATCCTTGTTATTCAACGGGCGCATACTTCTTCACCTTGAGCGTGTGATTAATCATTGATGTCCTTTGAAGAGGCATCCAAAGTATCCTCATGGACTCAGAACTTATACCTAAGGTCTGGCTCAATGCTAGCTTCCCGGCGTACGAGCGTAGTGCCAAAGAAAACGGCCAAGTGACCACGTCTTGGAAACCGGTTGAGTCTGACTAAGGGTATAAGCGATGGGGAAGGTCAAGTTCACCTTTAATTCACCGACCGTGTTCACTAGGTGGCCGCCAACCGCATATTAGTTGAACGTTGTGAACACTTGTACGGATGCCCCGGAGAAGTATTCCTTGGTGGAAACTGGGCAATTGGAGAATTAACAGTTGACCAAGGATACAGTGCGGTACATAGTTTTATTTCAAAAAAGTTTGGTTCATGAAAGGGAATCAACGATCTGCGAGTGCTACAATACTCCTAACAGATGAGTAGCACGATGACCGTCCTATCCGCCGGTCGCACGGCAAGCCTCGTATGAACTATCCGGAGACGGTGACGAAGACTAAAGATTGAGATGTTGATACTATTGCGTAACCGTATAGATTAACGAGCACCCTCTCATTCCGGCGAGTGGGAGCTGTTAGCATATGGTGACGTGGCGCCGTAATAGGAGCCCGTTAATTAAGGGAATTACCTAAGTTAATTAGGTAATTGTCAATATGGGCTAATTGGGCCAAATCCAATTAGTAATTGACAAGGGAGGCCCAAAATTGGGCCTCCCCCTTATACATGCAATTCGGCCGGCCACCCTACACCACATTGGTTGGAGTTGCCTTTTGGCAACTCCACCAATACTATATATAGGGATGTCAGCTAAGGGTTTATTCACTCATTCATAATAACAAGGATCTCCATTGATAACACTTGTTTCCCTTAGTTAATTTTCGGCACCATCACATCTGGTCCAAGGTTCCATCTCCGTTGAAGAATCGATCAGAGGTCTTGTTGTGGAGCTACATCGCGTGGGACTTCTTCTAACGAAGAACTTGCACATGGTTCCGACCGAGGATCAGAACTCCCTCCACATCGTTCTTGGGCAGGAAAGCTAAAAGGTATGTGTTCTAATTCCGCTGCGTAGATTTAGATTTCTTGCTAGTACACGTTTAGCATTCCGTAGTATTACGTCCCCATAATCCAACAACCGTAATATGCAGCCCATTAATATGTATAGGTAACCTAAGAAATTGGGTTAATGTCACATTAGGAAAATTGGGCTTGACCCAAATCCCAATTGACATGAGAGGCCCAAAATTGGGCCTCCCTAACATAAGTGGTCGGCCGAATATTGCAAGGGGCAAAGTGGACTTTTGTACACTTTGCCCCTCCTATAAATAAGGGGTGTTAGGGTTTTTTTTGGGGCAATTCACAATTCTTCCTAAGTGGTGATTTGAGAGAAAAACCCTCCCCCCCTTTGAGCATATTTCAGCCGAGCCATCCATCACCTAAGGGTGTGCCAATTTTCCTCGAGCAAAACACTCTGGAGATCCGTCCCTTCCAAGAATTGATCAGAGGCTTTACTGTGGAGCTAATACCATGTAGGGCTTCTTTAACAATAACCTCTACGGGTTCCGTCCGATGGATCGTGAACTCCCTCAGCAAGATCCTTGGGACTATGGAAAAGGTTTAAGGTATGTGCACATCTTCCGCTGCGTAATTCTGATTACAAGCATGTAACTTCTTTTGTTGTTTCTGTAATAATCAGCCCCGTAATCCAAAAGTTGAGTATGATGCTCTTCTCTCCATGGATGCTGGGGTAATAGTCGCTAAAGACCTTCCGGATGAAAGGTCTATGGAAGAGAATATTCATAATATTTAAGAGGTATCCTCTCTCCTAGTTTGTTGATGCTGAAGGACTCACTTACTTCATTGAATCAATTGAGTATACCATGGGTCTCTTCAGGCACAGTAGCCAAGGTAGGAGGGAGACCAACTTCATGAATCACCAAAGAACATCGAGGGAAGTCTACCATGATATTCGTAAATCATGGATTGAACAGGAACCTAGAGGTCAAAACGAACAACCGGTGGGTCAAGTCACCGTTGATTAAGAGCGTCTCAGGTAAGCCTCGTTTTCCATATAAAGTCGTAAAACGTTTTATTGAACATAGATCATATGATGTGATTCACTAGTGAATTTTTTAGGTGTGGTGATTCAACATGGCTAGAAGTTCAAGACAATTATATTCTCTCCTTGTTGTTGATTTATGATTGGAACCTTGTAATTGTCCTTTTAATAGTTCTTTTGATTGTTAAATTTTGGTCATTTAAATTTCGGTATTTTTGAATAAAGTAATTGTTATCGAGATTAAATACAAATCAATTTGAAGTACAACTTACTTATCAATTTATAGACACGGTCGACGACTTCAATCCGAACAAAATCCGAATATACATATTAAAAACCAAAATTTCGGCCATGAAGAATGGTCGAATAAACGAAATGATTAACATGCTCTGTCATAGTTATAAATCTATCGATTGTGTAGTTAGAACGGGAGCGGTTAATCTTCCTTATTTGTTAGTACTCCATAAAATAACTAAATCATAACTAAATCTAAACGTCTAGCCTTGTCGTTTTCCTGACATTCAAAGTGATCAGTTCTAAGTGACGTCACTGCTATTTATGCTGGTGTCACTGCTTATGTGCCATATACCAACCCAAATGGTGTCTCTCCCATTGATAAATTTGGTGTTGTTCGTACTGCCCACAAGACATTACCTAATTCATCTACCCAACTTCCCTTGGAAGTGTGGATTCTCTTTTTGAGACCATCTAGTACGACTTTTTTAGCTGATTCCACATGTCCATTTTTTTGGGGGTGTTTCATGTTGGGACCTGACTTGATCGGGGCGTCGGGTCCTGTTAAGGTAGGTTGGAATGTTCGTCGGGTCGTCATGTCGTTGAAAGCAGACGTGAACCTACCCGATTTTGAACTGTCCGACTCCGGTTTTGTAGAAAACGTGAACCGGGTGTGGACATAAGCAAGATTGACGTCGGGAGGGCTCGCACGTAGTGTAGACACGTAGGGGTACGCGCGTCGCAGCAAGACAATCCAGATGAGTCCCGATCCGAAATGGGTACGTGCGCATTTCAGACCGTTTTAACTCGCAGGTAGGTATTTTAGCAGCCGTTAATGGGTTCGACGTGTAAACGAAGTCCGAGCATAAAACGGACCCGAATTGAACGTATATCCATTTGCCCCCCAAGTCAAGTAATGGTGTGACCCTTGCTTGACTCTATTTTACGATAGGATAGACGTTCGATTTAGGTTCGGAAGTTACCTCATAGTGTCTGTCGGCACATGGGCCTCAACATCGTGTTTTCCTTCCTTAGCTCGACGAAGGAGACTGTAGCTACTGACATGGTTAGTGTAGCAATTATATGTGTATAATAGATATATGTGAAACAATGTATGTGAATACACGTGACATAGTTGTAAATGCTGACATGTGTGCAAACATGGCGTACGCGCGTATGTAAGCAGACGCGCGACATGTGATCAGCAATGTAATCATGAAAATAAATATGCTATGATATTCATACAAGTAAATATTTAACGGGGTTATAACGATAAACATATTTCATGCATACGTGGACACGTGAGTGTATGCAGGGGTGTGTATGCGCTCACATACGCTAACAACTCATACAAAGGAGTTAGAAAAAATTAAGGAGAGGTAAACCCTTACCCATTCCTTATATAAGGGAGTGTGTATATTCATCCTCCACACTTAGTCTCCACACATTAGAATTGGTCTCCTCCATATTGCATGAAGGGTAAGATACTTGAGGTCCAAGTCACCCACACACCCAAGCAAGCTCCGGCCGACCATCCACCATCTACGGCAGCGACAGGTCGGCGAAGGCGGACCAACGACGGTGACAGGGCAAATCACACGGCAGTGGCAGTGATCCCCGACGGCGAGACGGCGGCTGCAACAATTTTCCGACGACGACGGCGTTTTTCACGGTGGTCGGAGTTTTTGAGGTTGATCGGGACCATTTTCAGGTATGGTGATGTCTTTAGCAACCTTGATTTTGCTAATCCTTAGCTTGTAGGTGCACGTAGGCACATGTAGGCACGCGTAGGCACATGTGAACTGCATAAGTGTCGAGATGAGGCCCTTACTGACATAGAGTTGCACCCATATAGAGGATGTTCGCTATGTAGTACTCGTAAAATTATAAGTCCGTAGGTGTGAAGTTGCCCCCATACTGGGGATGTTCTCCACATAGCCGTTAGTAACGCGATCGTTGCGCACATATTTGCTGAGTAGATTGTTGTCTTGTCATTGTAGGGCTTGTAACACATATATCACAGGTGGCTTTTCGACTTAGGACGTCACTGCTGGCTCGTCCCTCATTGGGATTACCTTCCCGGCTCGCGGAATTTACCAGAAAGATTAAGTTACTTATTCCTACTCCTCGGGTTACTTACTGTCCAGACTCTGGTTCTGATTCCGAGTCGGATTCCCTAGCGTCCCTTTAGTCAGGATTTGCAGATGGTGCAGACTCCTTTACTGAGTCAGAGTCCCTTTAGTCAGGATTTGCAGATGGTGCAGATGGTGCAGACTCCTTTACTGAGTCCGAGTCGGATTCCCTAGCGTCCGGCTCGGAACTGGAACATATGTTTCAAATCTTTGCTGGTAACAAACTGTGTCACAAGGATTATCGACGTGGAGCAATCTGGACTCTGCCCACTCGTAGAGGCCGCTTTCGACGTACATCCTGATGTTGTTGAGGGTTGACTTACCTTATTGTCACGATTTGATCAGATCATACCGCTATTACAGATCTCTCCGCTTGAACTTACGCCAGCCGGGATACGGTATTGGTCTTGTTTTCGGGTGCTATGCCACTAGCACTCGTGGCGCTACTCGACTCTTCTTTTCGATGTTCCTTCCGCCTTCAGTGCCAGGATTCCGCCGGCTTATCTTCTATTTATATTCGATGGCCTTCGTTGAAAGGGCGAGACTTCGTGAGCCTCAGCAAGGGAGAAGTAAAGTGGGATGCTGCACTTCGTTTTGTGACTGCTGCTGACCGCTCGGGAAGTCACTGGAAAAAACACTATTTATTTGTCAATGATATTGGAGTGACTTGGCCGATTGTACATGTTACTCAGGCTGACCCTTTTTTGACATTCGCTTAATTTTTCGAGTCGGACAAGGTAGTTATGAAGATGATATATCGGGCACACAAGGTGCGCGCCTATCGCGCCTTGTCTCGCATGACAGAGCGGGAACTGCGTGAAGCTGAGATTCGTGTGACACCTTCAGGAGGTCCTTCGGTATGTTATGAACTTTTATAACCTCTATTATTTTGTGATGTTGGTTGGTTTCATGGCGAAACCTTGCGCTTGCAGGCGAGTCTTCAAGGAAATGCTGCTGCCCCCGAGAGAGATACTCCCTCCGCTGTCCCAGATGCGCTCCGAACCATGAAGCCTGTGCGCGGGAAAGGATCCATGCGTAAGCCGCCTTCTTGTAACTTTGTTTTTCTTTTCTATGTTGAGCATAGTTGTTCTTGCTTGCAGGCTATTCTCCCAGTAAGACGGATCGTGTTGTGGCAGTTGCTGACACTCCGCCCTGACCAAAGGCAAAGAGAAACGACTCTGAGGTGTGTCCTCCTGGAATTGGCGGGGCGTTGAGGACTCCTTTCCGTGACAAAGGGAATGACGTTGAAGGTCAGGCTCGCACGCCTGCTATATCTGCCCCCCGGTCGAGGGATTGGAGGAGGTCGTTGCACGTGTCGCGTACGCGCGCTCCTCCTGATACCTGCACACGGGGCGGTATCGACTCCACGAGGGGGTGGTGTGCGATGAGCCCTCTCCGATGCTAAAATGAGAAAATTTGAGAGAGAAGTGCGAGCTCCCTTGTCAACTTGAGTTATGAAATGGTTCGCCAAGATTCATATATATAGGGAACCTTGAAATCGAACCGGGTTTTGAACGGTCCGACCCCGGTTTAGTAGAAAATTTGAAACGGGTGTGGACGTAAGCAAGATTGACGTCATGAGGGCTCGCACGTAGTGTAGACACGTAGGAGTACGCGCGTCCCGGTCTGAAACGGGTAACTGTGCGTTTCGGACAGTTTTAACTCGGGGTAAGTATTTTAGCAGTCGTTAATGGGTTCGACGTGTAAACGAAGTCCGAATATAAAACGAACCCGAATCGTACGTATATCCATCATTTCACTGATGCGAAGTGAAGCTCTATGTTCAGCTGCTTGCAATACCACTCCATCCTCTTGCTTTTGAATTTTGGTCCATTGTCGCTTATTAGAACCGTTGGTACGCCATACCTTGTGAAGATGTGTGATGTGATGAAACTGAGGATTTGTTCATCCGTCGTTCTTCCCAATGCATTTGCCTATCAGGTCAATCCCCTACTGAGCGAATGGCCATGTGCTTGATATTGAACTTAGATTGGCTGCTGGGGCTGTAATGTTTCGAGAATACTTTTGGCAGTGTTTGCATTTTTGCACCATATCATTTGCTTCTTTGTTCATTGTTGGCCAATAGTAATCCAAGTTGAATTTTTTTAGGATAATTGATCTTGCCCATTATGGCACCCCGCGCTTCCTTCATGGAGCTCTTTCAGGACTGTTTCCGTTTCTGGGTATGCTATACACTTCAGGAATGGTGTGGAGTAACTTTTTTTATAGAGCTCATTGTCCATAATTGCATAGTTTATGGCCAATATTTCGATCTTGGCTGCTTCTACCTTGTTTTCAGGTAATGTCCCCTCGGTGATGTATCGACAGATTGGAGTCATTCAAATGTCCCCGTCATCTATAGCTTAAACTTCCATTTTTTCTATGACCGAAAGTATTCTGTGTTCTAAAAAGTGAATCTCCTTGTTTAACTCTAATCCTAAGGAAAATTTGCTTAAGGCATCCGCTTCTTGATTCCTTTCTCTTGGGACCGATTCAATGTCGAAGCTATCAAAGCTCGTGATCAACTCCTTTGCTTGTTGCAGGTACCTTTGCATGTTTTTGGATTTTGCTGTGTAATTCCCTTTCAGTTGATTGACAACTAATTGAGAGTCGTATTTTAACCTTAGGTGTTTTACTCCCACTCCTTTAGCTATCCTCAAGCCTGTTATTAGAGCCTTGTATTCTACATCGTTATTTGTCGCCCTAAAGTTTAATGTTATGGCGTAGCGCATCGGTGCACCTTTTTCAGGTGGAAACATGAGAAGGCCTGCGCCTGATCGCCCTGCATTGGATGAACCATCAGTGTACATTTCCCATATGTTACCTTGATGCATCTCTTGCCTGACTTCTACTTAGGTAGTGCTTGTTGTTGCTTCTAATTCGTTTTCAGGATTAATTCACGAGAATTCTGCAATAAAAACTGCCAAGCCTTGTCCCTTGATGGATGTTATTGGGGAAAAGTGAATGCGGAATTCACTTAGTTCAATTGTCTATTTTTTTAGTCTTCCTGACATGTCCAGCTTTTGTAGGAGATTCATCAAAGGTTGGCTTGTGAGCACCGTTACCTCATGAGCGTGGAAATACGGTCTCAACTTTCGCGCTGATATGATAAATGCATAGAGTTATTTTTCAATTGCCATGTGGTTGATCTCATACTTAGCCAGTGTTTTTCTCACGAAATAGATGGTAGTTGTGCGTTGTTCTCCTCCTTGACCAATACTGAACTTATCGCGACGTTGCTCACTGATATGTAGAGAAAAAGGGTTTCTCCAGGTTTTGGCTTTGCCAATAGGGGTAACGTCTTTAGATGTTGCTTTAGCTTTGGAAAGATTCTTCACACCTTGGTGTCCATTCGAATTTTTTGTTAGCCCGCAATACCTCGAAGAAAGGTAGGGCTTTGTCTCCGATCATTGCCAAGAATCTGTTTTTCGCGGCTAACCTTCCATTGAGCTGCTCCACCTCCTTGTGTTTTGTAGGGGACTTCATTTCCTCAATTGCTTGAAATTTCTCTGGGTTCACATCAATGCCTCTTTGACTCACCATGAATCCCAAGAACTTACCTGACTGTACCACAAATGCACTTTTTGTCGGATTCAGGTGGACTTGATGCTGAAACAATCTTTGGAAGATCATGCGCATGTCCTCGACGTGGTTGCTTTTATTTTTGAACTTTACTATCATATCATCCATGTATGCTTCCATTGTCTTGCCTATCATGTCCCCGAAGAGCTTATTTACCATCCGTTGATAATTGGCCCCTGCATTTATGAGTCTGGATGGCATTACTCTGTAATGGTAGACATTGCTATCAGCATAAAATGTTGTGTGTGGGGCGTCTTCTGCGGACATCTTAATTTCATTATACCCTGAATATGTTACGACCTGACTCGCGCGGAGTGACGGGTCGCTGTAATGTTGTGTCGAACCCTCTCTGATGCTTAAATGAGAGAAATTCTAGAGAGATAAAGCTAGAGAGAGGTGAGAGCTCCTAAACCAGCTAGAGAGATGTGGGAGCTGTCTACATGTCACCGCACATCATACGTCTGTTTATATACACGCGTATATCAAGTTTACATACATGTCAGCATTTGCGTCCATGTTACTTACATACACTTGCATCATTACATAAATATATCTGTTATAGACATATACTCGATGCACTAACCCTGTTAGCATTTGTACTTTCCTTTGCCGAGAAAAGGAAGAAACGGTGACATCAAGGCCCACGCGCCGACTGTCAGTAAGTTTACCCGCGAGGTAAGTCCTGAACCCGAATCGGGCACCTATTCAATCATAAAATAGAGTCAATCAACGGTTAAGCCATTACTTGACTCGGGGGAAAATGATGGATATTCGCCCGATATGGGTTCGTATTTACATTTCGGACCTCGTCAACACGTTTAACCCATTAAAACGGCCTAGAAATTCTAACCCGTGAGTTAGAACGGTCTGAATTGGCGACACGCGCGTTCGGACCGGACTCGTCTGGATTGTCCAAGATAATCCAGACCACGTCGGGTTGTCCTTAATCCGACGTGGTCCGGATTGTCGACCTGTGACGCGCGTACCCTTACGTGTTCTTACACTATGTGCGAGCTTTCCTACTGCTAATCTTGCTTAAACCTGAGCCCAATTCACGTTTTTCTAGTAAACCGGGGTAGAACCGCTCAAAACCGGGTTCGAGTCCATGGTTTCCTATAAATGGGAGCCTTGTTCACCCATTTCATTTTCAAGTGACTTCAAGTTGGCTTAAGAGCTCTCACCTCTCTCTAGCTTTATCTCTCTAGAATTTCTCTCATTTAAGAATAAGACAGGGTTCATCGAGCACCCCCCTGTGGTCTCGATACCGCCCCTGGTGCAGGTCCTAGGAGGAGCGCGCGTGGACAGCACTCGCGGGTTCCGACACCCCGACAAGGACTCGACACAATATTATAGTGACTCGTCATTCCGCACGAATCAGGTCGTAACATTTGGCGATGTCCGCGAGATTCGAACAAACAAGCCACTCGTTACCAAGGTAATGACGAGTAACACTCAACCTCCTGATAACATAGATCCAGAGCAGAGAAAGGGCCCGGGACGCCCGAGGAAAAAGGCTGCCACTTAGGAAAGCAAGCAGGTACCACCAAAGAAGAACCAACCTGGTCCTTCTCACATTCCAGAGGCCACATCCACAGCCTCATCAGTGCCAACCCCCAACACGTAGTCTGCGCGACATGATCAGTACACCTATAACACTCAGACCAATGCGCCACCGCCTGGGTTTGAGTATAGGATGCCTAGAAGTGAAGAACATCCCTACGGGATGCCCACCGAGGAGCAACAGCACCAAGGTGGATAAACACAAGCTGCACCGACTGTCACGCCTGCTATGATGGCAGCGCTGGAAGAGCTTTTGGCTTTCAGGGAAGCCCTAAGGAATCAGGGTTACTCCCCACCACCGCCAACACACAGGCAATCCCTGCCAAGGACGGTGTCGCATGACATGCCCCAAGGAGAAATCTCACAGCGAGAAGGAAGATAGCCTTCGGCTGCCAACCCGCAGTACACAAATGCAGGACCCGTGGGATTCAGCTCCTATACACCATATGAGGAGAGGTCACATCCTTGCGACTCATGGAGACAGCCAAGCCAACTGTTCTAGCAACAGTATAAGGAGGACTCTCACTATCAGCCAAGCCAAGGGAAATACAATGGCAGGAACTGAAATGTCAATTGGGGGATGCCCACGAGGTGCGACAATGTCCCGATTATAGGCTTAACTGCAAAAATCTTGGAGGCTCTAATAGAGCAGAAGTTGAAACAGTCGAAAGTTAGGTTCATGCATGTTCTGACGGAGAGTGCAACTCACCCCTTTACTCAAGAGCTCATACAAAGTCAGGTTCCGGGTATCCTGAACAGCATAAGGATTGAGAAGTACTCCGGAAAGGGAGTCCCTATTGAGCACGTGCAGCAACACAAAGCTTCACTGCTAGGAAGAACGACCAACCAAAACCACGTGGCTGTGACATTTCCGCAATCCTTAATGGGTTCAGCAGTACATTGGTTCTTCTCCGTCCGTCGAGAAAATTTCGGTTCATGGCAATACCTGAAGGCTAAGTTCATATAACAATACATGGGAGAGTGCACATTGCTGAAGGGGTCCAATGCACTGGACGATGTGCAACAATAGCAAGATGAGTCTCTATCTGACTATTATGTACGCTTCAATCAAAACATCGCGGATATAAAGACAAAACTGTCAGGGCGCGAGATAATAAGGGCATTCATACGGAATTAGGCCACCTAGGCTACGTACTAGGTGAGAAAATGGCGAAACGCCCAGCAGAGACTCTGGAAGAGCTAGCTTCAAGAGTGGAGGAGTTTTTGGTCCTTGAAAGGTTCAGAGTTAACAACAGGGCGAAGGTGAACGAACTGCGCAGGAAAGTTAATAATAACAAATTTGGACCTGCAAGGCAGTCTTAAGGGAACTAGCAAAACAGGTAATGGCAGCCACAGCCAAAGAGAACACATCATGTCGAGTTTCAAAGACCAAAAGAAATCAATGCTGCAAGCTTCATCCCTGTAAACGCACCTCTGTCGGTCGTCCTGAAAGAGATTAGGGAGACCAAACTCTGGAAGGAGCCCAACAACTAGCGAAACGGCCCCCTGGGAAAGGAAATATATAAATGGTGTGAAAACCACGAGGTATATGGCCATGGCGCCAACAACTGCTTTAGCCTGAAAATGCGAATCAACAATGTGATTCAGAAAGGGGAGTTGAAGCACTTTTTCGAACAAGGTGAGAATAACCCGAAGAAAACGCAAGGAGAGTCCTCGGCGATAAACAAGGGCAAGGGGAAGGTTTATGACAACCCACCTCCTCCCAAGCGGGGTGTGATCAATGTTATCCACGGAGGACAAGCTGTAGAAGGACAGGTGTCAAATGCCAGGGACGTGTACGCATCTCAAGTAGAGATACTTCCTAAGTATGGCAAGAGACGACACCCAGAACACGAAGTTGTAATAATACGGTTCTCCAGGAAAGACATGAGCCACATCGTCTACCCACATGACGACACACTGGTAATTACCATGGAGATTGCGGGCTACGACGTCAAGCGAATCCTAGTTGACGGCGGTAGCTCTGCAGACATTCTACACGTTAAGGTGTTAAAACAACTGGGAAGAACAAGGGAAGACTGAACTCCATGGAGTTTCCCACTAGTAAGCTTCGCGGGAGCAGTAACGTACCCTCTAGGGACAATCACTCTCTCAATAACACTGGGCGAAGGCTGGAAAACACTTGACGTCAACGTCAATTTTGTAGTGGTTGAAGCCTTAGGGGCGTACAATGGAATTTTGGGAAGAACAACCATAAACCCATATGAGATCGTACACTCGACTGTTCATCAGAAGATGAAATTTCCTACATTGAACGGAATTTGCGAAGTGTTGGGTGATCAAACATCCGCGCGAAAATGTTATGTCAACGCTCTCAGGAGTAGACAACACTTTACTGTGGCAATGGTTGAGTTAAGCGCGAATGAAGATGAAGGCACCCAGTGCGGTGAAGAGAACAAGCTTGAACAGGCAGTCATGCCTGGAAGTCTAGCAGATCAACACCTTGTCCCAACACTTCAAAGTATTTGGGATGTCAAGCAAGATGAGGGAGAACCCAATTCGAATTACTTCAAACGTTACGCACACAATGTTGCTTTGGTAAAGGCAACGAAAGGGGACGCAATCAATGCGTTCTACATGAACTTGAACGCTCCTTCTTTTCTCCTTTTTTGAAGAACATATGGTTGGTGGACCACTAACACAATGGAGGATATCAAGGAGAAGCTTGAGAGAGAAATCGCGTGCGAGCATGAGCTGTGTGGAGCAGACCACCCACGCGCGAGGAGGAAATATTCGCGCACAGATGCACAAGCACGAGCATAAGCAACAACATAGACTACACATTCACTCCTCTGAACACAGAGGTGGAAGAGCTATATGCCAGCATCCTGCAAGACAAGATACCTCCCCCACGCGAGATATCACAAGCGTTCTTAGGAACGAATACTGAAGATTGGTGCAAGTTCCACCACACTTAGGGGCACAGCACCAACGATTGCATAACCCAGAGGATAGATATCGAGGAGATGATCTCTCTAGGAGCTCCTCAGAAGAGCGTGGCGCGTAACTACCCATCAACATGACCAAGGCGGCAAACACATCCTATATGTCTACTTTACTTGCAATTTTTCCTTATCTACTTTCTACTTACACTCCATGCATGGAGTAGTTTAGTCAAGTAGTTCAACTAGCTTTAAATCGTTTATACATGGGTGATCAGTTGACCCCAACTCGTTGTCATTGTATGTATGCCGGGAAACTAATGAAGTTAATGCATTCTCGTAGGTACAACTCCTACTCATACATCAACAAAACACCCTACTCTTGAATCACACCAAGTAGCGGGCTATGCGCATATTATTTGCATAAAAAATACAAGCTATTACGCTAAACACAACAAACGGCATATATTATACAACGCCGACATATCAACTATTGACATCAACATCGAGCATATAAACGCTCCCTTTCTCGACAACTATTCAGCTGTTACAAACGACAAAAACAACATATTATATCTTGGAATTTTCACCAAGGGTTACTTATCAATAACATGGTGCGACATCCCCAGCTCGGGGAAAACCCCATGATTACAACAGCTATTCCTTGGGTTTTTAAAACAAGATGCGGCTATCTACAACAGGGTGTGACATCCTCCTTCCGAGGACCACCACATAAAACATGGTGCGATGTCTTCTATATGAGGGTAAACCCATGATTACAACGGCCATTCCTTGTATTTTTTAAAACAAGATGCGGCTACCTACAACAGGGTGTGGCAACCTCCTTCTGAGGACTACCCCACAGAACATGGCACGACATCCTTTATATGAAGGCAACCCCATGAAAACCTACAGTGTACTATCAAGACCGGTAGCGTTCAGTTTTACGCCCCCAGGAGCGTATCCTGGGATAAATAAATTTCTACGTTAGCAGAAGCGTATCCTGAGATCATCATTGTTAAGTCGTGTGTCTCGGGTCGGCGGGTCTCCAATCCGATCAACACTTCTCATGGGTAGGTGGTAGCCTTTTGTGATCCGTCTGCTCAAAGATGAGATCCGTTTCCTTAGGTTTTCCGTCCTTCCCTTCATTTCCTTGCTATCCTGCAAAAAGGGGCGATACTGAGCACGGAGAGGGGGTGGTGCTCGGTGAGCCCTCTCTGATGCCTAAGTAAGTCCGGTGTTCTTAGAGAGAGAAAATTCTAGAGAGAAGGCAGAGCTAAAACGAGTGAAAATATATCATGAACCAAATGAATTGAACTTGAGCAGTATGTATAGGTTTTAGGGGGATTATGGTGGCTTAATGACACCGTTAATCCCTAAGCATACTTAATTAGCACATAATTATAGGATTAAACCCTTAATGGCATGGAGAGGTGAGCAAAATTGGTTAAGTGTTGGACAGGTAAAAATGGTGTTGGGATGCCGTGATGGACGGTTCACAAGGCAAGGTTCGGGACGCAACACAAACCCCGGGGAGGGGGAGTGGCGTCTGGGCAGGGTCCCGGGACCTTCGTGGTCGGATGGAAAATCCAACCCCCAGGCCTTGGATTGGTCCAGCTGGTCCGATCTTACCTAAGTGAGACTGGGCCAGCAGACAAGTCCGGGCGAGCATTTTTTACTCATCCGGGCCGTTCGCGCTGTGGATAATGTGTTCGGGTCAAAGTTTTGAATTTTAATCGTAAGTGGGGTGATTAAAATAAGACAGTCCGAATTAAAACGGGTTCAAATTAGGCGTATATCCATCACGTGCCCCCGAGTCAACCAATGGCTTAACCCTTGATTGACTCTATTTTCTGATGGGATGACACACACAATTTGAAACCGTGATATTACCTCTCTACTAATCCTTTAATTGTTCGTAGGCGCATTCTCTGTGCCTTCTCATCAGTTTCTCAAAATAGAGGAAATAGAAATGTTAGAGTAAACTAGCACGTGCTTAGACACGTGTCCGTATAAAATGGATATAAAAATCTAATCTCTTCATGTATGTATTTTTAAAAACATATACATGCGTGGGGATGCAATGCGATCATGAATATGGAATATTTTAATCTAATTACATGTTATCGTAATCAATACGTGCATAAGCGGGGTGAGCCCTGTCTTGTGAAAAAAATATCTAGATCGGGTCCAAACAATTTCTAAGTATGGGAATGTGAGATATATGCCTATAGAGTGCTAACTTGTGTAAAAATGTGCCAAACCATAATTAAAAAGGAATAAAGATGATAGTTTTCTATCTAACCCTTAGATCTCCTTTAATTCAAATTGATGGTGGAGATTAAGTCTCCTCTAAAAACCCTACACACCTTTACTTATAAAATAATAGAATAGAATTACCTCAATTAGAGCCACCATCATCTTTTTTCTTCACTTCACATTCTTGGAGACCAAGAAAATTTCAAGCCCTAGAATTTAAGGGGTTGGCCGTTTCAATTTCACGGCGGGGAGAGGGGAGCTCCGGCACGGCGGCACAAGAGGCTCCTGGTCGGAACGGGCGGCGAGGCGGGAAGCACGGCAAGGCCAGCTGCAGCGGGAATCCATCGGCGTGTCGTCGGGAGGGGGAGGTCAAGTCCAATCCTCCACGCGGCCTTGGACGGCGAGGGGAGGCTCTCCGGCGCGGCAGGGCTCCAGCGAGGGACATCGGTGGTTCCGCCAGCGACGACGACGCCTTCTTGGCCACGGCGAGACTCCAATTTTGAACTGAGTGTTCGAATTGGTTCGGGAATTCTTAAGGTTCGATCATCTCCTTCCCATGAACATATCAAATGCTTGTATTTGAATTTCCTATGCTTGACTTGTGATGATTTCCCGAATGTTTGTGCTGTGATTGTCGTGTTGATTGGATAAACGTCGTCTACTTGGAAAATGGTTTTTGCCCGAGTAAAATTGCACGATTTTGTTGTTGTAAAATTGCTCGTACGTAGCCATTGTTGTTGTTGGATGTCCTCGGGCCTCGATTGTTACTCGTTGATCGTTATGTGGTATGGTTGTCGATATGTCGATGTTGGGCTATTTCCGAGCTTACCCGAGAAACCACTATGTTCTGATACTTAGCTTGATATGGCAGGTCCTATACTCGTGGTGGTGTCTGATGGGTCCGACTATAGCCGTCAGGCCCTTTAACGGTGAGGAAACGGCAAACAGGCCCACCAGGCCCAGAGTGAAGGTCAAGATGACCTAGGAGAAGGGTCCCGACGAGGCAAGGTCCCGACAGAGTCGGCTCCGACAGCGGAGCTGGAAGCTCCCGATAAGAAGCCTTTCAGTAGGCCCCGATGATGAATCCCTGAGAACGATTGGCCCTGTCACGATGACGAGGGGCCCCGAGCGGTGACACAATGAGATAACTCTGGAGTCCCCGACGGGAGTCGGGACTCGTTATCAGAAGATAAAGCCAAGATATGCGGGGCGTGGCCGAGATACGCGGAACGTGGTTAAGATACACGGAGCGTGGCCGAGATACGCGGGGCATGGCTAAGATACACGAAATCACATCCGAGATATGCGGGATACGGGCTAACCACCCCTAACGGTTCGCCAGGTACCTGAGGCATCTCTTTGCCTATAAAAGGGCAGGAGATCACCTCAGAAAGACTTACGTTGAGTTGAATACACTCTGAGTTTATTACTTGCCAGTCATACGAGATACTCATTTAAGCATCGGAGAGGGATTCTGGGTCACCGCCCGGTCTATCCCCTCTTGCAGGATTGCGTGGAGCAAAGGAGCTAGGATTGCCGTCAAAGTCCGTACCAGAGTTCCACCGTGATCCAACAATGGCGCCGTCTGTGGGAACCAAACAAAAAGCTGACATGCCTTCTACTCGATCAATGGCGGCTGGCAAGAACAGAAGACAGGGACAATCCGGTGGTTCCCGTCACCCCACTGCAACGAATCTGAATTCAGTTCCAGAACAAGAGGAAAACCAGAACCATCCCCCGGCTGAGCTCTCCCAGACAGGAGGGCACAATGGATCGTATCCCGAAGATGTTGCCCCTCAGCACCAGGACAACAGGGGGCAGGAGGCTCCCCCAGCTGCAGATTTGACGAGGGCCGTGGCAGAGGCCATGCCCATGTTTCTGGCGGCTGTAGAGGCTCTCTTGGATCGAAGAGAGGCTGCGAGGAGGCAGGAGGAGATGCCCCCGTTGGAGGAAGCGACCCTGCCAACAGAGGGTCGAAACGCACAGGAAGCCCTGCCCCGAGGCCAAGACAGAGGTAGGGCGGCCGGTCAGCCGGAGAGGTTCGTGGTTGATGGGCCGGGACCAGTACAGCACAGGACCATTCCCCTGAATGGTCCCATCATTCCCGACCAGGTGGTGAAGATCGTGAACATCTGTATGGGAGAACAGAAGCCACTGGTGTCGGAGCTGAGGGATCGATCCACTCATCCCTTCGTTCCCCGACTCATTGACACCCTAGCCCCGCCTGGGCTAGGCATCCCCACGATAAAGGAGTATGATGGCGAAGGAGATCCAGTTCGCCACGTCTAGAAACACCTCATGGCGTGTCTGGGAAGAGCCCCAAGTGAAGACATAGTGTGTACGTTGTTCCAGAACACACTGGGAGAAAGGGCCCTGACTTGGTTCTTTAGTCTGCCCCCAGGCTGCATCACTTGCTGGGTAGACATGCATGATCGATTCATTCAGCAGTACCAGGGTCGGAGGCGTTTATTGAAGAGCGTGAGATCCCTGACCCAGGTGGTGCAGAGGCCCGACGAATCGCTGGCTCATTATTACCAGCGGTACACAGCCAGCGTAGCAGAGATAGATGAAGAAATCTCTGAGGGCGAAACCATCCGTACCTTCATTCGGAACCTGACAGCCCCCTATGGCTCCGACTTGATGCACAGCGTGGCTGAGAAGGCTGTGTGGAATATGGAGGCATTACAGAAGAGGGTGAAACGACAGATCGATGTCCAGGAGTCAAAGATTGCCGCGGGAGAACTGGAACCCCCAAAGTCGAACAAAGGGAAGCAGTCAAGTAAACCTTTCGACGATCGTAAGTCAAAAGGTAAACCCGACAGTGGCAAGAATCGAGGTCGTCCGGATCGGAGGGACGACAGACGTTCTTCAAGGAAGGATAAGCGGGAGGATTTTGACATTCCTCTCAACTGCTCCATGGCGGAACTGCTGACAGTCATGGAACGACAAGGTATCTCCAGGTACCCCCCGAAGAAAGATGGAGAATTCCTGGGGTCCCGCACAGATCGCTATTGTCGATTTCACCGCGCAAATGGCCACGACACCAATCATTGTCGGGAGCTGAAGAAGGAAATTGAAAAGCTGATCCAGAAGGGGAAGCTCAAGGAATTCGTCGGGGACAAGCGGTGTCGATCCCGCTCTCGGTCCCGATCGCGGTCCCGTTCCCGATCCCGCGATCGGTCCCCAAAGAAGAAGAGAACCGATCCAGAGTCATCCGGTGCTCGCAAGGAGAGACGGGGCACTATCAACGTGATTCATGGAGGGTTTGCTGCTGGAGGTGATACCTCATCCGCCCGAGAAGTTATGCCTCCAGAATCCCCACAGCAGTTGTGTTGGGTAAGAGGTCCCGATCCTGGACCTTGAAAGAAGAGATGGTGATCTCCTTCTCGTCGGAGGACCTCATAGGCGTAGAGACTCCGCATGACGATGCCTTGGTGGTAACCTTAGATGTAGACGGGTTCGAAATGAAGAGAATTCTAATCGACGGGGGGAGCTCCTCCGACATCCTATTCATGGACGCGCTGGAGGCTTTGGGAAGACGAAGAAAGATCTAAAAGAGGCAAACTTCCCGATGGTCGGATTCTCTGGCTCAACCTCCTACCCGCTAGGAGTAATCACCTTACCAGTGGAATTTGGTAGCGGGTGGAAATCAGAAAGAAGGAACGTGGAGTTTGTCGTGGTTGATTCCGCGGGGACCTACAATGCAATTATCGGGAGAACCACCATTAATCCTCTGATGGCGGTTGCCTCGACTGTGCACCAGAAGATGAAGTTCCCAACCGACCACGGAGTCGGAGAGGTCAAGGGCGACCAGGTGGCTTCCCGAAAATGCTATGTTAATGCCACCCGGAGGAGGAGGCGAGAGGCCATGACTGTCCTCCAGACAGACACAGATCCCAGAGAAGAGTTTGGGCGTCCCGCCCCCGTAGAAGATCTGAAAGAAGTCGAGATCGACGGACCCCAGAGGAAGGTGAAAATCGGGTCTGCTCTGACTGAGGAGACAGCCCAAAAATTGGTGGAGTTGTTGAAGGAGTTCAAGGAGCTGTTTGCCTGGTCCCCGAGCGATATGCCAGGAATCAGCCCCGATGTGATCGTACACGAGCTAAAGATAGACCCCGCGATCAAGCCTATCACGCAAAAAAGGCGTCTGATGGGCACGGATAAGAAGATTGCGATCCAGCAGGAGGTGGGCAGGTTGCTCGACGCCGGGTTCATTAAGGAGCTCCGATTCCAAACTTGGGTGGCCAACCCAGTGCTGGTGAAGAAGACTAACGGGAAATGGCGAATGTGCGTGGACTTCCGCGACCTGAACAAGGCTTGCCCAAAGGACTGCTATCCACTCCCGAGAATCGACTAGCTGGTGGATGCCACGTCGGGACATGAGCTGTTGAGTTTCATGGATGCGTACTCAGGATACAACCAGATCAAAATGGCCAAGGAAGACGCTCCCCACACAGCGTTCTACGCGGACAGTGACATCTACCACTACGATGTCATGCCTTTCGGGTTGATCAATGCTGGGGCCACCTACCAACGGATGGTGAACAAACTGTTTGGAGATATGCTGGGAGAAACCATGGAAGCTTACGTGGACGATATGCTGGTGAAGTCCCAACAAGCCGAGGACCACGTACACAACCTTACCATGGCGTTTGAGCGGATGAGGCTCCATCAAGTCCGCTTGAACCCGACGAAATGCGCCTTCGGAGTCCACTCAGGGAAATTCTTGGGCTTCATGGTGAGTCAGAGAGGAATTGAAGTGAATCCTGAGAAGCTGAGGGCAATCGAGGAGATGCAGTCCCCGATAAACCATCGGGAGGTGCAAGTACTGAATGGCCGACTAGCTGCAATGAACCGCTTCTTGTCCAAAGCCAGCGACCGATCAATGCCGTTTTTTGAAGTCTTGAGGGCCAACAAAAAATTCGAATGAACCGCCAAATGTGAAGAAGCGTTCCAAGCACTCAAGCAGCACCTTCGCACACTCCCGCCGCTGGCAAAACCGGTTCCAGGCGAGCCGCTCTTCCTTTATTTGGCTGTTTCTGAATTTGCCATTAGCTCTGTGTTAGTAAAGATTGTCGAGGGTAATCAAGTCCCCGTCTATTATGTAAGCAAGGCATTTGCCAAATCTGAATTGAACTACCCCGCCGTTGAGAAGTACCTCTTTGCGTTGATTATTACTGCTCGGAAGCTAAGGCCATATTTCCACGCACACGAGATCACTGTGCTAACGAACCAGCCTTTGAAGCATTTTTTGAACCGACCGGATGCGTCGGGGAGATTAGTGAAATGGGCAGTAGAGCTTAGCGAGTTTCGCATACACTTCGCTCCAAGAACAGCCATTAAGGGTCAAGCATTAGCAGATTTCATAGCAGAGTCTACAGCCCCCGATCTGGAAGAAGCGGGCCCTGTAGAGGGGGCAGCCATGGAAGTCCCGACAGAAGTACAACCAGAGAGGGCAGAGCAATCAGAACAGCCAAACAAGGAAAATATCTGGGAGATGTACACGGATGGCTCCGCGAGTTCAGACGGATCAGGAGCGGGCTTCTTGTTGATACCACCAGGTGAAGGTGAACCGCTCCGATACGCCTTGGCTTTAACATTCAAGGCCACAAACAACGAAGCGGAGTACGAAGCTCTTATCACGGGCCTAAAAATCGCTTAAGGCACTGGAATCGATCACTTGAGAGTGAAGTCCGACGCAGCTTTAATCGTGAACCAGGTTCAAGGGCGATACGAAGCAAGGAGTCCGATAATGAAAAAGTATCTACGAGAGGTACAAGCCCTGAGAGAGAGCTTCAAAAGCTTCGATATCGAGGCTATCCCGAGGGAGGAGAACGTAGAGGCAGACGCCTTTAGCAAATTTGCCCTGGGGGCACCTTTGGAAGAAAATCGGAAGGTGCACTTCCTGGAGAAGGTGATCTTATCAAACATCGACCCAACGCAGGTGTGCACCATTGAGACAGGATCGGAGGAAGAGCCTACCTGGATGACCCCGATAGTCGCGTATCTGACTACGGGGGCAGTCCCCGAGGATAAGGTAGCAGCAGACATGATATGTCGGATCGCGTCTAATTATGTGATGTTGGACAATCAGCTGTACAAGAAGGGCTGGTTCTCGACTCCGTACCTGAAGTGTGTAGCAGAACCCGACACCAATCGAATCCTAAAGGAAATGCACGAGGGGGCCGCGGCTTGTCACGAAGGGGCCCGATCCATTTTGAGGAAGGTGTTGAACTTAGGCTACTATTGGCCCACGATGAACAAAGAAGCAACGGCGTTGGTCCGATCATGCGACGCGTGCCAGAGGTACGCCCCGAGTATCGCGGCTCCGGCCGCCAACCTAACATCCATCAAGAGCACGTGGCCCTTCGCGCAGTGGGGCATCGACTTGGTGGGACCTCTTCCACAAGCACAAGGACAATGTAAGTATTTACTTGTAGCTATCGATTATTTTTTGAAATGGATAGAGGCGAAGGCATTGGCCAGAACAACGGGGAACCAGATCGTCAAGTTCCTCCAAACCCACATCGTGTCCAGATACGGGATTCCTAAGGTGGTGATCAGCGACAATGGCCCACCGTTTAACGGCTCTCAGGTGAGGGAGTATCTGGAAGAATTGAACATTGAGCATCGGACCGCCTCCGTACGCCATGCTCAGACTAATGGCCAGGTGGAGTCAGCCAACAAAATCGTGATGGATGGCCTGAAGAAGAGGGTCTATGCCTTGAAGGGCAAGTGGCTGAACGAACTGGAAAATGTACTTTGGGCTGTTAGAACGACACCCAAACGATCAACAGGGGAGACTCCGTTTGGCCTCGTTTATGGCACGGAAGCTGTCGCACCTGTGGAGGTAGCTGTGGCGTCCCATCGGACGAGATATTACGAGCCCCTAACGAACGACGAAGTGAGACGTCTGGACTTGGACTTACTCGAAGAGAAGAGGCGGGAAGCCGATGAAGTCCAAGCTCGAATGCGTTTAGCGACGGCCAGGTACTACAATCGGCGAGTGAAGTCCCGACAGTTCTTTGTCGGGGAGCTGGTTTGGCGTCGCAACGAGTTCACCCTTTTGGATCGAATCAACAAGATGTCACCAAAATGGGAAGGACCTTATAAGGTCGTGGGGATGCCAGCTCCAAATGCATACAAGTTGGAAGACCTCGATGGCAGAACATTAAAGCATTCTTTCAGTGGCGAACACTTGAAGAAACACCATGCTTGAAGAAAGTCGCCTTAAGTGGTGCCCAATAAAGTCGCCTTAAGTGGTGCTCGATGAAGTCGCCTTAAGTGGTGCCCGAAAAAGTCGCCTTAAGTGGTGCCCGATGTAAAATCGCCTTAAGTGGTGTATGCTATTTATCGTTTAATTCGATGTAAGCCAATCTTATGCCATCAATAAATAAAGAGGTTGCTTCCAAATAAGAGTTGTCCTTAGATTTATGCTAAGTGTAAAAGTCGCCTTCAGTGGTGCACGAGAAAAGTCGCCTTCAGTGGTGCACGATGAAAGTCGCCTTCAGTGGTGCACGATAAAAGTCGCCTTCAGTGGTGCACGAGGAAAGTCGCCTTAAGTGGTGCACAATATTTAGATTTATTCTAAGTATCCAAAAGTCGCCTTCAGTGGTGCACGGTGAAAGTCGCCTTCAGTGGTGCACGAGAAAAGTCGCCTTAAGTGGTGCACAATATTTAGATTTATTCTAAGTATCCAAAAGTCGCCTTCAGTGGTGCACGATGAAAGTCGCCTTCAGTGGTGCACGAGAAAAGTCGCCTTCAGTGGTGCACGAGGAAAGTCGACTTAAGTGGTGCACAATATTTAGATTTATTCTAAGTATCAAAAAGTCGCCTTCAGTGGTGCACGATGAAAGTCGCCTTCAGTGGTGCACGATGAAAGTCGCCTTCAGTGGTGCACGACAAAAGTCGCCTTCAGTGGTGCATGAGGAAAGTCGCCTTAAGTGGTGCACAATGCTTAGATTTATTCTAAGTATCCAAAAGTCGTCTTAAGTGATGCACGGGATCAAGCCGCCTTAAGTGGTGCACAATGCTTAGATTTATTCTAAGTATCCAAAAGTCGTCTTAAGTGATGCGCGGAACTAAGTCACCTTAAGTGCGTATAAGTAAAGTCACTCGGAGAAGTGTAACAAAAGATCGGAACTAAAGAAGTCTGATATTGATAAGGGCTCAAGGGCCCGACGACGACGCACAAGGACTCTAAAAAGATAAAACATTCAAGTTTGGTCCTTGTTGGCAGCATTGGCAGCAGCTGGGTCCGCGGAGTCGGTAGCAGAGGGATCCACAGGATTGGCTTCAGGAGGATTAGCTATCGGGGCGTCCGCACTTGGAAGTTCAGAAGCGTCTTCGACAATTACGGGAGTATTCCCCCCGTCACTCTCCTCGGAAAGAGTAAAATACTTCTTCGCGAAAGGAGCGAGGGAAGGAGACTTGTCAAAGTTGATGGCGTCGCCATACTCCAGGTGGAGCTCCTCAACCACGTTGAAGAGAGTGTTCTCCACCTCTGCGCCAAAGAACTTCATGGCATCAGCTTGAAAGCCCTCCGACCTCCGATAGTCCTCCCGGCCCTTTTCCTCCGCTTCGGCCAGCTGCGCAGGAAATCTCGCGATTAGCTCCTCCAAAGCCTTCTTCTCAAGGACCAGTTGGTCCTCGGCAGCCTTCTTCTCCTGGGTCAGCCTGTCCACAATCACCCCCCGCTCCTGCCGCTCTTGCCTCAAGAGCCCCTCGAAGTCCGCTATCTGCTGCTGAAGGTCCCGAATCTTCTGATTAAGGGCAGCCTGCTCCTTAACAAGCTTCCCCCGCAGAGACTGGGAGGCCTTGAGATCCGCCTGAAGCTGCTCACGGACCCCTCGGTCCCGCTCCCGGGCCTCATCATAGGCAACAACATACCCGATGAGGCGATTGTAGTCCCCGAGCTCCTGCAATAAGAAGGAAAAGTGTTAATTAACAAACGACCCGATATATCATCAACAAGAAAGAAGCAAAGTCTCACCTCTACGCGGCGCACAGCCATATCGCTGATATCCCGCTGCATATGCGTCCGATTGAGGTAAATCGGATGCCGCATAGAAGGCAGAATAGAACCCGCCAGCAGATGCAGGGCCAGCTCCTGGTCCTGTTCCCCTTGTGTGAGCGGGACTCCCTGAAGCGTCTGGATAGGAGTCCAAGGGGCATTCGCCTGTGAAGAATTGAAGGGCCTGTAGAAGTCCCCATCAAGAGAAAGGGGAGAGATAGGACGAGGAATGGAGGGGCACGCCTCCGTCTCGCCCCGAACAGGGGAAGGAGAGAAGTCGTGGATAGGTGAGAGTTGCCGCTGCTGCGGAGAAGACGAAGGAGGCGGCCCCTGAGGGGTTGGTTTCAAGGGGGATTGCCCCGCCTCCCGACGCTGTTGAGGGGGGTCAACCCCGCCAGTCTCCTCGGAGGAGTCCAGAGTTTCCACCTGACGAAACTGTTCGCCAGTTGGAGCCTTCTCTCCAGCTGAGGAAGGCACCCCCGCTGAAGGCAGTGCATCTGCGGAAGCTGCAGCACCCGAGGAAGCTCCCGAGCGACCTGCACCTGGAGGATGAGAAGCTTCAGAAAGGTAGTCAGGAAGTTCATCGGGATTCTTACACCAAATGATACGTCGGGAGACGTATTGATCCTTCCCACGATAATGATAGTAGCCTGCCTTCAAGACTCGGGGAGTTTCACCTCGAAGGATTCTTTTGACATCAGTAATGCGGCCTTCCTTGGTCGAGGAAATCAAATCCGACGGGACCATCCTCTTGTACGATTTAATAGCAAGTCGAAGTTGTTTACCTTCTTCAGCGTTCTGGACATCGAAGAGCTGGTCCAGATCCACCCGCTTCCGCTTGGGCTGCTCCGCTGAAGGAGACCCCGACCTGACAGCAGCCTTCTAGGCAGACTTCCTCTTCCGCGAGGGGCGGACAGCATCAGTCTCCCCCTGCTTAAGGAACAGATCGGTCAGCACAGATACCTTCTTAGCTGCAAGCAGTAAACAAAGAAAGAGTTAGAAGTTTACCCAAGGAACCATATTGGAAGGGCCGTTGAAGAGTTGACCCCCAGAAACAATGTCGAGGAGTCGGATCCCGGCGTGCACCAGGTCCCGCTCCACGAGTGAGTTGGCGTTGAGAGGAGTGTAAGACTCCTCCCACCGATAGAGCTGGATAAGCTGGAGAGTCTCAAAATCCTCATCAGCATAAGTATGGAAAGCAGGTGGAGGGTCCGCTACCACCTCCCTTCGAGGCCAGGGAATGGAGGAGTGACGGATAAAGAAGTAACTCCTTTTCCAGCTACTGTTGTCGGACCCTGTATCAATCAAGAGTCCCCGACCCTTGACCACCTTCCAGGTGTCACTGGTCCAACCGTACCGGGCAAGCTGCTGTTTACTCCACTTGGGCATCCGAGGGTAGAAGGCGCAAACCCCCGCCTCATTGCACTTCATCCCATAAAAGGTTCTGAAGAGTTGGAGGCTGTAGACCCACTTCTGTCGAAGGCAAAGGACTTGAAAGGCGTTCCAGAGGCGGATGGCATGAGGAGAAAAGGTAGTGGGGTGTGTCCTGTAATGGTGGCACAGCTCCACCAGATTACCGCAAAAGGGGAACCTGATCCCCGCTGATATTTGTCCCGTAGAGACAAACACCTCCCCTTTCTGGGGACGAGTAACCTCAGAGTCACTCGAGGGACGATGCCTAGGATACGGGAAACGAGGTTCCCAGGTGATGGTGATGCAACCCTCTCGGAGAGCTGCATCATAAGCAGTATTGGAAATCTCATTTGGAGCATAGTCAAAATTAAAGGGTTTTCTCCCCTCAGAGCTGGAACTGATGTCTGAAAAGCAACCAGGGCAAGAAAATACAGTGGGACTCTTGGAGAAATTAGAAGGGAAAAGACGAACAAGCAACGAAGAAGGATTCCTTACCAGATATGATGAAGTAGAGGTTGAAGGAGATGAGCGAAACGTCGCCGGAAAGATGATCGGGAAGACTCCAAAGACCTTCGAAATCACAGAGCTTGGAATCGCAGAGAAATCACAAAGAGCTTTTGAGAATTCGAAGACGGTAAAAGTTAAATTGCGACTATGGCTAGGGTTTTATAGTCGAAGAAGACGGTTGAAAGGACACTTCGATCCGAGTCGTCGAAGTCGAAGAGTCTTAATCTGGACCGTTGAGATGAAACGTGCAGAAGGACAACGGGCGTAATGATGAAACGGCCTGAAAAGCTCTTTTTCAGAAAAGGACAGGCGCGAAAAATCAGGCACGTGGTTCGAAAACGTCACTCCATTATCTACTGCATTTAATGCACTAGGAAACCGAGAAGACCCTTGGGATATAACAGTTATCTACAAAATCCTGAGGAAACGTAGAGGAGAAGACTGATAAACTGAGTAAATGAACCAAGGAAAAGATCCCCGACTTTAATATTGGAAGATCGGGAGTTGAAAGACACGACGAACTAAAAGTCCCTCATGTCTTGGGGGCAAATGATGGGTCCGACTATAGCCGTCAGGCCCTTTAACGGTGAGGAAACGGCAAACAGGCCCACCAGGCCCAGAGTGAAGGTCAAGATGACCTAGGAGAAGGGTCCCGACGAAGGGAGTCCCGACGAGGCAAGGTCCCGACAGAGTCGGCTCCGACAGCGGAGCTGGAAGCTCCCGATAAGAAGCCTTTAAGTAGGCCCCGATGATGAATCCCTGAGAACGATTGGCCCTGTCACGATGACGAGGGGCCCCGAGCGGTGACACAACGAGATAACTCTGGAGTCCCCGACGGGAGTCGGGACTCGTTATCAGAGGATAAAGCCAAGATATGCGGGGCGTGGCCGAGATACGCGGAACGTGGTTAAGATACACGGAGCGTGGCCGAGATACGCGGGGCATGGCTAAGATACACGAAATCACATCCGAGATATGCGGGATACGGCTAACCACCCCTAACGGTTCGCCAGGTACCTGAGGCATCTCTTTGCCTATAAAAGGGCAGGAGATCACCTCAGAAAGACTTACGTTGAGTTGAATACACTCTGAGTTTATTACTTGCCAGTCATACGAGATACTCATTTAGTCACCGCCCGGTCTATCCCCTCTTGCAGGATTGCGTGGAGCAAAGGAGCTAGGATTGCCGTCAAAGTCCGTACCAGAGTTCCACCGTGATCCAACAGTGTCCTAGGACCCAGACCTTGCATAGGCGTTTTATCCTGCGCAGAATGAGTAAGTTCTTCATTCCTTCGATTCGTCATGTTACTTTCTTTCCTTATGTTAGCTCAGAGTCGGATTTTGAGTCAGACACTGAGTTTGAATGTTGGTCTGAGTCGGAGTCTGTCTCAACTTTGGAATCTCTTACTACTTTCGAGTTAGGTCTCGCACCATTGTCGGGGAATCAGTTGGGTCGACCTGACTACAACGAGTATGTTAAGTTGGGCGACATTAGCCCCTTAGATGAACCTTTATACCCTTTCCTTCCATCTCTGAAGAATATCCGCGAGACCGCGACGGTGCCCCCGGAGGGAAGGTCGTAGTATACACCTCTCAGATTCGATACGGGTTAAGTTTTCCCTATTGTGATGACCTTATCGAACTCTTCCAGTTCTTCAGGATTTTCCCTGTGAACCCTGCCCCCAGTGCTATCCGTGTCTGGGTAGGATACCGAGTGTTGTCTCAGTGGTACTCCTGGAAGTACTCCTTGGTTCTATTTCAGTCCTTTTATGGATTCCAATATCAGAAAAAGATCGGTTTCGTGAGCCTGGTGACTCGCTATCCTCTTCTTAAGGATACCTGATTTGAGGATTTGGGGTTGGGTGAGGTCGAGTGGGACAATGACCTCCACTTTGTGGCCCCCCTTGATAATACGTTGAGTCATTGGTCCAAGCATTCTTTCTTCGTCACCGATCGCTATGTTACTTGGTCAATTCTTCACGAGAATCGCTCGGCTGGCTGGCCTACCTTTGGGGAGTTTTCTTCCTTAGAAATAGAGACCATGAAGATCATTCATCAAAGAAATCAGACCAAATCTTATTGTCCTGTGTCTATGGTGACCGAGATGGATCTGTCTGAGGCAGGGATTCACTTGACCCCTCCCCACGCGGGTTTGGTATGTCATTTAGTCCTCATTTTTCATTCATCTTTTATTTTTCCTTTGTAGGTTGGTTTCATAGAAAACATATATTGTGCAGGCGGAGCGTTCCGAACGCACCGTTGAGTTAAGAAAGAAGGGGGCTCCCTCCAGTTCTGCTCCCAAGCCAAGAAATCTTCTAAGTTAGGGAAAGTTGCAGGGACTTCCAGTATGTTCTTCTTTCCCTTCATTTTCTATTATGACATGCTTATAACTGTTCTCATTTTGTTTTCTTTATGTTGTCAGGGCATTCGCCACTGGTCACCGAGTGTGTCCTCCCAGTGAGCAAGAGTTCGAGCCAATCCAAGTCCAAAACACGGAAGCTTGACTCTGAGGTCGGGCCCTCGACTGCCAAGAAGAAGAAAGCCGTGAGAGACTCTCCTTCGAGAGCCCGCTTGCCGACAGCCTCTCGTGACAAAGAGATAGTGGTTGAAGAGGCGCCCTCTTTGCTTGACAAAGGGAAGCGACCTGCCGATGGTGATGGGATGTCTGTAGATCTTGATGCCTCTCCTCCATCCAATGCCCCCCAGCAGAGTGGCCGAATCTAAGGTTTCTCACTATTTCCTGACTTGTGAATGTGTTGTTACTCTTTATTTGTGGTCCTTTTCTAACTTGTTGAGACAGTCCAACTCCCTGCATTGAGTCGCAAAGACTTGGTTCGCCTGACTGACGATGACATTGTTGGGGCTAAGTGGACTCCTTTTGCTGGATTGAAGGAGTATCATTCTGACAACCATTCTTTATTGCATACTCCCACGGTTGGGGTTCGTGTCTTGCGTAGTTGCTCCTGGAGATCGCATTTCCCACCCCTAGTCTCCTAAGGAAACCAGGCATTTCGTTCAAGGTGTCTTATCTCGTTATGCCTCGGTAAGTGGTCTCTTTCTTTACTTTTCTGTTCTATGTAGTTGTTTGTTATGTGACCTGATGCTTGCTTATTGTCTCATGGTATGTCTGATATTGTTAATATTTCTTCCGTTGCACTTGAGTTATCTGAGGAGAACGACGTACTTGAGGATAGTCAAGTATCTTTGAAGGTTGAGCTTAGTAGTGCTGTGGATAAAACTCGCCTTTCTGACTTGAATATGCAAGAGCTTCGAGATCAGGTAGCCTCGCTTTAGACTACTATTGCTGATTTGCGCTGAAAGGTTGATGTTGATTCTTCACTCCATGTTGCGGAGTTGAAGAATATTTAGGAGAAGTGTCACACGGAGGAGAGAGTTACTACAGTAACTGAGTATAGGTCTTCCCCTGCCTATTCTGCTGATTTCCAGGCTCGATGCACCAAGGAGATGAACCAGTTTGGAGAGCATCTTACAGACCAGATATTCAGGATTGATCCTTAGTTTCCATTTGATGAACTGGGTGATTTCGGTCCTTATGCTAGTTGTTATGTTGTTGTCCTTAAGGGACAGGCTGCGGTTGCTGAGAACGTATCTGATGCCCCTGTGCAGGAGAATACTACACCTATTGATGTCATTGATTCAGGTTCCTCTTCATCTTCTTCGAGTTCCATTAGTGGTTCTTCTTCTGAGCATCAAGACCGTGAGGACTCCCCAGTGGCGTCCGGTTTATCTGACATCCATATCCTTGTACATATTTCTTTGTTTTTCCTCCCCTTGTTGGGTTGAGTGGTTTCTCCCCGTGTTGGGTTGAGTATATTTTGAAGGCCTCATACTTAGGCAATTTATGGAGTTGCTACTAGACTTGGTTGTTTTGGCTCTCTTTATGATGTATGCCTTAGCTTTTGGTGTGGATGGTAGGATAACTTGTTACTTTGCTATGATAACTGCTTGTGGCTGTTTATGTGGTCCTTGGTTGCAGACTCTTTCCTTGTTCCCATACTTAGTTACTTGATGTCTCTTAGTATTCTCATATATCATGATACATGTAATGTCATCATGAACAAACTTGCATGTTTCTCATATCATAGATCCTTGCTTTAAAAAGAAAGGTTTTTCAAGGTACGTTCTTGGAGTCATTGTAAAAAATTTCACGAGATAGGCTCTTGGATGGCGCTGAATGTGTTCACGAGATAGGCTCTCGGAAGGCGCGGAATATGTTCGCGAGACAGGCTCTCGGAGGGCGCATAATTTTTTCACGAGATATGCTCTCGGAGGGCGCATAATTTTTTCACGAGACAGGCTCTCGGAGGGCACATAATTTTTTCACGAGACAGGCTCTCGAAGGGCGCAGAGTTTTTCACGAGACAGGCTCTCGGAGGGCACAGAGTTTTTTCACGAGACAGGCTCTCAGAGGGCATAGAGTTTTTTCACGAGATAGGCTCTCGGAGGGCACAGAGTTGTTTCACGAGATAGGCTCTCGGAGGGCACAGAGTTTTGTCACGAGATAGGCTCTCGGAGGGCATATAAAGTTATCGCGAGATTGGCTCTCGGGGGCACAGAAAGTTATCACGAGATTGGCTCTCGGGGGCACAGAAAGTTATCACGAGATTGGCTCTCGGTGGCACAAAAAGTTATCACGAGATTGGCTCTCCGGGGGCACAGAAAGTTATCACGAGATTGGCTCTCAGGGGCAGTGAAAGTGACGTGCACTTGGTTGTTGTATCTAAGTAAGGAGTTTGTGGCGATAGCGCTATCTCATACTTAGAAAACATTTTGATGAACATCTACTTCATTGAAAACATTCATGCATTATATACAGGGTGGATGTTGTAAGTAGTCCAAGACATCCTTTAGGGAAAACAGTAGGCAGCAAAAGAGTGGGAGAGACTTCATGAGCTTTCCACCTCGAGAGTTGTTATGAAAACTAGAAACATAGACATGCATTAAACGAAAGATAAAACAAAGGATATAGTTGCTTCATTGGTGACGTTCCTTTAGAGTGTGGCTGGTGTCTCCGGTGCTATGGATTCTTTCAGTTCTCCATTGTAGATCATCTCTTCAATTTCAACTTTCAATACCATGCAATCATTTGTCTTGTGCCCCCACATACCATGGCAGTCACACCATTTCCTTGTGTCTTTTCCAAGGAAGGCCTTGCCTTCCTCCTTGCATTCTGGCAGCTCCTTGCAAAGGAGTTTCTTAAAAAGCTCTTCGACTTGCCCCTTAAGGGGTGTAAAGTTTAAATTACACCCCCTCCTTGTATGTGAGCTTCCTCCTCCTCTTTGAGTTCTTCACCATGCTGACTCTTTTCTTTCTCAAATGCCTTGTCCAACTTTTCTTTAAGTTCGTGCATCATGCTTGTCATCACCACCTCATAATGACCTCCGAAGGCCTCAAAGGAGGTTGGATGCAAGTTTCTAAGGAATGCTCTTACAGCCTCCCTCTTGTTATCTCCATGTTGGCCCCGTATTCCACGAACCTTTCGAAGTAACTTGCAATGGACTCTCCTGGCATTTGTTTTACATCCTCCATGTGTCTAAAGCCTCTTTCAATTGCTCTTTTTGTTCGCATTCGTATCTCATTATCTAGCTGCCAGGGTATACTTGTTACCTTTACAACCTTGTCGACTCCTGATTTTCTGGCCAAATTTCTAAACATCTGCTTGCTTAGGCGGAGTGTGACGCCTTCCCTTTGTTTCTTGAGACTTAGCTTTTCTTTTTCCCATTTTCGAGATTTCACTCAGTCTGCCCCTTGTCATTACCATTGCCACTGAGCCTGATTGATGTGACGTAACATGGAATTGACGTAACACTGCCTTGCGGTGCGTTGGTCACCCAGGACTTCTCCTACTCCATTCTCAGTGATGTACCTAATTTTCAGATGCACTGTTGAGGGCACGATCTCGTATGGGTTTATTGTTGTTCTACCTAGGTTTCCGTTGTAGGCTCCTAAGTTTTCCGCTACAAAAAAATTCACATTTATCCTCAGCTGTGTCCATCCTCGCCCCAGTGTCACAGGTAGAGTTATCATACCCATAGGGTAGCTTCTCGCTCCTGAGAATCCGGCTAGAGGAAAGCTCACCGGTTTGTTATCTGACTTAGATTTTCCTATCTCTTCTAGCACGCGCATGTTTAGTAAATCTGCCTAGCTCCCTCCATCAATGAGTATTCTCTTCACATCAAAGTTGTCAATGTCCATTGTTATTACTAGAGCATCGTCACGCGGGAAGACGATGTGGCTCTTATCCATCTCATAAAATTCAGTCACCATTTCCATTTCTTCCCTTGGTCTCTTTCTCCACTTTGTTGTCACATCTATCCTGGAGGCATACACCTCTCTTGCATTTGCCGTTGGTCCACCTGCCGCGACTCCACCATGTATCATGTTAATTGTTCCTATTTTTTTAGGCAAATGATTGTAATCAACCTTCTCCTTGCCTTTGTCATTTTAAGTGGGCCTTGCGGGTGTACTGCTCCCCCCGTGATCTACAAATTGCTTCAGCTCTCCTCTTTATACTGCGTTGTTTCTACTTAATTTTAAACTGAAGCACTCGTTGGTGTCATGGCCGTGTGCTTCATGGTTGCCGCACCATTTTTCCTTTTTATTTCCTACCATCGGGGCTCTCCATCTTGCTGGGGGTACCCATATCTCTCAAGTTCCTCATTTCTCTCAAAACGACTACTGGGGTCACGTTCAATGGTACGAACTTGATGACATTAATATCTTTTGTTCTCAGCTGCTCGCCTGTCTTGTTCCTTTGCTGGGGCGGACGCGAGTCCTGTTGTCTGGTTGGTTGGGGAACCTGAGGTGGTTTTCCTCTATTTGGCATTGTGTTCTCATCCTTTGTGGCCTGAATCCTTGCTCTCTTGCTTATTCTATATCTTTCCAGATTATGTGGGTTTTCACCCTTGCCAACAGCTCCTCCAGTGTGCTTGCGGGTTTCTTAGCCATTTTTTCTGCCAAGGTTGAGCCAAAGCGTCCAATGTTTCTTATGAAAGCTCTTATGATCTCGCCCTCAGTTATGTCCCCTTGTATATCAGCTAGGTTCTGACTGAACCTGGTGTAATAGTTTGCTAGCGTCTCCTCATGCTCTTGTTTCACATCGTCAAGCGAACTTTTTCCCTTGAGTAACTTCCTTTCTCCTAAGTACCTTTGGTTGAACTTTGCTTTCAGTTGTGCCCATGAATGGAAGCTCTCATTTAGTAGGCTGAAGAACCAGTGCGATGCTACCCCTGACAATGTATTTGGGAATAATAGTGCCTTATAGCGATCATCCGTTGTCGTACCCAAGAGGGAGGCTTCATTTTGTTGGATGTGCTCCAAGGGGTCACTCTTGCCATTATACTTTTCTATCTTTATCATGTGCAACGCGTCAGGCACTTTGTTGTTCTGCAACTCCCTTCTAAAGGGGTGACATGTGCTATCACTCAACCAGTGCAATCCATTCGTCTTAGATTCATTCATCTTCTTCGTGATCATTGCCTCTATGTCTTCTTAAGTTAGCATAACTTGTGATGGTCTATAATTTCTTTGAAGTCCGACATAGCTTATCACCAGGCTTGCAGGGATTCCGTGTCCATGATGATAAGGACTGTATGTGTAATGTGGATATCCCTACGGAGCTGGATGCTGAAATTCATGTCTCCCTGGTTGCTAAGGTTGTGCATTATCCCTCAATGGGGTGTATGTCCATGCCCCTTGCGGGGCTTGGGGTTGCATTGGAGGCACAAACTGCTGCCTGTCCCTTGTGAATGGTACTTGCTCATATCTGCCTTGATTTTCACGTTGCCCTGTTGGAGGGCGCGTGTATTGTTCTTCTTCCGGAAACTGCTCTACCTGTTGGTACTGCTCTGCCTGTGGATGTCGTTCCTCTTGTGGGCATTGATTCGCCCGCAGGTGTTGCTCCGCTTCCGTATACTACCTCTCCTGCCTGTTTCTCACAGCCTCTCTATAAGCCAACAGCTCATCTAATGCATTCATGAACCCTGGAGTCACTGTTGTGCTCTTTGTGTATATATAGGCCTTGTATTGGTGGTATGAGCCCGGTTGTTGTTTCCTTGTGCTGGCATTCCATATGGATACTCCAGAGGATGTGTTTCATAGTGGTACCCCTGTGGAGGTGCCGTATACAGGTGTCCTTTAGACGGTACTCCCTGTCGCACACCATGCCCCTGTGGTCGTCGACTCATAGGGTCGAAACAGTGAAAGACTCAGCCCCAGCTGGGCGTGACGGTCCTCCTTGATTGTTTGCCTGGGGAGCTTGTGGGGTTGTTTGACGTGCAGGGGGTGCATGTTGCCCCTGAGGAGTAGGTTGTCTTGCCGGGGGGTACGGGCTGTCGTGGTGGATGTACAGGCTGTCCTCTTTGATTGTTTGGCTGCCTGCTGTCCCCTGGTGGACGGTCGTACCTAGATGGCAGGCTGTTTGTCATAGATCTTGTGATATCCAGGCTTTTTGTTCAAAACCCACGGACGACATCAAGTGCTAAGTCGTGTGTCTCGGGTCGGTGGGTCTCTAATCCGATCAACATTTCTCACGGGTAGGTGGTAGCCTTTTGTAATCCGTCTGTTCAAAGATGATATCTGTCTTCTTAGGTTTTCCTGCCCTTCCCTTCCTTTCCTTTCTTTCCAGCACAAAGGGGCGATACCGAGCACAGAGAGGGGGGTGGTGCTCGGTGAGCCCCTTCGATGCCTAAGTAAGTCCGGTGTTCCTAGAGAGAGAAAATCCTAGAGAAAAGGCAGAGCTAAACGAGTGAAGATATAACATGAACCAAATGAATTGAACTTGAGCAGTATATATAGGTTTCAGGGGGATTAAGGTGGCTTAATGACACCGTTAATCCCTAAGCATACTTAATTAGCACATAACGATAGGATTAAACCCTTAATGGCATGGAGAGGTGAGCAAAATTGGTTAAGTGTTGGACAGGTAAAAAGGGTGTTGGGACGCCGTGAGGGACGGTCCACAAGGCAAGGTTCGGGACGCCACACACACCCCGGGGAGGGGGAGTGGCGTCTGGGCAGGGTCCCGGGACCTTCGGGGTCGGATGGAAAATCCGACCCCCAAGGCCTGGGATTGGTCCAGGCTGGACCAATCCCTCCTAGGAGGGATCGTGCCAGCTGACCCGATCTCTCCTAGGGGAGATCGGTCCAGCTGGACCTGTCTCACATAGGTCAGACCGGTCCAACTGGTCCGATCTCACCTAGGTAAGACCGGGACAGCGGACAAGCCTGGGCGAGCATTTTTTTACTCATCCGGGCCGTTCGCGCTGTGGGTAATGTGTTCGGGTCAAAGTTTTGAATTGTAATCGTAAGTGGGGTGATTAAAATAAGATAGTCCGAATTAAAACGGGTTCAAATTGGGCGAATATCCATCAATCACTATACGCAATGCATCGAAAAACTCGCCAACCCTACAAGTCGAGTCTTGTACAACGCTATCTTGTACGTGAAAAAATAACGGAACTAAAACTCCCCAAACTAGCAAGTCGAGTCTAGCCACAACGTCACCTTGGAATGGACCAAGAGACGGTAAAAACTGCAAGTCGTACAAATGCGGTCTTGTACAGCCCCTTGGAATAACCAAGTAGAGGTTTAGTAGCATCGCAAGGGAAAGTAAATTTATTAGCCAAGAAATCCTTGCAACAATGTCACCGGGCGTACCCAAGTAACGGAATCAAAACACATCCAAATTAGCAAGTAGTGTCTTGCCACAACGTCACCTTGGAATGGTCCAAGAGACGGTAAATACTACAAGGCGCATTTCACGACCTCTGTTCCGCCCTTTGGAATAACCAAGTCGAGGCGTAGTAGCTTCGCAAGGGTAAGTACATGGATTAACCAACGGAAAGTCTTGCAACAACGTTACGCGGGGTGTGCCCAACTAACATATGAAAAAACGCACCAAATTAACAAGTAGCGTCTTCTCACAACGTCGCCTTAGAGTGGACTAAGAGATGGTATAAACTGATGTCTCGCCTCGTCGAGAAAATACTGTTACGTCTGAGTAAGGGTCTTGTGCATTACTACGCATAAATGCCAAGAATCGGTTCAAGGGATTGCGCATTACTACCTACAAATGCCAAGTACCGTTCTAAAGTCTTGCACTTTACTACCCATGAAATACGACAAGCATACGACACATGTATTTATCACACTTATATACTACGCCATGCCTTAGGACAACCAAGAGGGGCGCGCGACTTATAGCGACTTACGTCCTATCAACAAAACTACGGATGCTACATCCAATCAAACAAGGAATTTCAATCCTATTCTACAGTCCAAACCATATAGAAAAACACTATAACAAAAGGTATAAAATATTCCTAATAAGTTATCATGCTTTACTAAAGCATCCTTGACAGGTCTATACGACATTGTCAAGCAACAAACATAAAGATAGAAGGTTCAAAGGGACAACACCCAAACATAACCTCAACCCAACACAGGGAGCAAAAACTATGTACAAAGTCTGATAAATCAAAGAAAATCAACCTGATGCCACGTGAGGTATATCAAAATCTCCAGAAGGCTCGGCCATAACCTCGTCTTGAGTAGAGAACTCCACAACTACGCTGACGTCACCGTCAGGACCAAATACAACCTCGACTTGAGGAGCAGCCTCATCTCGAAGGCGCAGTGCCGCCACATGTCCGATGGAAAACTAAGCAAATACACCAAGCTGATCAAATGGAAAGTCGGGAACAAGGGTGTATACCTTCTCAATAAAATCCTCCGAAAAATCATACATCAAGACATCAGCACCTGCCTGAAGGTTAGTGTGAAATGACTTCGAACTCTTGTACTCTGCAAGGGCAGCCTCCTTCCCCTCCTTATACGCACTCTCTTGCATAGCCTGCAAGGCAAAGGTGTGCGCCTCTCCAGCATCAACAACCTTCTTACGAAGGGAAGTCATCTCGGACTCGAGAGCAGCAACTCGAGTCTGGCGAACAGAGGCACCTGCCTCCATGTCAACAACCTTCGCATCTAGGAAGCGCGCCTTCTCCTTCACGCTAGCAAGCTCATGACAGACCACGTTGCACATATCTTGAAGAACCTTCTTCTCCTCAGTGAGTTCAATCACGAAAGAAGAAAGGTTCGCGACATCGACAACAATCTAAAGCGCAATACAACATCCAACAAGGAACAAGTTGTAAAAACAATGCAAATATGGATGCAAACTATAAAAGAGTAAGGATTGAAACTCACATGTGCAAAATGTGTCAGCGCACCCTCAGCATAGGCGTGCGCGTCCTCCGGCTCGGTCGAGCGAATCCTCCGATCACCAGGAGGAACAAATCTCTGAAGCACACGCACTCCCACCTCGGGAGTGCTCAAACTGGACTCCTTGGCAAAACGATGTCCTTCAGAAGAAAAGGGTGCCCACTCAGCCCCAACAATGTCGCCCTCAAGAGAACGAATCAAATCAGCACGGCTCAGCGGAGCGAGAGGCGCAACCCTATGAGCACAGAGATAGATAAACAAGAAAGGAAAAACAACACAAGTGTAACAGGAAAGTAAAAACGAGTTACACACTTTCCCGAGGAGACTCCTCCTTCGAGGTCCGGTCCCTCGACCTGGGGGCAGAAATGTCAGATGCGCGAGCCTGACTCTCCACATCCTTCCCTTTGTCGCGGGAAGAAATCCTCGAAGGCTCGCCGCATGGAACAATCTTGCAGCGCTTGTCAGCTCTCTTTGCCCTGGGACGCGACAGAATGTCGTCAACGGTGACTACATTGGGCGAGCGGCCTGCGAGCATGAGCAAGGCAAGATAAGAATAACAACACTCAATAGCTATAAGCAGAAGCGAAGCTAAAGAAAAGTGTCTTACAAAAGTTTCTTTTCCCTCTACCGGGCTTCAGAGCCCTAAGGGCCGCATGGGATGCGGAAGGAGCAGTCCGCTCTGGGGCAGAAGAGTTTCCCGAGAGACCCGCCTGCAAACGCGGGCTCTTTCCATGAAACCAACCTACATCACAACATAATAGGAGTTATAAAGATTCATAGCATACCGAAGAGCCTCCCGAAGGAGTAACGCGAATTTCGGCTTCACGAAGATCCCGCTTAGACGCGCGAGCCACAGGGCTATAGGCGCACGCCTAGTGGCTTCGATATATCAGCTTCATGGTCTCCTTGTTCGAGGCAGTGAACTAAGAATAAGTAGGTACCGGATCAGTATGTGTAACGTGTGCGACTGGCCAGGTTACCCCAACATCATTTATAAAGAAATAATGGCCCCTCCAGTGACTGCCGGAACGGTCGGCAGTCGCTACAAATCAAAATGAAGGATCCCACTTCACTTCCCCAGACCAAGACCTGTAAAGCCTCATTCTCTCAACGAGGTTCAAAGAATAGCTAGGAAGATAAGCCGGATGCATCTTGACGCTGGAGCCGGAAGAAGCACAGAAAGAATAGGGTAGAATAATAGTGGGGGCACGGTAGGTGAACCCCGCGGAACATCAGTAAGCACATCGAAAGGTTATGCGGCCTCTACGAGAGGACAAAGTCCGGACATCTCTACGTGGCTTTGGTACTCATTCCGGCATAGTTGGTTATAAGTAAAGGCTTGAAACATCTGCTCCGTCTCTGAGCCCGATCCCGACTCAGAGGAGTGATCAGAACTAGACTCCGATCCCGACTCGTGGGACACTGGAGAATCCGACTCGGATCCAGAATTAGAGTCCGGGCAATATGTAACACTGGGAGTTGGGATGAAAAAATTACTCATTCTCCTAAATTCGGCAAGCCTGGATGGAAGTCTTAAGAAAGGGCACGCCAGGTACCGCACTCTAAGTCAACGAACTACTCAGTGACACCTGAGCTACAAAGCCTGCAATAGCAAGCGACAATCTACTCAACAAGCATGCACGTGACATTCATATTTCTAGGAATTTTGTGGCGAATGTCCTCTATACAGGGGCAACTCCACACCTACGGACTTACAAGTTCACAATTACTATATAACAAATATCCACTATACGGGGGAAACTCTATGTCAGTAAGGGCCTCGTCCCGATACTTATACAGTCTACATGGTCTACATAGCCCTACGCGTGCCTACTCATCCAAACACAACTACTCATGGTAACAGTGCATATATAATTATAGCACTAACACCTATATGCATATATCATTTAATGGTTGCAGGTTATACATGGATATCCGCATACTCAGTTAAGGGTTACAATACTCAATTACTTCTACAAGCACTATCATGCCAACAGGTTTATACATACAAGGGTTAACGCCATGAAAGTCATAATATAGACTTCACTGAGCAACAATTTTGATCAGAAAGCAGTTATCTGAACAATACAACGTTATTTGATCAGTGGCCCTGATCAACAGACAATCAATCCGACATTCCATACATAACGAGGTCTTAATCGATCAACGATTACAATCAATAAGGGAAGTAACATCCTTTACTCTACATATAATAGTGCTAAAAACTTAGCCATTTTTATGCTTTCCACATCATGTTAATGTGTGCTAGGAATTTCATCAAACACTTGGTGGGCATGGAAAAATAAAGTCTTCCACGAGGTAAAGATTGGAAAAATTGAGATAGCCAAAGACACCACCATACATGAAAATGGTCCCCAATCGACCTCAGAAATCCCGCCGTCGAAATGTAGCCGCCGCCGCCGTGAAAACCGCCGCCGCTGCTGGGAGGCCCCTCGCCGTGCTCCGCTTCGCCTCGCCGCCACCGTCTGTCGCCGTGGCTGGATCGCCTTCCGTCGCCGCTGCTGTGGGTGATGGGTGGCCGGCCGATGTTACTTGGTAGTCAAGTAACTTGGGCTCCAAGTAGCATACTCTTCAACAAAGGAGAATGAGACTAATTTTGGTGTGGGGGCTAAGTATGGGAGATGATTACACACACTCTTTTATATAATGTGAGGGTAAGGGTTTACATCTCCATCTTCTATTACCACCTTTGGATGACTATGTTATCATCTAATGGTCTTAGTTAAAGATGATGCCTCTCTTTATTATTCTAACTCCTTTTCTTGAGTCCTTAGCATATATTCATGCTTACATACTCTTGCATACCCCAACATGCTTACACATATATGACATATATGCATGTTTACATCATTGCCAATATATACTTGTGCTCATTGTTTACACACGAGTCTTCTCTGTGGGCTTCTCCTTCTCGATCTTCTCTTTAATGGGCTTCTTCTTCCCGGTCTTCTCCTCGTTGGGCTACTTCTTCCCGTATTTCCTTCTCCTTTCCTCGCTTACCTGCAAAGGGCACCGGGTGGGGGTCCCGTTAAGCCCACTCCGAAGCTTAAGTCAGTGAGAGCTTTTAGAGAGAGGGTGAGCTTAGAGAGAGAGAGTGATTACCTTAAAATGAGGGGATGAGCTCTCTATTTTTATTGTTTCTATCAGACCGCCCCGGTTCTAGTGGTTCTCTAGTCCAGTTGTGGCAGTTTCGTAATATGAGTTGTTCTTGACCGTAAATAAGGTGCCTTTGACCCCGTTTCGACCGTAGATGAGTTTATCATGGTCAAGTGTAGATGTGTGGCCTCTAAGGGTAAACCTCGGGCGAAATATCGTCCGGGGGTGGGGGTCCGAACGAGAGGGACTCGTCCGGACAGATGGGGGTACCCGGAGGGGTACCCCCAAGGCCTTGCTCGGGTAACACGAGCGAGCGACCCCTTGCTCGGGTTACCTTGGGTGGGCTTTCCACTCGGGGTCTTCCCGAGTGATTTTCGCCACTCAGGGTGTTCTCCAGGCCTACGCGATGGGCCTCGGGTGTCCGTGTTCTATGTTTCGAATTATATTCAGTTATGGCCCATTTATCGGGTCAAATAGTGATAGCTTAGGCGTATATCCAACACTCGCCCCCGAGTCAAGGAATGGTTTAACCCTTTCTTGACTCTATTTTATGCGGAATATCGCCCAAGCGGGAAGAGAGGCGTACCTTTGTGACGATCCCAACCTCTATCGAGTTCTCGAGACGCGTCGTGATTTTCGACCCCCTTCTTCTTAGGAAGGCCTTTTGATGATCCCGGCCTTTATCGAGTGCTCGAGACGTATTTTGATTTCCATTCCCCCTGTTTTAAGAGAAGCTTAATATATAGATGAAAAAAATGCTTTTGTTAGATTTAAGCAAGTTCATGTTATGTGATAAAATCCTGTGAGGGTAAGAATTACGAACCTTGGTCTCGTTTTACTTAGCCTTCGGACTGTGTCCTTTTGTTCGTGTCTCCTTTTTATTGGAGCTTTTGTAGAAAGAATCCCTAGAATATCCTTTTATAAGACATGCTTTTGAGCTCCCCTTCATTATTTACCACTTCATTTTTCTTAGAGCACTCTCCTCCTTCATCTTATCTAGAGCATTTCCCCCCTTCTTCAACCTAGGTCTTCTCCTCCACCTCCTTTTCCAGTTTCTCCACCTAATCAACCCAATCAAGTCCCCATATTTCTCATGAAGCTCTCTTAGGTTTGATTTGGGGTGGAATTTGTGGTTGCTTTGGTGTTTTTGAATCTAGACCGGCCGGAGAGAGTGAGGGAAGAGCATGGCGAGGCTCTGAGGCGGGTGGTGGTCGGCTCGGCGACTTCTGACGGGTCGGGTCGCAGAGGGTGGTGTCGGGCGGAGGACCAGAGGGCACTGAGGTGACGGCGACGGGAGCTCTCCTCCGGCGTAGGGGCGTCCTCCGGCGGCTGCAGGTCCTTCGGTGGCCAGTTTATTCCAGACTAGTTTTTTGACCGGTTCGGTTCCATTTCTTGAAGGTTCGATTTTCTAGCCCCTCCTTTCCTTTCTATCCTCCATTGATTACTATAAAAGCCAAGGTCTTGCCATAGATAGTTGAGTTGCTTCATTGTGTATTGTTGATTGGAAGTGGAAGATTGTCTTTGTTGTTGAGCTTGGGAGATTTTTTAGGTGAGCATTCGGTATAGATATTGCCCCCCTTGGGAATTTGGTAGGTGTTTGTTGTTTGGGGGCCTTAATACCATGCTTAGGTCGTCCCTTGCTTGTATGGATGATATATGCTCTTACGTAAGAAATTTGGCTACTTCCTTTCATTACCTTAGGCATTGTTGAGATGATTTTGTTTGTCCTCCTTCTAGTGATGTTGTCCATGTTTTATCTACCATAGTCCCTCGCTTTGACAAGTAGTATCGTCCATGCACGTTTCTTTTGCCCCCGTAGTAAGCATTTGATCTTTGTGCACTTTTGGACGTACCCTTGGGTAGGTTGGTCTTGATGGATTTACATGGTGTCGTGACGGACCGCTATATTTTTATGGCAGGCCGATGTTTTTTTCTGCGGATCGCTTTTTTTCCTGACGGACCGCTATTTTTCCTTCCTCTTTGCCAGGTGTGTTTTGGGTTTTCTACCGGGCTAAGGAGCGTCGTTCAGTTTTTGCCTCAAAATGAGTAAGCCTTCTTCTCCTAAGGCTTCCCGTACTAACCTTGCGTCCAATGCTCCCATAGCCTTCCTCCCGCATAAGGAGTTTTTTATGGGAATATGGTTTCCGCATCCTGACCTGAGTCCGGACTATGTCCCTGAGACATCTGATCCCGAATCGGACACAGAGGCCGATTTGAGGCCTATCCTTGAGGATGAGCTAGCCTTTCTTCGTGACCCTGTGTTCCCTTTTGAGACCTATAGTAAGAACTCGTTGAACTTGAAAGTGTATCTTTTCCATGCTAAGCTAGCTGGGTTGTTTGGCATGGGAAAGTCATTTTTCCCCTTCGCCATGCCATACCGCTATGGTGGTAGCTCCGTTAGTCCTCCACCGAATGGGATGTCGGTAGTATACATTCATCAAATCAAGGCGGGGCTCCGCTTCCCTTACTACGCTGACCTTCGGGAGCTCTGTCAGTACTATCGGATTTCTCCTCTCGAACTTGCCCCTTCCGCAATCCATGCCTGGGTTGGATTTAGGGTGTTGTGCCATCGCCAGCATTGGGCTTACTCTCTTTTTCTGTTTCGATGCTTCTAGCGCATTCAGCACGATGGTGAGTCGGGGTTTTATTCTCTGGTTACCCGATTCCCCCTATTGTCCCAAAATAGGTTTTCGACGTTGGGAACTGCTAAGTGGAACAACAAGCGTCAGTTTGTTCTTGCCTTTGAGGGCGGTAGTGGCCATTGAGAGAAGTACTACTTTTTCCTTGAAGGTCAGGACGTTTCTTGGTACCTGGATACCCCCATGGTGACGGATGCGCGTCTCAACTTTTCTGAACTTTCCACTTCCGACAGGGAGACCCTGAAGCTGGTATCTATTGAGAACACAACGGCCTCCTTTGGGTCCGTACATCGTATTTCAGAGAGGAGCTGTCTGCCACGGGGATTCGAATAGTGCCCTGAGTTTTACCCATGGTATGCAAGTCTTTGAGTCTTTGATACTTGTAACTTTCTTGCTTTGTCTTGTAGGTTGGTTTCAATATGAGCCTTCCCTGTTTCAGGAGGATGATGATGCTGGTGAGGACGTCCCTTCTGAGAGAGAGACTTCAATCGTTTCTCATATTCCTTTGCATGTGGCTGAGACTCCTGCTACCATTTCATTGTCGTCTGGGGCTTTGAAACCTTCCTCCGGTATTGTGCTTGTTATATTTTCTTTTGTTTTTCTCCTTATTTTGCTTATGTTGTATTCACCCATGTTGTGTTGATTTTTAGGAAGGCCCCCCTCTATCTCTGTCGTGCATATCTTGGCTAAGATAAGGTCAAAGAGGTCTAGCTTGGAGGAAGAGACCCCTGTTTCTAAGGCTCGGAAGACCGACTCATTCCTTTATCCCTCCAAGTCCTCCTCTCGCCATAAAGAGAGAGAGGTCACTGTTGAGGATGTCTTTGACGGTTCTCCCACTGCCCCGGAGAATAAGGAGGCTTCAGATGATGCTGACTCCTCGCCCCATCTCCCCCCTCGGGGGTGAGTCCTTCGATGATAGACCTCCTGTGCCAGGTATATGGCGATTTCATTTTCTTGTATATGTGTTTTTTCTTGCTCTTTTCGTGTCTTATATTTGTTTTTCAGGTAGGATCAAGTTGCCTTTGATCTTTTCCGAGGATCTTATCCGTCCCGTCGATGGTGATGTTAGGGGTAATTCTTGGTTGCCCTCTGATCGGCAACTATATGACCTATCTGCCTCCCTTTCTATTCTAGAAGTTCTATTCCCATAATGAACTCCATTATTCCTCCAGTCAATTGATCTCTTCCTCCCACCGACCTTGAGGAGATTCATCATTGTGTGAAGGGCGCCTTGTCACAATTTGCTCCCGTAAGTATGTACATTATGTTTTACCTTGTTTTGTTCGATCTTCTTTTTATCTTGACTCTTTGTTTATTTTGTAGGGCATATCTTCTGTTGTTAACCTCGTCTCTCACCTGGTTAACGTTGGTCGTGAGCGGGATATGCTTCAGGAGATGGTTGTGACGCTCGAGTCTACACAAAAGGTCCTTGAGTCTACTCTGAAAATCCTTGAAGAGCGGCTGCGCGAGGAGAATGAGGAGCTTAGGGTGCCGGAGGTTACCCTGGCTAGCCATTTGACTATTCTTCAACAAGAACTTGATGATGTTCGAGCCGACCGAGCGGATGAGGCTTTGATTGTGGAGAAGGGTAGGTTGTCTGGTCTGAAGGAAGGTGAGGCTCTTGGAGTTGAGAAAGCCAAGGCTGCTAGAGTCCGAGAGTTTCTAGCTTCCAAAGATTTTTCTGCTCATGCTGAGAAGCACTGCCAGGGCATTATGAACACCATTGGTGTGAACATGGTTGAGAATATGCATTCTCTTTGTCCCTCATTCCCTTTTGACCAGCTTGGGGAGTATACTATGTTTGCTATGGGTGTCATTGCCCAAATTTCCAAATGGGTGGAGCGAGCGAAGATTGCAGCTGGGCGAGTTGTTGCTGATTGTTCTTCCAAGACTAAGACTGTGGTTTCTTCTCGAAATGCTAAGGTTACCGTCCTTTCACGAGTCCCTGTTGGAGAGGATGATCCCCCCCTTGTGAAGGACGGTTGAACTTATACACCCGGTCGGTGTTTTTATGATTGTTGCATTTGTGTTTTCCTCCTGCTTGTTTTGGAGGTGGTTTTGTTTCACATATAGATAATCTGATTTGCTTTCCATTGTCGTAGAACTTCTTTCTGTGTTGTGTTTGGATGACTTGATGTACTTTTAGCACACCTTTTAATATGATGCTCTATTCGGATGGCCTATATTTCCAGGACTTACATTCCTTTTATTTTTGTTTGCAATGGTTGTCCTTATAGATCTTCCCCTATTCATACGTAAAGGTTTTATCGCTTTATCATATGTTAGGGTTGTCTCTTTGGATCTTCCCATTTTCGGTTGTAAGGGTGGCCCGTGGGTCTTATGTCCTTATAGATCTTCCCCTATCCATATGTAAAGGTCGTTGATCGCTTTATCATATGTTAGGGTTGTCTTTTTGGATCTTCCCATTTTCGGTTGTAAGGGTGACCCGTCGGGTCTTATGTCCCTTTTCGGTTGGAATGGTTGTCCTTGTAGATCTTCCCATATCCATATGTAAAGGTTGTTGATCGCTTTACCATATGTTAGGGTTTTCTTTTGGATCTTCCCATTTTCGGTTTTAAGGGTGGCCCGTCGGGTCTAATGTCCCTTTTCGGTTAGAAAGGTTGTCCTTATAGATCTTCCCCTATCCATATGTAAATTTTGTTGATCGCTTTATCGTATGTTAGGGTTGTCTTTTTGGATCTTCCCATTTTCGGTTGTAAGGGTGGCCCGTCGAGTCTTATGTCCCTTTTCGGTTGGAATGGTTGTCCTTATAGATCTTCCCATATCCATATGTAAAGGTTGTTGATCGCTTTATCATATGTTAGGGTTGACTTTTTGGATCATCCCATTTTCGGTTGTAAGGGTGGCCCGTCGGGTCTAATGTCCCTTTTCGGTTGGAACGGTTGTCCTTATAGATCTTCCCCTATCCATATGTAAAGGTTGTTGATCGATTTATCATATGTTAGGGTTGTCTTTTTGGATCTTCCCATTTTCGGTTGTAAGGGTGGCCCGTCGGGTCTTATGTCCCTTTTCGGTTGGAATGGTTGTCCTTATAGATCTTCCCCTATCCATATGTAAAGGTTGTTGATCGCTTTATCATATGTTAGGGTTGTCTTTTTGGATCTTCCCATTTTCGGTTGTAAGGGTGGCCCGTCGGGTCTTATGTCCCTTTTCGGTTGGAATGGTTGTCCTTATAGATCTTCCCCTATCCATAAAGGTTTTTGATCGCTTTATCATATGTTAGGGTTGTCTTTTTGGATATTCCCATTTTCGGTTCTAGTAAATTCCTGGAAAAATATCTCATTCATTAAGTTCCATTGTCGCTTCGTACATAAGGAAAGCCTAAACGGAGTTCGTGGATCTCCTTCAAGTACTCTAATACATAAACGTAAAAAAAGTTTAGATATTCTCCACTCTAGGTGGGGGCAAACTCCAGCTCTTCTGATCCAACCTCCTCCTCCAGGCGTCCAGCGTGGATTTCCTCTTCGACCTCCAACCTGAGGGCTAAGCATTTTTTAGTTCTATGCCCCTAGGTCTTATAGTATTCACACCATCCCTCCTTTTCTGTTCCGATGAAGGCCATTGATGATTCCAAGGGTGGTGGGATCCGGTCACAGAGGACTGTGTTGTATAGCTCTTCTATCTCGCTCCTTAGAGGTGTGAAGTGCACTATCCGCCCGTCACTGAGTCTAAAGTAGCTCATTTCTTCCTCCTCCTCTATCTGTATGGCTAGCCACAGTTTATGATTGAATTCTTGGACTGAAGATATTGCGGCGATGCCCCCTTCTTCTCCGAAGTATTCCTCGGCGTCCCTCCTTAGGTTCCTGAAGAAGGCCCTAACGAATTTATTCCTTGTTGTTTTGAGTTCTGCCGCCACCGTCGCTAACCTCACGAAATATCTTTTTATCATCTCATCTCCTTTTTGTTGGATATCAACCAAGCCTACACGATTCTTCCTTCTTTCTCTTCTTCTGTTCTTTCTTTCTTCCTCTGCCTTCTCCTCGACCTCTTCCACGTCCTGTTCATTAGACTCCTACCTTTTCCTCTTCTTGAACATTGCCCTTGTTGCACTTAGGAGTTGGGTTGCTTCTCCTTTCAATACCTTCATCATGTTTTTCCATCATTGCTTGATCCTTTCCTTCAAATTTCTTCTTGGGGCATCCACAAACGCGATTGGGAGTCCGCGTTGTGCCCTTCTCCTCATTGCATTCAGGTAGCATTTCCTTGACGCTGCTTGGTTCCCCAGTACCTCTCCAATGCCATTTGGTGTCGGGAGTTTCATCTTTTGGTGAACGGTTGATGGGACTATGCGATTTGGGTTGATGGTGCGGCCCAATATTCCGTTGTATGCCCATAGCTCTTCAACCACCAAAAAGTTTATTTTCAAGTGGACTTGTGTCCAACCTTCGCCTAAGGTTACTGGGAGGGTTATGAACCCCAGAGGGAATGTGGTTGCTCCTGCGAAGCTCACCAAAGGGAAGTTAACCGGCCTGAGGTCCCGCTCTGTCCTTCCTAATGCTCTAACCACGTCGATGTCCAATAACATTCTTCTTACGTTGCAGCCGGCAATATCCATCGTGATTACCAAAGCATCATCATGTGGATATACCACATACTCTAAGTCCTCGTCCGAGAATGTTATCTTCATGTTCTCGACTGGGCCACATATACCTCTCTTGAGTTGGAGGCTTCTCCCCCCGCTGCTAGACCACCATGAATGACGTTGATGGTCAATTTTCTGTTTTGTTGGGGAGGGAATTCCTCCATTTTTTTATTTTCCCTTTCCTTTGCCGGTGTACCTCGGTTGAGGACTCCTATCTCTTTTTCTTTCATCTTTCACAAAGCTTTTCAACATGCCCTCTTGGATGAGGTTTTCGATGTCACGTTGGAGGTGGAAGCAGTTATATGTGTGATGTCCATCGGCATTGTGGTATTCACACCACTGTTCTAAGTTATTTCCCATCCTTCCTCTTCTTTTCTCCGTTGGCGGAGTCCATAGGTTAAGCCTCTTCATCTCTTGCAAAATTACTGAGGCTTCCCTTGTCATAGGGGTAAAGACAATGTTGTGAATGCCTTGGGGTCTTTGTTGCTCATTGGCTCTTGCTCCTCCATGGGGCATCCACGCTTGACTTCTCGGGGCCTGTTGTTGATGCTGTGGATGTGGGGTTTTCCTTTTGCTGGTTTGTTCTCATTTGTCTGTGCTTCATAGCCTTTCTTTCGATTTGAGCGTGCGCGCTCCAAATCGATATAAGCTTTTACCCTCTCAGCCATTTCTTTTAGTGAGTTGATTGGCATTACCTCCACGTTGTCCACCAGAGGTGCCCCTCGACGCCCCAGATTTCTTACGAAGGCCCGAACTATCTCTCCTTCAGATAACACTATTGCTATGTCAGAGATGTTCTGGTTGAACCTCGTGTAGTAGCTTACCAAACTTTCATCGTAACCTTGCTTTACATCATCCAGTGCGGAGTCTCCCTTAAGGAGCTGCCTTTCCCCTAAGTATTGCTGGATAAACTTGTACTTCAAGTCTGCCCTTGAGGTGATCGATCCCTGAGGCAGACTGAAGAACCAGTGCGAGGCATTTCCTGCCAGAGTTGAGGGGAATAGCATAGCATAGTGGTCATCCACCGTCGTTCTTCCCAAGAGTGATGATTCGTGCTTCTGGATATGTTGTATTGAGTCTCCTTTTCCGACATAGTCCGGTATCTGACGAGCCATAACGTTTGGTGGAACCATTACATTGATGAGCTCCTGAGTGAAAGGGTGCGAGACCCTGTCTCTTAGTTTGTGCATTGCTCTTCCCTTTGAATCCTTGATCTTTTTAGCTATTAGCTCCTCGATTTCCTCCTTCGTGAGGGCTATTCCTGCTATGTTCTGTTGCCTTGCATTTTGAGGGCCAATATTTTGTTGGTTGTTTTGAGGCTCAACATGTCCTTGGTCGTTTTGAGGTCCAACATACCCTTGGCCATTTTGGGGTCCAGCATACCCTTGGCCAATTGGGGTCCAACATACCCTTGGTCATTCTGGGGTGCCGCATACCCTTGGTAATTCTGGGTCCAGCATATCCTTGACCGTTGTCTGCCTAGTAATTGAGGTTCCTTTGCTGGTAATATCCCCTTCCCTGGGGCTGCTGGCTCAAGTAGTTAGAATATGCCTGCTGGTGTCCTCCCATCGACCTTGGAGGTGACTCTTGGTACCTTGGTTGTTCCTGCCTTACATGTTCTTAGACGCTCCCTTCTTTATAGCATTTCATCTAATGCTGCCATTAATTCAGGAGTGATGTTGTATGTTCTTTTTTGTTGGGGTGGTTGAGGTTGCGGCTGGTTCACTGTTGGTTCCGGGCGGACATTGGTTGAGGAGTTTTATTCCTCAGGAGGTGGGGGTTCCTCGTTTCTTGCTCCCTCCCGTTCTCTGTTGATGGTTGCCTGCTGGCTTACCAACCGGAACTTGCCTATTCCCCCCTGCGGGTGCTTGGATGTTTTCTCCCGTGGGTGGCTCTCTTTCCCCCCCCCCCCCCCAACTTTCCTCCTTGTTGTTTCCATCCATCGCAAGTAGTAGCAACGTGCTTCTTGTTCGAGTCCAGTAGACGGCGCCAGTGTTTGCACACAAGTCTTCTCTGTGGGCTTCTCCTTCTCGATCTTCTCCTTAATGGATTTCTTCTTCCCGATCATCTCCTCGGTGGGCTACTTCTTCCCGTATTTCCTTCTTCTTTCCTCGCTTACCTGCAAAAGGGAACCGGGGGGGGGTCCCGGTAAGCCCACTCTGAAGCTTAAGTCAGTGAGAGCTTTTAGAGACAGGGTGAGCTTAGAGAGAGATAGTGAATTCCATCAAATGAGGGGATAAGCTCTCTATTTATAGAGTTTCTATCAGACCGCCCCGGTTCCAGTGGTTCTCTGGTCTGGTTGTGGCAGTTTCGTAATATGAGTTGGCCTTGACCGTAAATAAGGTGCCTTTGACCCCGGTTGGACCGTAGATGAGTTTATCATGGTCAAGTGTAGATGTGTGGCCTCTAAGGGTAAGCCCCGGGCGAAATATCGTCCGGGGGTGGGGGTCCGGACGAGGAGGACTCGTCCGGACGGATGGGGGTACCCGGAGGGGTACCCCTAAGGCCTTGCTTGGGTTACCAGAGCAAGGGGATCCCTCGCTCGGGTTACCCGAGGAAGGGGATCCCTTGCTCGGTTAACCCAAGCAAGGGTCCCTTGCTTGGGTTCCTCTGGGTGGTCTTTCCACTCAGGGTCTTCCCGAGTGGATTTCGCCACTCGGGGTGTTCTCCGGGCCTACGCGATGGGCCTCGGGTGTCAGTGTTCTAAGTTTCAAATTATATTCGGTTATGGCCCATTTATCGGGTCCAATTAATGATAGCTTGGGCGTATATCCAACACTCATGTCATCGTACATTCGTTTCCATGTTTACATCACTGATCGCATGTCACCGCACATCATACGTCTGTTTACATACACACATATATCATGTTTACATACATGTCAGCATTTACGTCCATGTTACGTACATACACTTGCATCGTTACATATATATATGTTATACACATATACTCGCTGCTCAAACCCTGTTAGAAGTTTTAATTTCCTTTGCCGAGAAAAGGAAGAAACGACGACATCAAGGCCCACGCGCCGACTGTCGATAAGTTTACCCGCGAGGTAAGTCCTGAACCCGAATCAGGCGCCTATCCTATCGTAAAAATAGAGTCAAGCAAGGGTTAGGCCATTACTTGACTCGGGGGAAAATGATGGATATTCGCACGATATGGGTTCGTATTTACATTTTGGACCTCGTCAACACGTCAAACCCATTAAAACGGCCTAGAAACACTAACCCCTGAGTTAGAATGGTCCGAACGGGCTGTTCCTAATCCGACGTGGTCCGGACTGTCGACCCGTGACGCCCGTATCCTTAAGTGTTATTATATTATGTGCGAGCCTTCCTACTCGAGCCCAGTTCACATTTTTCTACTAAAACGGGGTTGAACCGCTCAAAACCGGGTTCGAGTCCATGGTTTTCTATAAATAGGAGCCTTTCACCCATTTCATTTTCAAGTGACTTCAAGTTGGCTTAGGAGCTCTCACCACTCTCTAGCTTTATCTCTCTAGAATTTCCCTCATTTAAGTATCGGAGAGGGTTCATCGAGCACCCCCCCCCCCCTCTCTTTGGTCTCGACACTGCCCCTTGTGCAGATGATAGGAGGAGCGCGCGTGGACAACACTCGCGGGTTCCGAAACCCCGAAAAGGACTCGACACAAAATTACAACGACCCGTCACTCCGCGCGAGTCAGGTCGTAACAGAATACGCATCCATAAAGCTCATTAGCTCGTGGCCCGATGTTGTATCGACCAGTTGGTCTATTCTTGGTAAGGGGTACGAATCCTTCGGGCATGCCTTATTGAGGTCTCGATAATCTATGCACATTCTCTAGTTTCCATTATCTTCTTTACCTGAACTGGGTTTGCGACCCAAGTTTGGAATCTGATCTCCTTGATGAATTTTGCTTTTAGCAACTTCTCTAGCTCCTCTCGAATAACTATTTTCTTGCTACCGCTCATTGATCTCACCTTTTGTGTTATTGGACGTTTTGCTGGGTCTATGTTGAGCTTGTGAGATATCACCTCTTCGCATATTCCAGGCATGTCACTTGGTGACCATGCAAACAAGTCTTTATACTCCCTTAGGAGCGAAGTTATTTGTGACTCTTCTTCTTTTGTTAATGAAACCCTGATTTTCAGTATCCTGTTTGGCTCATCAACTTGCACCTCTTTCAATTCTTCCATAGGTGTAGGTCTGCCACGCTCCTCTCTTGGGTCTTCGTCTATTGACAGAATCTCTTTATCCGTTTTTCCCTCCTTCTTGAGCGCTATCATGTAGCATTCCCTTGCGATTTTCTGATCACCTTTAACCTCCCCAATTCTTGTGCTTGTGGCGAACTTCATTTTTTGGTGCGGTGTCGATAGTACTATGACCCACTTGTTAATCGTGGTGATACCCAAAATTCCGTTGTATCCATCCATGGATTCCACAACTAGGAAATGAATATAAATTTGAAATTGTTTCTGATCTGCCCCCAATGTCACAAGTAGTGTAATTGTTCCAATGGGATAACTTGCCTCTCCTGGGAATCCTATGAGGGGGGGAGTGCACTGGTTTTGTCCTTTGGTCGTACGCCTAAAGTTTCAGTCACTTTTTTGGTTAGGATAAAGGCCGAACTTCCTCCATCTACTAGGATTCGCCTAATATCCCTGTTGATGATCTTCATTGTTATTACCAAAGCGTCGTTGTGTGGGTATGACACGTGTTCCATGTCCTTTTTTGAGAACTGGATCGTGTCTTCTCTTTTCTCTTTCATGTATTTGCTCTGGATAATTTTTTTTCATTTTGGGCCATGTATGCTTCCTTTGCATTTGATGCCTCTCCGCCTGCTCAAAACCCTCCATGGATGACGTATGTGTTTGCCATCTGTCTCATGATAGTTAGGCTTGTTTTGTTCAAAACCCACGGACGACGCCAAGTGATGGGACGTAGATATCGGGACGGCTGGATGTCGATCCGAATGTCTATCCCACGGTTAAATTTCCTCTCCTTACGATCTGTTTTCTTTCGTTGTTCATGTAATCTGCTCCTTCGCTGACCTGCACGAGGGGTAAGCTGAGAGTGGAACCGGCGAACCCTCTACGATGCTTAAATTAGTACAGTATTCTAGAGAGAGAAACTAAAGAGAAAGCAGAGCTCAAATGTGCAAGAATTCATCAAGTGTCAAATGAGAAGAACTTGAGCACTATATATAGGCCTCAAGGGGGATTAAGACGCTTAATGACGTCATTAACCCCTAAACGTGCTTTATTAATCGATAATGAAGGGTCTAAACCCTTGTAAGCATGAGATAGTTCGTAGTATTGTGTAAGGGTCGAATGTATAAAATGATGACGGGTCTCTGCTAGGCGTGACCCGGACGAAGGTCTCCCAGACGTCGCATACGCCCTTTGGTCGGGCGTAGTACGTCGTCCGGGAGTGGTATTTAGGCCTCTAAGATCAGACCAAATATCCGATCTCAGAGTCCAGAGATCGGACCAGCTGGTTCGATCTCACCATGTTGAGATTGGACCAGCTTTGGTCCGGATGGGTGTTTTTTCCCGTGCGGGCCATTTTTTCCTGCGGTTGGTGTGTTCGGGTCAATGTTTCGATTTATAATCGTGTGTGAGGTTATCGTGATAATAAAATTTGAGCTAAAAAAGGTTTAAGTTGGGCGTATATCCATCATCCCGGACGAAATTTAGTCCGGGGTTAAGTGTCCGGGCGAGAGGAACTCGCCCGAAAGAGGGGGAAGGGGTACCCGGGAAGGTACCCCCTGGGAACCGTTCGGGTTACCCGAGCAGGATACCTTGCTCGGGTACTCCGAGTATTTTTTACCACTCGGAGTCTCCCGGCTGGACTTCGCCACTCGAGGTATCTTTCGGCCTTGGTATTTCGGGCCTATGGCAGCTTTTTGGGTTTCGAGGTGTCTGTTTTCTAAAGTTTCGAATTATAATCAAATGTGGCCTAATTATAGGGCCGAATTGGCGATAACTTGGGCGTATATCCAACACACAACACATTTACCCTCACTTATTCAATTAATTTCATCACTGTCACTGTGAGTAGTCGCATAGCACTCGCACGACAAGAGTCGCATGATATAGCAGTGCTCTCAGTATAAATAATAACATTTTATTTGATGAAATTCATAACTATTAGTTTATTTTTCTGACATATTAATATGAATTATTTGAAGAAAAAAAAATGACATATTTTTATGCCCGAGGATTTACTCCACATTAATTTCTTCTCGGAGGAATTATAACATGGAAGTCAAATATATGTTGAGAATTTATAATGCCTTTCATCCTTATATATGAATAATGTAGTGACTGTGAATTATATATGATAAAACTTGGATGTGCAATAGATAGATTTTGCACTTAATAATTCTCTTCTAACAAAGTATATAGTAAGCATGTTCTTCATTCGTGGTTGAGTCTACGTACTTCCTCCAACTGAACCGTTACTATCTTCTGGGTCTTTTTTGAAAAATTTATTAAGCCGTTGTGACGCTTTATTCACCTAACCATAAATAAATAAATCCATCAACTTTACTTTTGTGACCAAATAAAGAAGTGGATCGTCATTTTAATTAACTTACCTCATCTTCCCAATTGGTTCTCCATGTAATGAAGGCAAGCACCATTGTCTGAATTGCGACCCCAATGAACATCCCTGTCCAAATCCCCTGCACAATAAATCTCAGATCATAATCATCATTCAAGAGTAACTGCTGTATGCTTAATTACCACTTTTAATAAACATGTTATATCACTGTTCTTACCTTAACTTGTAGTTTGGCCACATACCCAAGAACAACTCCTATAGGCACACCAATTATGTAGTAGGATCCAATGTTCACATATGCTACAATTCTTTGTCTACCCGAACCGATTGCCACTCCTGCATTTTTTCAATCACCGGGAATCCAACCCAGATTGTATTAATTTTGTGGAACAAAGATTCCATTTCAAGGTAGTATAGATAATTACCTAAGAGTACTGTTTGGACAGTATATATTAAAATGGAGAAAGCAAGCAACACCGAGAGGTTTTCCACAGATTCCGCTACTTGCTCATCACTTGTGAAAATATAAGCAATTTCACGTCCAAACACTAAGCAGACAATGCAGAATACTATCCCGATGCTAAACGATGTACCAAGGATGACTTTGATTGAAAATTTTGTTGCTTTAGCATTCCCTCGACCCAGCTCATTGGATACTCGGACACTGTAATAATAAATAGCTCATTACATGATCCATATATATTGATACACTTAAATTTAAGAAAGTAGCATAATATATAGCAAGTTTACCTAGCACCGGCAAGGAAGCCTAAGCACATCATGATTTCCCAGCCCAAGATGTTTAGGCTAAAACAATGCATGCAGTTAGTAGGTTAATTATTATATTCAAGTGTTGAATCATGCATTATATATAAATAAAGAACAACAACTCCTCCATATATATATATTGTCTTACCAAATGGAAAAGGAAGATATCGCAACCGATGCATTTTTCATGTAACCCGCAAGTAAAATCAGAACTGAGTAGTACCAGAGCTCCAAGCTGTTTTACATTGCAAAAAAAAAAAAAAGTCTTCAAATTACTTAATAAGAGAGAACATATTTTGATTGTTTGTAGTAAAAAAAAAAAGCTAGGTTACCAACTTACCATATCATCATTCCGGACGAAACAGATAACTTGACAACGGGCCATAAATCGGTGAATGCAACGATTGTGAAACCTTTCCAAGTATCGGGCAACCACCCACCAAATATATAGACAAGCTCTCCGATGGTAACTAACCAAGTTGATATTACCAATGCAGCCATTGCGCCCGATATTCCCCAATTGAAAATATTGACAAACAACCAGGATAAGATGATATGGATTGCGAAAGATATTGAAGAGAGGAATGCAACGATTTTGTTCTTGACCTGACTCTGTAAATAGTTTTGGGCAGCGAAGTTGAAGGCGAAAGCGTAGATGATGGGAATGAACCATAGGGAAATGTTACCAGCCGCATCTGCAATCTCATCTTCTTCTCCCAAGAGCTTAAATATGGGAGTGATGAACACAAACACCGGGACAATGAGAGTTGCTGTGGCAATGGTTATTATCCAGGAGCGTTGGAGATAGATGCCTAACATGTGGTACTGTTTTGCTCCAAAGGCTTGCCCACATAATGTCTCAGTAGCACATGACATACCGAGCTATTAAAAAGCCACGGGCTGTTAGTTTATTAGTAGGTATGAGTAAGTGAAGGGGAATTATTTTATATATACATACGTACAATGAGTCCATTAGCAAAGCGAAGACCGATGATTTGGGTGAGAGCATAAGCGGCGAGTTGGGTATTGCCGATGTGACCAATGAAGGCCTGAGTTACGATGAACATTCCGAATGAAGTGATTCTTGAAAGAATTGCTGAGAATGTGACTCTCCATATTTTCTTGGATTCCACCCAAAGTCGGCCCATCAGGTTGCCCTCATCATCTTTTTCTTCTGGAGACCCAAGCAACCTTTCTTCTACCCTACTATCTCTCATTTCACCTGATCTTGTTAACAGTTGATTACATGTATTTATATATATAGATACAAGACTAAACCTATAACAATATATTAAGGAAAGAAATAATGATTAAGATATTATAAATATATCTATTCCTGACATAACTCAATCAGAACTTAACAAAATATATTAACTCCTGATATATTTTATTCCCTAATACGCCACCGCAAGACGAACGTTCTGACAAGAATGCCAATCTTGATACGAATAATGTAGATGGATGCCAAAATAGTCCAATCGTTATCGGTGGATGACCGGAGAGGTTTAGTCAGCAACGGCGGAATCCCGGATATGCCCAGTCAGCAACAAAGAAAGCCCGGAGATGTCCGATTAGCACGGCAGTAGCCCGGAGGTCCATTCGGCAATGGCGGAAGCCCGGAGGTCCAGTCGGCAAAGACGAAAGCCCGGAGAGATCCAGTCGGCATCAGCAGAAAAGAATTGAGGCGGACATGACGATAGTAGGGAACATCGGTGTGGTGGCTTCATCAGTTGGCGTTAAATCAGAGAACCGACACAGAAGTTATCGATACGGAAACAGAGATTTATTTCTTATTAGAAGAATAAAAATAAAAACTAAAATCAGAATTTGGCAGGGGGCGGCCGACATGACAGCTGCATAGCCGATGGCGGTGCCGGCTGCCCCCTGGACAGCGGCGATGGTGGGCGGCGCATGTAAGTTATACTCGTTGAATGAATGAACGCTTTGATACCATATACAATAATGAAAATTGTATTATTAATCTTATTTAGGATTGAGTAGAAGTACTTATATATATATAGTAGATACAAGACTTAATTTATAAAAATATAATAAAAATCCGAATATGATAATATATTAAAAATATTTATAATCCTAATATAACTTTATATTAATATAATAAAATATATTTTATTCCCTAATAACAGTGTCACCTGGCTTAAAAAATAGTCGCTACATAATATTTGACATTGTCAAACCATGTTTAATTTTAAATTTCTCAGCCGCAACTTTCCACTCTAGACAAAACTTAAAAATATGGAAATGTAAATATGGAGATTAAATTTGAGTAGTGATTTGTAAAATTTGAGGCAGATATTAAAAAGAATAAGGATAAAATTAATCAGATTCTGGCCTGGTACTACCAAAAAATGATTGGTGTGTCTTTCACCTGCATGAACAGTATTTTTATTGTAGCTCTCAAATCATACAAGCATGCAAGTGCCACAATATCATAGTATTATAAGGGAGAGAGAGAGAGACGTACTTGGATTTTGAGATGAAGTCAGAATGCAGCTCACAACGTAACGTACAATATATATGATATGATGAAGTTCAGTATTTTGCACTTAAATTAGTAGATAGATGAAACCGCCGCAGTCTCACAAGCTGAGCAAAAGGAGGGAAAGAAGAATTAGGGTTGGTTTTTGTCGACAAAGATTATAGTTAGCTACCTAACAAGAAGATACATACATATAGACATTATTTAATTTATTTCACTCTCAAATATATTTTTATTATTATTAAATAATATTTGTGGTGGTGGCTTGGTTTGGTTTGCCATCAACACCGCTGCACTTACCATTCTAATCTAACCCTATCAGAATCTACACCTTCACTAGAGTAGCTACTACTATATATATATATATATATATATATATATACTAGTTATTAACGCGTGCAACGCACGCGCATCTGCCGTTTAAGTTTTCTGATGCATACATAATTTATCTTTTTTTTCTAATATAATAATATTTAATTTATACACGGGCAAGTTGAGGGGTTGCGAGAATTGAATCTGTGTGATACATAAGAATGACACAATGTAATTCAAAACAGGAAACATTGAAAATGATAATTAGGTACAAAATTAATATTGTTTTCAATTACGGTACTATTAATAATGAGTTGCATCGCGCATGATGTGGGTTATTAACGACAAAGTTGTATCTAACTCATCAACTTGAGGAGTGAAGAATGTAAACTCGTTCTTAACCACTTAGAGTTATCAGTGGAGCAGTTTGACCTATACAAATGTAACTGTTCACTTTCCATGCAATTTTATACTATAATACCAACAAAAATTGATTTAACGCTAAATGAAAATTCAGTTCATTAAAATCTAAAGTTTATACTTGACTTTACGTCAATTACTTATTTAACAACTAATTAGGTTGTACATAATTTGATTAAATTGACCGACGGAAGGACTAAATTAATAGTTCGAGACCCTAAATGTTGGACGATAAGTAACATGTTTTCCGTAAAAGGTCAAAGTTGAAGAACCGTGGTTGACCCATATTTTGACACTTCCTATGATTTGACAAGTGACTCATCTATGTGATATAAAAAATTTACAACATGTACTCGAAGTTTTCACGAGTTGAGTACATATCATACTTTGGGGTTGACTCAAATTTATAGGTATATTATATTAATAAGTTAATGATAATTAATGTAACATGGTAGTTAAGCGAACGAAAAAAATTAATGCAATTTAACTAATAAATTTTTAGTAATACTCAAATTAGGGACTAAATCATCAATTTTTTAAATTATTAATGTCTGAAGTTTATACTTGAATTCATCTTAACTATTTATTCAACTACTAATTAGGATATGCCTAATATGATTGAATTTACAAACACAAGAACTAAAATTATAACCTGAGTAAATGAGTATTGAACATTGAGTAACATGTTATATGTAAAGTCAAACTTAAAAAACCACGTTTGATCCATAGTTTGATGTGTTATATAAGTTGGCTGGCAAGTGACTAATTTATGTGATACAGAAATGTCAATAGGCGGAACATCCCCAAATATGTGATATGGTGAATGGATAATAACATGCACCCGACATTTGCACTTACTTAATGCATTTCATATGGTATAGCCAACTTTAAATTGATAAGTATATTATAATGAGAAGTTAATAATAACTACGACGACATGCCAACTAAGCGACCGTTAAAAAATAAAAACAACAAAATGTAACTAAATAATTTTTTTTAGTAATTGTAAAGATAAATAGATGGGTCTCAAAGATAATGAGAACTAAACCATCAATTTTATAAAATCATGGGAACTAAATATAATAATAATAAAAATAAAAATTTAAAAAAAAAAAAATCAAAAGGTACCTATTGGGGGTGAGGACAACCCTCACATTTTATATTGGTATTGGTATAAAGATATATAATAAATGTATTTTTGGTACCACTTGTTTTTTTCGTCTAGTTTTGGTACCAAACGTTTAGACAAAGTATAGTTTTAATATATTTGTTAACTTTCTGTTAGTTTTTCTGTTAAAAGGTCATGTATCGTGCACCTAACCGCCCTAAACTTTTGAATTTGTTTCAATTTAGTCAATCTAATGCATCCTTAACTTTTATTTTGTTCAATTTAGCCCTAAAATTTCAAAATCGAACCCTTGACCCATATTGACGTAGTCGGACTTAGCCTAGGGCTAGGTACGGCTAGGTCAATTTGGGTCAAAGGTTCGATTTTGAAATTTTAGGGTCAAATTGAATAAAATAAAAGTTAGGGATGCATTAGACGGACTAAAGTGAACCAAAATCAAAAGTTTAGGGCGGTCACGTACACGGCACATGACTTTTTAACAGAAAAATTAACGAAAAGTTAATTGATGTATGAAAACTATACTTTATCCAAACGTTTGGTACCAAAACTAGACGAAAAAAAAAAAGTCGTACCGAAAACAAAAATCGTCTAAACTTATAGTATAAAAAGTACATTTAACCCTAATAATAAACTAACACATAATAATAATTCCCTTAATAGTCTTCTTAAACTAACTCTTCAAACTTGTTTCTCTCGAGTGAGCATATCTGCAACTTGAGCGTACCGTGTATATCATCTCGATGTCTCATTTTTCAATCATTGATTTGAACCTATATAGTCCTTTCTCAATCGAATGTGGCGATTTACTTCCATCGTTTGCCTCTATATATATATATATATTAGTTACTAACATTCACATTAAACCATATATATGATAGCATTAATTTTTATATTTAAATTAAATTTCACACATCATACAAAGCAATATTAATTATAAATTGTCATATACTGCTCCAATACCATTTAAAAAATGAACCAACAATTACTCGACTAAAACATTTGTAGAAGATCAATGCGGCCCATGTGTCTCGACCTCGGAACTTGAATTAGCAGAAATACAAAACTCTGATCTAGATATTGACTTCATCTCATCTACCAATCAATCAAATAAAAAAACAAATTAACACTCAACAAAAAGCTTCTAGATCTAAATCAAATATATATATATAATTATTAGGGTTAATAACTAAAAAACTGTCCAAGGTTTACCCTATGTTAAAATTAGGTGTCTGAAGTTTGAAATGTTAAAATGGACTGTCCCAAGTTCATTTTTGTTGAAATTTGGTGTCTCGGTGTGATTATTTTAGAGAAATCAATTCCGACGAAACCGTCTGTCAAATTCGAGCTCTCATACACACTCCCTTCTCGTCATCTTGCCGGGACCGTCACCTAACATGTTGGTCACATCCGGGCAAGTAAATCTCGCTCTATTGTCCTTGGAAAATGGCTTCACACCACTCTTTTAGAAACTTTTTTTAAAATGTTCAATTTTTAGGTGAAATTTGACGATTTTGTGAAAAGTAAAGAGTGATGGATTATGAGTGGGTTGGTGGGTTGATGAAAATGATTGAATGAAGATGAAAAGACGCACAAAGACACCAAATTTCAACAAAAATGAAACTTGAGACAGTCCATTTTAACATTTCAAACTTCAGACACCTAATTTTAACATAGGGTAAACCTTGGACAGTTTTTTAGTTATTAACCCTAATTATTATATATTAGATATTTGTTGGGATTCAAGATAATACAAGGTCTATATGTCGGGACGTTTATATTCGCAACTCCAAAATATGTGTCGACGACAATTAACGTCCAGAATGAAGAAACAAATACAAATAGTCGACACTCAATTTTAAGTTGACAACCACGACGACATTTAGAGAATGGCGACACCAGTCGATAAAGACTCCCCCTCTTAAGGCGTGAGTCGAGTCGGCAGCCAAACTACATTCAAGAAAACTCTTCCTCCTAAGGAATGGATCCAGGTGGCAACATGTTTGCTACCGCCTCCTTGAGAAAACCAGATGACGTGGCGACCTACTTGTCACCTGTTGGAAAAACATTGGTCGATACAGGGGTAAAACAGTAAGTCTGAAATATGTAGGACTAAAGTCCAATTGATTATTATTCGATAATCAACATACAATTAACATGTAATCTCTATGTGTATGAATATCAAAATTGCGATTTGTAGATCGAATGAGAAAGACGAATTTTTAACTGAGGCACGTGCTGATCACACTCTCCTTAAGGCGATTTCGCCCCACCTCACCCTCAGGTTATAAAACGAGGTTTATAAACTAGGGGCGATCACCTCCCAGGATACAACAGTGTCGTTGACTCGAATCGTGCATACAACTCGTTCAACTGAACCGAACTCAAACAAGAATATTAAATTTGAAATATAATTGAATAAAATCGCTATGAAATTTGAGATAAAAACCGTAAATTGGAAAGCCATCTTCGCAATGGTGCATGCTACGACTTGATGAAGATGACGGTGACAAGTGGACGCCCTTAGTCATGGCAGTCGAAGGAATTAGGGAAGACGTCAGGCTGTTCTTCGTACCTTTTCTTCTACTATGTATATATATATATATACTAGTTATTAACGCGTGCGTTGCACGCGTATCGGTTGTCTAAGTTTCAAAATACATAATTTATCTTAAGTTTTATAATATAATAATATTTAATTAATACATGGTCAAGTTAATGGGTTGCGAGAAATGAATATGTATGATAAAAAAGAACGACACAATATAATTCAAAATGCGAAAAATATAAGAGGTTAATTAGGTACAAAATTAACTATTGTTTCAGTTACGGTACTAAATTAGCCTTACAGGTATATATATTTACGGTTAGAACTAATACTGAGTTGGATTGCGAATGACGTGGGTTATTAACGACAAAGTTGTATCTAACTCATCAACTTGAGGAGTGAATATTGTAAACCAGTACTTAACTACTTAGAGTCATCGGTGATCGGTGAAGTAGTTTAACCTATATAAACGTAACTATATAATTTCCTTGCAATTTTATACCATAATACCAACAAAATTGATTTAATGCTAAATGAAATTCAATTCATTAAAATATAAAGTTTATACTTAACTTTATGTCAATTACTTATTTAACTACTAATTAGGTTGTACACAATTTGTTTGAACTGATAGGCGGAAGTACTAAATTAATAGCTCGAGACCCTAAATGTTGGACGGTGAGTAATTTATCTGTAAGGTCAAATTTAAAGAACTGTGGTTGACCCATATTTTGACACTTTATATGATTTGACAATTGACTGATATATGTGATACAATAAATCTCAACATGTACTCGAAGTTTGCACGAGTTGAGTACATATCCTACTTTCAAGGTGACTTAAATTTATAGGTATATTGTATTAAGAAGTTAATAATAATTAATGTAGGATATCAATTAAGCGACCTTAACTATAAAAATTAATATAATTTAACTAATGAAAATTTTAGTAATTCTCAAATATAGTAGGGACTAAATCATTAATTTTTTAAATCACCAATGTCAGAAGTTTATACTTAAATTCGCCCTAACTATCTATTCAACTACTAATAAGGATATACCTAATATGATTGAATTTACAAACACAAGAACTAAATTAATAATTCAAACCATTAAGTATTAAAGATTAAGTAACATGTTATATGTAAATTAGTAAAACTTGAAGAACCACATTTGATTTATATCTTGATGTGTTATTATATGAGTTGACAAGTGACCGATTTATGTGATAAAAAATGTCAATAGGAGGAACATCCCCAAATCTGGGATATGGTGAATAGAAAAATGCACGCACCCGACATTTTAACATACTGAATGCATATCATATGTCAATGCTGACTCTAATTGATAAGTATATTAGATTTAGAAGTTAATAGTAACTACTGTGACCTGTCAATTAAGCGAGCTTAAAAAAATAAAAATAATCAAATTTAACTAAATGATTTTTTAGTAATACTAAAGATAAAAATATATGGGTCTTAGAGATAATAAGGACAAAATCACCAATTTTATAAAAATATGGAAACTAAATATAATATATAAAATAATAATAATAATAATAATAATAATAATAATAATAATAATAAAAATGTTCAAAAGGTACCTATTGGGGGTGAGGACAACCCTCACATTTTATATTGGTATAAAGATATATTCCGTCCATTTTTATGTTAAATTTAACAGAATTGTGTGAAATGATATTTTTTCCCCTTTTATATTTTGTTTTATTTAATATCTTATTTAAGGAAATGTAAAATGACAATTTTACTTCTAAAGTCAAATTAAAACCACCCAGCTCCGTCCACCGCCACCCGACTCCGGCCACCACCACCCGACTCCGGCGACCACCACCTCGACTCCGACGACCACCACCTCGGCTCCGGCGACCCGGCTCCGGCCACCACCTCAGCAAAAAAACTCCGATCGGAGAAAAAAAAAATATGGGTTATGGGTTGAATTGAAGGATTTTGGGGGAGAAAACGGGGATGAAATTGTAGAAATTGGAAGAGAAAAGTGGGGGTTGAATGCCTGAATCTAAGAGACGACTTGCCGGAATTTAAAAATAAAAAGTTAAAAAGTTAAATAGATCAGGCATGAGAAAAACAAAAGCGCGTGACAGAGATAACATGGAAGGAAATAAATTAGGCGGGTGATACTCACTGGCCAATCAATAATAATGGATACTGATCACACGGCATAATTTTAGACAATTACCCTAATTAGAAAGAGGATAACTAAATTATATAATTATATATAGACTATGTAGCTTACCCGCGCGTTGCGCGGTAAATAATTTGTTCATCATATTATGATATTAATAAATTCCAATTTGATATTGGTATAATTTGATTGGTTTTTGTTTTTTGAAATAATTTATTCAATACGAATGTAATACTAATACATATTTAATGTATATATATAAACGTTTATAATACTATGTCGTTGACAGAAGTGTTATTTGTTAGTTAATAGGTGTGCACATATGATATTAAGATTTGTTGGGTATACTTATTATAAACCATCGCATTTTGTTTTCATAGAATTTTTACCTTTAATTAATAATTAAATTTTTAATTTTCAGATAATAATGTTAAATATAATTACTTTTATTCACAAAAGTGATGTCACTTGGGAAATGTAATTCATGGTTTAGACAGACCAATTAATTTATACTAGGCATTTGCCCCGCGCAGTGCGCGAGGTTGAATACTTTTTGAATTTATAATTTTGCATTATGATTTAATATGAGTGTAAAATTTGATTGTCAATATCCTTTAACACCAAGTCATACATTTTTAATCTCGATAGTTTTTTTTAAAAAATGGTTGCCAATTTTTGGATTTCCTAATGATCTGAGTTTGCTTATTGGTGTGTTTATATACATATTGTTTGATCCATATCCATTGTATACTCAATGAGCTTGTTCGAGTTTATAAAAGTAATTCTGATGTTGTTTGCTCACCTTCCATGCAATCATTAACAAATCATTTAAAGGAAATTAGTATAGTATTGAATTACATATGCGTTCCTTCTGTATGTATGGTTTTAGAGTTGGAGACCGTGCTTGAAGAAATTCAAAGAATCTCTTTGTAATTGGAATAAGCACTATAGAATTGTAGAGTTGGAAAACATACTTTTACTGATTCGGCAACTCAATAGAGTGTAGCTCCTTTTTTAAATCTCTGGCCACATTAATATAATTCAAGATCAGCCTGAACTCATGACCTGCATTGATAGCAAACATTTGATGTAGAGACTGTTCACGGAATGCCAAGATATATATGGAAAATAGCAAATAACACATTGTTAGGTGTGTTAAATTTAATGCATTTTACCTTAGAAGGAAAATTTTGCATCATTAATTAGTATTTAACTACAAAATGAAAATTTTCAGCTGTGGATGATTCCTCTGAGTTGTCCGATGATCATATGCAGATTTACTAAAGTTCTTGAATCCCTATCCCTATTAAGAAAAAGATTGATTCCACTTCCATATAATAAAGAGAAACAACTTTAGTATATATACTCAAGTAATGCATCAAAAAATGTAGCATATACCACACATTAAACATCTAAACTGGTAGTATTTGAATCAATATACCTTTTTGCAGCAACGCAAATTGGAAACTTGAAAGCAAACACTTTTCAAATTCTTGCACATGATATTTGTAATTTGATGTATCGATCCATATAGTCGTGGGGGGCATAATTCTATTAGTGTCCACTTTCCGTAATCTCTCAATATATATATATATATATATATATATATATATATATATTAATATTGGTCATCCGTATTTGTCTACAACATGATGACCATACGGGTAGTATTTGAACACTTCATTTCTCTTTGTAATGAATTCAAAATTCTAGGATATGGAGTACTTAGATAGAGCAATCACGTAAATAAGAGCTCGTCCTAAATAATAACAGATAAAATTTTAACCCAGAAGCGGACATACAGGAAGAGTCGCAGTTGGAGAAATTTACCTGGGGAGACGATTAGTGTAACTGCAGCAGCAATCAAGGAGTGGTCAGACCGTCAGAGTAACCGATGCAGTAATTAAGGAGGCAGCGTTACGAAGGTAGGTCTGGAGTGAAACATAAGAGAAGAGACGTAGCTTGAGAGCAAAATATGATATGGTTATGGAGAGTAAGTATCACGCACCAATCACATTATTAGGTGCTGACATGTCAAAATATTAGAACCTAATTAGTAGCTAAGTGTATCCAAATTATATTATATATAGATAATTTTTTTACATTTAATTACTTGTCACATACAGAGTTCTAACCAAATTATATTATATATAGATATTGATGTTATTGTCTTACATTTGAGTTTTTATTTATTTAGTCAGCATCTTGAAATTTTCACTCAAATAACGATTTTGTTATAGCCAAATATAAAAATACCAAATTTGTAAATTCGTCATCAAAATAAGCCATTACGCGAATGAACAAATCATTTATATATAACATTTAGTATTTTGTAGATCGTTAAAAAAAATATTTAATATTTTTAACAAATTAACTCATTAAAATAATAATTAAATGTCAAAAAATAGGGTTAATAACTAAAAAACTGTCCAAGGTTTACCCTATGTTAAAATTAGGTGTCTGAAGTTTAAAATGTTAAAATAGACTGTCCCAAGTTTCATTTTTGTTGAAATTTGGTGTCTCTGCGTGTCTTTTCATCTCAACTCAATCATTTTCATCAACCCACACACCCACTCATAATCCACCACTCTTCACTTTTCACAAAATCGTCAAATTTCACCCAAAAATTGAGCATTAAAAAAAAAAGTTTCTAGAAGAGTGGTGTGGAGCCATTTTCCACGGACAACATAGTGAGATTTACTTGCCCAGATGTGACCAACTTTTTAGGTGATGGTCCCGGCAAGATGACGAGAAGGGAGTGTGTATGGGAGCTCGAATTTGACAGACAGTTTCGTCGGAATTGACTTCTCTAAAGTAATCACACCGAGACACCAAATTTCAACAAAAATGAAACTTGAGACAGTCCATTTTAACATTTCAAACTTCAGACACCTAGTTTTAACAAAGAGTAAACCTTGGACAGTTTTTTAGTTATTAACCCCAAAAAATATATATACTTTGTCATGTTTTTGTTATTACTAGAGTTTTATGCGCCTGCGTTGCACGCGCGTTACATACTTTGTAAGAAAGTGCATAATAATAGTTTAATTTTAAGCAACACATATTACTTCTATTTTAGAAACAACACTAAGAATCAAATGGATACGTGTTTCAACATTAAGAACATATTACATTATGTATAAAGTAAATATGAAAACAGAATTGAGGTATGATATAAATAGTTGTGATCTCATCATCAACTATAGCTTGCATCGCATGCAGTTCTTCTTATGTTTTCTGCACCGTAGCCGTAGGTATCTTTTGTTTTTTCTTTTCTACTTATCTTTGCAGAAGCCAACAGGTTAGATGAGAAACTGAACAACATATGTGTGGGGTATTGAATACCAATATCCACGACGTCTAAATGAAAAAGACATATGTGTGGTGTATTGAATACCAATATCCACGACGTCTAAATGAAAAAGGTCTATCGTAGGTTTAGAATGCAAGTCAACCTACTTACAAAGCTATGCAAGTGGGGATTTTTATTGTATGAGAAAAAAAAAATCAAAGCATAAACATAATTATGAATCAAGGAATTCGGGGTGGGTAAGAGAGCATTGCTACTGTTATTGCAGGTTCTACAATACCAGGACTCCTACGAATTGATTTGTGGACTTGAAGTAACAAATTATTGGAGTATATATGAAAATGCTAACATTAAACTACAACTAATTTTGATAGTAGAAGGCAACTGAATTTGCAAATAAAATGATTGTAAACCATTTGATTGAACAATAAATTACTGAAATATCAGTGCAGAAAAAAGACATGCAGGCTTTTAAACCAAAGTAGAGAAGTTAAAAAAGGATTTGATAAAAAAGTACACATACTATATGACAGACTAACATTGTATTTGAACAGAAAAAGTCTATGAGGAGTTAGAAACTAAAAATTACATCTTCCTCTCCGAAAATAAAGATCTTACAGAACTTTTGGAAAATCGTAGGCCGCCCTATTACTGCTGCAAATTTTAAACAAGTGTTGAAACTTATTAATAGCCAAATAATCTTGAATGTCCGAACAAGCAGATATCATTGCTAATAAATAGTGAATATATATATATATATATATCATCAAGTAATAACATAGGATCAGATATGCTTATCTAATTCCTCGAGAAAAAGTTTCCTAATTAATTAAAGATTCAGGTTCTCGTTACTGATGGATCAAAAGACTTCCTATTATTTGTTTTTCTTGCATTTTTGCAAACACCCATCAAATTGCAGCAAACCCATCAAAGAAAAACATATAAACTTCTTGAGCTAGAAATCACGTTATACGAAAATGAAAACTAAATGAGTTGTGATAAATAAGCATAGACGACATAATCTTGATGTATTTATTTCAACTTTCTGACGTATTGGTTATTATACACTAATTCATGTATTTTGCTGAATATGTTACTCAAGCATTTAACAAATAGTTTGAACATTAGTGTATTTACCCGTCCATGCTGGTGATTTCCCAGCTGGGTTCACTCTTTGGTGACCTTCAATTCAAACATATAGTCTTTGTCATCTCTTGCTAGGTTCCAAATGTCGCGACTGCTCATACTTCCAAATTTCAACACACTCTATGGAGCTTTCCTAAGATACATGAAATTCTTATGGCTTTAATTTTTTTTATAATCGAGAAAAAGCTGAGAAAAAATTATAGTTATTATTATTTTGTTTATTTTTTTCTGAAAGGACAAAGTCAAGTGACTGTAAAATCAGTGCATAAAGGAGGATATTATTGACGTTCTCAATTTGTGAAGAATTCTTCATCCAGCAAGGTTGTGGCACCAATATATCACCAACTATTTCCAAAGTTTGAAAAATTGAAACAAACCAAAATTGGAGAAAATATTATGAAAATATTCTTATGATATCAGTACATAAAATGTTGAGACCAAACTGTCAAAACATCCAATCAATAACTCGCGTATTTACCTTGTAAGAAATATCTCAGTTATCTAAGGATAATGCTTCACTTTTTTTGTTCCCGTCCATCCTGAACCATGAACTACGACTTATAAGAATTTTGAATGTTGCATCAAACTAAATCAATTGGAAGGCCATTATTTGAATGATTTAAAGGGAGGAAAAGGTACCTTAGGGTGGGATTTAGTGGTTGGATGTCAATGTTTTAATAAAATGACAAGGAGAGAATGATGGCCCTACACCCAAAAATTTCACAAAGATAAGCATAGTCGGGTTAGGAATTTTGTTGAACAATTATATGGTTCTAAAGTGACTATTGGCATGATCAACAGTTGGAATAATCCTATAAGGAATAGTAGAATGTGTTTCAAAGAAGTCTTCGTATTGAACTGAACTGTATCCATGGGAGAAGAAGTTTCTGACCTGTTTTAGAGTCTCGCAGTTGATGTCTGGTTGACACATCATCATCAGATTGGAGGCATGTTACAACTTCTGGAAATTAAGTGTTTCCAATTATCTATCATAACGCCATAAAGAGTTACATTTACAAGTGGACGAAAGATGTTTGGAGATATCTCGTCTTCTTAATTTCGTAGAAGAGTAAACAACAAAAGAATTTGTATGATTTTGAATGTAATCGCTAGCTACGCCAACAGTCCAACAACTGTCCTTATATAGTAGACCCTAAACCCTAAACGTGACCGTCTTCCAAAATCGAAAAATACTTTGGAAATGACACAAGTAATTAGATTAGATCAAATCAAACTAAATATGTGCACTTGGTTGCTAGATTGTTCTTTGCCCTGATTAAACATATTATGAAATAATATATCTTCAATCATCAAGTGTTATTCAGTAAATAAATTAGTGGAAAAATAGAAACTTTATTTGTCCAGCAATCGAGTTTTGTTTAAAATTTAGATGCATTGAATATGTACGAATAATCAAGTAAAACCACTAAATATTTAGTTTCAACATCAACTACCAACATCTCATCATCAGTAACGGAAAAAAGTTTAAACGTCATGGATCAGTAGTACAATAATCATAAAGTTTTTGTTGTAATAGCGAGAACATAAAATGAAGACATTTTATTCGGCTAGAGCAAGATATCCAAATTCCAAAAAAAAATGATACAAAAATTAATGTAAAGAAATATGAAAAATTCATAAACAATGAATGAATGTGTCCAATATTTTTCAATTCCTAAATAGTAAGTCTTTGGAGCATTTTGTCAAACAAGTGATGCGCGTAAACGTATGGTGACTTCAATTGAAAAATTAGATGGTGCCCAGCGGGGGTTGTAATTGAACATAATGTTGCTTCTTTGAGGTTGGAGAGATTCATTTAGTATACTTACATGTTTGTCGATATGTGTGTCCCGATGGAAGATTTTGATGCAATCACAAAGTGCAACGGCAGAGCAATGGGAAAGAACCAGGCAATCTGGGCGGTGAATTTGTTTGAGTAATTATTATTGAGAAGAACTATTGTGAAGGCATTGAAAGAGAGATAGAGAAGGCGCCTCTGCTTTCTTTCTGGAAACCGAAGAGGTAGGAGTTCGAGAGGTGGTCTTGTGAGACACCATTTGTGAAGCGTGCTTGTATGGGCTGTGAGGACAAATATACCGTTGCTTCTGTTGGTTTCGTTGTTGCTGTTGGTGGAGTCCATTCTGCAGAGATCTTCAACCGGTGTGAGCAGTAAGAGTAGGTGTAAGTAACAGAGGAGCGCGCCAATTTTAAGTGTGTGAGGACAATTTCTAGGTGAGGACAATTTTGAATTTACATCTTTTTTATTATGTAATAATATTTATAATTTAATATATCATAAAAGAATATCATTTGACTATAAAATAGTATATAACTAATAATTCTTCATATTTTAATTGTATTTATCTTTGATGGAATTTTATTTAATTATAAAAAAATTATTTTAGAATACAATTTTCAGATTAGTATGTCATCTACATATACCTACATTGTGTAAAAATTCCCAAATTTTGTAAATATATGTAAAAATGTGTTTTGACATGTAATGAATATTTGAAACTAATTTATGAGAAAGTTGTGAACCAAAAACCAGAAGTAAAGCATAGATCTAAGTAATAAGTTCATCAAATTTGATCAATAATATTTATATAAGGAAATATATATTTTTTAAGGTTAGTATGGTCAGAGTAATAATTTAATAATCTTTCCTCTATATAAAAGGCAAACAGTTATCCAGCTGGTTCCAACTTTCATATTTTCAGAATACCAAAAATACCCTCAAATAAAAAATCAAAACCCTAAAATACCCACAATATATCTAAGTATCCAACAACTCCCGTATGTTGGCCAAAAAAAAAAAAAAAAACTCTCGTACTCTCCCTTATCCCCTCCGTAGTAGCCCGCCGTCACCAACCTACCCTCATCCCACCGTAATCCCTCAAAATAACTCTCATGCCTTCCTAATTCCTCCATTGTCCTATATCTTCCCCCATTGTACTCAAACCTGTCTATTAATCAACTGCTCCAACATATGTAAATTCCTTCACTGCTGCTCCGGTCCGTTCACCCATTGCCTCTTAATCTGATAAGCATTGTACTTCTGCGGTAACTCATCGTGGCTACGAACTGGTTCAAAAAAACAACCTCCAAATATACATATGAGCTACCTGTAAATCAAAACGCCACCATTTCTAAACCTAACCATCTATGCATGTTCTGAAACAACATCTCCCATGGATTTCTTTGCTACGACTCTACGTGCGACACTTACTTCTCATATTCTTCACATGTGTTGATTTTTTTCTTTAAAGCTCTACTCTGATAATTAATAAGCCGATTTCTTAATTGATCGACTTAGATTTTGCTAACTTGTTTCTTCCTTATTTGATCTTAGATTTCATTTATGCCCATTCACTTTTCATCCTTTAATCTATAATGATTTCATTCATGCCCATCCATGCCACTTTTCCGCGCTTCCTATTGCCGTGCAATCAATTTGGTCGGGCTACTACAGTCTGCAGTTAGTCAACATACATGTTTCAGTGCCCAAAGCTGTTTATGGTTTCCATTGCTCCAATTCTCATTCTTACCATATAAAATGCATAGAGGGCTGGTTTGCGGAAAAAATGCAATATGGAATATTGGAAAGTACAATTGAAAATCCTTGGTCGCTAAGTGTTGGTTTTTGTTTATGTGATTTTTTGGTATATTCTTCTTCTGATAATTCCTTCATTCATCTCAACTATGAACAAATTCCTGGCACATTTCCACATCAATTTAATGCAGTGTATCGATGGATGCTCTACATAGACAGATTGCAAACACATTTTTCATCATGTATTGTACGTGAAAAAAGCACATTATAGATTTTAACAATATATACCTATCTTGGAAACTTCTATCATCCTGACACATAAGTTTACTTTTCATTGATTTTTTATAATCCATTTAATAATAAAATAAAGCATGCTTTGTGAAAACCTGATCACTTTAAGCTATCAGAAATGTGAGTTTTACCTAGCTCATAGAGTATCTATATTTATCAATTCAAAATGAGTCTTGAATGAGATACGCGTTCAAGGAAATGCTTCTTATTATATTTAATATACTAACTAATCATGTTCTATATGATTTTAATTATTTAACTTCAGTGAACCAACATCCTTCCATTGTGGATTTCATTGGTACAGTTCATGAGTTATCGTAGTTTGGTTTTTGAAAGATGCTTCACCAGAACACTAATTAAGATTAAAGTTTTGCTACTTCTGTAGAACACAGTCTTTAGTAGGCATATACCTACATATTATCTATGAGTTATAATATTTTAATATTTACTAAGAGTGTGAATCAATTATCCACTTTAAAACTTTCCTAAATTTATATGCTATTTTTAAATACAATGCTTATTTAAGTAATTATATAGACATATCGGTACCGCACGTGCAACGCACGTGCATATTTCTCTAGTATGGTAAAAAAATGATAATTTACTACGAATAAGGAAATTTATAATGAGATAAATCTCAAAATATAAGCTGATAGTAAAATATCTAATACATCCATATATACTGAGATGATACATCCATATATAATGATATGAGTTATTGGAATAAAAAATACCTATGAAAAAAGTTGATATATAGATGTTTTTTTATAATAATAAGATGAAGAAAAATCTTTCTAAAAACTTATTAATAACAGTTATATTTGTTAATTCTTAATTAACATATATATAGTAAGCAGCAATAAATATAAATGGTTTAATGAAATAATAACTTATACAATTAATAATTCATTTTTTTCTATATTAAATGGGTTGATCAAAAGAAATATAATGTTGATCAATTGGTTTCTACGTAAATAAATTATTAGAGTTGAAAACTTTTGAATCATAATATTTGCCATTCAACAAAAAAATTATGAATTTAACATGGATTTATTTCTGGCAATCTAACATGGAACATTTCTTTTTGCCAGAAATAACAAGGATCACAATTTTTTTACCTAAATCAATTGGAAAAGCTGATTTTGATAATAAATAAAACTCTAAAAAGGCTAAACAAAGTCTATTAACCACAATTATATATTTCCAATTATGAATTCATCTATGTATCAAATTTTTAGATTAAGAAAAATTGATTGTTATTTGTTAATAACAGATTATAAGGATAATATAAAATGTAGAATGTAAGATTAAATTAAATATATAGATAATTTCCAAATTCACCACTGATAATTAGGAAGGACAATAATCTATATGTAATATGGGTGTGCACTAATGCAAGGAAAGTTTAGATTTATATCATATTATTATAATAATAAACCACGTATAAGCTTTATGTTAGGTTCAATATTACCTGAATATGCATACAGGCATACCGCATGACCGCATCAAAATTTTGTTTCATCTTCAAGCCACAGCTTTGGTGGAGTTTCTATGATCACCACCTCTTTTCTCTGCCCTCAAAACCGATAATGAAGATGCTTGAGACATTTAGCTAACATGTAATAATATTCTTCAAAATGGTAAACACTATTAACATGTTAGACGAAACACCTCTCATTACCTTCAGGATAGGATATGAGTTAAGACCTAAATTTTCATAACGTCCATTAAAAAAAATGTAACATACTTTGTTCTGCCGTGTTCTTAATTTGTATGTGGATTCCAATAGATTTACTTAAGTTGATGAGACTATACTATATGTAGTTGTAGAATTACAATTCTAGTGGTGGATTTCATCAGTAGAGATCCATAAAAAATAGAGAAATTTTGTAGACACTGATTCAAGATAATTATCATATTTGTTTATTTTCATCTATTATAATCATTCTTTATAAAATGTGATTTAATGATTTCCTACCCACTTTGATAAAGATTTGTAACTCTTGATAAGGAAAAAACGGTCATTTTGGTGCAATGTGGGAGTTTGGAGATCATCAAAGCAATGAGAGAGACTTATGTTGACTTTGCCACATCAGCCAAGTGAGAGAGTGTATGATATGTACCAATTAGATTGTATTATTTGTACACGTCAGAGGTTGATTTTATTACTTGTCAATCTCATGTTCAACTCATCAGAATTATATTATATATAGACTAGGCATTTTCCCCGCGCGGTGCGCGGGGTTGGATATTTTACGTAATAATTTTTTTTCCGAGATTTTGTTGCATGGTAAGTTGTCTGATGTATTACTATTTTGTCCAAATAAACAAACCATTATCATGTATGGAATTTTTTTAAAATATAAATATAAAGGTTAATAACCTAGGAGGGGTCTTAAGTTTGCCTCATGTTAACGGGAGATGTCTGAAGTTTCAAATGTTGATTTGAGAGGTTTGAAGTTTTAACTTTGTTGATAACAACGGTCTCCGTCAGTTTTTACCGTTAATTGTGACGGAAAATGGTCACGTGTTTGGCATGTGATCAGAAATAAAATTAAATTCCAAAAATGCCCTTCTATCAAAGTGTGCCCCTCACATGCTTGAAGGAAAAGACGAAAATGCCCCTAAAGCCACCACGACTTCGGCCACCGCCACCCAACTCCGGCAACCACCACCCCGGCTCCGGCAACCACCACCGAACTCCGGCGACCACCAACACGACTCCGATCTGGAGCCACAGAGCTCCGATCTGGAGCCACAGAGCTCCGATCGGAGCCGTGTTGGTGCTTGGTGGTGGTCGCCGGAGTTCGGTGGTGGTCGGCGGAGTTCGGTGGTGGTGGTCGCCGGAGTCGGGGTGGTGGTGGCCGGAGTAATTTGACTTCAGGGGTAATTTTGTCATTTCACATTTACTCAAATAAGATATTAAATAAAACAAAATATTAAAAGGGCAAGAATGTTATTTCACACAATTTAACCCTAAAAATGGACGGAAAACCTTAAATCAACAAAGTTGAAACTTCAGACCTTTCAAATCAACATTTGAAACTTCAGACCTCTCACGTTAACATGGGGTAAACTTAAGACATCTCCTAGGTTATTAACCCTAAATATAATGTTACATAAATGATAATTACAAATCGACATCTTGGACTTCTAATAAGATCCACCAACACTAAACAACATTTATTGTCCTTCCAAGGGTTTGTTTGAGAAAATAATATTGGCATTTAACCGCTCCCTAATTCCAAAAGCAGGAAATCTTGCATTTACTCAAGCCTGAAAGTGACAGTAGTTGCCTCATCATCGCCACATGCATGTTTACTCGCAGTATAATTCAGAATATCACTTTTCTTTGCGTACTGATCCATGAGGAATTCTTCGATATCAATGGGTCCCTCAACTCTCCAACTGTGAGAGGGTTGAAGGCCACCAGCTGGTGGCTTCGATACACGTAAGAAATTTTTATAATCCATATAAGTTGTGAATAAAGATTTCATATTTTTCTTACTTTGTAAAGCTTCCATCTGCAAGATGAAACCCGCTTTTGAGCTCCTATGCATCTACATACAGTTTCTCAACAATGAGAATCTACCTTCTGCTTGACCAAATCATTCATCTTGCTTAATATCTTCTTGTTTGCATACATTTTTCAAGAGCTGCAAATAGTGTATTGTCGATGGCTTATTAAAAGTTGAGATGAAGCTCATATAGAACAGATAACAATGTATCAAGTCGAACACATTTTAATGCCTAAACCTATTTGAGGCCTATTAATGTTGTCAGTTGTCACCTTCCATTACTCTTACCCGAACAAATCTATCAGCTCTACTATTAGCTCAGCTATCTGATTATACTTCATGGGACGTAATTTGTTAAAACCCAGATTTCTCATGCTCCTCCATATTATGCAAAATTGACATGATGAAGTTACATTTGCAGGATAATATCTCCTTATGAAGCAATATGATATTGACATGTCAAAATTTTCAAGAACATACCTCCAGTGACGGAGGCATCATTGAGAATGAGGACTAAATATTCCCCATTTTTTTATTAGTTAGGTGTATTATATTGCACATAGAAAAAATAAATTATGATATAATATATGGTGTATAAAATTTAAATCCCTATTTTTCATAAATATTACTATATTTTATTTATAAGTTTTTTTTTTTTTTCCGTGAACCCCATTTCAGAATTTCTTGATACGTCGTTGCTTACCTCCATGAGTGAATACATTAAAAGTGAAAACCTAATATGAGCTCAACTTAACCAAACACAAAGAAGCCATAGATTTTACTGTGGAGTACCAAATGTAATCAAGATTTTGTTTATCTAATCAAAATCTAAAGATCCAAGTGAAAGGGTACTTACCTTGGAATGGTAAAGCTCCGAGTCATTAATAGTGAGCAACTCAGTAGTCCTACACCCACAATCTGAAAAATGGATCATGTTCCTATTTATCTTGTCGTGCCCTCTTGCTAGATAAATCAATCTTATATACACGTTCAAAGAAAATCTAGCTAAAAAATCAGCAATGGCTGCTAAGATTCAAACTGAAACAGAACTTTCTATCTTTTCATATGGGCATTTGCTAGATCGTTAATGAAATTTCGTTCCTCTTTAGAATGATCTCAAAATAAACATGATAAGAAATGACTGCTTTGATAGCTCTAACCAGTCGAATTCTCAATGCTCGCAAATAAACCAAAATAGGAAAATAATGAACTTTTCTAGATAAATTTGAAAATGCAAGTTGAAGATGGATCCAAATGATACATTACTCATTAAATGTGAGTAAGGAACAGAATTGACGCATCCGGTGTGAATGAACCATCTGATCTACTTAATTTTCTCCTCTATATCCAAGCTCTTCAAACAATCCAACTGCAGAAAAAGAACAAAGATGCTCACAAATGATTATGATAAAGTCCAGTCCATAATCCCGAGGGTTGTGTAGAAAAATGCCACATGCAGCAGCAAGTGTACAAAGATATTACATTAGATTCATAGCTCTGAAATTCTGCATTGTCATGAGATTCTGGATTTCTGGCTGATTGGATAGTCAGCAAGTCACAATTAAATTTCAACATAGGAAACTGATCATGAGTTAAAACATAGTAGAAAATACAACATACATCATATTATCAGTTCTCTAAAAAAGAAATGCACAACAACAGCTTGAATCAACAACATCTTGAACAAAAGACATACATATACATAGAAAAAGTACGTAGCAGATACTTGAATCAGTCCTCGAGCGTGAATAACATGGTCAATGGGAAGCATGCATGATTTATAAAAATGGAAGGTAACGACCAAACACCATGGTGGACCAGAAACACTCGTCAGAGTAAAATCATCCCGATGAACCTCCCAGAGGGCTTGCATCAATTATTATTTAAAAAAAAAAAAAAAATTCTGAAAGTCAGTCCAATGAAATTGAAATCGTGGTGGAGATTGAAGAAGAAATCATGAGATGCAGTCGATGGGTCTGAGAGGAAATTATATTGATTGGAGCCGCCAACAGTAATTTGACAAACATTAAATTACAGTCACGGTGAGCGATGACCTGAATGGAAAATTGCACGAACCGAAACTTCGATGAACCAGAACGGTGTAGAGCAGCGCGAGACGGGACTGATGAATATGAAGGCGCGAAGAGCAGCAAGAAGCACCGATTATTTCGGAAACGACATCGATTAATTCGGAAACAACAACGATTAATGACGATGAAACTGAAGGAATGAAACTGAAAAACACCGATTAATGATGACCATAAAAATTAAAACCGAAGGGGGCGCTCGTAGACATGAAGTGCAGAAGGTAACGTGTGAACGGAGTTACCAAATAGCGCTGGAGAAGAAGTGAAGTGCGCGTGAAGAAGAGAGTGATTTTTTAATGGCTTAATTGAGAGAGCCTAATTAAGAGAGTGAAACTCACGGACCAATAAAAATTGGGATTGCTGACATGGCAAAAAATTAACAGCCTAATTAAAGCCTAATTGCTTCTAAATTATATAATATACTAGGCATTTGCCCCGCGCATTGCGCGGATTTGATATTTTCGTTAATAGTTTGTGTTTTATGTTATTTATTATTTTGAAGATAATTTTTGGTAAATATTGCATATTATTTTAAATTTTATAAATAACTACACACGGTATCAGAGCGCGTAAGTACGAATATCTACAGTAATGTTTCACGTGTTGGGCTTTCAAGATGTTTCAGTTTACACGTGAGGGGGAATGTTGAAGTAACACTGAACCACGCACGCATTTACCTACCACCTTTAGGTTTTAGAACAACTAACTATTCAAGTGGTTAGACTTCACTTTTACGTGTTATCAAAACGTGTACATTCGAATCTCCGTAGTGCTGAGTTTAAACCCCTATTTAATTAAAGTTTTACATGTTAAACTTTAAAAATAAAGACTAAACTACAGATTAATCTATCACCTTAAAATTCTCGTAGAACACAAACTTTTAGGGAATCTTTACTCTAGTATATAATCCTTCATTTTAGTGACACTAATCGGATTTTAATATTATTCTTGCATTGTACTATTACTATTTTTGTCAGATATTTGAGTTAATTGATATGTATGAGCTTTTGGCAAAAAAAAAAAAAAATGATATGCATGAGCTGTGTCATTATTAAGTGGGTTGTTCATTCTCTTTTCTTTACGGTGTCACTTCGTTATTCAATTACGAAGTGATAAACTCAAAAAATGACAAATTATATATCATATAATTATAATATGATTTTTACTGTGTAATAAATTTTTGAGGGTTAATAACCAAATTGCTTGAAAACAAATGGACTTTATAAAGCTACTGTTTGCAAAATAGAATTGCGAAAAAATTATAATTTAGTAATCAACCAAAACAATAGGTAATGATTTGACAATCAATCACGAAGATTGACAAATTTGAATTAAATCAATATATAAATTCTATGAAGTTAATTCCTAAAAGCAAAATATTGAGAAACTCATATATAAAAGCTAACTGAGCAAACACTTCACATATAATAATTTATTTTCATAAACATGAGCAACCATTATTTTATGTGTCCACAAGTATCGTGTTAGGTTGGATATTTTATACAGTTTCAAAAATAAAAGTTAATGCCCTTCGTTAAAGCACTATAAAGCTTTGAATTTAGTAATCTCATTAAGATGAAAAGTATTACTACACGAAATATTAAATCGTGTCAAATGAAGTTAGCTCATATAAAATTGAGAAAAACTATTTTTTCAACCTTGATAAAGTAATTGCCAGAACACATCCATTTTGACATAATATTACTAAAGAAAAAGAAAAGTAGGGACAAAGTCGAACATAACTTAAAAATACGCCGTAATTATTTATAAGTTTTATTTGGATATTGCTTTGTAATTACACTTTCACCCTACTGCATACATGATATACCAAAAAATACTGCATTTGCAGTCCCTATCCTACTGCTCTTCGTACTAAATAATTAATAGTAAAAACTCTTCCTCTCTATATAATACATACAATAATAAAACTCTTACTCTAATCTCTCTTTTATCCAAAATAATGGGTAAAAAATGTGCAAAAACCTACCAATATGAGACTGTTAACTTCAAAAAGTCTAGACTTAGTCAAAGTGTGAGCAAGAATGTTACGGGTGCTGCTCTTCTACTCTAATCTCTCTTTTATCTAAAATAATGAGTAAAAAATGTGCAAAAACCTACCAATATGAGACAGTTAATTTCAAAAAGTCTAGACTTAGTCAAAGTGTGAGCAAGAATGTTACGGGTGCTGCTCTTCTGATGGACCCCTTAGGATAACCCACTAAAAATAAAAATAAAAAATCTTCAAAAAAGCGTACTTTTCGTAAGAGAGCACCCAAAAAACCCCACCTTCACGTGCAGGCCTACAAAAAAATATTAAGTATTCTCAAAGCACAATTTAACAAAAGTTGAATGAAATATGACTATTTTTTTACAATTTAATACCTCTAACGTGAGTGATGAATTTAATTAATTGGTCATGAACTTGAGGCTAAGTTATATATTTGATTGATATAACCCGAAATCTGAGTATGGATAAAATAATGTTAACATAAGATGAAAGTTTTTTTTAAAGCTATAGTCATCTGACAAAGAAATGTTGGGGATTTCTAAGAAACTAAAGTATTTTTAAAGAAATATAAAAATGGCCGAACTCATTTAACTTCCAGTTATAGCCCTTATTTTAATGGCCATGATCTTCATTTCACTAATCTAAATCATCGAAGCAAGTAAATATTATCACAAAGTGAAGCAAGTAAATATTACCCTACGTATATACCACATAAATCAATCCAACCCAACTTAAACAAAGTGACTTCATCCCTACAGTTCATTCATCTAATCACATCTAATGAACCCAAGTAATACAACAACAAAAATCCCTCATATTCGTCATCAAACAAACTAATGCATAAGCCTAATAAAAAAGATTGCAGCTTTTCTCTAACTGTAGATTCAACACCTAAAGCATGTTTTACTGAAAGGGCATAAATTACAAAGATGCGCGGAGAGGGAATTTTAATAATTTTCTCAATTCTCAATATGTAATACAATATGCATCTTAGACGAACTATCCAACCAACAATATCGTCACAAATGAGTAATAACATCATACCAGATTTCATATATTCTGGCTCTATCTTATTAATCGAGACTACGCAAGTATTTGAGATAACTCATCAAACTGAAGAAATCGGCATAAAAGTGTTAATTTGAGGACGAATAGCGATGTTTAGGCTCAGCTAATAAACCAGCATACTGGTGCTTGTTATTAACCTACGTTCTCCTCATCTGCATCGAGTTGAAAGTGAGGTATATGACATAAGGTATGCCATTCTTCTAAATTGTGAAGCATAGTGAAGATAGAGACAAATCTGTATAAATGCAATCCAAGAATGAAAAAGTACGGCAAAAAGTGCTGCTGCTTTATTCATACATCAACCATCCACTTCCTGTTTTTGAAGTAATTAGGATCGATTTCGTCAATGTCATGACAACTACCTTGGACTATGTATACCTGTAGGAAGATTGAGCAAAAATGTACATCCAACAACTGTCCATCAATGAGTGTTTTGCCAATCTAATGAACAAAAAAATGTATCAGTGATGAGAGATTGTGCCTTTAACCCAACAAATGTTAAGTAAAAGAGATGCCCTCAATATTATCCAATCTTTTATCAATTTTGACAAAACTTGGGTTTCCTGAAAGACTTAAATGAACTATAGTACAAACTTGCTACGTTTATGGTTTTCTATAATTTGTAGTAGTTGAAATTTGCAACTATCGTCGTGTCAAGTATACCTATTGAAGAAGCTGATAGTGAAAATGGAATTCCTGGACATTTGTTGTTGATGATAGAGAGCCGTCTGAAAAATGTTATCCCAGAAGATTCTCTGGCCTATATCGTGAAGTGCAAGACAGTTTTCAAGTGTAGGATCTGTCTGAGAAAGGTGAAGACATGCTATCAAAGGCTACATAGCTATCGAAAGTGAAATTTATTAAAGATGTACCTCAAATCTCGTCGATACACGATCCGTAGGAACTCAATCGAGGTTCTTGAATCCATGGAAGACTAATCAAATTGACCAATCAAGCAGTGGAAGAATATATTCTGAGTAGTCTGGAGGAGGCTTGATTTTAACATGCTGCTTCTGTAACGCTTGAGCAGTGATTTCACCGACCGTTTTAATTCCAACGCCATTAATTCATCGATGCACAACTCCTGCTCTCTTTTGTAACGCCTTTGCAGAGGTAACGCCGTGGAAGGATAAGAAGATGTAACGTTTTCAAAACCGAAGCAGTGATTTGTAACGGATAACCGAAGCATTGATTTGAAACGGCGTAAAAGGAGCTTTGAGAAAAGAAGCCGTGTAGAAGAAAATATCAGTGAGGCGCGTAAAATTCACGGCCCATTAAAAATTGGAATTGCTTACGTGGCAGCAGATTAGTGCCCTAATTCACCGATTAAATTAATGATAAAAAATTAAATTAACTACAACCAATCAGATTGCTAGATGATGACATGGCAATCAATTAGCTGCCTAATTAAAAACCTAGTAACTCAATTATATAATATATAGATAGATAGATAGATTTATTCTCTCTTCAAATCTTAATGGATGAGAAATCAAAAGCTGAAATAAATTTGATTTCGTTTTAGCTAAACACTTTTTAAAATAGGGGCTGGCTAAAATGCAGTCGAGTTTATTTAAACTTGATTTCTCAGCCGTTAGATCATGAGAGAGAATCAATCATAACTGAGAAGAGATAAAAAGTGTTTCTTACACATGCATAATCTGATGGCTGAGAAATCGAGTTGAAATAAACTCGAGTTTATTTTAGCCGAACCCTTTAAAATAAAACTCTCATACATTTAAATGATAAACACATTGTCGTCTTTTTATACTCAAAATGTTGTATTTTAAAATGTTTTGTTATTTTAGTTTTATAGATGTATGGAATTATTGATGTATTGTTAAACTATACTTTCATTTTATTATAAATATCGACATTTTAGTGAATGTTATTTTAAGTACATGAGATGTATCATATCATATATTTTACTTTATAATTATATTTTTCATCTCACGTATATCGATCAGAAAATAGTAAAAATGCTAACCGACTTTCACTATGCTCACATATAAGTTTGCAGTCACAAACAAATGAAACTTTCATTTTTAAATCCACTTACGGGCAGAATGTTTTTTTTCCCCAATACTATACATATAAATATTTTTAACCTTAAGTCTTTTGCACACATTTTATAAGTTAATACCTTTTCAACTATGTCAACCATATTATTTTCTTTTTAACACACATATTGCATATATCTGATATAATTACATTTTAGATTTTGAATCCACTTAAGTGGATTTCCCTAATGTTTATACTAGATCCCAACCCATGCTACGCGCGCGTATGAAGATTTCCATGGTCAAATTGTTACAATGACGTCATAATAATGATGCATGACATTATTGTCAATACTTAAAGGATGATACAATACCGTGATCGACTGATCGTCTGAATCCTTAGAACAATACAAGAATGAAGCTTAGTGTAAAAAAATGAAATTATTATTTTCTGGTAAAACAAATCCATTGAAATTATGTAACGTAATTTCATAGTTTTTTTTTTTTTTTTTAATAAAAATATGCTAGAGCGACCGGAAACTCTTTAGTAGATTTTCTTTCCTAGTCGCTCGAGCATTCTAAATTCAAATTGAATATTTTTGTAAAAAAAAATTATGAAATTATGTAATATAATTTCAATGTATTTGTTTTACCAAAAAATAATAGTTTCATTGTTATTCTTTTACATTAGGCTTCATTCTTGTAATTAAGACAGGTCTTGTATCATCATTTAACTTTAAGTATTGTCAATCATATCATGCATCATTATAACATTATTGTAACAATTTGATCGTGAAAATCTTCACACACGCACGTAGCGTGGGCTGGGTCTAGTCATATATTAAAAATTAAATATAAGAATTGAGCTACTAAAATTCGAAAATTTATATAATGAAAACCTCGTTGGGTTTGAGTTTGAACTAAAAAAATTCATTAAGAATAGAAGTAAAGACCTTCGTCTTCTTGTCTGCTCGCCGCTTCGTTTGCTCATTTACTCATCTCGTCTGCTCATCTCCCTTCGTCCGCATCGTCTGCTCGTCCGCCCAGCCCTCTTCGTCGTTCAATTTCTGTCACGTTTTCTTATCGTCGTCGGCTGCTCGTCGCCTGACCCGCTTCCCAAAATTCGAAACCCTAGTTACGGAATTTGAGTCAATTTCTGAAATTGGGGTAAATTGATACTATTTTATTTAATTATTGGACTTTTTAATGTTTTAATTGCTGATCGGTTTTAAATATTAGCGAAGAAATGCGGATTATTTAGATAATTGTTGGCTTATAGGTTTATTCATTTTCTTCGCTGCTAGAACTTATGGATGCATTTGTAGAAGGAAGTGATTTGTTTTTTCTATTTTCACATTGTAGGCTGCTTTGTACAACTTTTTTACTTTCAACTTGTGGAAAATGCAAAATCTCAAACCTGTAAGTAATATGATGGTATTTGTGGCTGTATTGTAATATGATTTACTAAATTTGCATTTTTTTTTTTGCATTTCATTTTGGGCTAAAGAAAAAAACTATCATCCCTTTAGTAGGTTTCAAGATCAAGCCGAAGACTCTCTCTCCACTTTTGATTAGGGTTCAACACTTCCATCTGATTGACGCCCAAAATGTTGCGCGACGAAGCAGATCTTCGGTTGAGTAAGGTGAACTTCTCCAGAGCTTGCCAGCAAGTTCACGCTCTGTCTTCTTCGGCGGTTCAGTTCACTCTCCATTGGAGGGATCTGGAGAAGGATCTTGACGCCAGATTCGAGAATCTCGAAAGGAAGGAGAAGGAGATCGAGCTCCGGGAGCGGAGTTTCGAGACCATGAAGATGAGAGCTGATGATCTGTCAATGAAAATTCTGCAAAGGGAAGATACTTTGTTTGTTACGGAGAGGAAGATGAAGGAATGCGAAGACCAGGTCCGGTTGAGGGAAGAGAAGCTGAAATCACTTCAAGGTTTGTTGTCTGTAACTTCTCAGAGTGTGGAATCCACCTGTCAAAGCTTGATTTCTGCGCAAAATTCACTCAATGATTGTAATCGGAAGCTTGATGCGAAGAAGGTTGAGCTCAAGTCAGTTGAGAATTCACTAATTGATCATTCAAGAAAGCTTAAATCTGCTGTAGAGGATAAGACGCAGGAATTTAAGCTTCTTGAAGAGAAGCTGAATAATTGCTGCAACGAAATTTCATCAAAGGAGAAAGAACACAGTGAGTTGATTCGAAAGATTGGTGAATGCGATGAAACGCTTAAGAAGAGGAATTCTCATGTGAAATCGCTAGAAATGGTGATTGAGGAGAGCAACAAGCAGCTCATAGTTGAGGAGATGAAGCAGCTTGCCTTGGAGAAGTCGATAATGGATCGATCTGCGGAACTCGAGCTTATGAAATCTGAAGTGGAGCAGAAAAAGAAGTTCATTGACGATCTGCAGAACGAGATTAGACTGAAGGAGGCAAAATCATGGTCTGTGGAGAAGTCTGCAGAAGAATATGCGAGGAAAATCAAGTTAAGAAGTGAAGAACTTGATGATATCCATCTTAAAATCGAAGAAGCTGGTAGAAATCTGAACTCAAAAACTGCATATTTTGCATCCAAGGAGAAGGAAGCTGCTTCACTCCAATCCTCACTTGATGAGCTAACCAAGGTCCTTGCTAAGAAGGAAAGACAAATTCAACATTTAGATTCATTTTCGAGAGTAAAGATCGAAAAAGATGATTACCCATCAAGAAAAGAACCTCCTCCACCATTGGATTCATTGCTCAAGAGCTCTCGTTCCGTAATCAGCCGTGATCCAAACAAACTATGGTCTCTCGTGTGTGGTTATTTTGATTTGAATGATTCGGTTCGCCAGAAAGTCTCTGAAGCTCTTCAATTGGCAAAAGACCCTGCTGGATTGGTGCTTAAAGCAATCTCCTTAGAGAGTGAATTTTCCTTGGACATTACCAAGAGGAGTTGTATCTTCCTGTTGGGGAATTTAAGTCGGGTTTCATCTGAGATTACATTCACACCCGAAGTGAAGGACTCTGCGTTGAGGATGGCTAGGCTATGGAAGGAGAAGCTGAATCGTGATGAAACAACCGATGTTGTTGCATTTCTGCAGTTGTTGGCAATATACCAAGTAGTCCTTCCTTATTTCGATCGCGAAGAGATTCAGGGGCTTCTGAAGCTAATCCCAGATGACAAACAGGATGTACTGCGTGAGGCACTTGGTTTATCTGGTTAGTTCAAATTTCTGGGTAAATCCGAGTTGTTCATTTTGGCATGCTGCAACTGATTAAATGGATTTTTTGAATCTTTGTTCCTTGTTTGATTGTAAAAGTATTAATATTTTCACTTAATTTCGATTGTGAGACAGGTTCGAGATCCATTGAGAAATGGGTAGTGAAGATTGATTGAATAAACTGACTGCAGTGCTGCCTGCCTGCTACACAACTTGAAGGTAGCTAGCTTCCTGCTCAAGGTTTCCAAGTTTTAAGGATAACAATGATATGATCTTTAGTAGTGTAGGAATGACATTATAACAGAACTGTTTTAGGGCCTTACTAGCGTTGTAATTATTAGTAGTATGGAGTCTATAAATGTGTGTGTTTTATTTATTATTATTATTCCAGTATCTATCTTATTTTAATTTATTTTTTTGCCCAAACAGCATCTGTCTTGTTCAAAATCTTAACGGCTTCCATCCCAGTTCGAGTTGATTTCGATTTTCTTGAGGAAAAGGTCAGGTTTGTGGGACTTGCTACGGGGGCTTGCAGGTTACTTTGATCTCAAACCACTTTTGAACTGGTTCAGTCCGACCCGTTCCTATTTTGAACCAGTTTGGTACCCCGCCCAACCAAAGGGTACATTTTTCGAACCAGTTTAACATAAATCTAATACCAAATCACATAAAACCGATGTAGTTCGATCGACACCCCAAAATCAAGGAGTTTGTACTCAGTCGGTTCCTTCCATCTAGTGTCGATTCCAAACACTCTCGCCCGATGTTCTCTTATGTAATGCTCTCACTGACTTGACTTCTAATTGGTTTCAACTGCATTTCTCCTATAATTTTGCAATCATACAACATTTAGGTGTTCGTATTCAAAATCTTAACAATGGACATTGACTTGCGGTGGGGTGGTCATCCAAGCATTGTTTTAGTTGTTTCCATCCTAATTCAGGTTAGTTAGTATATCATCATAATCTTTATATTTAGGAACATTTCTCATATTTCATAATAGATACATGATGTTGATTCCAATTAATCGTGTGACTATTAGTAGTTGAAGCGATGTCAAATTTTCACTATTATTCATGTCGTCTTCCAACTTGATGAAGGAGATTCCTTGCATTTCTACTTTCGAATGTGAGTTTTGTTATGTTTACACGTTGGGTGCCTTAGGTGGTACATGCAAGTGATATTTTCGTTTCCAAGAATAGAGTACACTTAAAGCTATTAGTGGAAGCTATTGGGTATATTTTTTGCTCATCATCATTTTTACGACTGTTTTTCTCAGTTGTACCATTTTAGAACCTTATCATGTTAGAAATAATTGGTGTTGTAGGTTCAAGGTAGAATGATTTCATGGAAGTGGAAATAATAATACAACTCATACTAGCCAAGTAAGTTGCTAAGTGATATGTAAATATAAAGCATGCTAACTCTAGAGAAATCCCAAGACAACCCACAATAGAACCTCAACAGAAAAGGACCAGGGCACCACTTAGGAATCGTGAGCATTAATATGGATTCTTCAACAACACAAAAATGTACACTTTCTTTTATTTCTAGAGATCACAATGGCAGTGTGGTAGACGGATTCACCCAGTCAAGAAGAGCTAGCAACATCCCGTCTTTGGAAAATGTTGTTGTGTACAACATGATCATGTAATGTAGGAGGAAAAGATGATTGAGCTTAAGAAAAGTGATTTCACTATGTGAAATGTACGTATAATGGTAGGGTACAAAATCAGTCTACACAGTGTTTGCACACGATGTCTAAGCTGTCAAGGATAAAACATTAAACCAATGTCTTTTTTCATTTTTTCCGATATTTAGTTGGACTTCTTTTAACCTCAAATCATTCAATATTAGTATTACACATTCAACTACTTTTTTTATTTTTGCAAAAAAACCTTAAAATAATATTTAATAATATGCGTGTGTAATGCATGTGCGCAACAACTAATATAATAATAAACTATCAAATTATTATTTTTAGTTACTAATTCAGTGGGAAAAAACTAATATACAAATTTTGTGGCTCTGCCTCTTGAAGGCTGAAGCACGATGTATATCATGTATTTACGTTTTATGTCAGTGTTGTGATTTTATTTTAAAAAAAAATTGATACTTTTTTAATATATTTAATTTTAAATGTTATTACTTACTATAAAATGAAGTACTTCTATTGGATTGTATTATGTTAGGTTAGAGTATTACTTCTTAATAATTAATATGCTTCTCAACTCATAGAGATTTGGGTCTTCCAAAGCAAATTCCCTATTTGTCGTTCAACAAATGAAACATGAGATCTTCTTATGTGGATGTTTTTGTTTGCCCGTCGAGTTCGGTTCACTTCTTCTTTTGGTATGACTGTTGTTTCGTCACTGTTGGATCACGGGCGAAGCTCCGTTACGTCCTTGACGGAAAGCTTGGACTCCTGGGCTCCGCGTAATCCTGCAAAAGGGGATGACCTGGGTGGTGACCCAGAATCCCTCTCCGATGCTTAAATGAGTATATGATCAATGGGATAGCAGCAGTAATTCTAAGTGCGTATTAGATAACCTGTGTTTCTGAGGTAACTCCCTCCTTTATATAGGAGGGGAAATTACTCAGTTACCTGTTACTGTGCCTGGCAGTTTTACCCACGATTCCGCATATCTCGCCACGATTCCGTATATCTCGTTCGGGATTCCATATATTTCGCCCCACGCTCCGCGTATCTTACCCATACTCCGCGTATCTCGGGCACGCCCTGCGTATCTCGGGGGAATTTATCTATATCTTTAACCGTCTCCCACTACTCTATCTAGTAGGCGGATTTCTCGGTCTTATCCTCTGATCACAAGTCTCGACTCCCGTCGGGGACTCCAGAGTTATCTCATTCTAGGTCACCACCCAGGACCCTTTGTCTCACGAGACAGGTCCAGCCTCCGCGGGGCTTTATTATCGGGGCCTTTATTAAGGCATATCGGGGCCTACTCAGAGGCTTATTGTCGGGAGCATTCAGCTCGTATATCGGGACCGCTAAAGTCGGGACCCTTCGTACTGGGCTTCTGGGCCTCCCAGGCCTTTCACGAGGCCCACTGGACCTACTTGCCGTCCATTGGCTGTTAACGGGGCTAACGATTACATCGGAACCCATCATTTGCCCCCAAGACATGGGGAACTTTCAGTTCGTCGTGTCTTTCAATTCCAGACCTCCTGACCTCATCGTCGGAGGCTTTTGTCTCCATACCTCCCGATACTGCCGTCGGAGGCTTTTATCTTGAGCACAATTCCTGAATAACAGAGCTTTCCACTCCTGATTGCCTTGGGCCCACTGGGCTCTCTGGGCAGTTGCCAAATCCGAGGAGACTCCTCGGTTACTGCAGCATTAAATGCTGGGTGTTGGATCACGGTGGAACTCCGGTACGGACTTTGACGGCAATCCTAGCTCCTTTGCTCCACGCAATCCTGCAAGAGGGGATAGACCGGGCGGTGACCCAGAATCCCTCTCCGATGCTTAAATGAGTATCTCGTATGACTGGCAAGTAATAAACTCAGAGTGTATTCAACTCAACGTAAGTCTTTCTGAGGTGATCTCCTGCCCTTTTATAGGCAAAGAGATGCCTCAGGTACCTGGCGAACCGTTAGGGGTGGTTAGCTCGTATCCCGCATATCTCGGACGTGATTTCGTGTATCTTAGCCATGCCCCGCGTATCTCGGCCACGCTCCGTGTATCTTAACCACGTTCCCGTATCTCGGCCACGCCCCGCATATCTTGGCTTTATCCTCTGATAACGAGTCCCGACTCCCGTCGGGGACTCCAGAGTTATCTCGTTGTGTCACCGCTCGAGGCCCCTCGTCATCTTGACAGGGCCAATCGTTCTCAGGGATACATCATCGGGGCCTACTTAAAGGCTTCTTATCGGGAGCTTCCAGCTCCACTGTCGGAGCCGACTCTGTCGGTACCTTGCCTCGTCGGGACTCCCTTCGTCGGGACCCTTGTCCTAGGTCATCTTGACCTTCACTCTGGGCCTGGTGGGCCTGTTTGCCGTTTCCTCGCCGTTAAAGGGCCTGACGGCTATAGTCGGACCCATCATTTGCCCCCAAGACATGAGAGACTTTTAGTTCGTCGTGTCTTTCAACTCCCGATCGTCCAATATTAAAGTCGGGGATCTTTTCCTTGGTTCAGTTACTCAGTTTATCAGTCTTCTCCTCTACGTTTCCTCAGGATTTTGTAGATAACTGTTATATCCCAAGGGTCTTCTCGGTTTCCTAGTGCATTAAATGCAGCAGATAATGGAGTGACGTTTTCGACCCACGTGCCTGATTTTTCGCGCCTGTCCTTTTCTGAAAAAGTGCTTTTCAGGCCGTTTCATCATTACGCCCGTTGTCCTTCTGCACGTTTCATCTCAACGGTCCAGATTAAGACTCTTCGACTTCGACGACTCGGATAGAAGTGTCCTTTCAACCGTCTTCTTCGACTATAAAACCCTAGCCATAGTCGCAATTTAACTTTTACCGTCTTCGAATTCTCAAAAGCTCTCTGTGATTTTTCTGCGATTCCAAGCTCTGTGATTTCGAAGGTCTTTGGAGTCTTCCCGATCATCTTTCCGGCGACGTTTCGCTCATCTCCTTCAACCTCTACTTCATCATGTCTGGTAAGGAATCCCTCTTCGTTGCTTGTTCGTCTTTTCCCTTCTAATTTCTCCAAGAGTCCCACTGTATTTTCTTGCCCTGGTTGCTTTTCAGACAGCGGTTCCAGCTCTGAGGGGAGAAAACCCTTTAATTTTGACTATGCTCCAAATGAGATTTCCAATACTGCTTATGATGCAGCTCTCCGAGAGGGTTGCATCACCATCACCTGGGAACCTCGTTTCCCATATCCTAGGCATCGTCCCTCGAGTGACTCTGAGGTTACTTGTCCCCAGAAAGGGGAGGTGTTTGTCTCTACGGGAAAAATATCAGCGGGGATCAGGTTCCCCTTTTGCGGTAATCTGGTGGAGCTGTGCCACCATTACAGGACACACCCCACTACCTTTTATCCTCATGCCATCCGCCTCTGGAACGCCTTTCAAGTCCTTTGCCTTCGACAGAAGTGGGTCTACAGCCTCCAACTCTTTAGAACCTTTTATGGGATGAAGTGCAATGAGACGGGGGTTTGCGCCTTCTACCCTCGGATGCCCAAGTGGAGTAAGCAGCAGCTTGCCCGGTACGGTTGGACCAGTGACACCTGGAAGGTGGTCAAGGGCCGGGGACTCTTGATTGATACAGGGTCCGACAACAGTAGCTGGAAAAGGAGTTACTTCTTTATCCGTCACTCCTCCATTCCCTGGCCTCGTTGGGAGGTGGTAGCGGACCCTCCACCTGCTTTCCATACTTATGCTGATGAGGATTTTGAGACTCTCCAGCTTATCCAGCTCTATCGGTGGGAGGAGTCTTACACTCCTCTCAACGCCAACTCACTCGTGGAGCGGGACCTGGTGCACGCCGGGATCCGACTCCTCGACATTGTTTCTGGGGGTCAACTCTTCGACGGCCCTTCCAATATGGTTCCTTGGGTAAACTTCTAACTCTTTCTTTGTTTACTGTTTGCAGCCAAGAAGGTATCTGTGCTGACCGATCTGTTCCTTAAGCAGGGGGAGACTGATGCTGTCCGCCCCTCGCGGAAGAGGAAGTCTGCCAAGAAGGCTGCTGTCAGGTCGGGGTCTCCTTCAGCGGAGCAGCCCAAGCGGAAGCGGGTGGATCTGGACCAGCTCTTCGATGTCCAGAACGCTGAAGAAGGTAAACAACTTCGACTTGCTATTAAATCGTACAAGAGGATGGTCCCGTCGAATTTGATTTCCTCGACCAAGGAAGGCCGCATTACTGATGTCAAAAGAATCCTTCGAGGCGAAACTCCCCGAGTCTTGAAGGCAGGCTACTATCATTATCGTGGGAAGGATCAATACGTCTCCCGACGTATCATTTGGTGTAAGAATCCCGATGAACTTCCTGACTACCTTTCTGAAGCTTCTCATCCTCCAGGTGTAGGTCGCTCGGGAGCTTCCTCGGGTGCTGCAGCTTCTGTAGATGCACCGCCTTCAGCGGGGGTGCCTTCCTCAGCTGGAGAGAAGGCTCCAACTGGCGAACAGTTTCGTCAGGTGGAAACTCTGGACTCCTCCGAGGAGACTGGCGGGGCTGACCCCCCTCAACAGCGTCGGAAGGCGGGGCAATCCCCCTTGAAACCAACCCCTCAGGGGCCGCCTCCTTCGTCTTCTCCGCAGCAGCGGCAGCTCTCACCTATCCACGACTTCTCTCCTTCCCCTGTTCGGGGCGAGACGGAGGCGTTCCCTTCCATTCCTCGTCCTATCTCTCCCCTTGCTCTTGATGGGGACTTCTACAGGCCCTTCAATTCTTCACAGGCGAATGCCCCCTGGACTCCTATCCAGACGCTTCAGGGAGTCCCGCTCACACAAGGGGAACAGGACCAGGAGCTGGCCCTGCATCTGCTGGCGGGTTCTATTCTGCCTTCTATGCGGCATCCGATTTACCTCAATCGGACGCATATGCAGCGGGATATCAGGGATATGGCTGTGCGCCGCGTAGAGGTGAGACTTTGCTTCTTTCTTGTTGATGATAGATCGGGTCGTTTGTTCATTAACACTTTTCCTTTTTATTGCAGGAGCTCGGGGACTACAACCGCCTCATCGGTTATGTTATTGCCTATGATGAGGCCCGGGAGCGGGACCGAGGGGTCCGCGAGCAGCTTCAGGCGGATCTCAAGGCCTCCCAGTCTCTGCGGGGGAAGTTTGTCAAGGAGCAGGCTGCCCTTAATCAGAAGATTCGGGATCTTCAGCAGCAGATCGCGGACTTCGAGGGGCTCTTGAGGCAAGAGCGGCAGGAGCGGGGGGTGATTGTGGACAGGCTGACCCAGGAGAAGAAGGCTGTCGAGGACCAACTGGTCCTTGAGAAGAAGGCTTTGGAGGAGCTAATCGCGGGGTTTCCTGCGCAGCTGGCCGAAGCGGAGGAAAAGGGCCGGGAGGACTATCGGAGGTCTGAGGGCTTCCAAGCTGATGCCATGAAGTTCTTTGGCGCAGAGGTGGAGAACACTCTCTTTAACGCGGTTGAGGAGCTCCACCTGGAGTACGGGGATGCTATCAACTTCGACAAGTCTCCTTCCCTCGCTCCCTTTGCGAAGAAGTATTTTGCTCTCTCCGAGGAGAGTGATGGGGGGAGTGCCCCCGTAATTGTCGAAGACGCTTCTGAACTTCCAAGTGCGGACGCCCCGATAGCCAATCCTCCCGAAGCCAATCCTGTGGATCCCTCTACTACCGACTCCGCGGACCCAGCTGCTGCCAATGCTGCCAACAAGGACCAAGCTTGAATGTTTTATCTTTTTAGAGTCCTTGTATCTTCTTCTCTTGCGTCGTCGTCGGGCCCTTGAGCCCTTATCAATATCAGACTTCCTTAGTTCCGATCTTTTGTTACACTTCTCCGAGTGACTTTACTTATACGCGCTTAAGTCGAAACCTCGACACTTAAGACATTCTCGTACGTCTTTCCCGACGATTTTAATAACTTGCACCACTTAAGGCGACTTAGTTCCGTGCATCACTTAAGACGACTTAATCATTACTTAGGATAAACCTAAAGATCGTGCACCACTCAAGGCGACTTAGTCCCGTGCATCACTTAAGACGACTTTTGGATACTTAGAATAAATCTAAGTATTGTGCACCACTAAAGGCGACTTTCATCGTGCACCACCGAAGGCGACTTTCATCGTGCACCACTGAAGGCGACTTTTCTCGTGCACCACTGAAGGCGACTTTTACACTTAGCATAAATCTAAGGACAACTCTTATTTGGAAGCAACCTCTTTATTTATTGATGGCGACTTTCATCGTGCACCACTGAAGGCGACTTTCATCGTGCACCACTGAAGGCGACTTTCATCGTGCACCACTGAAGGCGACTTTCATCGTGCACCACTGAAGGCGACTTTTCTCGTGCACCACTGAAGGCAACTTTCATCGTGCACCACCGAAGGCGACTTTCATCGTGCACCACTGAAGGCGACTTTTCTCGTGCACCACTGAAGGCGACTTTTACACTTAGCATAAATCTAAGGACAACTCTTATTTGGAAGCAACCTCTTTATTTATTGATGGCATAAGATTGGCTTAAATCGAATTAAACGATAAATAGCATACACCACTTAAGGCGATTTTACATCGGGCACCACTTAAGGCGACTTTTTCGGGCACCACTTAAGGCGACTTTATCGAGCACCACTTAAGGCGACTTTCATCGTGCACCACTGAAGGCGACTTTCATCGTGCACCACTGAAGGCGACTTTCATCGTGCACCACTGAAGGCGACTTTTCTCGTGCACCACTGAAGGCGACTTTCATCGTGCACCACTGAAGGCGACTTTTCTCGTGCACCACTGAAGGCGACTTTCATCGTGCACCACCGAAGGCGACTTTCATCGTGCACCACTGAAGGCGACTTTTCTTGTGCACCACTGAAGGCGACTTTTACACTTAGCATAAATCTAAGGACAACTCTTATTTGGAAGCAACCTCTTTATTTATTGATGGCATAAGATTGGCTTACATCGAATTAAACGATAAATAGCATACACCACTTAAGGCGATTTTACATCGGGCACCACTTAAGGCGACTTTTTCGGGCACCACTTAAGGCGACTTTATCGAGCACCACTTAAGGCGACTTTATCGGACACCACTTAAGGCGACTTTCTTCAAGCATGGTGTTTCTTCAAGTGTTCGCCACTGAAAGAATGCTTTAATGTTCTGCCATCGAGGTCTTCCAACTTGTATGCATTTGGAGCTGGCATCCCCACGACCTTATAAGGTCCTTCCCATTTTGCTGACATCTTGTTGATTCGATCCAAAAGGGTGAACTCGTTGCGACGCCAAACCAGCTCCCCGACAAAGAACTGTCGGGACTTCACTCGCCGATTGTAGTACCTGGCCGTCGCTAAACGCATTCGAGCTTGGACTTCATCGGCTTCCCGCCTCTTCTCTTCAAGTAAGTCCAAGTCCAGACGTTTCACTTCGTCGTTCGTTAGGGGCTCGTAATATCTCGTCCGATGGGACGCCACAGCTACCTCCACAGGGGCGACAGCTTCCGTGCCATAAACGAGGCCAAACGGAGTCTCTCCTGTTGATCGTTTGGGTGTCGTTCTGACAGCCCAAAGCACATTTTCTAGTTCGTTCAGCCACTTGCCCTTCAAGGCATAGACCCTCTTCTTCAGGCCATCCATCACGATTTTGTTGGCGGACTCCACCTGGCCATTAGTTTGAGCATGACGTACAGAAGCAGTCTGATGCTCAATGTTCAACTCCTCCAGATACTCCTTCACCTGAGAGCCGTTGAATGGTGGGCCATTGTCGCTGATCACCACCTTAGGAATTCCGTATCTGGACACGATGTGGGTCTGGAGGAACTTGACGATCTGGTTCCCCGTTGTTCTGGCCAATGCCTTCGCCTCTATCCATTTCGAAAAATAATCGATAGCTACAAGTAAATACTTACATTGTCCTTGTGCTTGTGGAAGAGGTCCCACCAAGTCGATGCCCCACTGCGCGAAGGGCCAAGCGCTCTTGATGGATGTTAGGTTGGCGGCCGGAGCCGCGATACTCGGGGCGTACCTCTGGCACGCGTCGCATTATCGGACCAACGCCGTTGCTTCTTTGTTCATCGTGGGCCAATAGTAGCCTAAGTTCAACACCTTCCTCAAAATGGATCGGGCCCCTTCGTGACAAGCCGCGACCCCCTCGTGCATTTCCTTCAGGATTCGATTGGTGTCGGGTTCTGCTACACACTTCAGGTACGGAGTCGAGAACCAGCCCTTCTTGTACAGCTGATTATCCAGCATCACATAATTAGACGCGATCCGACATATTCTGTCTGCTGCTACCTTATCCTCGGGGACTTCCCCCGTAGTCAGATACGCGACTATCGGGGTCATCCAAGTGGGCTCTTCCTCCGATTTTGTCTCAATGGTGCACACCTGTGTTGGGTCGATGTTTGATAAGATCACCTTCTCCAAGAAGTGCACCTTCCGATTTTCTTCCAAGGGTGCCCCCAGGGCAATTTTACTCAAGGCGTCTGCCTCTACGTTCTCCTCCCTCGGGATAGCCTCGATATCGATGCTTTTGAAGCTCTCTCTCAAGGCTTGTACCTCTCGCAGATACTTTTTCATTATCGGACTCCTTGCTTCGTATCGCCCTTGAACCTGGTTCACGATTAAAGCTGCGTCGCACTTCACTCTCAAGTGATCGATTCCAGTGCCTTTAGCGATTTTTAGGCCCGTGATAAGAGCCTCGTACTCCGCTTCGTTGTTTGTGGCCTTGAATGTTAAAGCCAAGGCGTATCGGAGCGGTTCACCTTCACCTGGTGGTATCAACAAGAAGCCCGCTCCTGATCCGTCTGAACTCGCGGAGCCATCCGTGTACATCTCCCAGATATTTTCCTTGTTTGGCTGTTCTGATTGCTCTGCCCTCTCTGGTTGTACTTCTGTCGGGACTTCCATGGTTGCCCCCTCTACAGGGCCCGCTTCTTCCAGATCGGGGGCTGTAGACTCTGCTATGAAATCTGCTAATGCCTGACCCTTAATGGCTGTTCTCGGAGCGAAGTGTATGCGAAACTCGCTAAGCTCTACTGCCCATTTCACTAATCTTCCCGACGCATCCGGTCGGTTCAAAAAATGCTTTAAAGGCTGGTTCGTTAGCACAGTGATCTCGTGTGCGTGGAAATATGGCCTTAGCTTCCGAGCAGTAATAATCAACGCAAAGAGGTACTTCTCAACGGCGGGGTAGTTCAATTCAGATTTGGCAAATGCCTTGCTTACATAATAGACGGGGACTTGATTACCCTCGACAATCTTTACTAACACAGAGCTAATTGCAAATTCAGAAACAGCCAAATAAAGGAAGAGCGGCTCGCCTGGAACCGGTTTTGCCAGCGGCGGGAGTGTGCGAAGGTGCTGCTTGAGTGCTTGGAACGCTTCTTCACATTTGGCGGTCCATTCGAATTTTCTGTTGGCCCTCAAGACTTCAAAAAACGGCATTGATCGGTCGCTGGCTTTGGACAAGAAGCGGTTCATTGCAGCTAGTCGGCCATTCAGTACTTGCACCTCCCGATGTTTTATCGGGGACTGCATCTCCTCGATTGCCCTCAGCTTCTCAGGATTCACTTCAATTCCTCTTTGGCTCACCATGAAGCCCAAAAACTACCCTGAGTGGACTCCGAAGGCGCATTTCGTCGGGTTCAAGTGAACTTGATGGAGCCTCATCCGCTCAAACGCCATGGTAAGGTTGTGCACGTGATCCTCGGCTTGTCGGGACTTCACCAGCATATCATCCACGTAAGCTTCCATGGTTTCTCCCAGCATATCTCCAAACAGTTTGTTCACCATCCGTTGGTAGGTTGCCCCGGCATTGATCAACCCGAAAGGCATGACATCGTAGTGATAGATGTAACTGTCTGCGTAGAACGCTGTGTGGGGGGCGTCTTCCTTGGCCATCTTGATCTGGTTGTAGCCTGAATACGCATCCATGAAACTTAACAGCTCATGTCCCGATGTGGCATCCACCAGCTGGTCGATCCTCGGGAGTGGATAGCAGTCCTTTGGGCAAGCCTTGTTCAGGTCGCGGAAGTCCACGCACATTCGCCATTTCCCGTTAGTCTTCTTCACCAGCACTGGGTTGGCAACCCAAGTCTGGAATCAGAGCTCCTTAATGAACCCAGCGTCGAGCAACCTGCCCACCTCCTGCTGGATCGCGATCTTCTTATCCGTGCCCATCGGACGCCTTTTCTGTGTGATAGGCTTGATCGCGGGGTCTATCTTCAGCTCGTGTACGATCACATCGGGGCTGATTCCTGGCATGTCGCTGGGGGACCAGGCAAACAGCTCATTGAACTCCTTCAGCAACTCCACCAATTTTTGGGCTGTCTCCTCAGTCAGAGCAGACCCGATTTTCACCTTCCTCTGGGGTCCATCGATCTCGACTTCTTTCAGATCTTCTACGGGGGCGGGACGCCCAAACTCTTCTCTGGGATCTGTGTCTGTCTGGAGGACAGTCATGGCCTCTCGCCTCCTCCTCCGGGTGGCATTAACATAGCATTTTCGGGAAGCCACCTGGTCGCCCTTGACCTCTCCGACTCCGTGGTCGGTCGGGAACTTCATCTTCTGGTGCACAGTCGAGGCAACCGCCATCAGGGGATTAATGGTAGTTCTCCCGATAATTGCGTTGTAGGTCCCCGCGGAATCAACCACGACAAACTCCACGTTCCTTCTTTCCGATTTCCACCCGCTACCAAACTCCACTGGTAAGGTGATTACTCCTAGCGGGTAGGAGGTTGAGCCAGAGAACCCGACCATCGGGAAGTTTGCCTCCTTTAGATCTTTCTTCGTCTTCCCCATAGCTTCCAGCGCGTCCATGAATAGGATGTCGGAGGAGCTCCCCCCGTCGATTAGAATTCTCTTCATTTCGAACCCGTCTACATCCAAGGTTACCACCAAGGCATCGTCATGCGGAGTCTCTACGCCTATGAGGTCCTCCGACGAGAAGGAGATCACCATCTCTTCTTTCAAGGTCCAGGATCGGGACCTCTTACCCAACACCACTGCTGTGGGGATTCTGGAGGCATAAACTTCTCGGGCGGATGAGGTATCACCTCCAGCAGCAAACACTCCATGAATCACGTTGATAGTGCCCCGTCTCTCCTTGCGAGCACCGGATGACTCTGGATCGGTTCTCTTCTTCTTTGGGGACCGATCGCGGGATCGGGAACGGGACCGCGATCGGGACCGAGAGCGGGATCGGCACCGCTTATCCCCGACAGATTCCTTAAGCTTCCCCTTCTGGATCAGCTTTTCAATCTCCTTCTTCAGCTCCCGACAGTGATTAGTGTCGTGGCCATTTGCGCGGTGAAATCGACAATAGCGATCTGTGCGGGACCCCAGGAATTCTCCATCTTTCTTCGGGGGGTACCTGGAGATACCTTGTCGTTCCATGACTGTCAGCACTTCCGCCATGGAGCAGTTGAGAGGAATGTCAAAATCCTCCCGCTTATCCTTCCTTGAAGAACGTCTGTCGTCCCTCCGACCCGGACGACCTCGATTCTTGCCACTGTCGGGTTTACCTTTTGACTTACGATCGTCGAAAGGTTTACTTGACTGCTTCCCTTTGTTTGACTTTGGGGGTTCCAGTTCTCCCGCGGCTATTTTTGACTCCTGGACATCGATCTGCCGCTTCACCCTCTTCTGTAATGCCTCCATATTCCACACAGCCTTCTCAGCCACGCTGTGCATCAAGTCGGAGCCATAGGGGGCTGTCAGGTTCCGAATGAAGGTACGGATGGTTTCGCCCTCAGAGATTTCTTCATCTATCTCTGCTACGCTGGCTGTGTACCGCTGGTAATAATGAGCCAGCGATTCGTCGGGCCTCTGCACCACCTGGGTCAGGGACCTCACGCTCTTCAATAAACGCCTCCGACCCTGGTACTGCTGAATGAATCGATCGTGCATGTCTGCCCAGCAAGTGATGCAGCCTGGGGGCAGACTAAAGAACCACGTCAGAGCCCTTTCTCCCAGTGTGTTCGGGAACAACGTACACACTATGTCTTCACTTGGGGCTCTTCCCAGACACGCCATGAGGTGCTTCTGGACGTGGCGAACTGGATCTCCTTCACCATCATACTCCTTTATCGTGGGGATGCCTAGCCCAGGCGGGGCTAGGGTATCAATGAGTCGGGGGACGAAGGGATGAGTGGATCGATCCCTCAGCTCCGATACCAGCGGCTTCTGTTCTCCCATACAGATGTTCACGATCTTTACCACCTGGTCGGGAGTGATGGGACCATTCAGGGGAATGGTCCTGTGCTTTACTGGTCCTGGCCCATCAACCACGAACCTCTCCGGCTGACCGGTCGCCCTACCTCTGTCTTGGCCTCGGGGCGGGGCTTCCTGTGCGTTCCGACCCTCTGTTGGCGGGGTCGCTTCCTCCAACGGGGGCATCTCCTCCTGCCTCCTCGCAGCCTCTCTTCGATCCAAGAGAGCCTCTACAGCCGCCAGAAACATGGGCATGGCCTCTGCCACGCCCTCGTCAAATCTGCAGCTGGGGGAGCCTCCTGCCCCCTGTTGTCCTGGTTCTGAGGGGCAACATCTTCGGGATGCGATCCATTGTGCCCTCCTGTCTGGGAAAGCTCAGCCGGGGGATGGTTCTGGTTTTCCTCTTGTTCTGGTACTGAATTCAGATTCGTTGCAGCGGGGTGACGGGAACCACCGGATTGTCCCTGTCTTCTGTTCTTGCCAGCCGCCATTGATCGAGTAGAAGGCATATCAGCTTTTTGTTTGCTTCCCACAGACGGCGCCAATGTTGGATCACGGTGGAACTCCGGTACGGACTTTGACGGCAATCCTAGCTCCTTTGCTCCACGCAATCCTGCAAGAGGGGATAGACCGGGCGGTGACCCAGAATCCCTCTCCGATGCTTAAATGAGTATCTCGTATGACTGGCAAGTAATAAACTCAGAGTGTATTCAACTCAACGTAAGTCTTTCTGAGGTGATCTCCTGCCCTTTTATAGGCAAAGAGATGCCTCAGGTACCTGGCGAACCGTTAGGGGTGGTTAGCCCGTATCCCGCATATCTCGGACGTGATTTCGTGTATCTTAGCCATGCCCCGCGTATCTCGGCCACGCTCCGTGTATCTTAACCACGTTCCGCGTATCTCGGCCACGCCCCGCATATCTTGGCTTTATCCTCTGATAACGAGTCCCGACTCCCGTCGGAGACTCCAGAGTTATCTCGTTGTGTCACCGCTCAGGGCCCCTCGTCATCGTGACAGGGCCAATCGTTCTCAGGGATTCATTATCGGGGCCTACTTAAAGGCTTCTTATCGGGAGCTTCCAGCTCCACTGTCGGAGCCGACTCTGTCGGGACCTTGCCTCGTTGGGACTCCCTTCGTCGGGACCCTTGTCCTAGGTCATCTTGACCTTCACTCTGGGCCTGGTGGGCCTGTTTGCCGTTTCCTCGACGTTAAAGGGCCTGACGGCTATAGTCGGACCCATCACTGGGGATTATGAAACGACGCTTAAATCGGCGTGACTGTTGCTTTCTGAAAAAGCACTTATTACGTCACCATGTCTCTTCTGTACCGTCTCACAATCTCGACGATCAAGATTAAATCGTTTCGCCTTCAACGGTCCAGATTAAGTCCGTCCAGTTTGTCCTTTTGTTTATAAAAGCTCAAACCCTGGCATCATTCACTTCTTCTTCACCCTCTCAATTTCTGGAAGTTCTGCCATTCTTGCACTCGAAGTTTCTCCTCCCAGCTCCTTCTGCTGTTCAAGTGATCCAAGGACTTTGGTTCTTCCGATCCTTCTTCATCTTCTTTCAGCAATCATCAACCATGTCTGGTAAGGATTTCCTTCTCTGTTTTCATGATTCGCTGATGTTTGCTCTTCTTTTCTCAAATTTTCTTGTTTGTAACTGTTTTTAGACGAAGCTAGTTCTGGGGCCAAGATCCCTTTTACTTTTGAGTATGCTGTTAACGAGATCTCTGAGACCTCGTATGAGGTCGCTCTCCGAGAAGGCTGCATTACCTCGGATTGGGAACCCCGCTTCCCTTACGAATCTCAGCCCACCACCAGGAGGAAGCATGTCGTCACGCGGCCTCGAGAGGGAGAAGTGTTCGTCTCCGCCGGGCAGATAAGTGCTGGGATTCGATTCCCTTTCTGCGGGAACCTGGTGGAGATGTGCAACTTCTACAAGACGCACCCCTGTACCTTCTCTCCACACGCCATCCGCGTGTGGAACGCTTTCCAACTTCTGTGCCTCCGCCAGCAGTGGACATACAGCCTGCTGCTTTTCCGCACCTTCTACGGAATGAAGTGCAACAAGGCTGGTGTTTGCTCCTTCTCTCCTCGACTCCCCAAGTGGACAAAGGAGCAACTTTCACGTTTCGGCTGGGATAGCGAGACCTGGAAGTTCCACAAGGATCGGGTGCTGATTCGTGACTCGGGGTCTGACAACAGCGGATGGAAGAAGTATTACTTCTTTGTCCAAAACAGTTCTGTCCCATGGCCCCTATGGGAGGTTGAGGCGGACCCTGCCCCCAAGCTCAGGGTCTACACTGAAGATGACCTCAACACCCTCCAGATGGTCCAACTCTACCGTTGGGGGGATTCCTTCATTCCCCTCGACGCCAATGATGGGTCCGACTATAGCCGTCAGGCCCTTTAACGGCGAGGAAACGGCAAACAGGCCCACCGGGCCCAAAGTAAGGGTCAAGATGACCTAGGAGAAGGGTCCCGATGAAGGGAGTCCCGACGAAGCAAGGTCCCGACAGAGTCGGTCCCGACAGTGGAGCTGGAGGCTCCCGACGAGAAGCCTTTAAGTAGGCCCCGATGACGAATCCCTGAGAATGATTGGCCCTGTCACGATGACGAGGGGCCCCGAGCGGTGACACAACGAGATAACTCTGGAGTCCCCGACGGGAGTCGGGACTCGTTACCAGAGGATAAAGCCAAGATATGCGGGGCGTGGCCGAGATATACGGAACGTGGTTAAGATACACGGATCGTGGCCGAGATACGCGGGGCATGGCTAAGATACGCGAGATCGTGTACGAGATAAGCGGGATACGGGCTAACCACCCCTAACGGTTCGCCAGGTACCTGAGGCACCTCTTTGCCTATAAAAGGGCAGGAGGTCACCTCAGATCACTTACGTTGAGTTCGATATACTTTTGAGATTGTTGCTTGCCAGTCATACGAGAGACTCATTTAAGCATCGGAGAGGGATTCTGGGTCACCGCCCGGTCTATCCCCTCTTGCAGGATTGCGTGGAGCAAAGGAGCTAGGATTGCCGTCAAGATCCGTACCGGAGTTCCACCGTGATCCAACATTGGCGCCGTCTGTGGGAATCAAACAAAAAGCTAATATGCCTTCTACTCGATCGATGGCGGCTGGCAAGAACAAGAGAGGACAATCTGGTGGTTCCCGTCACCCCACCGCAACGAACCTGAATTCAGTACCGGAACAAGGGGAAAACCAAAACCATCCCCCGGCTGAACTCTCCCAGACAGGAGGACACAATGGATCGCATCCCGAAGACGTTGCCCCTCAACACCAGGATAACAGGGGGCAGGAGGCTCCCCCAGCTGCAGATTTGACGAGGGCCGTGGCCGAAGCCATGCCCATGTTTTTGGCGGCTGTCGAGGCTCTTTTGGACCGAAGGGAGGCTGCGAGGAGGCAGGAGGAGATGCCCCCTCTGGAGGAAGCAGCCCTACCAACAGAGGGTCAGAATGCGCAGGAAGCCCCGCCCCGAGGCCAGGACAGAGGTAGGGCAACTGGTCAGCCGGAAAAGTTCGTGGTTGATGGGCCAGGACCAGTACAGAACAGGACCATTCCCCTGAATGGTCCCATTACTCCCGACCAGGTGGTAAAAATCGTGAACATCTGTATGGGAGAACAGAAGCCGCTGGTATCGGAGCTGAGGGATCGATCCACTAATCCCTTCGTTCCCCGACTAATAGACACCCTCGCCCCGCCTGGGCTGGGTATCCCCGAGATTAAGGAATATGATGGCGAAGGAGATCCAGTTCGTCATGTCCAGAAGCATCTTATGGCGTGTCTGGGTAGAGCCCCGAACGAAGATATAGTGTGCACACTGTTCCCAAACACACTCGGAGAAAGAGCCCTGACCTGGTTCTTCAGCCTGCCCCCAGGCTGCATTACCTGTTGGGCGGACATGCACGACCGTTTCATTCGACAATATCAGGGCCGCAGACGATTGCTGAAGAGCGTGAGGTCTCTAACCCAGGTGGTGCAGAGGCCTGACGAGTCGCTGGCACACTATTACCAGCGGTACACAGCCAGCGTAGCAGAGATAGACGAGGAAATCTCGGAGGGCGAGACCATCCGCACTTTTATTCGGAACCTGACAGCCCCCTATGGCTCCGACTTGATGCACAGCGTGGCTGAGAAGGCTGTGTGGAATATGGAGGCTTTGCAGAAGAGGGTGAAGCGACAGATTGATGTCCAGGAGTCCAAGATAGCTGCAGGAGAACTGGAGCCCCCAAAGTCAAATAAAGGGAAGCAGTCGAGTAAACCTTTCGACGATCGTAAGTCGAAGGGTAAACCCGACAGCAGCAAGAATCGAGGTCGTCCGGATCGGAGGGACGACAGACGTTCTTCAAGGAAGGATAAGCGGGAAGATCTCGACATTCCTCTCAACTGCTCCATGGCGGAAGTGCTGACAGTCATGGAACGACAAGGTATCTCCAGGTACCCCCCGAAGAAAGATGGAGAATTCCTCGGGTCCCACACAGATCGCTATTGTCGATTTCACCGCGCAAATGGCCACGACACCAATCACTGTCGGGAGCTGAAAAAGGAGATTGAAAAGCTAATCCAGAAGGGAAAGCTCAAGGAGTTCGTCGGGGACAAACGCTGCAGGTCCCGCTCTCGGTCTCGATCGCGGTCCCGTTCCCGATCCCGCGATCGGTCCCCGAAGAAGAAGAGAACTGATCCAGAGTCATCTGGTGTTCGCAAAGAAAGACGAGTCATCAACGTGATTCATGGAGGATTTGCTGCCGGAGGAGATACCTCATCCGCTCGAGAGGTTTACGCCTCCAGGATCCCTACAGCGGTGGTGCTGGGTAAAAGGTCCCGATCTTGGACCCTGAAGGAAGAGATGGTGATCTCCTTCTCATCGGAGGACCTCATAGGCGTGGAGACTCCGCACGACGATGCCCTGGTGGTAACCCTGGATGTAGATGGGTTCGAGATGAAGAGAATCCTAATCGACGGAGGGAGCTCCTCCGACATTCTATTCATGGACGCGCTGGAAGCCATGGGGAAGACGAAGAAGGATCTGAAAGAAGCAAACTTCCCGATGATTGGGTTTTCTGGCTCAACTTCCTACCCGCTGGGAGTAATCACCTTACCAGTGGAGTTTGGTAGTGGGTGGAAGTCAGAAAGGAGGAATGTGGAATTTGTCGTGGTTGATTCTGCGGGGACCTACAACGCAATTATCGGGAGAACCACCATCAATCCCCTGATGGCGGTTGCCTCGACTGTGCACCAGAAGATGAAGTTCCCGACCGACCACGGAGTTGGGGAGGTCAAGGGCGACCAGGTGGCCTCCCGAAAATGCTATGTTAATGCCACCCGGAGGAGGAGGCGAGAGGCTATGACTGTCCTCCAGACAGACACAGACCCCAGAGAAGAGTTTGGGCGTCCCGCCCCCGTAGAAGATCTGAAAGAAGTCGAGATCGACGGACCCCAGAGGAAGGTGAAAATCGGGTCTGCCCTAACTGAGGAGACAGCCCAAAAATTGGTGGAATTGCTGAAAGAGTTCAAAGAGCTGTTTGCCTGGTCCCCCAGCGATATGCCAGGAATCAGCCCCGACGTGATCGTGCACGAGCTGAAGATAGACCCCGCAATCAAGCCTATCACGCAGAAGAGGCGTCCGATGGGCACAGATAAGAAAATCGCGATCCAGCAAGAAGTGGGCAGGTTGCTCGATGCTGGTTTCATTAAGGAGCTCCGATTCCAGACTTGGGTTGCCAACCTAGTGCTGGTGAAGAAGACTAACGGGAAGTGGCGAATGTGCGTGGACTTCCGCGACCTGAACAAGGCTTGTCCAAAGGATTGCTATCCATTCCCGAGGATTGACCAGCTGGTGGATGCCACATCGGGACATGAGCTGCTGAGTTTCATGGATGCATATTCAGGCTACAACCAGATCAAGATGGCCAAGGAAGACGCCCCCCACACTGCGTTTTATGCAGACAGCGACATCTATCACTACGATGTCATGCCTTTCGGGTTGATCAACGCCGGGGCAACCTACCAGCGGATGGTGAACAAGCTGTTTTGAGATATGCTGGGAGAAACCATGGAAGCTTACGTGGATGATATGCTGGTAAAGTCCCGACAAGCCGAGGATCACGTGCACAACCTTACCATGGCGTTTGAGCGGATGAGGCTTCATCAAGTTCGCTTGAACCCGACGAAATGCGCCTTCGGAGTCCACTCAGGAAAATTTTTGGGCTTCATGGTAAGCCAAAGAGGAATTGAGGTGAACCCAGAGAAGCTGAGAGCAATCGAGGAAATGCAGTCTCCGATAAACCATCGGGAGGTGCAAGTACTGAATGGCCGACTAGCTGCAATGAACCGCTTCTTGTCCAAAGCCAGCGACCGATCAATGCCGTTTTTTGAAGTCTTGAGGGCCAACAAAAAATTCGAATGGACCGCCAAATGTGAAGAGGCATTCCAAGCACTCAAGCAGCATCTCCGCACACTCCCGCCGCTGGCGAAACCGGTTCCAGGCGAGCCGCTCTTCCTTTATTTGGCTGTTTCCGAATTTGCTATTAGCTCTGTGTTAGTAAAGGTTGTCGAGGGTAATCAAGTCCCCGTCTATTATGTAAGCAAGGCATTTGCCAAATCTGAATTGAACTATCCCGCTGTTGAGAAGTACCTCTTTGCGTTGATAATTACTGCCCGGAAGCTAAGGCCATATTTCCACGCACACGAGATCACTGTGCTAACGAACCAGCCTTTGAAGCATTTTTTGAACCGACCGGATGCGTCGGGGAGATTGGTGAAATGGGCAGTAGAGCTCAGTGAGTTTCGAATACACTTTGCTCCAAGAACGGCAATCAAGGGCCAGGCATTGGCAGACTTTAAAGCAGAATCTACAGCCCCCGATCTAGAAGAAACGGGCCCTATAGAGGGGGCAACCATGGAGGTCCCGACAGAAGAACAACCAGAGAGGGCAGAGCAATCAGAACAGCCAAACAAGGAAAATATCTGGGAGATGTATACGGATGGCTCTGCGAGTTCAGACGGATCAGGAGCGGGTTTCTTGTTGATACCACCGGGTGAAGGTGAACCACTCCGATATGCCTTGGCTTTAACATTCAAGGCCACAAACAATGAAGCGGAGTATGAAGCTCTTATCACGGGCCTGAAAATCGCAAAAGGCACTGGAATCGATCACTTAAGAGTGAAGTGCGATGCGGCGTTAATCGTGAACCAGGTTCAAGGGCGATACGAAGCAAAGAGCCCGATAATGAAGAAGTATCTGCGAGAGGTACAAACCCTGAGAGAGAGCTTCAAAAGCTTCGATATCGAGGCTATTCCAAGGGAGGAGAACGTAGAGGCGGACGCCTTGAGCAAATTCGCCCTGGGGGCACCCTTAGAAGAAAATCGGAAGGTGCACTTCCTGGAGAAGGTGATCTTGTCAAACATCGACCCCACGCAGGTGTGCACCGTTGAAGCGAAACCGGAGGAGGAGCCCACTTGGATGACCCCGATAGTCGCGTATCTGACTACGGGGGCAATCCCCGAGGATAGGGTAGCAGCAGACAGGATCTGTCGGATCGCGTCTAATTATGTGATGCTGGACAATCAGCTGTACAAGAAGGGCTGGTTCTCGACTCCGTACCTGAAATGTGTAGCAGAACCCGACACCAATCGAATCCTGAAGGAAATGCATGAGGGGATCGCGGCTTGTCACGAAGGGGCCCGATCCATTTTGAGGAAGGTGTTGAACTTAGGCTACTATTGGCCCACGATGAACAAAGAAGCAACGGCGTTGGTCCGATCATGCGACGCATGCCAGAGGTACGCCCCGAGTATTGTGGCTCCGGCTGCTAACCTGACATCCATCAAGAGCGCTTGGCCCTTCGCGCAGTGGGGCATCGACTTGGTGGGACCTCTTCCACAAGCACAAGGACAATGTAAGTATTTACTTGTAGCTATCGATTATTTTTCGAAATGGATAGAGGCAAAGGCATTGGCCAGAACAACGGGGAACCAGATCGTCAAGTTCCTCCAAACCCACATCGTGTCCAGATACGGGATTCCTAAGGTGGTGATCAGCGACAATGGCCCACCGTTTAACGGCTCTCAGGTGAGGGAGTATCTGGAAGAACTAAACGTTGAGCATCAGACCGCCTCCGTACGCCATGCTCAGACCAATGGTCAGGTGGAGTCAGCCAACAAAATCGTGATGGATGGCCTGAGGAAGAGGGTCTATGCCTTAAAGGGCAAATGGCTGAACGAACTGGAAAATGTACTTTGGGCTGTTAGAACGACACCCAAACGATCAACAGGGGAGACTCCGTTTGGCCTTGTTTATGGCACGGAAGCTGTCGCCCCTGTGGAGGTAGCTGTGGCATCCCATCGGATGAGATATTACGAGCCCCTAACAAACGATGAAGTGAGGCGTCTGGACTTGGACCTACTTGAAGAAAAGAGGCGGGAGGCCGATGAAGTCCAAGCACGAATGCGCTTAGCGACGGCCAGGTACTATAATCGGCGAGTGAAGTCCCGACAGTTCTTCGTCGGGGAGCTGGTTTGGCGTCGCAACGAGTTCACCCTTTTGGACCGAATCAACAAGATGTCACCAAAATGGGAAGGACCTTATAAGGTCGTGGGGATGCCAGCTCCGAACGCATACAAGTTGGAAGACCTCAATGGCAGAATGTTAAAGCATTCTTTCAGTGGCGAACACTTGAAGAAACACCATGCTTAAAGAAAGTCTCCTTAAGTGGTGCCCGATAAAGTCGCCTTAAGTGGTGCCCGATAAAGTCGCCTTAAGTGGTGCCCGATGTAAAATCGCCTTAAGTGGTGTATGCTGTTTATCGTTTAATTCGATGTAAGCTTATCTTATGCCAGTTAATAAGGAGGTCGCTTCCAAATAAGATTTGTCCTTAGATTTATGCTAAGTGTAAAAGTCGCCTTCAGTGGTGCACGATAAAAGTCGCCTTCAGTGGTGCACGATGATAAGTCGCCTTCAGTGGTGCACGATAAAAGTCGCCTTCAGTGGTGCACGATAAAAGTCGCCTTCAGTGGTGCACGATGTTAAGTCGCCTTCAGTGGTGCACGATAAAAGTCGCCTTCAGTGGTGCACGATAAAAGTCGCCTTCAGTGGTGCACGATGAAAGTCGCCTTCAGTGGTGCACGACGAAAGTCGCCCTCAGTGGTGCACGATAAAAGTCGCCTTCAGTGGTGCACGATGAAAGTCGCCTTCAGTGGTGCACGATGAAAGTCGCCTTCAGTGGTGCACGATGAAAGTCACCTTCAGTGGTGCACGATGAAAGCCGCATTAAGTGGTGCACAATACTTAGATTTATTCTAAGTATTCAAAAGTCGTCTTAAGTGATGCACCCGATAAAACCGTCTTAAGTGGTGGACAAACACTTAGGTTCATTCTAAGTATCCGAAAGTCGTCTTAAGTGATGCACTCGATGTTAAGTCGCCTTAAGTGGTGCAAGCTATTAAATCGTCGGAAAGGACGTACGAAAATTTCTTAAGTGTCGAGGTTTCGGCAGCTAAGAACTAAGTCGTCTTAAGTGATGCACTCGATGCTAAGTCGCCCTAAGGGGTGCAAGCTATTAACTCGTCGGGAGGGCGTATGAGAATCGAAGAAAGTCACTCGGAGAAGTGCAACAAAAGATCGGAATTAAAGGAGTCTAATATTGATAAAGGGCTCGAAGGCCCGACAACAACGCAAGAGAAGAGGATACAAGGACTTTAAAAAGATAAAAGCATTCAAACTTGGTCCTTATCGGCAGCATCGGCAGCAGCTGGGTCCGCCGAGATGGCAGCAGAGGGGTCCACAGGATTGACTTCGGGAGGATTGACTATCGGGGCGTCTGCACTTGGAAGCTCAGAGGCGTCCTCGACAATTACGGGGGTACTCCCCCCATCACTCTCCTCGGAAAGAGCAAAGTACTTCTTCGCAAAAGGAGCAAGGGAAGGAGACTTGTCGAAGTTGATGGCGTCCCCGTACTCCAGGTGGAGCTCCTCAACGGCGTTGAAGAGAGTGTTCTCCACCTCCGCGCCAAAGAACTTCAGGGCATCAGCTTGGAAGCCCTCCGACCTCCGATAGTCCTCCCGACCCTTATCCTCCGCTTCGGCCAGCTGTGCCGGGAACCCCGCGATCAGCTCCTCCAGAGCCTTTTTCTCGAGGACCAGCTGGTCCTCAGCGGCCTTCTTCTCCTGGGTAAGCCGATCCACGAGAGCCCCCCGCTCTTGCCGCTCTTGCCTCAAGAGCCCCTCGAAGTCCGCGATCTGCTGTTGAAGGCCCCGAATCTTCTCATTGAGGGCAGCCAGCTCTTTGGCCAGCTTCCCCCGCGAAGACTGGGAGGCCTTGAGATCCGCCTGAAGCTGCTCACGGACTCCTCGGTCCCGCTCCCGGGCCTCATCATAGGCAATGACGTACCCGATGAGGCGGTTGTAATCCCGGAGCTCCTGCAATCAAAAGGAAAAAGTGTTAGAAGGACAAAATACCCGATTTATCGATCAACAAGGAAAAAGCGAAGTTTCACCTCGATGCGGCGCACAGCCATATCCCTGACGTCCCGCTGCATATGCGTCCGATTGAGGTGGATCGGATGTCGCATAGAGGGCAGGATGGAACCCGCCAGCAGATGCAGGGCCAGCTCTTGGTCCTGTTCCCCTTGCGTGAGCGGGACTCCCTGGAGCGTCTGGATCGGAGCCCAGGGGGCATCGGCCTGTGAAGAGTTGAAGGGCCTGTAGAAGTCCCCATCAAGAGCCAGGGGAGAGATGGGACGGGGAAGAGAAGGGCACATCTCCGTCTCGGCCCGGACAGGGGAGGGAGAGAAGTCATGGATAGGAGAGAGCTCCCGCTGCTGATCAGAAGACGAAGGAGGCGGCCCCTGAGGGGTTGGTTTCAAGGGGGATTGCCCCGCCTTCCGACGCTGTTGAGGGGGGTCAACCCCGCCGGTCTCCTCGGAGGAGTCCAGAGTCTCCACCTGGCGAAACTGTTCACCAGATGGTGCCTTCTCTCCAGCCGAGGGAGGCACCCCCGCTGAAGGCGGTGCATCTGTGGAAGCTGCAGCACCTGAGGAAGCTCCCGAGCGACCTGCACCTGGAGGATGAAGAGCTTCAGATAGGCAGTCAGGAAGTTCATCGGGATTCTTACACCAAATGATACGTCGGGAGACGTATTGATCCTTCTCGCGGTAATGATAGTAGCCTGCCTTCAAAACTCGGGGAGTTTCGCCTCGAAGGATCCTTTTGACATCAGCAATTCGGCCTTTCTTGGTCGAGGAAATCAAGTCCGACGGAACCATCCTTTTATACGATTTAATAGCGAGTCGGAGTTGTTTACCTTCTTCAGCATTCCGGACCTCGAAGAGTTGGTCCAGATCCACCCGTGGCCGCTTGGGCTGCTCTGTTGAAGGAGACCCCGACCTGGCAGCAGCAGCCTTCTTGGCAGACTTCCTCTTCCGCGAGGGGCGGACAGCATCGGTCTCCCCCTGCTTAAGGAATAAATCGGTCAGCACAGACACCTTCTTGGCTGCAAACAATAAACGAAGAAAAAGTTAGAAATTTTACCCAAGGGACCATGCTAGAAGGGCCGTCGAAGAGCTGCCCCCCAGAGACAATACTGAGGAGTCGGACCCCGGTATGCACCAGGTCCCGCTCCACCAGAGAGTTAGCATTGAGGGGAGTGTAAGACTCCCCCCAACGATAAAGCTGGATCAATTGAAGAGTCTCGAAGTCCTCATCAGCATAGGAGTGGAAAGCAGGCGGAGGGTCTGCTGCCACCTCCCACCGAGGCCAAGGGATAGAAGAATGTTGGATGAAGAAGTAGCTCCTCTTCCAGCTACTGTTGTCAGACCCTGTATCAATCAAGAGTCCCCGACCCTTGACCACCTTCCAGGTGTCACTGGTCCAACCGTGCCGGGCAAGCTGCTGCTTACTCCATTTGGGCATCCGAGGGTAGAAGGCGCAAACCCCCGCCTCGTTGCATTTCAGCCCGTAGAAAGTCCGGAAAAGCTGGAGGCTGTAGACCCACTTCTGTCGGAGACAGAGGACTTGAAAGGCGTTCCAGATGCGGATGGCATGAGGAGAGAAGGTAGTAGGGTGTGTTTGGTAGTGTTGGCACAGCTCGACCAGGTTACCGCAGAAGGGGAACCTGATCCCCGCTGATATTTGTCCCGTTGAGACAAATACCTCCCCTTTCTGGGGACAAGTAACCTCAGGGTCACTCGAGGGACGATGTCGAGGATAAGGGAAGCGAGGTTCCCAGGTGATGGTGATGCAACCCTCTCGGAGAGCTGCATCATAAACAGTGGTGGAAATTTCATTTGGAGCATAGTCAAATTTAAAGGGTTTTCTCCCCTCGGAGCTGGAACCGCTGTCTGAAAAGCAACCAGGGCAAGAAAATACAGTGGGATTCTGGAAAAAATTAAAAAGAAAGGGACAAACAAACGACGAAGAAGTGTTTCCTTACCAGACATGGTGGAGTAGAGGTTGAAGGAGATGAACGAGATGTCGCCGGAAAGACGATCGGAGAAGACTCCAAGGATTTTCGAAAGTACAGAGCTTGGAATTGCAGAGGAATCGCAGAGAGCTTTTGAGAATTCGAAGACGGTAAAAGTTAAATTGTGACCGTGGCTAGGGTTTTATAGTCGAAGAAGACAGTTGAAAGGACACTTCGATCCGAGTCGTCGAAGTCGAAGAGCCTTAATCTGGACCGTTGAGATGAAACGTGCAGAAGGACAACAGGCGTAATGATGAAACGGCCTGAAAAGCACTTTTCAGAAAAGGACAGGCGCGAAAAATCAGGCACGTGGGTCGAAAACGTCACTCCATTAGCTGCTGCATTTAATAAAATAGAGAACCGAAGAGATCTTTGGGATATAGCAGTTATCTACAAAAATCTGAGGAAACGTGGAGGAGAAGATTAAGTAACTGAACCAAGGAACAGATCCCCGACTCTAGCCTTGGAAAATCGGGAGTTAGAAGACACGACGAACTAAAAGTCCCTCATGTCTTGGGGGCAAATGATGGGTCCGACTATAGCCGTCAGGCCCTTTAACGGTGAGGAAACGGCAAACAGGCCCACCAGGCCCAAAGTAAGGGTCAAGATGACCTAGGAGAAGGGTCCCGATGAAGGGAGTCCCGACGAAGCAAGGTCCCGACAGAGTCGGTCCCGACAGTGGAGCTGGAGGCTCCCGACGAGAAGCCTTTAAGTAGGCCCCCGATGACGAATCCCTGAGAATGATTGGCCCTGTCACGATGACGAGGGGCCCCGAGCGGTGACACAACGAGATAACTTTGGAGTCCCCGACGGGAGTCGGGACTCGTTACCAGAGGATAAAGCCAAGATATGCGGGGCGTGGCCGAGATATACGGAACGTGGTTAAGATACACGGATCGTGGCCGAGATACGCGGGGCATGGCTAAGATACGCGAGATCGTGTACGAGATAAGCGGGATACGGGCTAACCACCCCTAACGGTTCGCCAGGTACCTGAGGCACCTCTTTGCCTATAAAAGGGCAGGAGGTCACCTCAGATCACTTACGTTGAGTTCGATATACTTTTGAGATTGTTGCTTGCTAGTCATACGAGAGACTCATTTAAGCATCAGAGAGGGATTCTGGGTCGCCGCCCGGTCTATCCCCTCTTGCAGGATTGCGTGGAGCAAAGGAGCTAGGATTGCCGTCAAGATCCGTACCGGAGTTCCACCGTGATCCAACAGCCAACAGCTCGTGGAGAAAGACTTGATTCATATCGGAGTTCGGCTCCTCGATTCTGTTTCTAAGGATTTGGTCCTCTGGGTAATATTTCTAACCACTTTGTCTTTTTATTTTCGCAGCCAAGAAATCATCTATGTTAACCCATCTCATGTTGGACCAGGGGGAAACTGATCCGTCCGGGATAGCTCCAAACAGAAGCGGAAATCGCTGAAGAAGGGAGCTTCCTCTTCTGCCGCTCCTCCGACCGAAGAGCGGACCGAGGCCAAGCGGGCCCGGAGGGAGGAGATAGACCAAGCCTTCGGGGTCACTACCGCCGAGGAAGGTAAGCGTGTCCGTCGTGCTATTAAGAAATACAGGAAACTGGTTCCTGAGGAGTTTATCCCCCCTGATCGGGAATTTCGGGTGCGAGAAATCAAGTACATCCTTCGAGGAGAAACCCCCCGCATTCTCAAGGCGGGATACTACAACTTCTTCGGAAAGGACCAGCATCTTGAACGCCAAATCATCTGGTGCCCCAACGATACTCTTCCTGATTTTATTCGTCCCGCAACCGCAGGTCCTACAGAGGCTCTCACTCCGAGGAGGGCTGCTACTCCTGCCCGGGCCGCGACTCCGCAAGAGTTGATGCTGGAAGATGTCCCGACGGAAGCTCAGTTCTGTCAGGTGACTTATTTGGAGGCTTCTCCTTCCTCCGAGGAGTCAAATGAAGGTGGCCTGCTCCGCCGAAAGCCAGGCCGGTGCATCCCGAGGCCCACCGCGGAGGACGTGTCCCGGAGTCCTCCGCCAGAGCTCCGCAGTCCCACTCCTGAGCCTCCGGCCGAGGTGGCTCCTCCAGCTGAAGATTCCAAGGTCATCCCTCCTCTCCCGGTGGATGAAAATCTTTACAAGATTTTCACCCCCGATCAGGAGACGGTTCCCTGGAACCCCATTGAGTCTCTCCAAGGGGTCCCACTCCAACGGGGAGACCTTCATCCTGAATTGGCCCTGCATCTGCTGGCAGGGTCAGTTCCTCCAGCCTTGAAGCGGCCAATCTCCTTGGCGCGGGAGGACATCGAGGAGGAGCTCCGCGATATGGCTATCCGCCGGATGGAGGTAAAATTTCACCTTTACTTTATTCTCTTCATTATTCTTGTCTCCGACTTCTGAATTTTAATTCTTTTTCCCTTGTCTTAGGATACCGCGAACCAGCAGCGCTGCTTCGGTCTCATCTTGGCTCTGAAGGGTGCTTTGGAGGAGGCACAAGCCAAGTCGGACCCCGACGCGTTGGCCAAGCTCCAGGCGGACCTCGACGAGGCTGTGGCGGCCAGGAATAAGATGGCCAAGGAGAAAACTCTCCTTGACGAGATGGCTTCGGGCTTGCTCAAGCAGGTTCAGGATCACGAGGCTGTCCTGCGTCGGGAGCGGAGGATGGTCCAGGCGGATCAGCAGCGGAACGAGTCGGAGAAGAGGCAGCTCGTCCACGAGAAGGGTGTTCTCGCGGAAGCTCTTGCGGAGGCCAAGGCGGGGCTCGAGGCCAAGCTAGCTGAGGCCATGGCCCAGGGCCACGAGGAAGGTCGTCTGCAGGGTCGCGAGGAGGGTCGTCTGCAAGGCCGCGAGGAGTATCGGAACTCTGAAGCTTTCGAGGCGGATGCTGTGAAGTTCTGCAAAACCGAGGTGGAGAACATTCTGTTCAATGCCGTCGAGGAGCTCTACACGACATACGAGGATTCCATCGACTTCAAGAAGTCCGAGACCCTTGCCCCCATCGCGGAGAAGTACTTCAACCTCCCCGCGGAGAGTGAAGGGACTGATGCCGCAGACCCGACCCCGCGGATTGCGGAGCCTTCTGCCCAGGCTCCTCCGAATCTTCCCCCCTCCGATGTTGCTGAGGATCCGACTTCCAACAAGGACCAAGCTTAATGCTCTATTCTTTTAGTCCTTGTAATTTTTCCTCCTTGTCTTTTGTATCGGAACCTTTAGGCCTTTGAGCCTTTATATAAGAAATTTCTCTCATCTGTTTTGGTCCCGATAATCGTTACTTAAAACGTTCCAGTGCACCACTTAGGATGACTTCATACATCCTTCCGATGCTTTACTTGAAACTTTACCACTTAAGGTTTCTTGTTTACTCGGGACTTCACCACTTAAGGTTTCTCATCTACTCGGGACTTCACCACTTAAGGTTTCTCGTCTACTCGGGACTTCACCACTTAAGGTTTCTCGTCCACTCGGGACTTTACCACTTAAGGTTTCTCATCCCTGTCTTTCAAGGCAATTTTGTACATCATTTAAGATGATTTATTTTGCACCCCTTAAGGCTTTTACTGCGCCAATCTAGACGACTTAATCGTACCCTTCAGGGATTTTATCGCTTCATTCCAGACGACTTAATCGTACCCTTTAAGGCTTTTCGCCGCATCATATAGATGACTTACGCGGACCCGTTAGGGCTTTTTCGTACCCTTTAAGGCTTTTTGCCGCATCATATAGACGACTTACGCGAACCCATTAGGGCTTTTTCGTACCCTTTAAGGCTTTTTGCCGCATCATATAGACGACTTACGCGGACCCGTTAGGGCTTTTTCGTACCTAGGCTTTTGGTTGCATCATATAGACGACTTACTCATACCCCGTAGGGCTTTTGTCCGTACCTCGAAAGGCTTTTTGTCGCGCCATAAAGGCGACTTACCCGTACCTCGGAAGGCTTTTTATCATACCTCGGAAGGCTTTTTATCGTACCTCGGAAGGCTTTTTATCGTACCTCGGAAGGCTTTTGTCGCGTCCTTCAAGACGTCTTACTAACAGTTATAATAAATCTAAAAGCAATTTGATCGAAAGCAACTTTTATTCATTAACAACTCAAAGCTGGCTTACATCGGATCTTTATCGATAGACAATTTGCGCCATTCGCGGCGACTTATTATCAAACATGATACTTCTTCAAGTGTTCGCCACTGAAGGAATGTTTCAATGTCTTGCCATCAAGGTCTTCTAGCTTGTACGCATTCGGGGCTGGCATACCTACGATCTTGTAAGGTCCCTCCCATTTCGGCGATAGCTTGTTAATCCGATCTTGCTGAACGAACTCGTTCCTTCGCAAGACAAGTTCTCCAACGAAGAATTGTCGGGACTTGACACGCCGATTATAATATCGGGCTGTTGCCAGACGCATCCGAGCCTGAACTTCATCAGCCTTCCACCTTTTCTCCTCGAGCAAGTCTAAGTCTAGACGTCTCAGTTCCTCGTTCGTTAGAGGTTCATAATACCTCCTGCGGTGAGACGCCACCGCTATCTCCACGGGAGCAACTGCCTCCGTGCCATAGACAAGGCCAAACAGAGTTTCCCCTGTCGACTGCTTGGGTGTTGTTCTAACAGCCCACAGCACGTTTTCAAGCTCATCCAGCCAATGACCTTGCAAAGCGTAAACTCTCTTCTTCAAGCCATCCATCACGATCTTGTTGGCTGATTCGACTTGGCCATTAGTCTGAGCATGGTGGACGGAAGCTGTCCGATGCTCGATGTTCAACTCTTCCAAGTATTCCTTCAACTGAGCCCCATTGAACGGGGGGCCATTATCGCTGATCAACACTCGAGGAACCCCATACCGGGATATAATCTGAGTTTGAAGGAACTTGAGGATCTGCTGCCCCGTTGTTTTGGCCAACGCCTTAGCCTCTATCCACTTCGAGAAGTAATCGATAGCCACGAGTAAATATTTGCACTGACCTTTTGCTTGTGAAAGGGGTCCCACCAAGTCAATGCCCCACTGCGCGAAGGGCCAAGCACTCCTGATGGACATCAAGTCCGCGGCAGGAGCCACGATATTCGGGGCATAACTTTGGCATGTATCACAGGATCGGACCATCGTTGTCGCCTCTTTGTTCATCGAAGGCCAATAGTAGCCTAGATTCAACGCCTTCCTCACGATGGATCGGGCCCCTTCATGACAGGCCGCGACTCCTTCGTGCAGTTCTCTCAGGATCCGATTCGTATCAGGCTCCGCCACACATTCAGAAAAGGCTATACATGCCCCTTCTTGTATAATTGGTTGTCCACCATAACGTAGTTGTTCGCGATTCGACGCAGCCTAACAGCTGCCACCTCATCATCGGGGAGTGCCCCCGTAGTCAGGTACGTGACCCTCGGGGTCATCCAGGTGGGTTTCTCTTCTTCCTCCGATCCTGCTTCAATAGCGCAAACCTCTGTCGGGTCGATGGTTGAGATAATCACTCTCTCCAGAAAGTGCACCCTCCGATTCTCCTCGGGAGCCACTCCCAGAGCAAACTTGCTCAAGGCATCTGCCTCCGCATTTTCTTCCCTTGGGATTGCCTCGATATCGAAGCTTTTGAAGCTTCCCTTCAGAGTCTGTACCTCGTGCAAGTACTTCCTCATTGTCGGGCTCTTGGCTTCATAGTTCCCCTGGACTTGATTCACAATCAAGCTGGCATCGCACTTCACTTTTAAATGGTCGACTCCTGTACCCTTAGCGATTTTAAGGCCCGTGATGAGAGCCTCGTACTCCGCTTCATTGTTGGTGGCCCTAAATGTCAAGGCCAAGGCATATCACAAGGGCTCACCTCCACCGGGCGGTATCAATACGAATCCTGCCCCCGATCCTTCTACACTTGATGAACCATCAGTGTACATCTTCCAAGTGTTCTCCTCATTTGGCTGTTCTGGCTGTTCTGCTATCGGGACTTCCATGTTTACCCCCTCTGCGGGACCCGCTTCTTCCAGATCGGGTGCCGTAGACTCAGCTATAAAATCCGCCAATGCCTGGCCCTTAATAGCAGTTCTCGGAGCAAAATGAATACGGAACTCCGTAAGCTCGATGGCCCATTTCACCAATATACCCGACGCCTCCGGTCGGTTCAAAAAGTGCTTCAAGGTCTGATTAGTTAACACCGTAACTTCGTGGGCATGGAAGTAAGGGCGTAGCTTTCGAGCGGCAACAATCAACGCAAAGAGATACTTCTCAATAGCGGGATAATTTATTTCAAACTTGGCAAACGCCTTGCTTACATAATAGACAGGCACTTGGTTGCCCTTGGCAATCTTAATCAAAACAGAACTAACAGCAACTTCAGAAACAGCCAAATAGAGATAAAGCGGCTCGCCTGGAACCGGTTTCGCCAACGGCGGGAGGGTACGGAGGTGCTGCTTGAGTGCTTGGAATGCCTCCTCGCACTTGTCGGACCATTCAAACTTCTTGTGGGCCCTTAGCACATCAAAAAATGGCATGGCTATGTCACTCGCCTTGGATAGGAATCGGTTCATCGCGGCCAACCGGCCATTCAACACTTGAACCTCCCGATGAGTCTTCGGGGACTGCATCACCTCGATTGCTCGCAGCTTCTGAGGATTCACCTCGATTCCTCTCTGGCTCACCATGAACCCTAGGGACTTCCCCGAGTTCACCCCGAAGGCACACTTGTCTGGGTTCAACCGAACCTGATGAAACTTCATCCGCTCGAATGCCGCCGCCAAGTTCTGGACATGGTCTCCTGCCTGTCGGGACTTCACTAGCATGTCATCCACATACGCCTCCATGGTCTTTCCCAGCATGTCCCCGAACAACTTGTTCACCATCCGCTGGTAAGTAGCTCCGGCATTGATCAATCCGAAGGGCATTACGTCGTAGTGATAGACGTCACTATCGGCATAGAAGGCCGTATGGGGGGCATCCTCCTTCGCCATCTTGATCTGGTTATACTCGGAATAAGCATCCATGAAGCTCAACAGATCGTGTCCCGATGTGGCATCCACCAACTGATCAATCCTCGGGAGCGGGTAGCAGTCCTTCAGGCAGGCCTTGTTCAAGTCGCGGAAGTCGACACACATCCGCCACTTCCCGTTACTCTTTCTCACCAGGACCGGGTTAGCGACCCAAGTCTGGAATTGGAGCTCCTTGATGAATCCAGCGTCAAGGAGTCTGCCCACCTCTTGCTAGATCGCGATCCTTTTATCAGCGCCCATCGGACGTCTCTTCTGGGCGATAGGCTTGATCGCGGGGTCAATCTTCAGCTCGTGCACTATCACGTCGGGGCTGATTCCTGGCATATCGCTCGGGGACCAGGCAAACAGCTCTTTGAACTCCTTCAGGAGCTCAATCAACTCTCGGGCTCTTTCCTCCGACAAAGCAGACCCGATCTTCACCTTCCTCTTGGGTCCGTAAATCTCGACCTCTTTCAGGTCCTCCATGGGGGCGGGACGCCCAAACTCTTCTCAAGGATCGGCATCAGTCTGTAAGACAGCCATGGCCTCCCTCCTTCTCCTTCGGGTGGCGTTAACATAACACTTTCGTGACGCCACCTGGTCACCCTTGACCTCCCCGACTCCGTTGTCAGTCGGGAACTTCATCTTCTGGTGGACTGTCGAGGCGACTGCCATGAGGGGGTTGATGGTGGTCCTCCCGATAATAGCGTTGTACGCCCCCGCAGACTCTACTACGACGAAATCCACATTTCGTTTCTCCATCTTCCAGCCACTACCAAACTCCACCGGTAAGGTAATCATTCCCAACGGGTAGGAAGTGGAACCAGAGAATCCCACCATTGGGAAGTCCACCTGCGTCAGGTCCTTATTCGTCTTGCCCATGGCTTCTAAGGCATCCATGAATAGAATGTCGGAAGAGCTTCCTCCATCTATCAGGATTCGCTTCATCTCGAATCCGTCCACGTCCAGGGTCACGACCAAGGCGTCGTCGTGAGGGCTCTCCACGCCTACCAAATCTTCCGCCGAGAAAGAAATCACCATCTCTTCCTTCAGAGTCCACGACCGGGACCTCTTGCCTAGCACCACAGCAGCAGAGATGCGGGAAGCATAATTCTCCCGAGAAGCGGAGGTATCGCCTCCCGCTGCCATTCCTCCGTGAATGACGTTAATGGTTCCCCGCCTCTCCTTACGGGCACCAGAACCGGAGGCTTCTGGCTCGACCTTCTTCTTCTTTGGAGATCGATCCCGGGACTTGGAGCGAGATCGCGACCGAGTTTTAGAGCGGGATCGGCACCGTCCCCTTCCGACGAACTCCTTCAGCTTCCCCTTCTGGATCAGCTTCTCTATCTCCTTCTTCAGCTCCCGACAATTATCCGTATCGTGACCATTGGCTCGATGGTACCGACAGTAACGATCGAAGCGGCCTCCCAAGAACTCACCTTCTTTTCTCGGGGGTATCGGGCGAGACCCTGCCGATCCATCACAGCCAGCACGGAGGTCATCGAGCTGTTGATGGGAACACTACGACCCTCGCGGTTATCCTTCTTCGGAGTACGCCTATCCTCCCTTCTCTCGGGGCGACCACGGTTCCTACTTCCCTCCGATTTATCACCTCCTTTGCGATCATCCGACAGCTTGGACGATGGCTTTCCTCTTCCCGACTTCGGAGGATCAAGCTCTCCGGCAGCAATCTTCGACTCCTGGACGTCGATTTGCTGTTACACCCTCGCTTGCAGGGCCTCCATGCTCCACACAGCCTTCGCGGCTACGCTGTGCATCAGATCGGAACCATACCGAGCAGTTAGGTTCCGCAGGAAAGTTCAGATGGTCTCTCCCTCCGATATCTCCTCATCGATCTCCGCGGCACTAGCAGTGAATCGTTGGTAATAATATGCCAACGACTCGTCGGATCTCTGCACCACCTGGGTCAGGGACCTCACACTCTTCAGGAGACGCCTACGACCTTGATATTGCTTGATGAAGCAGTCGTGCATATCGGCCCAGCAGGTAATGCTTCCCGGCGGTAGGCTGAAGAACCATGTCATGGCCCTTTCTCCCAAGGTGATCCGGAACAGGGAACATATAAGGTCGTCATTCGAAGTCCTACCCATACAGGCCTGGACATGTCTCTGAACATGGCGAACCGGGTCTCCTTCACCATCATACTCCTTGATGGTTGGTATACCTAGCCCGGGCGGGGAGAAGATATCTATCAGTCGCGGAACGAAAGGATGACTGGATCAATCCCTCAGCTCCGATGTCATTTGCTTCTGATCACCCATGCAGATGCTGACGATTTTCACCACCTGGTCGGGGGTGATGGGGCCATTCAGGGGAATAGTCCTGTTCTGCACTGGTCCCGGACCGTCGACCACGAACTTCTCCGAGTGTGCGGGCTCCTTATTCTTATTCCTGGGCTGGATCTCCTGAACCTCCTGTTCTTCTGGAACCACCCTCGGAGGGGGTGGAGGCAGCTCTTCTCGCGGGGGCAACTCCTCTGCCTTCCTGGCAGCCTCTCTCTTGTCCAACAGAGCCTCCATGGCTGCTAAGAACATAGGCATAGCATCCGCTACTGCCTTGGCTAACTCCGAGTTTGAAGAAGAGCCTACTTCCCTTCGCGGGACTTCCTCTCTGTGCACCACTGGATTTGGAGGGGCATCCACATCCCTTCGCGGAATGTCTTGCCTGTTCACCGTCGTGTCTCGGACTGAGACCTCATCACCACCATTCCCCTGTCTGAGAAACAGCAGGGTGCTCACCTTGTTCAGCAACATGTTCCAGCAACGGGGAATTCACAGTTCTAGCGGGGCGAGAACTGCCGGCCTGAACTTGCTTCTTCTTGCCACCACTGGCCATTGATCTGGTAGAAACTATTTTGGCTTTTTGTTAGTTTCCCACAGACGGCGCCAATGTTGGATCACGGGCGAAGCTCCGTTACGTCTTTGACGGAAAGCTTGGACTCCTGGGCTCCGCGTAATCCTGCAAAAGAGGATGACCTGGGTGGTGACCCAGAATTCCTCTCCGATGCTTAAATGAGTATATGATCAATGGGATGGCAGCAGTAATTCTAAGTGCGTATTAGATAACCTGTGTTTCTGAGGTAACTCCCTCCTTTATATAGGAGGGGAAGTTACTCAGTTACCTGTTACTGCGCCTGGCAGTTTTACCCACGATTCCGCATATCTCGCCACGATTCCGTATATCTCGTTCGGGATTCCATATATTTCGCCCCACGCTCCGCGTATCTTACCCATACTCCGCGTATCTCGGGCACGCCCTGCGTATCTCGGGGGAATTTATCTATATCTTTAACCGTCACCCACTACTCTATCTAGTAGGCGGATTTCTCGGTCTTATCCTCTGATCACAAGTCTCGACTTCCGCCGGGGACTCCAGAGTTATCTCATTCTAGGTCACCACCCAGGACCCTTTGTCTCACGAGACAGGTCCAGCCTCCGCGGGGCTTTATTATCGGGGCCTTTATTAAGGCATATCGGGGCCTACTCAGAGGCTTATTGTCGGGAGCATTCAGCTCGTATATCGGGACCGCTAAAGTCGGGACCCTTCGTACTGGGCTTCTGGGCCTCCCAGGCCTTTCACGAGGCCCACTGGACCTACTCGCCGTCCATTGGCTGTTAACGGGGCTAACGATTACATCGGAACCCATCAGTCACTTACTTTGAATATGTTTGATTGGCTTGGTGATTGTTATAGGGTGCGCCTATTATGGGTTTTTCGGTCAATGGTGTAAAAAAACTAGCCATTAATTCGATATAACCTATTGGGTGATGTTTAAATTATTAGTGCATCTTAAAATTTAAAATATATGATTATGTCATGTTGCAAAGTTTCATAAAATTAGATCGAGAAGCTCTAGAATTGATTTTAAACCTCGAAAAAGGTTTGTTTCGCCACGTCTTATTACATTAATCAAGTAGCATAAAAAATTAAAATCAAGGTTTATAATAATTTAAAATTTGGAACAGGTAGACATGAAAATATTTTTTAAAAGGAAAAATTAAACATGTGGGGTTTTTATTTTTTAAAAAAAAAAAGCAGTTTTAATAATTTTTTTTGTATAACATCCACTTTGGGATTATTTTTCAGTTTTTTAAATCTTATAATTAAACTTTTTTATTTATTTTTGGAATAAAATAAAAATATAACTTAACTATAAATCAATAAAATTTACAATTTGTATCTTTAAAAAGTAACTAGGCATCTCTCGCACACGCGCGGTGATTTGATATTTTATATAATTTATAATATATATAAATTCGTATAATTTATTTACAACAATGTTATATCTGCTCTTCCAATGTCATTACCTGTTGCATACAAAATAAATTCATAGCTAAAGTTAACGGAAACATAAAAATATAATAGATTGGATGAAATCAAGTACCTTAATAAACAAAAATAAAGATTTAAGGCCAAAGGATAAAATATATATATGCATTATACAAGCCCTAGTTAAATCAATGTCTACGTCGGCTACAATACACAGTTTATGTATGTTCAAACTCTCTCTTATTTATTACTATTGATGATATTTTTTTTTCAGAGAAAGTTGATGAAGATGTCATGATGAGATAGAAAATTTTGATGAGATCAAGCAAATAGTTGAAGAAGAGATCGTCAAAGCCAGTGATGTTGAAATTTCACCTACGTACATATGTTATAGATTCCACGCAAACCGGAGGTATTTTACTTCATGTTGATTTGGTTCGTGAAGAACTTAAATCCTCATCGCAGCACATCGTGAATAAACATAAAGATTGGGTGTTTACAAAATATTTATTGCCTTTGCAGCGTCGAATAGGCTTCGTCAAATCATTGATCTTTCAAAATTCAACATGCAGATGGGCAATGGATTCAGGAGCTAGGAAGCTAAAATTCAAGCTGCTTTCCATCACCACTTCAGTGCTATGTTTACATCCAGTGGGAATAGAAATTGGGGAGACTTATTGGAGTATATCCTGAATCTTATTGCTCAGGAAGATAATGAGGATCTCATTCGGCCAGTAACAATAGAGGAAGTTAAATAGGCGACATTCCAACTTGGAGGTTCAAACGCGTCTGGTCCGGATGGATTTCCGGGTCTTTTCTACCGAAAATATTGGGGTGTTGTGGGTAAAGACGTACTCACTATGGTTGAGTCCTTCCTCGACACAGGTACGCTACTCCCTTTCATTAACCTTATCAATATTGCTCTTATACCCAAGGTCCCTAATCCTTGTTGTCCAAGTCAGTTTAGGCCTATTAGTCTTTGCAATTTCAGCTATAAAATTATTTCTAAAATCTTAACTAGTAGGCTTAAACCATATCTCTCTGATATTATTACCCTCTTTCAGAGTGCATTTGTGGCAGGGCGACTTATACAGGATAACATCTAAGTTGCTCATGAGGCCTTCCATCACTTGAGGAACCGTGCAATGGGACGTTCTGAAGACTGCGCTCTGAAGATCGATATGAAAAAGGCCCACAACAGAGTATAGGACATTTTGGAGGCGGTCTTATGCAAAATAGGCTTTCACCCAAAATGGATCTGTTGGATAATTTCTCGCGTCTCCACGGTGTCATACCAAATTCTAGTAAATGGAAAAAGGTTGAAGGTGATTCGACCGACAATGGGCATCCGACAAGGCGACCCTCTCTCACCCTACTTATTCAAATTGATTGCAGAGGTCTTATCCCGAAAGATCATGCATGCGGTGGAAGCGAAATATCTAGAGGGAATCCAAATCAAGTGTGGATGCCCAACTATTCATCACTTGTTGTTTGCGGACGACTCTATCCTTTATGAAGGTAACGATTCCAAATGTCACAACACTTACTGGTTTGCTTGATGAATATTGTGTGGCCTCTGGCCAAGCGATAAACATGAGCAAATCGACTTTATTCTTCGGAAAGAACGGTCGGTCAACTACAAAAAGTGCATCTAGAATATCCTTGGAATCACTAGAGCCCCTAACCCAGGTAAGTATCTTGGTTTGCCTAGGGTCGATCGAAAAGAGAAGCTCTGGGTTTTCTAAAGGAACGAATTATTAACAAGCTTAACGGATGGAAATCGATCTTCCTTAGTAATGCAGGCCGAGAAACTTTGATCAAATCAGTGGTCACGGCTATCCCAACATACACAATGGGCATATTCCTATTCCCTAAAACGTTGAGTTCCGAGATCAATTCTATAATACCACGCTTTTGGTGGGGACAAAAATGGGTGAAAGAAAGATCCATTGGAGACGTTGGGATGTATTAACAAAACAAAAAGGAGATGGTGGGTTAGGGTTCAAAGACCTCCAAGCATTCAACCTTGCGTTGCTTACTAAAATGACATGGAGGGTTGGAAAATAAACTCCAAAATATGGAAGTTTCTGATTTAATTGATCATGATGGCCCTAGGTGGAACCTATAGCATGTGCACCACATAGTTACGGGGAGGGAAAGCAATGCTATCCAAGCAGTCCCCTTGAAACTGAACCCGGGACCGGACAAATTGGTGTGGCCATCGAGCAAATCGGGGAGAGCAGAAATCAAGGCGATATATCGGGATACGTAGCAGATACACCCTCTCCAGTTGGCCATTGCCTTGTCACACATGCTTCTTGGAAAGAATCACGGGCCATGAAGACAATACCCAATGTGAGGTCTTTTTTCTGGAAGATGAACTCTAATGCTATACCAGTAAGATCGGAGCTTTGAAAACGTGGCATAAACGTTGTCGATACGTGTCTGTTCTGTGATATGGAGGAGACAATAGAACACATTCTTTGTCAATTCCCTTGGACATCAATGGTATGACTTGCTACCCTAAACTTGAGAATAGACTCTGAGACGCACAAACGATGGGGTCTTGGTTTACTACATTGAAACAGATGGATGTGCTTACAAAGAAAGAAAAGGAAGTGCGATGATTGCTCATTGGCATGTTGGTCTATCTGGAAAGAAAGATGTAGAGCCCTACACGCACTTGAGTTGCCAAATCCTATATGTGCTTCAACTCAGTGCTTAAATGATCATAATGAGTTTTGGCTAAGCACGATGCCTAGACATCAACAGATTCATGCAGAAAACGGTGAGCACCAATGGAAACCACCGGGGAGAAACGTAATCAAGTTGAATTGCGATGAGGCATGGGACGAAACCACCAAAACCGGAGCCATTGGTGTGCTTGCAAGGAATCATGAGTGCCAAGTCTTGGCTGGTGTCAACAAGCGAGTGAACTATCTTGGCTTCCTAGCCTTAGAAGCTTTAGCTATTCATGAGTCACTCCGATTGTCCATGTTGGATCACGGGCGAAGCTCCGTTAAGTCCTTGACGGAAAGCTTGGACTCCTGGGCTCCGCGTAATCCTGCAAAAGGGGATGACCTGGGTGGTGACCCAGAATCTCTCTCCGATGCTTAAATGAGTATGTGATCAATGGGGGTGATAGCAGTAATCTCAATGCGTATTAGAGAGAATATTAGATGATGGTTTTCTGAGGTAACTTCCTCCTTTATATAGGAGGGGAAGTTACTCAGTTACCTGTGACCGTGATTGGCCGTTTTCCCATGATTCTGTGTATCTCGCCACGATTCCGCGTATCTCGGTTGGGATTCCGTATATCTCGTCCCACGCTCCGCGTATCTTGTCCATACTTCCGTGTATCTCGGGCACGCCCTGCGTATCTCGGGGGACTTATCCATATCTTTAACCGTCTCCCACTACTCTATCTAGTAGGCGGGTTTCTCGGTCCTTATCCTCTGATCACAAGTCTCGACTCCTGTCGGGGACTCCAGAGTTATCTCATTCTAGATCACCACCCAGGACCCTTTGTCTCACGAGACGGGTCCAGCCTCTGCGGAGCTATATTATCGGGGCCTTTACTAAGGCGCGTCGTGGCCTTTACTAAGGCACATCGGGGCCTACTCAGAGGCTTCTTGTCGGGAGCATTCAGCTCATACATCGGGACCACTAAAGTCGGGACCCTTCATACTGGGCCTTTGGGCCTTCCAGGCTTTTCACGAGGCCCACTGGACCTACTCTCTGTCTATTGACTGTTAACGGGGCTAACGATTTCATCGGAACCCATCATTTGCCCCCAAGACATGGGGGAATTTTAGTTCGTCATGTCTTCCAGTTCCAACCCTTCCAACCTCATTGTCGGAGGTTTTTATCTCGAGGTCTTCTGATATCTCCATCGGAGGCTTTTGCCTTGCACGCAATTGCTGTATGACAGAGTTTCTCACTCATGATTACCTTGGGCCCACTGGACTCTGTGGACAGTTGTCAAACCCGAGGAGACTCCTCGGTTATCGCAGCATTAAATGCTAGAGATTATGAAACGACGTTTGAATCGGCGCGTCTGTTGCTTTCTGAAAAAGCGTTTATGACGTCACCACCTCTCTTCCGTACCGTCTTCTCGATATCAACGACCACGATCGCATCGTTTCATCTTCAACGGTCAAGATTAAGTCCCTCCAGTTGTCCTTTTGCTTATAAAAGCTAAAACCCTGGCATTATTCACTTCTTCTGCACTCTCTTGATTTCTGCTGTTCTTGCATTCGAAGCTTCTCCTCCAAGTTCTTCCTGCTGTTCAAGTGATCCAAGGCCTTCAGCCCTTCCGATCTTCCTTCATCTTTCCTCACCGATCACCAATCATGTCTTGTAAGGACTTTCTTCTATGTTTTCATGATTTGCTGATGTTTGCTCTTCTTCTCTCAAATCTTCTTGTTTGTAACCGTTTTAGACGAAGCTAGTTCTGAGGCTAGGGCTCCTTTCACTTTTGAACTCGCTGTCAATGAGATTTCTGAGGCCTCATACGAGGTTGCCCTTAGAGAGGGGTGTATTACCTCGGATTGGGAACCTCGTTTCCCGTACGAGTCTCAGCCTGCCGTCAGAAGGAAGCACATCGTTACGCGTCCTCGGGAAGGGGAAGTGTTCGTCTCCGCCGGACAAATAAGCGCGGGGATTCGATTCCCCTTCTGCGGAAATTTGGTGGAGATGTGCAACTTCTACAAAACGCACCCTTGTACCTTCTCTCCACACGCCATCCGCGTGTGGAATGCCTTCCAACTCCTATGCCACCGTCAGCAGTGGACATACAGTCTACTACTCTTCCGCACCTTCTATGGCATGAAGTGCAACAAGGCTGGTGTCTGCTCCTTCTCTCCCCGACTCCCCAAGTGGACAAAGGAGCAACTTTCACGCTTCGGCTGGGATAGCGAAACTTGGAAGTTCCACAAGGATCGGGTGCTGATTCGCGACTCGGGGTCTGACAACAGCGGATGGAAGAAGTATTACTTCTTCGTCCAACACAGCTCCGTCCCATGGCCTCAATGGGAGGTTGTGGCGGACCCTGCCCCCAAGCTTTTGGACTACACCGAGGATGACCTCAACACTCTTCAAATGGTTCAGCTCTACCGTTGGGGAGACAACTTCATACCCCTCGACGCCAACAAGCTCCAGGAGAAGGACTTGATTTTTATCGGAGTCCGACTCCTCGACTCTGTTTCCAAAGATTTGGTCGTCTGGGTAACACTTCTAACCATCTTGTCTTTTACTTTTGCAGCCAAGAAGGCTTCTCTGCTGACTCATCTCATTATGAAGCAGGGCGAGACTGATGCCGTCCCAAGTGGCTCTAAGAGGAAGCGTAAGTTGGTGAAGAAGGGCGCTTCCTCTTCCGCTCCTCTGTCTGCTGCTCCTCCAACCGAAGAGCCGGTCGGGGCCAAGAAGGCCAGGAGGGAGGAGATAGATCGGGCCTTCGGGGCCACTACCGTCGAGGAAGGTAAGCGCGTTCGTCGTGCAATTAAAAGATATAAGAAGTTGGTTCCCAAGGAGTTTATCCCCGCTGATCGGGAATCGCGGGTTCGGGAAATTAAATACATCCTTCAAGGAGAAGTCCCCCGCGTTCTCAAGGCGGGATATTACAACTTCTTTGGGAAGGAACAGTATGTCGAACGCCAAATTCTCTGGTGTCCTGGCGGAATTCTTCCTGACTATGTTCGTCCTGCCACCGCAGGTCCATCGGAGACTCCTGCTCCGACGAAGACTGCCACTCCAGCGGAGACTGCGGCTCCGCAAGAACTGATGCTGGAGGATGTCCCGGCGGATGCCCAGTTCCGTCGGGTGACTAATTTGGAAGCCTCTCCTTCTGTCGAAGAGGCTGATGAGGGTGGCCTGCTTCCCCGCGGAAGGTCGGGGGAAAGAAGCCTGAGGCCCGCCGTGAGGGACGTGTCCCGGAGTCCTCCTCCCGAGCTCCGCACTCCTACTCCTGAGCTTCCTCCGACTGAGGTAGCTCCTCCCACTAATGATGCCGAGGTTATTCCTCCTCTCCGATGGATGAAAATCTTTACAAGATTTACACCCCCGACCAGGCGACGGTTCCCTGGCGTCCGATCGAATCCCTCCAAGGGTTTTCGGTTCAACGGGGGAATCTTCAGCCTGACTTGGCCCTGCATCTGCTGGCAGGGTCAATTCCTCCCGCTTTGAGGAAGCCGCTTTGCTTGTCACGGGAGGACATTGAAGAGGAGTTCCGCGCTATGGCTGTCCGTCGGATGGAGGTAATATTTAAACTTTACTTGTTTTCTTCCTTATCGCTACCTTCGACCATCGAATTCTAATCTTTTTTCCTTTCGCCTTAGGAAACCGCGGACCAGCAGCGTTGTTTTGCCATCGCCTTAAGTCTGAAGCGTGCTTTGGAGGAGGCTGAAGCTAAATCGGACCCCGATGCGTTAGCTAAGCTCCAGGTGGAGCTCGACGAGGCGGTGGCGGCCAAGAACAAGATGGCCAAGGAGAAGACGCTCCTTGATGAGATGGCTTCGGGCCTGCTCAAGCAGGTTCAACACCTTGAGGCTGTCATGCGTCGGGAGCGGAAGATGGTCCAGGTGGAGCAGCAGCGGAATGAGGCGGAGAAGAAGCAGCTCATTCACGAGAAGGGCGTCTTCGCGGATCTTCTCGCGGAGGCCAAGGCGAGGTTTGAGGCCGAGAGGGCTGAGTTCTCTGCCAAGCTGTCTGAGGCAAAGGCTCAAGGCCTCGAGGAGGGCCGCCTGCAGGGCCGCGAGGAAGGTCTCCAGCAGGGTCGTGCGGAAGGCCGCCTACAGGGCCGCGAGGAGTATCGGAATTCTGAAGAATTCAAGGTGGCTGCTGTAGAGTTCTGCAAGTCCGAGATGGAGGATGTTTTGTACAACGTCGTCGAAGAACTCTATACAGCCTACGCGGATTCCATTGACTTCACGAAGTCCGAGACTCTCGCCCCCGTCGCGGAGAAGTACTTCAACCTCCCCGCGGAGAGTGAAGAGACTGCTGCCGTGGACCCGACTCCGCCGGCTGCGGAGCCTTCTGCCCAGGCCCCTCCGAACTTTGCTCCCTCCGATGTTGCTGAGGATCCATCTTCCCACAAGGACAAAGTCTAATGTTACATCTTTTTAGTCCTTGTAGTTTTTCTCCTTCGTCTTTTGTATCAGAACTCCTAGGCCTTCGAGCCTTTATATAAGGAATTTCTTTTATCTGTTTCGGTCTCGATAATCGTTTGCACTTATTTGAAGCGGCTTTAAACTCGCTACTCAGAACGTTCCGATGCATCATTTAAGATGACTTCATACGTCCCTCCGACGTTTTACTCGAGACTTTACCACTTAAGGTTTCTCGTCTAATCGGGACTTCACCACTTAAGGTTTCTCGTCCAATCGGGACTTCACCACTTAAGGTTTCTCGTCCAATCGGGACTTCACCACTTAAGGTTTCTCATCCCTGGCTTACAAGGCCATTTTTCACACCTTTTAAGATGATTTTTCAAACCCCTTGGGGCTTTTACCGCGCCAAATCAGACGACTTTAATCGTACCCTTTAAGGGCTTTTATCGCGTCTTTGTCAGACGACTTTCACGGACCTGTTATGGCTTTTTTCGTACCTGTTAAGGCTTTTGGCCGCATCATATAGATGACTTACGCGGACCTGTTAAGGCTTTTTCATACCCGTTAAGGCTTTTGGCCGCATCATATAGACGACTTACGCGGACCCATTAGGGCCTTTTCGTACCTAGGCTGTTGGCCGCATCATATAGACGACTTACGCATACCTCGTAAGGCTTTTTATCGTACCTCAGAAGGCTTTTCGTCGCGCCCTTCAGGACGTCTTATTAACAATTAGAATAGATCTAAAATAATTTGATCAGAAGCAACTTCTTTTATTGATAATTCAAAGCTTTGCTTACATCGGATTGATAGATAACTTGCGCCATTCGCGGCGACTTAATATCAAACATGATACTTCTTCAAGTGTTCGCCACTGAAGGAATGCTTCAACGTCTTGCCATCAAGGTCCTCTAGTTTGTATGCATTGGGTGCTGGCATCCCTACAATCTTGTAAGGTCCCTCCCATTTCGGTGATAACTTGTTGATCCGATCTTGATGAACGAACTCGTTCCTCCGCCAGACAAGTTCTCCCACGAAGAATTGTCGGGACTTGACACGCCGATTGTAATATCGGGCTGTTGCCAGACGCATCCGAGCCTGGACTTCATCAGCCTTCCACCTCTTTTCCTCGAGTAAGTCTAAGTCTAGACGTTTCATTTCCTCATTTATCAGAGGCTCGTAGTATTTTGCGCGATGGGACGCCACCGCTATCTCCAAGTGAGCGACTGCCTCCGTGCCATAGACCAGGCCAAACGGAGTTTCTCCTGTTGATTGCTTGGGTGTTGTTCTAACAGCCCATAGCACGTTCTCGAGCTCATCCAGCCAATGGCCCTGCAAGGCGTAGACTCTCTTCTTCAAGCCATCCATCACGATCTTGTTGGCTGATTCTACTTGCCCATTGGTCTGAGCATGACGGACCGAAGCGGTCCGGTGTTCGATGTTCAACTCTTCCAGGTACTCCTTCAATTGAGCCCCATTGAACGGAGGGCCATTATCGCTGATCAACACTCGAGGAACCCCATACCGGGATATGATCTGAGTTTGAAGGAACTTGAGGATCTGCTGTCCTGTCGTCTTGGCCAATGCCTTAGCCTCTATCCACTTTGAGAAGTAATCGATGGCCACGAGCAAATACTTGCACTGACCTTTCGCTTGGGGAAGAGGTCCCACCAAGTCAATTCCCCATTGCGCGTAGGGCCATGCACTCCTGATGGGCATTAAGTCCGCGGCGGGGGCCACGATATTTGGAGCGTACCTTTGGCATGCATCACAGGATCGGACCATTGCTGTCGCCTCCTTGTTCATCGAAGGCCAATAGTAGCCTAGGTTCAGTGCTTTCCTCACAAGAGATCGGGCCCCTTCATGACAGGCCGCGACTCCCTCGTGTAGCTCCCTCAGGATCCGATTCGTGTCAGGTTCCGCCACGCATTTTAAAAAAGTCTTTACGTACCCTTTTTTGTATAACTGGTTGTCCACCATCGCGTATTTATCCGCAATCCGACGCAACCTGACAGCTGCCACCTCGTCATCAGGGAGTGCCCCCGTAGTCAGGTATGTGACCATCAGGGTCATCCAAGTAGGCTTCTCTTCTTCCTCCGATCCTGTCTCAATAGCGTAGATCTCCGCCGGATCAATGTTTGAGATAATCACCTTCTCTAGGAAATGCACCTTCCGATTCTCCTCGGGGGCCACTCCCATAGCGAACTTGCTTAAGGCATCTGCTTCCGCGTTTTCTTCCCTCGGGATCGCCTCGATATCGAAGCTTTTGAAGTTTCCCTTCAAAGTCTGCACCTCGTGCAAATACTTCTTCATTGTCGGGCTCCTGGCTTCATAGTTCCCCTGGACTTGATTTACGACCAAGCTGGCATCACACTTCACATTTAGATGATCGAATCCCGTGCACTTGGCGATCTTGAGGCCCGTGATAAGAGCCTCGTACTCCGCTTCATTGTTGGTGGCTTTGAACGTCAACGCCAAGGCATATCGTAGGGGCTCGCCTCCACCGGGCGGTATCAATACGAACCCTGCCCCCGAGCCTTCTACACTCGATGAACCATCAGTGTACATCTCCCAGGTGTTCTCCTCATTTGGCTGTTCTATCTGCTCTGTTATCGGGGCTTGTTCTGCTATCGGGACCTCCATGGTTGCCCCCTCTGCGGGACCCGTTACTTCCAGATCGGGTGCCGTAGACTCAGCTATAAAATCCGCCAATGCCTGGCCCTTAATAGCAGTTCGCGGAGCAAAATGTATACGGAACTCCGTAAGCTCGATGGCCCATTTCACCAATCTCCCCGACGCCTCCGGTCGGTTCATAAAGTGTTTCAAGGGCTGATTGGTTAACACCTTAACCTCGTGGGCATGGAAATAAGGTCGTAGCTTTCGAGCGGCAACAATCAACGCAAAGAGATACTTCTCAATGGCGGGATAATTCATTTCATGTTTGGAAAATGCCTTGCTTACATAATAGACAGGCACTTGGTTGCCCTTGACAATCTTAATCAAAACAGAGCTAACAGCCACATCAGAAACAGCCAAATAGAGATAAAGTTGCTCGCCTGGAACCGGTTTCGCCAACGGCGGAAGGGTACGGAGGTGCTGCTTGAGTGCCTGGAACGCCTCCTCGCATTTGTCGGACCATTCGAATTTCTTGTGGGCCCTCAGCACATTAAAAAATGGCATGGCTCGGTCACTTGCCTTGGATAGGAATCGATTCATCGCGGCCAACCGGCCATTCAGCACCTGAACCTCCCGATGAGTCTTCGGGGACTGCATCTTCTCGATTGCTTGCAGCTTCTCCGGATTCACCTCGATTCCTCTCTGGCTCACCATGAACCCTAGGAACTTGCCCGAGTTTACTCCGAAAGCGCACTTGTCCGGGTTCAACCGCACCTGATGGAACTTCATCCGCTCAAACGCCGCCGCTAAGTTCTGGACATGGTCTCCTGCCTGTCGGGACTTCACCAGCATGTCATCCACATATGCCTCCATGGTTTTCCCCAGCATGTCTCCGAACAACTTGTTCACCATCCGCTGGTAAGTTGCTCCGGCATTGATCAATCCGAAGGGCATCACGTCGTAATGGTAGACGTCACTGTCAGCGTAAAAAGCTGTGTGAGGGGCATCCTCCTTCGCCATCTTGATCTGGTTGTACCCGGAATAGGCATCCATGAAGCTCAGCAGCTCATGTCCCGATGTGGCATCCACCAACTGGTCAATCCTCGGGAGCGGATAGCAATCCTTCGGGCAGGCCTTGTTCAAGTCGCGGAAATCGACACACATCCGCCACTTCCCGTTACTCTTTCGCACTAGGACTGGGTTAGCAACCCAAGTCTTGAATCGGAGCTCTTTGATAAATCCAGCGTCGAGCAGTCTGCCCACCTCTTGCTGGATCGCGATCCTCTTGTCCGCGCCCATCGGACGCCTTCTCTGCGCGATAGGCTTGATCGCGGGATCTATCTTCAGCTCGTGCACTATCACGTTGGGGCTGATTCCTGGCATATCACTCGGGGACCAGGCAAACAGCTCCTTAAACTCCTTCAGGAGCTCGATCAACTCTCGGGCTCTTTCTTCCGACAAAGCAGACCCGATCTTCACCTTCCTCTGAGGCCCATCAATCTCAACCTCCTTCAGATCCTCCATGGGGGCGGGACGCCCATACTCCTCTCGAGGATCGGCATCAGTCTGAAGGACAGTCATGGCTTCCCTCCTTCTCCTTCGGGTAGCGTTAACATAGCATTTTCGCGATGCCACTTGGTCACCCTTGAACTCTCCGACTCTGTTGTCAGTCGGGAATTTCATCCTCTGGTGGACCGTCGAAGCGACTGCCATGAGAGGGTTGATAGTGGTCCTCCCGATAATAGCGTTGTATGCCCCCGCAGACTCCACTACGACGAAATCTACGTTTCGCTTCTCCATCTTCTAGCCACTACCAAACTCCACCGGTAAGGTAATCATTCCCAACGGGTAAGAAGTGGAACCAGAGAATCCCACCATCGGGAAGTCCACCCGTGTCAGGTCCTTTTTCGTCTTTCCCATGGCTTCCAGAGCGTCCATGAAAAGGATGTCGGAGGAACTCCCTCCGTCTATCAGGATTCGCTTCATCTCGAATCCATCCACGTCCAGGGTCATGACCAAGGCGTCGTCGTGAGGGCTCTCCACGCCTACCAGGTCTTTTGCCGAGAAAGAAATCACCATTTCCTCCTTCAGGGTCCACGACCGGGACCTTTTGCCTAGCACCACAGCGGCAGATATGCGGGAAGCGTAGTTTTCCCGAGAGGCAGAGGTATCACCTCCCGCCGCCATTCCTCCGTGGATGACGTTGATAGTTCCCCGCCTCTCCTTACGGGCACCTGAACCTGAGGCTTCTTGCTCAACCTTCCTCTTCTTCGGGGATCGGTCGCGGGACTTGGAACGGGATCGTGACCGACTTCTGGACCGGGATCGGCACCGTCCCTTTCCGACGAACTCTTTTAGCTTCCCCTTCTGGATCAGCTTTTCAATTTCCTTCTTCTGCTCCCGACAGTTTTCAGTGTCGTGACCATTGGCTCGATGGTAGCGACAGTAACGGTCAGGGCGAACTCCTAGGAATTCGCCTTCTTTTCTCGGAGGGTATCGGGCGAGACCCTGCCGGTCCATCACAGCTAACACAGAAGTCATCGAGCCGTTGATGGGAACGGCCCGACCCTCTCGATTGTCCTTCCTCGGGGGACGCTTGTCCTCTCTTTTCTCGGGGCGACCACGGTTTCTACTTCCCTCCGATTTGTCGCTCCTCTTGCGATCATCTGACAGCTTAGACGATGGCTTTCCTCTTCCCGACTTCGGAGGATCAAGTTCTCCGGCCGCAATCTTCGACTCCTGGACGTCGATCTGCTGTTTTACCCTCGCTTGCAGGGCCTCCATACTCCACACAGCCTTCGCGGCTACGCTGTGCATCAGGTTGGAACCGTACGGAGCGCTTAAGTTCCGCAGGAAAGTCCGGATGGTCTCTCCCTCCGAGATTTCTTCATCAATTTCCGCAGCACTAGCAGTGAACCGTTGGTAGTAGTATGCCAACGATTCATCGGGTCTCTGTACCACCTGAGTCAGGGACCTTACACTCTTCAGGAGACGCCTTCGACCTTGGTACTGCTTGATGAAGCGGTCGTGCATATCGGCCCAGCAGGTGATGCTTCCTGGCGGTAGGCTGAAGAACCAAGTCATGGCCCTTTCTCCCAAGGTTATTGGGAACAATGAACATATGAGGTCATCGTTCGAAGTCCTGCCCATACAGGCCTGGACATGCCAATGAACATGGCGAACTGGGTCCCCCTCACCATCGTACTCCTTGATGGTCGGAATACCTAGCCCAGGCGGGGCAACGGTATCTATCAGTCGCGGAACGAAAGGATGACTGGATCGATCCCTTAGCTCCGATGTCATCTGCTTCTGATCGCCCATGCAGATGCTGACAATTTTCACCACCTGATCGGGGGTGATGGGGCCATTCAGGGGAATGGTCCTGTTTTGCACTGGTCCTGGGCCGTCGACCACGAACTTCTCCAGGTGCACTGGTTCTTTACCCTTGTTCCTAGGCGGAACCTCCTGAACCTCCTGTTCTTCTGGGACCACCCTCGGAGGGGGTGGAGGTAGCTCTTCTCACGGAGGCAACTTCTCTGTCCTCCTGGCAGCTTCTCTCTTGTCCAGTAAGGCCTCCATGGCAGCCAAGAACATGGGCATAGCATCTGCTACTGCCTTGGCTAACTCTGAGTTCGAAGACGACCCTTCTTCCCTTCGCGGGACTCTTTCTCCTCTATGGCCCACCGGGATCGGGGGAGCCTCGTCCTCCTCCCTTCGCGGGATATCCTGCCTGTTCATCTCCGTGTCTCGGACTAAGACCTCATAACCATCACCCTGCCCCCCTGTCTGGGAAAGAGCGGGGTTCTCACCTTGTTCGGCAAAACGTTCTGGTAACTGAGAATTCACAGTCCCTGCAGGACGAGAACTGCCAGCCTGAACTTGCTTCTTCTTGCCACCACCGGCCATTGATCTGGTAGAAACTATCTTGACTTTTCGTAAGATTCCCACAGACGGCGCCAATGTTGAATCACGGGCGAAGCTCCGTTAAGTCCTTGACGGAAAGCTTGGACTCCTGGGCTCCGCGTAATCCTGCAAAAGGGGATGACCTGGGTGGTGACCCAGAATCCCTCTCCGATGTTTTAAATGAGTATGTGATCAATGGGGGTGATAGCAGTAATCTCAATGCGTATTAGAGAGAATATTAGATGATGGTTTTCTAAGGTAACTTCCTCCTTTATATAGGAGGGGAAGTTACTCAGTTACCTGTGACCGTGATTGGCCGTTTTCCCATGATTCCGTGTATCTCACCACGATTCCGCATATCTCGGTTGGGATTCCGTATATCTCGTCCCACGCTCCGCGTATCTTGCCCATACTTCCGTGTATCTCGGGCACGCCCTGCGTATCTCGGGGGACTTATCCATATCTTTAACCGTCTCCCACTACTCTATCTAGTAGGCGGGTTTCTCGGTCCTTATCCTCTGATCACAAGTCTCGACTCCTGTCGGGGACTCCAGATTTATCTCATTCTAGATCACCACCCAGGACCCTTTGTCTAACGAGACGGGTCCAGCCTCTGCGGGGCTATATTATCGGGGCCTTTACTAAGGCGCGTCGGGGCCTTTACTAAGGCACATCGGGGCCTACTCAGAGGCTTCTTGTCGGGAGCATTCAGCTCATACATCGGGACCACTAAAGTCGGGACCCTTCATACTGGGCCTTTGGGCCTTCCAGGCTTTTCACGAGGCCCACTGGACCTACTCGCCGTCTATTGACTGTTAACGGGGCTAACGATTTCATCGGAACCCATCAGTCCATACAAGAAAAATGGGTTAGCATCGAGGTAGAATCAGACTCAAGAGAGGTGGTGCTATCAGTCAAAGAGGAGACGCATCAAGACCATTGGAGAATCGGCCCAACAATAGAGAATATCAATTTTTTTTTCGCAACTTGCATACCGGAAGTCAAATGGATCACTATCATAAAAAAAGCAAACAAATGTGCCAACTGGATAGCTACTCAGTCCAGAAAGAGGTCGTGTACTAACAATTGGGTTTTGCAACCCCGCCATCTCTTACTTTTTTTTGCTTAATAAGGACCGGGAGTTTATTCCTCCGTGATATAATCGATTTTTTTTTTCGCATTTTAATGTTAACGAGTTTCCTTTGGCAAAAAAAAGTACATGGTTAAAAATAAAAGAGACAACATGGATAATACAATAGTAAAACTAGAGAAGAATAAAATTATGTGAAGAAAGTTGGAGTGTGCTAAACTAAAATATTCATATAATAACGAAGGTTTTTCCAACCTTTCGTTTTCTTCTTCATCTCTCCTAGGGTTTCTTACCGCCGTTTCCAATTCTCCCTTACATCGCCTTCGTTCTTATGTTGATTTCACGGGTCTGCATTGAGTTCAGTTCCCGCAACCATTACTAATCTACTGGCTTGGAATTGTCAAGGTACGGTTAGTGGCTTGACAATTCAACATTTGCGCTGCTTGGTGGCGCAGAAGAATCCGACTATTATCTGTATTTCTGAATTTAAATGTCAACCTCGTAGGATAGAGCAAACCATGAAAAATTTAGGATTCCTCAATAACTTCTATGTTCCTGCTATTGAGACTAGGGGATGTTTAGTGTTGGCTGGGAGATTCCTATTTGAGGTTAACATAATCCATTCCTCATCAATGTTTATTCACTGCCATGTTCAAATTGACCCAGTGGACTCCCCCTAGTTCCTCACTTTCATTTATGCTCCATCAGTTCTAGCCGATTGATTTGAGTTCTTGAATCAATTAACTGCCCTACAACCAGTTGATGAGCATTGGATGCTAATAGGGGATTTCAATGATATCTGGAGTGATACTGAAAAGAGGGGTGGCAATCCTGTTTCGCCTGCAAGGATCTTGCAATCACACTTATGGTCCAGCTCTTTGGATCTAATGGACTTAGGTTTTCAAGGCCCCCCCTATACGTGGTCCTAATAGAAGACTAGGTGATCTCAATATAAAAGAGATGCTTGATAGGGTGTTTATTTCACCTAAGTGGTCTTACCATTTTCCAAATGCTACATTATTTCACCTGAAAATGATTGCCTCAGATCAGTGCCCTTTACTATTTTCTCTTCATGGCAGTCCTTCAATTAATTTTACCAGAAGGCCTTTTAGGTTTGAGAAAATGAGGTAGTCTCATCCATCCTTTCCTGATTTAATTTCTAATTGTTGGAATCAACCTGCTTCTGGATCACCTCAGTTTATCCTTCAATCCAAACATTCTAGGTTGAGATTTACCCTCAAACATTGGAACAAATCTACCTTTGGATCTCTTAGATCTAGGATTGCTGATTCCTTGCAATCTTTACTTATTTTCAAATCTTGTGGAGGAGTCTCGTCTCATCAAGGTTTTGGAAGACTTGTATGTATATAAGGAAACACATTGGAGGCAGAAGTCAAGACAACTATGGTTAATGAAAGGGGATATGAACACCAAGTTCTTTCATGCTAAAACATTATCCCGTAGACATGTCAATAGATTGGACTGGGTCATTAATGTTGAGGGTGTGTGGCTCACTGACCCCATTCTAGTCCATGACCATATCCATTCTTACTTCTCTGATGTTTTCTCTTCAAATATAACTCAAAACTCTCTGTCCCTAGTGGATTGCTTAGATACATCTCAACCTCCTCAAGCATTTCAGCATTTGGGTCTTCCAGTTTCTTTTCTGGAAATCATTACTGCCATTAAGTCACCCATCCTGATAAATCCCCAGGTACAGATTAATATCAACCTGGTTTTTTCAACACAATTGGGATTTGATCAATCATGATGTCATTGCTTCGGTAACAAGATTCTTCTCTTCTGGGCATATCCTTAGGGAAACTAATATGACCATATAGTACTTATTCCTAATACAGGACAACCACAAACAATGTCCCATTGGAGGCCTATTAGTTTTTGTAATACTACCTATAAGATCATATCTAAGGATTAAGCTAATACATTGAAGACAGTTTTATCTAGTTTTATTTATCCATTCTAAAGTGCTTTTATGCCTCATCGGTTGATTACTGATAATATCTTTTAGCTCAGGAAATCCTAAACACCATTAAAAAGAGGAGATGTAGTAAGATAGGCCTTTTAGCCCTTAAGCTAGATATGAGTAAGGCTTATGATCGTGTTGCATGACCATTTCTTGAAGCTGTCATGGTCAAGATTGGTTTCCCACCAGTTTTTATATCATGGATTATGGAATGCATTTCTTCAACCTCTTTGAGCTTTCTCATCAATGGTTATCCTTCTTAGATAATTATCCCAATCAGGGATCTACGTTAGGGGATCCCTTATCTCCGTTCTTGTTCATTCTTTACTCTGAGGCGTTGTCTGCACAATTGTCTCTCTTTCAGTTTCAAGATGTTACTCGTGGGATAAGACATGTCGCTTCCTGCCAAGCAGTATTACACCTTTTTGTTGATGATTGTTTTTTATTCTTTGAAGTTAGTCAATCATTTTGACCAACTCTACTATCTTTATTTGCTCAATATGAGGCACAATCTGGGAAATTGGTTAACTTCTCAAAATCCTCAGTTAAGTTTAGTAAAAACGTGCCTCCTACTTTCAAACTCCAGTTCTTGTCTTCTTTTGGAATTAAAGAAATGATGGACTCTGAAAAGTATCTAGATCTCCCTATTAATTGCACCTATCAAAATAAAGTTATAGGATCTTCTCTGCTTGATAGGATTGCAACTAGAATCTAAGGTTGGATGTCTAAATTTCTCTCCCCAACTGGGAAAGAGATTCTAATCAAGGCAATAGTTTCATCAATTTCCTCATTTTTTATGAGCTGTGTTCAATTGCCTTACCATGTTCAAGATAAAGCTGAACAATTGATTCACACTTTTTGGTGGAAAAAATCTGTGGATAGGTCTGGGATTCCTTGGGTTAAACTTACTCGAAGTAAAAGGGAAGGGGATTTGGGTTTTAAAGATTTTCGAATCCAGAATGTGGCTCTCCTCTTCAAAACTCTGGTGTTTACTCAATGATCACAATTCCTTATGGGCCTCTATTATGAGACATAAATATTTTGTCAATGGGTCCATCTTCATGGCTAAGTGTTCAGGTAATCACTATGCTGTTTGGAAGTCTTTATTCAAGCTCATTCCCCTACTTTTTGTGGGCTGTCCTTGGCAAGTGGGTAATGGCCAATATATCAATTTTTGGACAGACCCCTGGGTTTCAAATATCTCTTCACTTATTCAGTGGAGGATAGGTATGTGTGAAGCTCGCCCGTGTAGTGTGAATTCTGTTATTCACCCCTTATCACAATCCTGGATGCTAAACACCCTTAATATGAAAGTTCACCCTTTTATTGTCTCTATTATTTCTAATTTTCCTCTACCAATTTTCCCTACCTCGGATAGGTTTATTTGGCTAAACCATGTTTATGGGAACTACACTGTGAAGTTTGGGTATCATATCTCCGTTCCTTGGTAGCTTCTCAAATCAATGGTTCTACCTCCGCCTCAATGACTGTTAGTCCTACATTTTGGAGTAGGTTTTAGTCTCTACCACTATCTCTCAAAATCAGGATGTTCATCTGGAAGGGTTGCAATTGAGGTTTAGCTCTTGGGCATAACCTTCAAAGAAGTATTACCTCTTTTGATCCATCTTGTCCATTCTGTCTCAAAGCTACTGAAACCTGTACTCATTTGATGTGGGATTGTTCTTTTGCATCAAGAATTTGGTTTGCAAGTCCACTGGGGATTATTACATATGTTGTTCCTGTCCACTCTGTCTTGGACTGTCTCACATTGGATTTTGACCCCACCTATATTATGGGAGATGTTCTCAAATCTGTTAGTCAGAAATGTGTTATCATTTGGGTGATTTGGTTAGCTAGGAATTCTTTGGCTTTAAGGGCTCAACAACCAAACATTACAAAGATTATGAGTCACATGCACTTATTGTTTGTTGATATTGATGATATTGTTATGTTGTTCTCATTGACAAGCACCAGGAGGCACATCATCTCATCATCCATCATCACACATGAATTAGCAACCCCAAGCCTGATCAGTGGAGAATCATCACAGATGGGGCAGTCTTCAATGAATCTAGTACTTTAGTGGGAGCTGCTGTTATTCTAAATAATGTTGACTCTGTAGTTGTTGTTTCTGTTGTCAAGTTTCCAGGTGTCAACCCTCTTTTGTCGGAAGCTGTTGTTTGCAGGGCTGGTCTTTTATTGGCGACTGAAGTAGGAAACAACCCTTATGCTCTCCTCGCTGACTCACTAATCCTGGCCTCTGTAATTAAAATTCCCTCCTCTACCCCAGCAGCTCTTTTGGTGTCATTTAAGATATTTCTCATCTTGTTTGTATTTTATATGTGTATTCTGTTTGTAAGGTTCCAAGACTGGTTTGTAAACTAGCTCACGATCTTGCTAGAAGATCGGAGTTGCTAGGTTTTTTTGGTAGTTGGTTGTCTCCGTCTATCACTGCTGTTTTAGGTTCTGTTTTATGGGCGTGTTTTGTGGAGTGATCGTCATGTACTCTTTTGCTTTGTTATGTGCTTTATTATAAATTAGCTCCTATAACCCAAAAAAAAAAGAAAAAACTATTCATACAATACAGTCAGTGTGAGAGATGATATATATATAAAAGTTTGAAAGATATCATAGCCGCAATTATATAAAGGAGTCAAATTACATAAATGTTTCAAAAAATAAATACTTTTTTATTTTATGAAAAAATCGGATTAGAATATTAAATTACTACTCTTAATAATATTTTATAATTAATTATCGTAGAATACAACTGCAAATTACCACTAAGCTAATTGTTGCTTAAAAATAAATTATTAATAATTTTATTTCAATTTCCTTTCTCGCATGCTGCGCAGGATAAGTATCTAGTATAATATAGTTTTGATAGAAGTTATAACATCATGACAAATAATATTTTTAAACAACTTTATATTTCATATTTATTAAAATAACCACGTTTTATTTGTCCACATTAATCCTTTGATAAGTTACATAATATTCACAACAATTACCTTCATTCCAAGTAGAGCTCTAAATTGAGGGACACTTCTCATTCACTCTTAATGTTCATTTTATTAACAAATTGACTAAATTAGTTTTACATCCTAACATAAAAAAAATCAAATCCTATCAAAGTTATTAATTTTGTTCCCCAATCAAAGTTATTAATTTTGTACCCCTATCAAAGTTATTTACTACATCACACACCTTTAACAAAAATGAGTCTTTCTACTATGCTCCACAAGCACCATGCTTGTGGTAGCTTTTTTTTTTACATATTTTTTATTGTCCCAAAAGGAACCTATATGGACAAATATTTTTTATTAATAGTATAATACAAATATTAGGTGTAGGTAAAAAAAATCATACTTTTAAAGTTTTACGTATGTTACAATTAAGTCCACCCTAGCGGTGAAAAAAACACAAGCTGTTAGCATATGGTGATTGGGCGCCGTAAATGGAAGCCCATTAATATGTATATGTAATCTGAGACAATTGGGTGAATGTCACATTTGGGAAATTGGGCTAGACCCGAATCCAAATTGACATGAGAGGCCCAAAATTGGGCCTCCCTTATACACCATGGCCAGCCGAAACTAGGTGTGGGCAAAGTGGACTTTTGTCCACTTTGCTCCTCCTATAAATAGGGAGTGTTAGGGGTTTTATTAGGGTAATTCACAATTCCTCATTTGTGGTAATTTGAGAGAAAACTCTCCTCCCCTAGTAACCCTAGTTTCGGCCGAACCATATTCACCACCAAGAGTGTGCCAATTTGCTTTGAGCAAACACTCCGGAAATCTGTCCCTGCCAAGAATCGATCAGAGACTTTGCTGTGGAGACTATACCGCGTAGGGCTTCCTTAACAAGAACCTCTACGGGTTCCGTCCGGTGGATCGAGAACTCCCTCAGCAAGATCTTGGGACTACGAAAAGCGTTTGAGGTATGTGCACATCTTCCACTGCGTAATTGAGATTACTAGCATGTACCCTATTTGAGTTTCCGTATTATTTAGCCCCGTAATCCAACAGTGGTATCAGAGCCTGTGTTAGGAGTTCATGATTTTGATAAGTTGATGTTCTTGATTTTTACATGTTGGCCGAAATTTTAAGAAGTGAAAATTTAAAATTTCCGATTTTTATAATTGTATGTGCCGAAATTTTCATGATGTTCTTAGTAAAATTTGATGTTCATGATCTTCAAGAAAAACATGACTTTTATCAAAATCAAACATTGGATTGTAGATCTTAGTAAAATTTGATCTTGAAATTTGACCACTTATGTCCAATTTGTGTTTTTTGGCCGAACCATAGGAGATTACAAAATAAATTTTAATTTCTTAGGCCCCAATTTTCATGTATTTCAGCCGAAATATATTATTATATTGTTACCATATTTTAATTTTAATTAAATGTGACAATACATCTATAATTGGAAATTTATTGATAGATTCACATATTGTGTGTAATATTGGAAATTATTTTACATAATTAATATATCTTGGTGGCTAAGTTAAGTTTTTAGTGGCCCTACTTAGCCCACAAGAAATGTTTCGGCCGAACCTTATGGGTTTAATGGGCCGGTCCTATTTGCTAAACCGGAACGGATTAAACCAATCCGGGTTTTCTTAATCGGTTCGACCTAGTCGGGTCGGATTGAACCGGGGTAACTAAGTGGATCTAACCGAACCGGTTTTGAGTGTTGAACCGAACCGAAATCCTATTTTATTTAACCGGTTTGGACCGAACCAGAATTTAAAATAAAACCGGCCCTCACCCGAATCGGATTTATGGAACCGAACCGAACCGGATTGAACCAAAATTGACTGAACCATATTTTTTTCAAAATCGAATTCAAGTCAATTAATAAAATGGTATGGTCAAATTTTAAAATCCAAATGATTTCGAACTTTAAAATAGTCTACACAGTGCTCGAAGGTTTAAAATTTTCACGTTTTAATTAAACCTTAATGCCTAGTTTCGACTATGGGGATGGATCTCGGAAATGCATGATTTTGGGACTGGATTAATTAGAGGGCTGAATTGCAATTGTTTACTTTACGTCACATATATTTATTAGAACTTTCGTCTTGACTTGTCAAGCTAGCTGGAAATTGCATGATGGGGGCAGAGCCCTAGTTAAATATATAGTTGCGCACTATGATAGACATGTTGTGATGGTTGCAATTGCCTAAGATTCATGTCTAGAAATTCAAATAATTGACTGTAAGCATGAATTGCTACTCAGCCCCTAATATTTTAAAATGTTTTTAAAACTAAAACCAGTCGCCAAATATGCACGTTTGATGTGGAAGTTTCATGTATGACACGTATGCTTGAATGTTGAGGATGTAGCTGCATGTAATAGTTTACTTAGGAAGTAGAATTATGTATATACTAGCATGATTTCTTCGGTAATTTGTGATCAAAACCGTTTTAAATGACTGATCTATTGGATCGAAGACGACGGTAATGTGAAATCTTTCACAACCCCCTTCCTCGGTTTACTGGCGGTCGGTTGGTTTAGATGGCTGAGGAATCATTATTTGTCGTATTCCATCTTAATAGATATCCGATGTATGCAATTCTTTCTCAAAATGTTATTGTCTTCCTGATTATGCCTGATTATCAATGTGTTCGTATGAGTTGGTTGAATGAGTGCGATTCGACATTCCCCGCAATCTTGATGGTATGAATTATGATGAATAAAAGGAGTATGTGTTGAACTCTCTACTACGATTCTGAAAAGCTGAGAGGACAACTACGGATGAATATAGTAGTCTGTATGATTTTGACAATGGGAGATGAATGTGATAATTTGTTTCCCCAAGAATGGGAGTAGGTTCTTTGTTGATCTGAACGTGTATGTGGTGATACTTTCAACCTTAGACAAAGGGGTTGAAGAAGACTTCAATTACAATCAGACAATGTTACAGCTTAGTATCCCTTTGCATCCGCCTCGGTGGAAGAAAGGATGCAAAAGCTAGAAATGTTTCGGTTGAACATGATGGTCTTCTCTCTCTCTCCATGGATGCTGGTGTAAAAGCCGCTCGAGACTTTCACAATGAAAGGTCAACATGGAAAAGATGTATATGGTTGTCTGACGTTGACGGGACTCACTCACCATGAGTCTAATCAAGTATAGTAACTACATCAGTGAAGGGACAACCTTCTCTGCTCACCATAGTGGGTCGAAAGAAGCCAACCATGATCCACATATCATGAAGAGAACTGGACCGAATAGGTCATATACGATAATCCAGTGGGTTAAACCCCGTTGATAAAGTGCGTCCGAAGTACGCCTCGTAAGTCATGAGTATAAAGCTGGAAAATGCTTTATACGGACACAGATAATTTGATGTGATTCACTCGTGAATTTACTCAGATGTGATGTTCAACATGACCCAAAGTTCTCGACTATCTGTGCGGCAAGCATGGATCAAATACGCGGCTTTCAGATCAAGAACCACACCATTGTCATTTATCGTTCATTGTTCGTTTCAATTACTAAAATTTTGTTTATTTTGGGATTCAGAGTTATTGAATAAAGTAATTGTAGCTCGATTCGTAGAACAATTTTCTTATCAATTTAACGACCCGGTAAAAAGGGAAAGATCCGAAACGGAAATTCATACCCACGGGTTCGGAACCAATTTTTTTGGCCAGGTAAAAGAGGCTGAATGAAACGAAACGACACACATGCTCCGTCATCTCAGTCGGGACAGCTGAACTAAATAAACCCATCGATTGCGTAGCTAGATCGAAAGATTTAGTATTTCTTATTTGTTAGTACTCCATTATTTGATAAATTCCGTAATGATGAACATGCACGAAACCGATTTGATTAAATTAAGTTGAGTTTTAGAAACGAATCGATTTATACCATGGGTTAAACCTGGAATAGGCGCCATGCGTGTGTGTACCTCGAAAGATGGAACACATCGTTTCAGAGTACGAATTTAATGATGAAGTGTTTTAATGAATGAATGCTGGATTTTCATTTGCCTCCCTTTAGGTATAACTCATTTAATACTTATAAGACAAAAAGAGGTATGCTTCACAAGCTACTATGAACTCGTAAAGTATCAACTGACGCATAAGGCGAAAGCCCAATGCACAGTTCAGAGATGGATAAAGTCTTTGAGATGAATTAGCAAATGAAAAGGATGATGTCGGTAAAATGTCTCTCCCACTAAATGCCTTGAACGACAAGTCTGGCAAGACATTCATATCAATAGTACACCTCAACAGGCATAGTTTGAAAACATAATGTTAGAGTTCAACAACCGACGTTCCCTATGGAATGAAAAGCAGTTGACTCAAATTAATGTAGAACTATGTTCCAATAAAATCGGTCAAACACGACGCAATAAAAGCTAAAAGGAATGATAACGAGGTAAATTGTATCATAATGCGACATTAATTTGCTCATTAAACAAGTATTCAAATGGGAAAAGTATGTAAAACATGCAACATGTTTAAAAAAGATGGTTTTATGGACCAGTAGTTTTGAAACGTACAAAATGTTTGAAAAAGATGGTTTTATAGACCAAAATGTTTTAAAATGTGCAACAAGTTTACAAAATATGGTGAAATGACGCATCGTCAAATTATTGTCACTAGTCTCATTAAGTGGATACGTGCGGATAATTTTTTTAAAAAATAATAATAATATACATCCACCCATAAATAATCATTGTTATGTATAAATTAATTTCTTTTTTTAATTATTATTTTTTTTCTAAAAATGTGTTTCACACGTGTCCACTTAATGAGTCAGTTGATAACAAGTAGACGGTATGTCATTTCACCATCTTTTGTAAGCTTGTTGTACATTTTAAAACATTTTGGTTCATAAAACCATCTTTTTCAAACATGTTGTACATTTTAAAACATATTGGTTCATAAAACCATCTTTTTTAAACATATTGCATGTTTTACATACTTTTCCCTATTCAAATCAAGAGTACAACAGCTGCTCTTAGAGGATACATGTTTAAATTAGTTTAGGATAATGGTTCCGTGGCCGAACATGAGGACGAATTTCCAACGCTTGGTGAAATAAAAACAGATGAAGTCTTGATCAAAATGGAGCAGGATGACAATAATGGTCAGGTCCCACTTACTTCGAGTGGGATATTTGAGGCAGCAACGCAAGTGAATGACATGGTAAATGAAGATGGTGACATTTTCATAGTAAATCCAGTGGAAGGAGACAATCATACCACACAAATCACTGTTGCTGTATGTGCGAATCACGTTAAACATGATAATCATGTAGCCGGACCGCTGGATGAAAATCCAATAATACCAAAAATACTATTGTTCCCAGTGGAAGTGGATCAACCAACTTGGTTCCAGATTCTATTGATCAAGGAATTCATCTCGGAGGTAAAATCCCGAGACGAGAGGTCGTCCAAGAAAAGTTGTAGGTCAAGGTTCTAGCACTGCCCTTGTTCCCAGTGGGAGTGATGCTCCGATAAGAAGCATTATTCCGAGTGGGAGCAACGTTTTGACTCAAGATGGGATTAACGAGCCTTGACGAAGTCAAATGCATCGAACTTCTCCCAAGAAGTATCCCATTGAGAAAGGTGACATTTTCAACTCTAAATTCTGTTGACGAACCGGTAACGGTTCAACAAGCGTTTAAAGGACCTCAAGCGAAGCAATGGAGGAAGAGATCGCCTCAATGAAAGCCAATTCGGTATGGTCTTTAGTTGATTTACCTGCTAACAGCAGAGCCATAGGGGCTAAGTGGGTTTTAAAACTGAAACTCACTGCTGATGGAGATGTCGAGTGATACAAAGCCCGACTAGTTGCGAAAGGATACATCCAGCTTCACGGAGTGGACTTTGATGAAACACACCGACTGTGAGTTACACCACAGTCATGGCCATCCTAGCCTTGGTCGCATGCCTCGATCTAGAGCTGCACCAAATTGATGTTAAGACCACGTTCCTCCACAGAAACCTGGAGGAAGAGATCTATACTGAGCAACCAGAGGGTTTCATTACTCCTGGTAACAAACAAAAAGTTTGTAAACTCCAAAGATCCATTTACAGTCTTAAACAATCATCTCGGCAACGGTACCACAGATTCCACGAGGAAATCATTGGAAACAGATCCATGAACCTCCACGAGGATCCATGCGTGTATACAAAGACCTCTGAGTCTATGTACGTCATCTTAAACTTATACGTGGATGATATACTCATTGCTGCGAATGATGTTTGTTTCATGAACGAATCAAAGTCCTGGTTGGCATCTGTATTTGAGATGAAAGACATGGGAGAGGCTACGTACATCTTGGGCATTAAAATTGATAGAGATCGTGCCGCCCGGAGGTTATGTCTATCTTAAGAAGCCTATATCAACAAACTGTTGAAAAGGTTCAAACCCGTGGAGACGTTGGTAGTATTCAGGTGCGCGTCGTCAAATCGTGATGGCCCGAAGAACCAACAAGAGCGTGAACATATGAGGAGTGCGGAGTATTTGAGCATAGTCGGAAGTCTTATGCACTCCATGCTTTGCACTCGTCCGGACATCGGTTATGCTGTGGGCCTAATAGCAGGATTCCAATCACACCCTGGCTATCAACATTTAAAGGCAGTAAAACTGATCATACGTTATCTGAAATGTACTGCCGACTACGTACTGTGCTATGAGGGCTGGAAGTTATAATTGACTGGTTTCAGTGACGCCGACCTTGGTGGCGATCCAGACGATCGTAAGTCTACCACAAGGGGAGTCTTTCTCCTTGCTTATGCCGCCATTTCATGGACGAGCGAGAAGCAATCATGTGTCGCGCTGTCTACGATGGAATCAGAATTCGTTTCTCTCTCCAAAAATGCGCAGGAAGCAGTTTGGATGAAAAGGCTTCTTACTACGTTGCTTGATGATGATGTCGGGAGTAAGCCTGTGAAGGTGTACTCCGAGAGTCAGGCAGCTATTGCGGCAGTTAAGAATCCAAAGTACCATAGTAGGACTAAACACATTGATGTGAAATATAATTATGTTAAATCTATGGTAGAAGACAATATAATCACTTTAGAATACTCGCCCACTGATGACATGGTAGCGGACCCATTAACTAAACCATTACGCAAAGATACTATTGAAAAGCACGTTAAACTTCTTGGATTGCGTAGGGTTTAAAAGTGGGCATGTATCTATGATAAAATTTTGATAATTGAAAGTTACATTTTTAATAAACGAGAGAATAGCAAATCGAGTTTATGATTCATCAACGTCATAATGTTTGATTACATCGGATTTTACGGTCTCTAAACTGAGTCGTAGGAGGACGCAACCCTCTGCCTAAATTATGTCGAATGTGGGCATTTCCTTTTCACACAGGCACGGTTGTCTTGTAGGAGAGGGGGACCTCTTCAGTAACAAGACTTGCTAAGAACCAGGGGGATAAACTTGGTTATGCAAAACGATCATTTGGTTTCGGAGTTACACGACATGACTATCGTTTTGCACATCTTCTTGATGAACTATGTTCGTCATTAACCACATTATGGGTCAGATGAAAATTTTGCGATAGGATTGTTGACATATCCCACTCGTGACAATGTTCGGGTATGATATCGACGCGTGCTTCATACTACGCGTGCCATGTTCGACCACGGGGTCAGGCTCGGTTGTGCTAGGTAGAATCCTCGATATTCGGATGGGCGCAAACTTCTTCACCTCGAGTGTGTGATTGATCTCGGGAGCCTTATGAAGAGGCACCCGAAGTATCCTCATGGACTCAGAACTCATATCTAAGGCCAGGTTCAATGTTCGCTTCCCGGTGTACAAGCGTAGTGTTGAAGAAAAAGGCCATGTGACCACGTCTGTGGAAACCGGTTAGGTTTGACTAAGGGTAGGAGCGATGGGGATGGTCAAGTTCACCTGTAATTCACCAACTCTTGTATTCACTAGGTGGCCACCATCCGGATATTAGTTGAAGGTTGTGAATACTTGTGCGAATGCCTTGGAGAAGTATTCATAAGTGGAAACTAGGAAATTGGAGAATTAACAGTTGACCTAGGATACAGCGCGGTACAATTTAATGTTTTTAACAGGTTGTATGAAAATAGGGAATAAACGTTCCGCGGGCGCTACAACACTCCTTAAAGATGAGTAGCATGCTGTCCGTCGTGTCCCTCGGTCGCACGAAAAACCTCGTATGAACTAGTTGTTGTATTACGGGGAAGATTACTACGAAAACATAAACACAAGTACATGCTTGTAATCAGAATTATGTAGTTGAAGATGTGCACATACCTTAAACCTTTTCCGTAGTCCCAAGGATCTTGCTGAGGGAGTTCACGATCCACCAGACGATACTCGTAGAGGTTCTTGTTAAGGAATCCCTACGCGGTATTAGCTCCATAGCAAAGCCACTGATCGATTCTTGGCAGGGACGGATCTCCAGAGTGGTTGCTCGAAGCAAACTGGCACACCCTTGGTGCTTAGTGAGGTTCGGCCGAAACATTAGTATTTAGGGAGGAAGGTTTTTCTCTCAAATCACCACTTAGAAGGAATTGTGAATTACCCTAATGAAAACCCTAACACCCCTTATTTATAGGAGGAGCAAAGTGGAAAAAAGTCCACTTTGCCCCTTTATTATTTCGGTCGGCCTATATGTGTAAGGGAGGCCCAATTTTGGGCTTCTCATGTAAATTGGGATTTGGGTCAAGCCCAATTTCCCTAGTGTGACATTTACCCAATTTCTTAGGTAACATATATATATTAATGGGCTTCCATTTACGGCGCCTATTCACCATATGCTAACAGCTCCCACTCGCCAGAATGGGAGGGTGCCTGTTAATGTATTGTTGTCCAATCGCATCAACATTTCACTCTTCGAATCTTGCCCATGCTTCTGAATAGTTCATATGAGGTTTGCCGTGCGAACGGAGGATACGACGGGTATCGTGCTACTCATCTGTTAGGAGTGTTGCAGCGCCCGCGGAACGTTGATTCCCTGTCTCAAATCAACCTGTTAAAAACATCAATTTATATCGCGATGTATCCCAAGTCAACTGATAATTCTCCTATTGCCCAGTTTCCACATAGGAATACTTCACCAGGGCATCCGTACAAGTATTCACAACCTACAACTAATATCTGGTTGGTGGCCACCTAGTTAATACAAGAGTCGGTGAATTACAGGTGAACTTCACAATCCCCATCGCTCATACCCTTAGTCAAACCCAACATGTTTCCAAAGACGTGGTAACTTGGCCTTTTTCTTCAGCACTGTGCTCATACGCCGGGAAGCGAATATTGAGCCTGACCTTAGATATGAGTTCTGAATCTATGAGGATACATCGGTGCATCTTCATAAGGCTCCCGGGATCAATCACACGCTAGAGGTGAAGAAGTTTCCGCCCATCCGAATCACGAGGATTCTACCTAGCACAACCGAGCATGACCCCGTGGTTAAACATGGCACGCGTAGTATGAAGCACGCTTCGATAGCATACCTAAACAACGTTAGGCGTGGGATGTGTCAATGATGCTATCGCAGACTTTCATATGGCCCAGAATGTGGTTAATGACGAACGGAGTTCATCACCGGCGAAGTGCAAACCGAAGATCATGTCGTGTTACTCCGAAACCAAATGATCGTTTTGCGTAACCAAGTTTCCCAACTGGTTCTTAGACAGTCTTGCTTCGATAGAGGTCCCCCTCTCCTACAAGATGACCGTGCCTGTGTGATAAGGCAAGGCCCACATTCGACATAATTTGTGCAGAGGATTGCGTCCTCCTACGACTCAGTTTATAGACCGTAAAATCCGATGTATTCAAACATTATAACGTCGATGAATCATAAACTCGAATTGCAATTCTTTCATTTATCAAAATGTAACTTTCAATTATCAAAATGTTATCACAGATATACGCCTACTTTTAAACCCTACGCAATCCAATCAGTTTAACATGCTTTTCAAATGTCTCTTTGCGCAATGGTTTAGTTAATGGGTCCGCCACCATGTCATTAGTGGGCGAGTATTCTAAAGTGATTATATTGTCTTCTACCATAGATTTAGCATAATTATATTTCACATCAATGTGTTTAGTCCTACTATGGTACTTTGGATTTTTACTGTCGCAATGGCTGCTTGACTATCAGAGAACACCTTCACAGGTTTACTCCCGACATCGCCACCAAGCAGCGGAGTAAAATGCTTTTCAGCCAGACCGCTTCCTGTGCGTTTTTGGAGAGAGCAACGAATTCCGGTTCCATTGTAGACAACGTGAGACATGATTGCTTCTTGCTTGGCTATGAAATGACGACATCAGCAAGGAGAAATACTCCTCCTGTGGTGGACTTACGATCGTCTGGATCGTCACCATGGTCGGCGTCACTGAATCCAGTCAATTCTAACTTTCAGCTCTCATAGCACAGTACGTAGTCGGCAGTACCTTTCAGATATCGCATGATCCGCTTTACAACTTTTAAATGTTGATACTCAAGGTCTGATTGGAATCTTACTACTAGGCCCACAACGTTGCAGATGTCCAGACGAGTGCAAAGCATGGCGTACATGAGACTTCCGACCATGCTTAAATACTCTGCACTTCTCATCTGTTCACGCTCTTGCTAGTTCTTTGGGTCGTCGCGCTTTGACAACGCGCACCCGATTACTACCAGCATTACCACGGGTTTGGCATCTTGTAATCTAAACCTTCTCAACATTTTTTTGATGTAGGTTTCCTGAGATACACACAATCTCCGGGCGGCACGATCTCTAGCAATATTAACGCCCAAGATGTACGTAGCCTCTCCCATGTCTTTCATCTCAAATACAGATGCCAACAAGGACTTTTATTCATGCATGAAACTCACATCGTTCGCATTAATGCGTATGTCATCCACGTATAAGGTTAATATGACGTACTTAGACCCGGAGGTCTTTGTATACACGCATGGATCCTCGTGAAGATTCACGAATCCGTTTCCAACGATCTCCTCGTGGAATCTACGGTACCATTGTCGAGACGATTGTTTAAGACCATAAATGGATCTTTGGAATTTCCAAACTTTACATTCATTACCAGGAGTAATGAAACCCTCTGGTTGCTCCATATAGATCTCTTCCACTAGGTTTCCGTGGAGGAATGCGGTCTTAACATCCATTTGGTGCAGCTCTAGATCGAGATTTCCGACCAGGGCTAGGATTGCCCTACTGTGGTGTACTGTACAGTCGGTGAGTATGTTTCATCAAAGTCCACTCCGTGAAGTTAGGTGTATCCTTTCCCAACTAATCGAGCTTTGTATCGCTCGACATCTCCATCATCAGTGAGTTTCACTTTCAGAACCCACTTAGCCCCTATGGCCCTGCGGTTAGCAGGTAAATCAAATAAAGACCTTACCGAATTGGATTTCATTGAGGAAATCTCTTCCTCAAACCCTCTGGTTGCTCCATGTAGATCTATTCCTCCAGGTTTCCGTGGAGCAACGCGGTCTTAACATCCATTTGGTGCAGCTCGAGATCGAGACTTGCGACCAAGACCATAAATGGCCCTAACTGTGGTTTTACGCACAATCGATGAGTTCATTTCGTCAAAGTCCACTCCGTGAAGTTGGGTTTATCCTTTCGCAATTAGTCGGGCTATGTATTGCCCGACTTGTTCCATCAGTGGTGAGCCTTTTTTAAGGACTCACCGTATCCTTGTGCCATGTGGTTAGCAGGTAAATCAACTATAGACTATAATGGATTTCATTTAGGCGATCTCTTTCTTTTATTGTTTTCCTCCATTTCCCCACTTGAGGCCTTTCTAATGCTCGTCAACGAATGTTAGAGTGAGGTTTTCACCCTTCTTGATGGGATACTTCTTAAGAGAAGTTTGATGCCTTTGACTTTCGTCTAGGCTAGTTAATCCCATCTTAAGTCTAAACGTTTCTCCCACTCGGAATAATGCCTCTTATCGGAGCATCACTTCCACTGGGAATAAGAGCAGTGTGTGAACCTTGACCTACAACTTTCCTTGGATGACCTCTCGGTCTCGGGATTTTACTTCCGAGATTAATTCCTTGATCACTAGGACCTGGAACCAAGTTGGTCGGATCCACTCCCACTGGAAACAATGGGTAGTATAGGTAGTTGTGACATTACTGGTTCAGCAATATAACTATCAGGTTCTACTTGATTCGTCTCTGCGGCAACAGTGATTTCATATGGTAGGGTTTATTCCTCCCACTGGATATACTATGAAAATGTTTCCATTATCATTTACCATGTCATTCACTGGTGTTTCTGGTTCAAATCTCCCACTCGAAGTAAGTGGGACCTGATTGTCAGTGTAATCCTGCTTTGATTCGATCAAGACTACATTTGTTTGAAAAATGACCATGCAATTGAAATTCGTCCTCAAGTGATGTAATGTCTCATGTTCGACCATGACACAATTTTCCGAAGCTTTAAGCAGGTATTTCTAAGAGCATATATAGTACTCTTGGTCCAAATACGTGTTTAATGCGCATCTCAATATTGCATGATGATATGATTTAACTCACTATCATTCTTTAGTTTTTATGGAGACGTGTCTTCCCAATTTTATTGGAACACAGTTTTACATACATGTGAATCATCTTCTTCATCCCATAGGGAACATCTGAAAGATTGACTCTAACATTATGTTTATGAACTGTGCTTCTTGAAGTGTGTGTCATTTTTTTTAAATGCCTAGCCTGACTTATCGTTCAAGGCGTATGGAAGGAAAATCATTTTACCGACTTCATCAATCCTCATTCGCTAACTTATCTCAGAGATTTTATCCCATCTCCGAACTGAGCATTTTGGGTTTTCACATTAGCGTCAGTTCATACTTTTACAAGATCGTGCTAGCTTATGAAGCATACTTCTTTCCGATATAAACGTTATCAGTAAGTTGTTTCCGAAGGGATGCAAACGAAAATTCAGCACTTAATCATTTAAAACACTTCATCATTAAAATCGTATTTTGAAACGATGTGTTCCATCTTTCGAGGTCCACACATGCGTGGCTATTTACCGAAGTTTTAACTCATGGTTAAATCGTTTCATTTCTGAATTTAATTCAATTTAATCCAATCAGTTTCGGATATGGTCATCATTACTGATTATTTCATTTAATGGAGTACTAATAATTAAGAAATACTAAATCTTTTGATCTAGCTACGCAATCGATGTGTATGTTCGTTTCAGTTGTCCTGACTGAGATGATGGAGTACGTGAATCGTTTCGTTTTATTCGACCACTTTTACCTGGCTGAAATTTCGTTTCGGATCGATCTTGATTAACCGAGTTGATTAATTCTGACGAGTAGATCACATTTCAAATCGAACGAAAACTAGTTTATTCAATAAATCTGAATCTCAAAATAACCAAAAATTAGTAACTCAAACGAACGATAAATGACAATGGTAGGGTTCTTGATCTGAAGTTCGCATATTTGATCCATGATTGTCGCATAGATAGTCGAGAACTTTATAGAAGTATGGTTCTTTCCATGTTGCCTTACATTATGCATTATACTTAGTCTTGATATATTTGATGGTGCATACACCATGTACGTACACCATGAGTATTATGCATGCATGGTGCATGCACCATATGGTGCACCCATCTTAATCCCACTTGTATGTACCTAGTTGGTAGTCCCTAGTTTAGATGCCTATATATATATTGTACTTAGTACTTTGTAAACCCTAGTAACCAATGAAGTAATTTTACACTCATATGGTATCAGAGCATGGGATTTGCAGCGCATGCTTGGGGATGAAGAAACCTCAAATTTCTTCATTTCCTCTTGGGATTTCTTGCTGATTCATCTTGGGTTTACTTGAGATTTCTTCTTGGTTACACATTCATCTTGGATCCTATCGTTTCTTGCTCGAGAATGGCTGTGAAGTAAGTACCATTTTCAGATCTACTAAGCCATGTTGAACAACACATCTGAGTAAATTCTCGTGTGAATCACGTCAAATTATCTGTGTCTGTATAAAACATTTTACCGCTTCATACACATGACATACGAGGCGTACTTGAGACGCACTTTATTAACATCGTTTAACCCACCAGATTATCGTATAGGACCTATTCGGTCATGTTCTCTTCATGTTATGTGGGTCATGGTTGACTTCTTTCGAACTCAGTATGGTGAGCAGATAGGATCCCCTTTCATGTTGTGGTTACTGTACTTGATTAAGGTCAAGGTTATTGAGTCCCGTCAATATCAGACAACCATATACATCCTTTCCATATTGACCTTTCATTGCGAAGGTCTCGAGCGACTTTCAAACCAGCGTCCATGGAAAGAGAGAAGACCATCACGTTCAAACGAAACGTTTAGCTTTTGCATCCTTGCTTCCACCAAGGCGGACGAAAGGGATACTAAGCTGCAACATTGCTTGGTTGCAATTGAAGTCTTCTTCAACCCCTTTTTACCAAGGTTGAATGCATCACAACATATGTGTTCAGATCATCAAAAACCTACCCCATGATTGGTGAAACAAATTATTACATTCGTCTCTCATTGTTAAAATCATACAGACTACTATATTCATTCATAGTTGTCCTCTCCACTTTTCGGAATCGTAGTAGAGAGTTCAACACGTACTCCTTTTATTCATCATCATTCACACCATCAAGATTGCGAGGAATATCGAATCTCACTAATTCAACCAATCCATACTAACACATCGATGATTATGCAAGAATCAGGGAGACAATAACATTTTGAGAAAGAATTGCATACATCAGATATCTATTAAGATGGAATGCGACAAGCAACGATTCCTCTGACATCTAAACCAACCGACCACCAGTAAACCAATGGATGATGGCTGTGAAAGAGTTCTCATTACTGTTGTCTTCAATCCAATAGACCAGTCTTTTAAAACGGATTTAATTGCAAATTACCGGAACGGGAATTTTAAAACAAGCATACCCGATCTTGGCTTTCCCATTGCCCTTTTTATATTGAAAAATATTCCGATAAACTTACTCATGCATATACAATTCTACCATCCATGTAAATTATCATACGCAAGTAACATTCATCTCAACAACCACACTCTTTCTTACGCGTCATGCGTCTAATGTTCCGAGGAACTCATGCTTGCATACATAATCATACTTCCAAGTAAATTATTAAATGCGGCTACATCCTCAACATTCTAGCATACGTGTCAAACATGAAATTTACACATCAATCATACACATTTGGCGACTGGTTTTTTATTTTAAAAATATTTTAAACATTAGGGGCTGATTTGCAATTCATGCTTTTATTCAATTACGCATCATTCTAGACATAAATCCTAGGCAATTTCAACCATCATAGCATGTCTATCCTAGTGCGCATACCATATATTTAACTAGGGCTCCGCCCCCAACATGCATTATCCAGTTAGCTTCACTCAGTTAAGACGACATTTCTAATAATGTATAAATATATATCGAATACTAAACAATTGCAATTCAGCCCACTAATTAATCCAATCTCAAAAACATGTATCTCTGAGATCCATCCCCATAGTCGAAACAAGGCATTAAGGTTTAATCGTTATGTAAATAATAATAAACCTTTTGAGCATTGTGTAGGCCTTTAGAGGTTCAAGACATTTGGATTTTTAAACTTGAGCACCCTATTTTTAATTGACTAATTCGGTTTTGAAAAATTCGGTTCGGTTCAGTCGATTTTGGGCCGGTTTGGTTCAGTTCAGTTAGGTCTAGAAAAATCCAGTTCGGGTCCGGTTTAGTAAAATCCGGTTCGGTTTGGTCCGGTTTTATTTTCAAAATCTGGTTCGGTCCGAACCGATCCAATAAAATAGTGTTTGGTTCGGTTCAACACTCAAAACCGCTTCGGTTAGATCCACTTAGTTACATCGGTCCGACCCGACCCGACTAGGTCGAACCGATTAAGAAAACCCGGTTCAATTCAATGCGTCACGGTTTGACATATTGGACCGGCCCAATAATTAAATCAAAAGGGTTTGAGCCGAAATGTTTACTTGTGGGCTAAGTAGGGTTTTGAAGTCCACAAAAAAATTTAATTTAGCCACCAAGTAACATTAATTATGTAAAATAATTTCCAATATTAATATATATATATATATAAATTTCGGCTATACATCAAACATATATATATATATATATATATATATATTTATTGCCAAGATTCTATTTTTAACACTAATCAATCAACAATATATATATATATATATATATATATATATATATATATATATATATATATATATGTAAAATTTCGGCACATAATATACACATATATATTTTATTTATTATCATTATCTTAAATAGGGAAACACATACACTGACAATATAATTTTTCAATCTTTTAGGCAACTAAATCTATCAATAATATCTTTATCCCTATTAAATATTTAGATATATTGATAGTTGTATATATCTCTATATATTAATGTGAATCTATCCTTATGTTTCCAATTTTAGATATATTGTTACCTAGAATAAAAATTAAAATATGGTAAACAATATACCTTAAAATTTCAGACGAATTTTATTACTTGGTGCTTAAGAAATTAAAAATTTTACCTTGCAATTTAGCTTAGGGTTCGGCCAAAAACACCAAATTGGAAACAATTGGTCAAATTTCAAGATCAAATTTTAATAAGATCTACAATCCAATGTTTGATTTTGATAAATATCATGTTTTTCTTGAAGATCATGAACATCAAATTTCCTAAGAACATTATGAAAATTTCGGACCACTTAACAACTTAAAATTCAAAAATTTTAATGTTCTTATCTTAAAATTTTCGATCCAAATTTTAAAACTTTTAAGAATACCAATTTATCAAAATCATGAACTCCTAACACAGGCTCTGATACCACTGTTAGATTACGGGGAGTAATCACTACGGATGCTATAAACATGGTACATGCTAGTAATCAATATTACCCAACGGAAGATTCGCATATACCTCAGACGTAATCCGTAGCCCCAAGATCGTGCAGCAGGGAGTTCACGGTCCTCCGGTCGGCACCCGTAGAGGTTCTTGTTAAGGAAGCCCTACGCGGTATATTCTCTACAGCAATGCCTCTGATCGATTCTTGACAGGGACAGATATCCGGAGTGTTTGCTCGAAGGCAAATTGGCAAACCCTTGGTGAGGTAAGGTTGGGCCGAATTATGTGGTTATGGGGGGGAGGGTTTTCTCTCAAATCACCTCTAGAGAGGAATTATGATTAACCCTAATAAAACCCTTAACACCCCATATATATAGGTGGAGCAAAGTTGACAAAAGTTCACTTTGCTCCTACATAGTTCGGCCGGCCCCATGTAGTATAAGGGAGGCCCAATTTTTGGCCTCTCATGTCAATTGGGATTTGGGTCTGGCCCAATGTCCTAACATGACATTTACCCAATTGTCTTAGGTAACATATACTATAATGGGCTTTCATTTACGGCGCCCATCACCATATGCTTACACCCCCTTTCCTCGGTTTACTATCGGCCGGTTGGGTTAGATGTATGAGGAATCATTATTAGTCATCCTCTATCTCATAGATATCCGATGAACGCAATTCTTTTTCCAAAAAAACGATTGTCTTCCTGCTTATGCAGAATTGTCAATATGTTAGTATCAAATAGCTGCACAGATGGATTCATTATGTGCTAAAGAACTTTTGAATGAGACAAACTACGACTCGTGGTGCAAACGCATAAGTAATCTGCTAGAAGGCGATGGTCTGATAGACCACATTGAGAAAACAATGAGCTATCCTGATGCGAGCTTGAACAAGGGGTTAGCATATACCCACTTTAAGTAGGAGCAAGATGACATAAGGGCAAAAGAGATTTTGCTGTTGCAATTGTCTTCGAACATCGAAAACGAGTATAGGGATATTCCTTCCACAAAGAATATATGGGATGCCATGTTCCTGAAATATGGAAGTGGCTTAGTAGTTACACTACACCCACTTATAACATCTTTAGATGAATGTCTGAAGAGCAACAACATCAGTGTGTTTGAAAAAGCGCACAAACTCCTTAGCATGGTGAAACCAATTAAAGAGGAAAGTCAGATGGTTGAATGGGACAAAATTCAAGCCATAATTGGGATTCTCCCAAAGTCCTTGAGGGAAACCAAGACGGTACTGACTCTCCGCAGTTCGGTACTGGATCTCCCAAGTGTCATGAAGATAATCGAGATGGAAGAAACTCGATTAGCATCGGTGAAAGAAACCAAAATGCCTAAACAACCTGTTGAACAGAAGAAGAGGAAAATGGGCAAGGGAAAGAAACAACAAGCAGTTGACAGTAAATAGGTAACGAAACCTGAACAAGGCAAACTATAGTTAAAATCGTAGATTGTTTGCAAGAACTCTGGCCCTCACCGCCTAGGTGATGGGGCCATGCCTAGAAAATTGCATGCTGTCAAGGTATGCGACATTGGATATGTTAAGGAAAATTTAGTTTCCTCTACTGTCATGTTAACTGATTCAAATTCCTCTTGGATTCTTGATTTAGGTGCAACGGACCACATAACCAATGACAAAGGTTCATTTGCCATGTTCAGACAAATTTCGAATGATTTAATATGGATATACAGTGGAGACAACTCTCAAGTTGATGTTGAAGGAATAGGGAACTGCAAATTTCCAATGCGCAATGGTAGAACCTTACTTCTAGAAAATATCCTTTTTGCTCCTAGAATTCGAATGAATGTTGTTTCTGTGGCTTCTCTAATGGATAATGGATTTGCTTTATCATTTGAGAATTCTCTTGTTCGTATAAGTAAAAGCAATACCTTTTATGGCTATGCATTTTCCTCTAATGGCCTCATCGTTATGGATCTGAATGGATATAAAAACTTGAATCGAATGTATTCATTATCCTCCAGGATACCAGAAAATTATGTGGCCGGGTGGCATGCAAGGTTGGGACATATAGGCTATGACAGGGTAAAACCCTCGCTCGGAGAGGTCTACTCCCGGGAGCGACGCAATTGGTGAAAACCACTTGCGAAGATTGTCTAGCTGGAAAGTCAACCCGCAAGCCATTTGGTGAATCACTCAGGCCGAATTTCCATTGCATTTAATTCATTCAGACGTTTGTGGACCCATGAATGTCACCGCAAGGGGTGGTAAACGTTACTTTGTGAGCTTCATCGACGACTTCACCCGTTATGGGTTTACTCATTTGATTATCATAATCTGAGGTTATTGACTGCTTTAGAAGCTTTCTTAACCTCGTAGAGAATCAGCATGAGCGAAAGGTGAAAACCCTTCGCACTGATAGAGGAGGAGAATGTTCTCTCTAATGAGTTTTAGAAGTTGTGCGATGAAAGAGGTATTGTACATCAAAATAAAATTCCTTACACACCACAACAAAATGGTGTGGCTGAACGACGTAATCGTGCACTCCTACACATGGATAGAACCATGATATCACAAGAAAAGTTGCCAATCTCCAATTGGGGTGAAACACTGATGACTGCCACACATGTAGTAAACCTTGTCCCTTCAAAATCGGTGTACACGACACCATATGAGTTGTGGTTTGGTAGAGATGTAGATCTTACCAGGCTGCGACCTTGGGGTTGTGCAGCATACTCGCATCAAACTGACAGCCGTTACGGCAAGTTAGGCCCTAGAGGATTGAAAAGTATCTTTATAAGGTACTCTGAAAACTATAAGGGATACGTGTTTGTAGCAGATCAGGAAAATGGTGGCGTGGTCGAACATGAGTCCAGAGACATTACATTCCTTGAGGACAAATTTCCTACGCTTGGAAACATCAAAACAAACGAAGTATTGATTGAACTACAGGATGATGATGTTCAGGCATCACTCGCTTCGAGTGGGAGATTTGAGGCAGCAACACAAGTGAACGATATGGTAAATGAATCATGAGAACATCTTCATAATAAATCCAGTGGGAGGTGTCAATCCAACCACCCAGATCACTGTTGCTGCATGTGCGAATCAAGTTGGACCTAATGATCATGTTACTGATCCGATGGATGAAAATCCAATTTTACCTCAACTACCTATTGTACCCACTGGGAGTGGTACGACCAACTCGGTTCCCGGTCATCGTAACCTAGGAATTACTCTCGGAGGTGGAAATTCGAGACCGGAAGGTCGTCCAAGAAAAGTTGTTAGTAAAAGTTCAAGTAGTGCTCTTGTTCCCCTTGGGAGTATTGCACCAATAACGAGCATTATTCCTAGTGGGAGATTATTTCAAGATGGGACTGACGAGCCTAGACGTAGTCTAAGGCACCGAACTTCTCCTAAGAAGTATCCTATCGAAAGAGGTGAATTGTTCACCCTCACTTCGGTTGATGAACCGGTAACGGTTAAGCAAGCTATGTATGGACCTCAAGCAAAAGAATGGAGGAAATCAATAGAGGATGAGATCGCCTCTATGAAAGCTAATTCGGTATGGTCTTTAGTTGATTTACCTGCTAACCGCATAGCAATTGGTGCCAAGTGGGTTCTGAAACTGAAACTCACTGCTGATGGATATGTTAAGCGATACAAAGCTCGACTCATTGCAAAAGGATATACCCAACTTCACAGAGTGTACTTTGATGATACATACTCACCTATTGTGCATTATACCGCAGTACGGGCCATATTGGCTTAGGTAGCGAGCCTCGATCTAGAGCTGCACCAAATGGATGTCAAGACTGCATTCCTCCATGGTAACCTGGAGGAAGAGATCTATATGGAGCAGCCAGAGGGTTTTATTACTCCTGGCAACGAACATAAATTTGTAAACTCCAAAGATCTATCTACGGTCTTAAACAATCGTCACGGCAATGGTACCGCATATTCCACGAGGAAATCGTAGGAAATGGATTCGTGGACTTTCACAAGGATCCATGCGTGTACATGAAGACTTCCGAGTCTAAGTATGTCATCTTGACATAATATGTAGATGACATAATTATGGCCGCGAATGATGTGAGTTACATGAATGAATCAAAGTCCTGGCTGGCATCTGTATTTGAGATGAATGATGGGAGAAGCCACGTAAATCCTAGTCATTAAGATTTCTAGGGATCGAGCTGCTCGCAAACTATGTCTCTCTCAAGAATCCTATATCAACAAGTTGTTGAAAAGGTTCACACTATAGGATGCCAAACCCGTCGATACATCGGTTGTGTTTGGTGCACGTTATCGAAGCGTGACGACCCGGAAAACCTGGCAGAGTGTGAACAGATGAAAAGTGCATAATACTTAAGTATGGTTGGTAGCTTAATGTATGCCATGCAATGCACTCGTCCAGACATCTGTTATGATGTGGGCCTAGTAGCACGATTCCAGTCAGATCCTGGCACTCAACATATAAAGGCCATGAAACGAATAATTCGATACCTGAAAGGTACTGCCGACTACGCGTTGTGCTATGAGGGTGTAAAATTAGAATTGACTGGGTTCAGTGATGCCGACCATGGTGGCGATCCGGATGATCATAAGTCCACCTCAGGAGGAGTGATTCTCCTTGCTAATGCAACCATTTCATGGATGAGAAAGAAGCAATCATGTGTCGCGTTGTCGACGATGGAACCCGAATTTGTGTCCCTCTCTAAGAATGCACAAGAAGCGGTCTGGCTTGATAGACTCTTAATTGCATAGCTTGGCGTCGAGGACGGGAGTAAACCTGTGAAGGTATACTCTTACAGTCAAGCAGCAATTGCTATAGTTAAGAACCCTAAGTACCATAGTAGGACGAAACACATTGATATAAAATATAATTATGCTAAGAATATGGTGTAAGCATATGGTGATGGGCGCCGTAATTGGTAGCCCATAATATGTAGAGTTTACCTAATGAACTTGGGTAAATGTCACATTATGGTAATTGGGCTTGACCCAAATCCCAATTGACATGGGAGGCCCAAAATTGGGCCTCCCCAAATACATAGGCCGGCCGAATATTATGGTTGGGGTAAAGTGGACTTTTGTCCACTTTACTCCTCCTATAAATAAGAGGTGTTAGGGAAATTTTAGGGTTAATCATAATTCCCTCACAAGAGAGTTTTAGAGAGAAAAACCCTCCTCCCACACACAAGGTTCGGTCGAACCACATAAGTCACCTAGGGTGTGCAAAATTGCTTTATGAGCAAACTCTCCAGAGATCTGTCCCCGTGCCGAGAATCGATCAGAGGCATTGCTGTGGAGCTGCACCACGTAGGGCTTCTCTAACAAGAATCACTACGGATCCCGTCCGGAGGATCGCGAACTCCCTCGATCAAGGATCTTGGACTACGGTTACTCTTGAGGTATGTGTAAACTTTCCGCTGTGTAATTGATATTACTGGCACGTACCATGTTTAAGTTTCCGTAGTGATTACTCCCTGTAATATAAAAGTGGTATCAGAGCCTTTGTATGATTCTGATAAATTAGTGTTGGAATTTTAAAATTTTCGGACGGAATTTTTAAAAGGGAATTTAAATTTTTTAATTTTTAAATTCAAGGGTGGTCCGAAATTTTCATGTTCTTGGTTAAATTGATGTTCATGATCTTCAAGAAAAAGGTGATATTTATCAAAATCAAACATTGGATTGTAGATCTTATTAAAATTTAATCTTAAAATTTGACCACTTGTTCCTAATTTTTGTGTTTGTGCCGAACCCAAATTGAAATTACAAGGTAAATTTTTTAATTTTCTTAACCAAAAAGGGGTAAATTTCGACACAATATTTTAAAATTATATTTTTTAACATATTTTAATTTTAATAAAGGTAACAATATATCTATAATTAGGAACATTAGGATAGATTCACATTAATATATAGAAATATATATCACTATCAATATATCTAAATATTTAAATAGGGTTAAAGATATTATTGATAGATTTAGTTGTCTAAAAGATTGAAAAAAATATATTGTCAGTATATGTGTTTCCCTATTTAAGATAATGACAATAAATAAAATATATATGTGTATATTATTTGCCGAAATTTTACATATATATATATATATTGTTGATTGATTTAGTCTTAAAAATAGAATCTTGACAATAAATATATATATATATATATATGTTTGATGTATAGCCGAAATTTATATATATATTAATGTTGGAAATTATTTTACATAATTAATGTTACTTGGTGTCTAAATTAAATTTTTTTGTGGACTTCAAAACCCTACTTAGCCCACAAGTAAACATTTCGGCTCAAACCCTTTTGATTTAATTATTGGGCCGGTCCAATATGTCAAACCGTGACGCATTGAATTGAACCGGGTTTTCTTAATCGGTTCAACCTAGTCGGGCCGGGTCGGACCGAGGTAACTAAGTGGATCTAACCGAAGCGGTTTTGAGTGTTGAACCGAACGGAACACTATTTTATTGGATCGGTTCGGACTAAGTCAAGCTAGCTGGATATTGCTTATTGTGGGCGGAGCCCTGGTTAAATATATGGAATGCGCACTAGGATTGACATGCTGTGATGGTTGTAAATGCCTAGGATTCATGTCTAGAAGCTTTCGTAAATGAATATAACCGTGAATTGCAAATCAGCCCCTAATGTTTAAAATTATTTTAAAACCGAAAACCAGTCGCCAAATATGTATGATTGATGTGAATGTTACATGTTTGACACGTATGCTAGAATGTTGAGGATGAAGTTACATTTGATAATTTACTTGTTAGTAGAATTATGAATGCAAGCATGAGTTCCTCGGAACATTAGACGCATGATGCGTAAGCATGACGCGTAAGCATGTGTGTATGGTATGATGAATGTTACAGGCATATGATAATTTACATGGGTAGTAGAATTATGTAAGCATGAGTGAATTCATCGGAATGACTTTCCAAAACAAAAAGGGCCTTGGGAAAGCCTAGATCGGGTATGCTTATTTTAAAATTCCAATTCCGGTAATTTGCGATTAAAATTGTTTTAAGAGATTGGTCTATTAGATAGAAAACGGAGGTAGTGTGAACTCTTTCACAGCCATCTTCCATTGGTTTACTGGTGGTCGGTTGGTTTAGATGACTGAGGAATCATTATCTATCGGATTCTATCTTAGTAGATATATGATGTATGCAATTCTTTCTCAAAATGTTATTGTCTCCCTGATTGTGCATGATTATCATCGTGTTTAGTAACGAATTACAGCATAGATGGCAACATCTTGTGCTAATGAGCTTTTGACTGAGACAAACTATGACTCCTGGAGCAAGCATGTCAGTGCACTGTTGGAGGACAAAGACCTGTCAGGTCACATTCAGAATTCCATGAGCTACCCAGAAGGTGGTCTAACCAAGGACCTAACATATGCCCATTTCAAATGGGAGCAAGATGACAAAAGAGCAAAGGAGATCCTGCTGTCTGAGATGACTCAGGAACTCCATGATGAGTATGAGAATGTTACGATTGCAAATGACATTTGGGATGCCCTCTTCCTGAGATACGGAAACGGCATGGCAGCAATCCGGCACCCACTCATACCTGCCTTGGAAGAAAGCTTTAATAGCTACAACAAGAGTGTACTGGAAAAGGTATATGATCTCCTTAGCACTTTGAAACCACTGGAGGAAGAAGGTCATGTGGGTGAATGGGATAAAATTCAGGCCATCATCGGGGCCCTCCCGAAGTCTTGGAGAGCAGCCAAGGCTTTATTGACTGCCGGTGGTTCTGTGTTGGATCTTGCATCAGTGTTGAAATTCATCGAGATGGAACAGGCTCGAATGAAACCAGCACCAGGACAAGCCGGGCAAGGGAAGAGGAAGAGGATGAACAAATGAAGGAAACAGGCAGTCGACGGTAAAATGTTGACAAAGCCTAAAACCTGGCAATCTCCGTCTAAAATCGGAGATAGTCCGCGGGAACTCTAGTCCACGCCGAATAGGCGAAGGTACAGGGTCCAGCAAATCGCATCCTGAAAAGGTATGCGACGTTGGTTATGTAATGGAAGCTCTTGTTTCCTCTACTGTCATGTTAACTGACTCAAATCCTTCTTGGATTCTTGACTCAGGTGCCACGGACCACATAGCCAACGACAAGGGACTGTTCGCCAAGTTTAGACGATTGCCAAAGGATTCTAAGAGGATATACATTGGCGACAACTCACAAGTTGAAGTCATAGGAGTAGGGAACTGCAAATTGTATATGAACAATGGCAGGACCATACTACTAGAAAATGTCCTTTTTGCTCGTAGAATCCGTAGAAATGTTGTTTCTGTTTCCGCTTTCATGAATAATAAATACATTTTATCATTAGAGAGCTTTGTTCGTATTAATAAAGGCAGTCTCTTATTCGGTCATGCCTATTCCTCTTATGGCCTCTTTATCATGGATCTGAATGGAAGCATATACACGAATAGAATGTATGCATTGTCCTCCAGGGAAGCAGAGACTGACGCAACCGGATGGCATGCAAGGCTAGGACATATAAGCTACGACAGGGTCCATTCATTAGCCCGAAGAGAGCTTTTACCTGGTATCAGCAAAGTGACTAAACTCAATTACCATGATTGTCTAGCTGGAAAGTCCACCCGCAAACCATTTGGAGAAGCTCAACGAGCCGAGTATCCATTGCAGTTGATACACTCCGACGTCTGTGGACCAATGAGTGTAACCGCTAGGAATGGGAAACGATACTTCGTAACTTTCATTGACAACTTTACCCGTTATGGGTTTACTCATTTGGTTACTCGTAAATCCGAGGCAATAGATTGTTTTAAGAACTTTCTAAACCTTGTGGAGAATCAACAGGAACGTAAGGTGAAAAGCCTACGCACTGATAGAGTTGGAGAATATATCTCTAATGAGTTTGATAAGTTGTGCAAAGAAAGAGAGATAGCCCGTCAAACGACAATCCCCAACACACCACAGCAGAATGGTGTGGCTGAACGTCATAATCGAACTCTCCTGGACATGGTCAGAACCATGATGTCGCGGCCACAATTACCTATCTCCTATTGGATTAATGTGTTATTGTTTAGTAAACCTTGTACCAACCAAAGCGGTAGACACAACGCCTTATGAGTTGTGGCATGTGATGGGTCCAACTATAGCCGTCAGGCCCTTTAACAGCGAGGAAACGGCAAACAAGCCCACCAGGCCCAGAGTGAAGGTCAAGATGACCTAGGAGAAGGGTCCCGACGAAGGGAGTCCCGACGAGGCAAGGTCCCGACAGAGTCGGCTCCGACAGTGGAGCTGGAAGCTCCCGATAAGAAGCCTTTAAATAGGCCCCGATGATGAATCCCTGAGAACGATTGGCCCTGTCACGATGACAAGGGGCCCCGAGCGGTGACACAACGAGATAACTCTGGAGTCCCCGACGGGAGTCGGGACTCGTTATCAGAGGATAAAGCCAAGATATGCGGGGCGTGGCCGAGATACGCGGAACGTGGTTAAGATACACGGAGCGTGGCCGAGATACGCGGGGCATGGCTAAGATACACGAAATCACGTCCGAGATATGCGGGATACGGGCTAACCACCCCTAACGGTTCGCCAGGTACCTGAGGCATCTCTTTGCCTATAAAAGGGCAGGAGATCACCTCAGAAAGACTTACGTTGAGTTGAATACACTCTGAGTTTATTACTTGCCAGTCATACGAGATACTCATTTAAGCATCGGAGAGGGATTCTGGGTCACCGCCCGGTCTATCCCCTCTTGCAGGATTGCGTGGAGCAAAGGAGCTAGGATTGCCGTCAAAGTCTGTACCGGAGTTCCATCGTGATCCAACATTGGCGCCGTCTGTGGGAATCAAACAAAAAGCTGATATGCCTTCTACTCGATCAATGGCGGCTGGCAAGAACAGAAGACAGGGACAATCCGGTGGTTCCCGTCACCCCGCTGCAACGAATCTGAATTCAGTACCAGAACAAGAGGAAAACCAGAACCATCCCCCGGCTGAGCTCTCCCAGACAGGAGGGCACAATGGATCGCATCCCGAAGATGTTGCCCCTCAGCACCAGGACAACAGGGAGCAGGAGGCTCCCCCAGCTGCAGATTTGACGAGGGCCGTGGCAGAGGCCATGCCCATGTTTCTGGCGGCTGTAGAGGCTCTCTTGGATCGAAGAGAGGCTGCGAGGAGGCAGGAGGAGATGCCCCCGTTGGAGGAAGCGACCCCGCCGACAGAGGGTCGGAACGCACAGGAAGCCCCGCCCCGAGGCCAAGACAGAGGTAGGGCGACCGGTCAGCCGGAGAGGTTCGTGGTTGATGGGCCAGGACCAGTACAGCACGGGACCATTCCCCTGAATGGTCCCATCACTCCCGACCAGGTGGTAAAGATCGTGAACATCTGTATGGGAGAACAGAAGCCGCTGGTGTCGGAGCTGAGGGATCGATCCACTCATCCCTTCGCCCCCCGACTCATTGACACCCTAGCCCCGCCTGGGCTAGGCATCCCCACAATAAAGGAGTATGATGGCGAAGGAGATCCAGTTCGCCACGTCCAGAAGCACCTCATGGCGTGTCTGGGAAGAGCCCCAAGTGAAGACATAGTGTGTACGTTGTTCCCGAACACACTGGGAGAAAGGGCCCTGACTTGGTTCTTTAGCCTGCACCCAGGCTGCATCACTTGCTGGGCAGACATGCACGATCGATTCATTCAGCAGTACCAGGATCGGAGGCGTCTATTGAAGAGCGTGAGGTCCCTAACCCAGGTGGTGCAGAGGCCCGACGAATCGCTGGCTCATTATTACCAGCGGTACACAGCCAGCGTAGCAGAGATAGATGAAGAAATCTCTGAGGGCGAAACCATCCGTACCTTCATTCGGAACCTGACAGCCCCCTATGGCTCCGACCTGATGCACAGCGTGGCTGAGAAGGCTGTGTGGAATATGGAGGCATTACAGAAGAGGGTGAAGCGGCAGATCGATGTCCAGGAGTCAAAGATAGCCGCGGGAGAACTGGAACCCCCAAAGTAGAACAAAGGGAAGCAGTCAAGTAAACCTTTCGACGATCGTAAGTCAAAGGGTAAACCCGAAAGTGGCAAGAATCGAGGTCGTCCGGATCGGAGGGACGACAGACGTTCTTCAAGGAAGGATAAGCGGGAGGATTTTGACATTCCTCTCAACTGCTCCATGGCGGAAGTGCTGAAAGTCATGGAACGACAAGGTATCTCCAGGTACCCCCCGAAGAAAGATGGAGAATTCCTGGGGTCCCGCACAGATCGCTATTGTCGATTTCACCGCGCAAATGGCCACGACACCAATCACTGTCGGGAGCTGAAGAAGGAGATTGAAAAGCTGATCCAGAAGGGGAAGCTTAAGGAATTTGTCGGGGATAAGCGGTGCCGATCCCGCTCTCGGTCCCGATCGCGGTCCCGTTCCCGATCCCGCGATCGGTCCCCAAAGAAGAAGAGAACCGATCCAGAGTCATCCGGTGCTCGCAAGGAGAGACGGGGCACTATCAACGTGATTCATGGAGGGTTTGCTGCTGGAGGTGATACCTCATCCGCCCGAGAAGTTTATGCCTCTAGAATCCCTACAGCAGTGGTGTTGGGTAAGAGGTCCCGATCCTGGACCTTGAAAGAAGAGATGGTGATCTCCTTCTCGTCGGAGGACCTCATAGGCGTAGAGACTCCGCATGACGATGCCTTGGTGGTAACCTTGGATGTAGACGGGTTCGAAATGAAGAGAATTCTAATCGACGGGGGGAGCTCCTCCGACATCCTATTCATGGACGCGCTGGAGGCTATGGGGAAGACGAAGTAAGATCTAAAGGAGGCAAACTTCCCGATGGTCGGGTTCTCTGGCTCAACCTCCTACCCGCTAGGAGTAATCACCTTACCAGTGGAGTTTGGTAGCGGGTGGAAATCAGAAAGGAGGAACGTGGAGTTTGTCGTGGTTGATTCCGCGGGGACCTACAATGCAATTATCGGGAGAACCACCATTAATCCTCTGATGGCGGTTGCCTCGACTGTGCACCAGAAGATGAAGTTCCCGATCGACCACGGAGTCGGAGAGGTCAAGGGCGACCAGGTGGCTTCCCGAAAATGCTATGTTAATGCCACTCGGAGGAGGAGGCGAGAGGCCATGACTGTCCTCCAGACAGACACAGATCCCAGAGAAGAATTTGGGCGTCCCGCCCCCGTAGAAGACCTGAAAGAAGTCGAGATCGACGGACCCCAGAGGAAGGTGAAAATCGGGTCTGCTCTGACTGAGGAGACAGCCCAAAAATTGGTGGAGTTGTTGAAGGAGTTCAAGGAGCTGTTTGCCTGGTCCCCCAGCGACATGCCAGGAATCAGCCCCGATGTGATCGTGCACTAGCTGAAGATAGACCCCGCGATCAAGCCTATCACACAGAAAAGGCGTCCGATGGGCACGGATAAGAAGATCGCGATCCAGCAGGAGGTGGGCAGGTTGCTCGACGCTGGGTTCATTAAGGAGCTCCGATTCTAGACTTGGGTTGACAACCCAGTGCTGGTGAAGAAGACTAACGGGAAATGGCGAATGTGCGTGGACTTCCGCGACCTAAACAAGGCTTGCCCAAAGGACTGCTATCCACTTTCGAGGATTGACCAGCTGGTGGATGCCACATCAGGACATGAGCTGTTAAGTTTCATGGATGCGTATTCAGGCTACAACCAGATCAAGATGGCCAAAGAAGACGCCCCCCACACAGCGTTCTACGCAGACAGTGACATCTATCACTACGATGTCATGCCTTTCGGGTTGATCAATGCCGGGGCAACCTACCAACGGATGGTGAACAAACTGTTTGGAGATATGCTGGGAGAAACCATGGAAGCTTACGTGGATGATATGCTGGTGAAGTCCCGACAAGCCGAGGATCACGTACACAACCTTACCATGGCGTTTGAGCGGATGAGGCTCCATCAAGTTCGCTTGAACCCGACGAAATGCGCCTTCGGAGTCCACTCAGGGAAGTTTTTGGGCTTCATGGTGAGCCAAAGAGGAATTGAAGTGAATCCTGAGAAGCTGAGGGCAATCGAGGAGATGCAGTCCCCGATAAACCATCGGGAGGTGCAAGTACTGAATGGCCGACTAGCTGCAATGAACCGCTTCTTGTCCAAAGCCAGCGACCGATCAATGCCGTTTTTTGAAGTCTTGAGGGCCAAAAAAAATTCGAATGGACCGTCAAATGTGAAGAAGCGTTCCAAGCACTCAAGCAGCACCTTCGCACACTCCCGCCGCTGGCAAAACCGGTTCCAGGCGAGCCGCTCTTCCTTTATTTGGCTGTTTCTGAATTTGCCATTAGCTCTGTGTTAGTAAAAATTGTCGAGGGTAATCAAGTCCCCGTCTATTATGTAAGCAAGGCATTTGCCAAATCTGAATTGAACTACTCCGCCGTTGAGAAGTACCTCTTTGCGTTGATTATTACTGCTCAGAAGCTAAGGCCATATTTCCACGCACACGAGATCACTGTGCTAACGAACCAGCCTTTGAAGCATTTTTTGAATCGACCGGATGCGTCGGGGAGATTAGTGAAATGGGCAGTAGAGCTTAGCGAGTTTCGCATACACTTCGCTCCGAGAACAGCCATTAAGGGTCAGGCATTAGCAGATTTCATAGCAGAATCTACAGCCCCCGATCTGGAAGAAGCGGGCCCTGTAGAGGGGGCAACCATGGAAGTCCCGACAGAAGTACAACCAAAGAGGGCAGAGCAATCAGAACAGCCAAACAAGGAAAATATCTGGGAGATGTACACGGATGGCTCCGCGAGTTCAGACGGATCAGGAGCGGGCTTCTTGTTGATACCACCAGGTGAAGGTGAACCGCTCCGATACGCCTTGGCTTTAACATTCAAGGCCACAAACAACGAAGCGGAGTACGAAGCTCTTATCACGGGCCTAAAAATCGCTAAAGGCACTAGAATCGATCACTTGAGAGTGAAGTGCGACGCAGCTTTAATCGTGAACCAGGTTCAAGGGCGATACGAAGCAAGGAGTCCGATAATGAAAAAATATCTACGAGAGGTACAAGCCTTGAGAGAGGGCTTCAAAAGCTTCGATATCGAGGCTATCCCGAGGGAGGAGAACGTAGAGGCAGACGCCTTGAGTAAGTTTGCCCTGGGGGCACCCTTGGAAGAAAATCGGAAGGTGCACTTCTTGGAGAAGGTGATCTTATCAAACATCGACCCAACACAGGTGTGCACCATTGAGACAAAATCGGAGGAAGAGCCCACTTGGATGACCCCGATAGTCGCGTATCTGACTACGGGGGCAGTCCCCGAGGATAAAGTAGCAACAGACAGAATATGTCGGATCGCGTCTAATTATGTGATGCTGGATAATTAGCTGTACAAGAAGGGCTGGTTCTCGACTCCGTACCTGAAGTGTGTAGCAGAACCCGACACCAATCGAATCCTGAAGGAAATGCACGAGGGGGTCGCGGCTTGTCACGAAGGGGCCCGATCCATTTTGAGGAAGGTGTTGAACTTAGGCTACTATTGGCCCACGATGAACAAAGAAGCAACGGCGTTGGTCCGATCATGCGACGCGTGCCAGAGGTACGCCCCGAGTATCGCGGCTCCGGCCGCCAACCTAACATCCATCAAGAGCGCTTGGCCCTTCGCGCAGTGGGGCATCGACTTGGTGGGACCTCTTTCACAAGCACAAGGACAATGTAAGTATTTACTTGTAGCTATCGATTATTTTTCGAAATGGATAGAGGCGAAGGCATTGGCCAGAATAACGGGGAACCAGATCGTCAAGTTCCTCCAGACCCACATCGTGTCCAGATACGGAATTCCTAAGGTGGTGATCAGCGACAATGGCCCACCATTCAACGGCTCTCAGGTGAAGGAGTATCTGGAGGAGTTGAACATTGAGCATCAGACTGCTTCTGTACGTCATGCTCAAACTAATGGCCAGGTGGAGTCCGCCAACAAAATCGTGATGGATGGCCTGAAGAAGAGGGTCTATGCCTTGAAGGGCAAGTGGCTGAACGAACTAGAAAATGTGCTTTGGGCTGTTAGAACGACACCCAAACGATCAACAGGAGAGACTCCGTTTGGCCTCGTTTATGGCATGGAAGCTGTCGCCCCTGTGGAGGTAGCTGTGGCGTCCCATCGCATGAGATATTACGAGCCCCTAACGAACGACGAAGTGAGACGTCTGGACTTGGACTTACTTGAAGAGAAGAGGCGGGAAGCCGATGAAGTCCAAGCTCGAATGCGTTTAGCGACGGCCAGGTACTACAATCGGCGAGTGAAGTCCCGACAGTTCTTTGTCGGGGAGCTGGTTTGGCGCCGCAACGAGTTCACCCTTTTGGATCGAATCAACAAGATGTCACCAAAATGGGAAGGACCTTATAAGGTCGTGGGGATGCCAGCTCCAAATGCATACAAGTTGGAAGACCTCGATGGCAGAACATTAAAGCATTCTTTCAGTGGCGAACACTTGAAGAAACACCATGCTTGAAGAAAGTCGCCTTAAGTGGTGCCCGATAAAGTCGCCTTAAGTGGTGCTCGATAAAGTCGCCTTAAGTGGTGCCCGAAAAAGTCGCCTTAAGTGGTGCCCGATGTAAAATCGCCTTAAGTGGTGTATGCTATTTATCGTTTAATTCGATGTAAGCCAATCTTATGCCATCAATAAATAAAGAGGTTGCTTCCAAATGAGAGTTGTCCTTAGATTTATGCTAAGTGTAAAAGTCGCCTTCAGTGGTGCACGGGATCAAGCCGCCTTAAGTGGTGCACAATACTTAGATTTATTCTAAGTATCCAAAAGTCGCCTTCAGTGGTGCACGATAAAAGTCGCCTTCAGTGGTGCACGAGAAAAGTCGCCTTCAGTGGTGCACGATGAAAGTCGCCTTCAGTGGTGCACGATGAAAGTCGCCTTCAGTGGTGCACGAGAAAAGTCGCCTTCAGTGGTGCACGATGAAAGTCGCCTTCAGTGGTGCACGATGAAAGTCGCCTTCAGTGGTGCACGATGAAAGTCGCCTTTAGTGGTGCACGATGAAAGTCGCCTTCAGTGGTGCACGAGAAAAGTAGCCTTAAGTGGTGCACAATACTTAGATTTATTCTAAGTATCCAAAAGTCGTCTTAAGTGATGCACGGGACTAAGTCGCCTTGAGTGGTGCACAATACTTAGATTTATTCTAAGTATCCAAAAGTCGTCTTAAGTGATGCACGGGACTAAGTCGCCTTGAGTGGTGCACGATCTTTAGGTTTATCCTAAGTAATGATTAAGTCGTCTTAAGTGATGCACGGAACTAAGTCGCCTTAAGTGGTGCAAGTTATTAAAATCGTCGGGAAAGACGTACGAGAATGTCTTAAGTGTCGAGGTTTCGACTTAAGCGCGTATAAGTAAAGTCACTCGGAGAAGTGTAACAAAAGATCGGAACTAAGGAAGTCTGATATTGATAAGGGCTCAAAGGCCCGACGACGACGCAAGAAAAGAAGATACAAGGACTCTAAAAGATAAAACATTCAAGCTTGGTCCTTGTTGGCAGCATTGGCAGCAGCTGGGTCCGCGGAGTCGGTAGCAGAGGGATCCACAGGATTGGCTTCGGGCGGATTGGCTATCGGGGCATCCGCACTTGGAAGTTCAGAAGCGTCTTCGGCAATTACGGGGGTACTCCCCCCATCACTCTCCTCGGAGAGAGCAAAATACTTCTTCGCAAAGGGAGCGAGGGAAGGAGACTTGTCGAAGTTGATAGCATCCCCGTACTCCAGGTGGAGCTCCTCAACCGCGTTAAAGAGAGTGTTCTCCACCTCTGCGCCAAAGAACTTCATGGCATCAGCTTGGAAGCCCTCAGACCTCCGATAGTCCTCCCGGCCCTTTTCCTCCGCTTCGGCCAGGTGCGCAGGAAACCCCGCGATTAGCTCCTCCAAAGCCTTCTTCTCAAGGACCAGTTGGTCCTCGGCAGCCTTCTTCTCCTGGGTCAACCTGTCCACAATCACCCCCCGCTCCTGCCGCTCTTGCCTCAAGAGCACCTCGAAGTCCGCGATCTGCTGCTGAAGATCCCGAATCTTCTGATTAAGGGCAGCCTGCTCCTTGACAAACTTCTCCCGCAGAGACTGGGAGGCCTTGAGATCCGCCTGAAGCTGCTTGCGGACCCCTCGGTCCCGCTCCCGGGCCTCATCATAGGCAATAATATACCCGATGAGGCGGTTGTAGTCCCCGAGCTCCTGCAATAAGGAGGAAAAGTGTTAATGAACAAACGACCCGATCTACCATCAACAAGAAAGAAGCAAAGTCTCACCTCTACGCGGCGCACAGCCATATCCCTGATATCCCGCTGCATATGCGTCCGATTGAGGTAAATCGGATGCCACATAGAAGGCAGAATAGAACCCGCCAGCAGATGCAGGGCCAGCTCCTGGTCCTGTTCCCCTTGTGTAAGCGGGACTCCCTGAAGTGTCTGGATAGGAGTCCAGGGGGCATTCGCCTGTGAAGAATTGAAGGGCCTGTAGAAGTCCCCATCAAGAGCAAGGGGAGAGATAGGACGAGGAATGGAAGGGCAGGCCTCCGTCTCGCCCCGAACAGGGGAAGGAGAGAAGTTGTGAATAGGTGAGAGCTGCCGCTGCTGCGGAGAAGACGAAGGAGGCGGCCCCTGAGGGGTTGGTTTCAAGGGGGATTGCCCCGCCTTCCGACGCTGTTGAGGGGGGTCAGCCCCGCCAATCTCCTCGGAGGAGTCCAGAGTTTCCACCTGACGAAACTGTTCGCCAGTTGGAGCCTTCTCTCCAGCTGAAGAAGGCACCCCCGCTGAAGGCGGTGCACCTGCAGAAGCTGCAGCACCCGAGGAAGCTCCCGAGCGACCTGCACCTGGAGGATGAGAAGCTTCAGAAAGGTAGTCAGGAAGTTCATCGGGATTCTTACACCAGATGATACGTCGGGAGACGTATTGATCCTTCCCACGATAATGATAGTAGCCCGCCTTCAAGACTCGGGAAGTTTCGCCTCGAAGGATTCTTTTGACATCAGTAATGCGGCCTTCCTTGGTCGAGGAAATCAAATCCGATGGGACCATCCTCTTGTACGATTTAATAGCAAGTCGAAGTTGTTTACCTTCTTCAGCGTTCTGGACATCGAAGAGCTGGTCCAGATCCACCCGCTTCCGCTTGGGCTGCTCCGCTGAAGGAGACCCCGACCTAGCAGCAGCCTTCTTGGCAGACTTCCTCTTCCGCGAGGGGCGGACAGCATCAGTCTCTCCCTGCTTAAGGAACAGATCGGTCAGCACAGATACCTTCTTGGCTGCAAACAGTGAACAAAGAAAGAGTTAGAAGTTTACCCAAGGAACCATATTGGAAGGGTCGTCGAAGAGTTGACCCCCAGAAACAATGTCGAGGAGTCGGATCTCGGCGTGCACCAGGTCCCGCTCCACGAGTGAGTTGGCGTTGAGAGGAGTGTAAGACTCCTCCCACCGATAGAGCTGGATAAGCTGGAGAGTCTCAAAATCCTCATCAGCATAAGTATGGAAAGCAGGTGGAGGGTCCGCTACCACCTCCCAACGAGGCCAGGGAATGGAGGAGTGACGGATAAAGAAGTAGCTCCTTTTCCAGCTACTGTTGTCAGACCCTGTATCAATCAAGAGTCCCCGACCCTTGACCACCTTCCAGGTGTCACTGGTCCAACCGTACCGGGCAAGCTGCTGCTTACTCCACTTGGGCATCCGAGGGTAGAAGGCGCAAACCCCCGCCTCATTGCACTTCATCCCATAAAAGGTTCTGAAGAGTTGGAGGCTGTAGACCCACTTCTGCCGAAGGCAAAGGACTTGAAAGGCGTTCCAGAGGCGGATGGCATGGGGAAAAAAGGTAGTGGGGTGTGTTCTGTAATGGTGGCACAGCTCCACCAGATTACCGCAAAAGGGGAACCTGATCCCCGCTGATATTTGTCCCGTAGAGACAAACACCTCCCCTTTCTGGGGACGAGTAACCTCAGAGTCACTCGAGGGACGATGCCTAGGATATGGGAAACGAGGTTCCCAGGTGATGGTGATGCAACCCTCTCGGAGAGCTGCATCATAAGCAGTATTGGAAATCTCATTTGGAGCATAGTCAAAATTAAAGGGTTTTCTCCCCTCAGAGCTGGAACCGCTGTCTGAAAAGCAACCAGGGCAAGAAAATACAGTGGGACTCTTGGAGAAATTAGAAGGGAAAAGACGAACAAGCAACGAAGAGGGATTCCTTACCAGACATGATGAAGTAGAGGTTGAAGGAGATGAGCGAAACGTCGCCGGAAAGATGATCGGGAAGACTCCAAAGACCTTCGAAATCACAGAGCTTGGAATCGCAGAGAAATCACAGAGAGCTTTTGAGAATTCGAAGACGGTAAAAGTTAAATTGCGACTATGGCTAGGGTTTTATAGTCGAAGAAGACGGTTGAAAGGACACTTCGATCCGAGTCGTCGAAGTCGAAGAGTCTTAATCTGGACCGTTGAGATGAAACGTGCAGAAGGACAACGGGCGTAATGATGAAACGGCCTGAAAAGCACTTTTTCAGAAAAGGACAGGCGCGAAAAATCAGGCACGTGGGTCGAAAACGTCACTCCATTATCTGCTGCATTTAATGCACTAGGAAACCGAGAAGACCCTTGGGATATAACAGTTATCTACAAAATCCTGAGGAAACGTAGAGGAGAAGACTGATAAACTGAGTAACTGAACCAAGGAAAAGATCCCCGACTTTAATATTGGAAGATCGGGAGTTTAAAGACACGACGAACTAAAAGTCCCTCATGTCTTGGGGGCAAATGATGGGTCCAACTATAGCCGTCAGGCCCTTTAACGGCGAGGAAACGGCAAACAAGCCCACCAGGCCCAGAGTGAAGGTCAAGATGACCTAGGAGAAGGGTCCCGACGAAGGGAGTCCCGACGAGGCAAGGTCCCGACAGAGTCGGCTCCGACAGTGGAGCTGGAAGCTCCCGATAAGAAGCCTTTAAATAGGCCCCGATGATGAATCCCTGAGAACGATTGGCCCTGTCACGATGACAAGGGGCCCCGAGCGGTGACACAACGAGATAACTCTGGAGTCCCCGACGGGAGTCGGGACTCGTTATCAGAGGATAAAGCCAAGATATGCGGGGCGTGGCCGAGATACGCGGAACGTGGTTAAGATACACGGAGCGTGGCCGAGATACGCGGGGCATGGCTAAGATACACGAAATCACGTCCGAGATATGCGGGATACGGGCTAACCACCCCTAACGGTTCGCCAGGTACCTGAGGCATCTCTTTGCCTATAAAAGGGCAGGAGATCACCTCAGAAAGACTTACGTTGAGTTGAATACACTCTGAGTTTATTACTTGCCAGTCATACGAGATACTCATTTAAGCATCGGAGAGGGATTCTGGGTCAACGCCCGGTCTATCCCCTCTTGCAGGATTGCGTGGAGCAAAGGAGCTAGGATTGCCGTCAAAGTCTGTACCGGAGTTCCATCGTGATCCAACAGCATGGAAGAGAATTAGTTCTCACCAGACTGCGACCTTAGGGTTGCGCCGCTTATACGCATACGACTAATAGCCGTTTCGGCAAGTTGGGACCCAGAGGACTAAAGAGTATCTTTATTAGGTATTCAGAGAACTCTAAGGGTTACGTATTCGTGTCAGCTTAAGATAATGGTGGCGTGGTCGAACATGAATCCAGAGACGTAACTTTTCTTGAGGACGAATTTCCAACGCTTGGAGAGATTAAAACAGATGAAGTATTGAATGAACTGGAACAGGATGACATTGATGATCAGGTCCCACTTACTTTGGGTGGGAGATTTGAACCAACAACTTAAGTGAATGACATGGTAAATGAGAATGTGAACATTTTCATAGTAAATCCAGTGGGAGGAATAAACCCTACCACAATCACTGTTATTGTAGGGACGAATCAAGTTGAACCTGATAATCATGTTACCGAACCAATACCGCAACCACCGATACTACCCATTTTTTCCAGTGGGAGTATACCGACCAACTTGGTTCCAAATCCTAGTGATCAAGGAATTAATCTCGGAGATAGAATCCCGAGACCAAGAGGTCGACTAAGGAAGGTTGTAGGAGAAGGTTCGAGCACTGCACTTATTCCCAGTGGGAGTGATGCTCCGATCAGAAGCATTGTTCCAAGTGGGAGTATTGTTCAGACTCAAGATGGGAACAACGAGCCTAGACGTAGTCAAAGTCATAAAACTTCTCCTAATATTTTTCCCATCGAGAGAGGATAAATCTTCACTATAATATCTGTTGACGAACCTATAACGGTTCAAGAAGCGTTGGAAGGACCTCAGGCAAAGGAATGGAGGAATGCAATGGATGAGGATATCTCGTCAATGAAAGCTAATTCGGTATGGTTTTTAGTTGATTTACCTGATGGATGCAGGGCCATAGGAGCCAAGTGGGTTCTCAAATTAAAAATCACCGCTGATGGGAAGGTCGAGCGATACAAAGCTCGACTTGTTGCGAAAGGATATACCCAACTTCACGGAGTGGATTTTGACAAAACATACTCACCATTTGTGCGTTACACCACAGTACGGGCCATTCTGGCCTTGGTCGCAAGTCTCGATCTCGAGCTGCACCAAATGGATGTTAAGACCGCATTCCTCCCCAGAAACCTGGGGGAAGAGATCTACATGGAGCAACCGGAGGGTTTCATTACTCCTGGTAACAAACGTAAAGTTTGTAAACTCCAAAGGTCCATCTACCGTTTTAAACAGTCGTCTCGACAATGGTACCACATATTCCACGAGGAAATTGTAGGAAACGGATTCGTGAATCTTCACGAGGATCCGTGTGTGTATTATAAGACCTCCGGGGTCCAAATATGTCATCTTAACCTTATACGTGGACGACATACTCATTGCTGCAAACGACATGAGTTTCATGAATAAGTGAAAGTCCTGGTTAGCATCTATATTTGAGATAAAAAAACATGGGATAGGCCACGTATATCTTAGGCATTAAATTTGCTAGAGATCGGGCTACCCGGAAATTGTGTCTGTCTCAAGAAGCCTACATCAACAAGCTGTTGAAAAGGTTCAAATTACAGGATGCAAAACCCGTGGATACGCCGGTGGTGTTTGCGTGCGCACTTTCAAAACGTGACGGCCCCAAGAACCTGGCAGAACGCGAATAGATGAAGGGTGCATAATATTTAAGCATGGTTGGTAGTTTGATGTACGCCATGCAATGCACCGGTCTGGATATATGTTATGTCGTGGGCCTAGTAGCACGTTTACAATCAGATCCTTGCTATCAACATTTAAAGGCTGTAAAACGAACAATTCGTTATCTGAAAGGTACTACCGACTATGCTCTGTGCTATGAGGGAGGGAAGTTAGAATTGACCGGTTACAGTGACGCCGAACATGATGGCAATCCGAATGATCGTAAGTCCACCACAGGGGGAGTGTTCCTCCTTGCTAAAGCCGCCATTTCATGGACGAGCAAGAAGCAAACCTGTGTCGCGCTGTCAACGATGGAATTGGAATTCATAGCTCTCTCTAAGAATGCACAGGAATCAGTCTGGCTGAAAAGGCTTCTTACTGTACTGCTTAATGGTGACGTCGAGTGTAAACCTGTGAAGGTGTTCTCTGACAGTCAGGCAGCCATTGCGGCAGTTAAGAATCCGAAATACCATAGTAGGACCAAACACATTGATGTGAAATATTTTTATGCTAAATCTATGGTAGAAGACAGTATAATCAATATGGAATACTTTTCCACTGATAATATGATTGCGGACCCATTAACAAAACCACTACGCATGGAGATATTCGAAAAGCATGTAAAACTGCTTGGATTGCGTAGGCTTTAGAAATGGCATATATCTGTGATAACATTTTGATATTAGAAAGTTACGTTTCGCAAGAGAAAGAATTCCAACCGAGTTTATGATCAATCGACGTCATAATGTTTTGATTACATCAGATTTACGGTCTATAAACTAAGTCGTAAGAGGACGCAATCCACTGCAAAACTATGTCGAATGTGGGCCTTACCTAGTCACACAGGTACGGTCTTCTTGTGATGGAGAGAGGCCTCCACCAAACAAGACTGACTAAGAGTCAGGGGGATAAACCTGATTAAGCGAGATGATTATCTAGTTTTGAAGTAACTAGACGTGATCTTCGTCTCGCATATCGCCGTGATGAACTACGTTCGTCCTTCAACCACATTCTGGGCCAGATGAGAATCTGTGATAGATTGATTGACATATCCCTTTCATGTCAAACCAAAAGGTTGAGGTATTCTATCAACGCGTGCTTCATACTACGCGTGCCACGTCCGACCACGGGGTCACAACTCGGTTGTGCTAGGAATGAATCCTTGTGATTATGGCAGGCGCAAACTTCTTCACCTCGAGCGTGTGATTGATCCCGGGAGTCTTATGAAGAAGCACCTGAAGTATCATCATGGACTGAGAACTCATACCTAAGGTCAGGCTCAATGCTCGCTTCCCGGCGTACGAGCGTAGTGCTGAACAAAAAGGCCCAGTGACCACGTCTTGGAAACTGATTGGGTTTGACTAAGGGTATGAGTGATGGGGATGGTCAAGTTCACCTGTAATTCACCGATTCTTGTATTCACTAGGTGGCCACCAACTGGATATTAGTTGAAGGTTGTGAATACTTGTACGGATGCCTTGGAGAAGTGTTCCTATGTGGAAACTAGGCAAATGGAGAATTATCAGTTGACCTAGGATACAGCGCGGTACAATATATAATTTTTTTTTATAACAGGTTGATTAAAAAAAGGAATCAACGTTCTGCGGGCGCTACAATACTCCTAACAGATGAGTAGCACGATGCCCGTCGTATCCGCCGGTCGCACGACAAACATCTTATGAACTATTAAGAAGCATGAGGCAGATCAAAGGGGAGAAATGTTGATGCGGATTTGGACAACAATACATTAACAGGCACCCTCCCATTCCGGCGAATGGGAGCTGTAAGCATATGGTGATGGGTGTTAGGTTATAAAGTCTAGGTCAACAGGTCGTCAATCTAGAATTTATCTCCCACTAATGAAATGTCGGGTTCAGTGCTCCTGGGGCTTGTCGTTCTGATATATGTCCTTCTCTTCTCTCCTTTCGACCTCCTTTCCTTCTCTCCTTCTGACCTCCTTTCCTTCTCTCCTTCTGACCCCCTGGGGCTTGTCCTTCTGCTCTATGCTCTTCTGCTTCCTTGGCTCTCTTCTCCTTGCCACCCTGCAAGAGGGGCAATATCAAGCACGGAGGGGGGGTGGTGCTTGATGAACCCTCTCTGATGCTTAAGTCAGAACGTCACTTTTAGAGAGATAAAGCTAGAGAGAAGCCAGAGCTAAATTGCCCAAGTAAGTAAGATCATCAAATGAGTGGTGGAAGGGTTGTATTTATAGGCACCAGTGTCATTAAGGTGACTTAATGACATTGTTAACCTTTAAACACAATTAATTAGTCCTTGATCACATAATTAAAACCTTAAAGCATGGAGAGGTTGGCGGAAATAATCTAAGTGCGGGAGTCGGGAAACGGTGCCAGGGCCCTTGGGGGCGGAGAGAAAATCCGACCCCCAAGGGTAGGGGTTGTGCGTGGCTACCCAACCCCTCCCTAGGGGAGATGGGTTGGCCAACCCTATCTCCCCTAGGGGAGATCGGGTTGGCTGACCCTATCTCCTCTAGGGGAGGTCAGGTATGGCCACCCGACCTCACCTAGGTGAGCTCGTCGCGCGGCCCGGACGAGTATTTTCGCCTCGTCCGAACCGTTGGTGTTTCGGCGGGGTGTTCGGGTCGAAGTTTCGATTTATAATCATTAACGGGGTAATAAAAATAAAATGATTCGGAAGTCAACGGGTTCAAATTGGGCGTATATCCATCACATGCCCCCGAGTCAACCAATGGCCTGACCCTTGATTGACTCTATTTTAGGATGGTATGACACGCGCAACTTGAAGCCGGGATTTTACCTTTTGTCGGAATCCTTACTTACCCATGGGTGTGTGTCTCTCACTCTGCCCCCTGTCTTATAAGATAGAGGAATTGCAAATGTCAGAATGGCACGGACAAGTGTCCAAGCACGTGTCCGTCTGAGATGGAAATAATAAATCCAATACCATCACAAGCTTATACTCGGAAAATATACGTATGTGTGGGGATGCAACATGAATATGGTTAAGTGAGTCCATACTTCAATTTCATGACGGGGTAAGCCTATGTGGGAAAAAATTCGAACTTTTTCTAAGTATGGGATACTAGAAAATATGCCTATAGGATGTTATCTTGAGCGAACATGGATGTATCATGAACATGAAAGTGTGTACTAGCATACATGCAAGTAGGAACACAAGTATGGAAGTGGGTGTAGACATGCTGCGGTTGTAGTCATGAATGTATGCATGGATACATGGCGGCCATGTGCATGGACGTCTAAATGTTTGAACACACGGGAGTGTGTACGTGGGTATGCGTATGAGTGCAAGCATGAACATGTATGTGTGTATGGACGGGTTGTGAGTATAAGCATGAGTGATGACATTGATGTACCTGTAGATGTAAATCATGAATATGAGCATAAGTGCAAGGGTGAGAGTATAGACCTCTCCTTTACCCGAGGGTGGGAACTCTGCCACTCGATGGGACACAACGTTATGTCTCCCTCGTACTAGCGTGAGCATTGTCCTTTAACCTCGTCCCTCGACATGTGTAACTTTTTTCCTTCATTCGTTAGAGCGCGTGTATAGCTCTTGACCCTCTCCCTATCGCGTGCGAAGGGGCTTATCAACATGTCTTAAGGGTTGACCCTTCTTTCGGATGTGTCGGAGCGCTGCTCCTTTTTTAGGGAAGCTAAAAGTTCGCCCTCTTCGTGATGTTCTGGTGTTTGTCCCTTTGGTTAGATCTCCTGGGTTGTGGTTTTGCTTCCGTAACTTGATTGATGTTAAGGTTGCCCCCGTAGTAGGCGCATCTCGCCCTTCCATGAGTGAGGGTCGACCTTCGCGTCGGTCGCTCGTATGAGTGACTCATTTTTGGGAAGCTTTCTTCTTCGGACAAGGAGACCTTGAAGATCGTTTTCCAAGGCAGTCAGACCAAATCTCACTGTCATGTGTCTTGGGTGTCTGAGGTGGACTTGTATGAGGCGGGGACTCGCATGACCCCTCCTCCCATGAGCTTGGTATATCTTTAACCCTCTTGTCTTCATTCGTCTTCCGTTTTTCCCTTGTAGATTGGTTTCATGGAAAATTGTGTAGTGTGCCGGCGGAGCATCCCGAAGGCATCGTTGATTTGAATAAGAGAAAGGTATCCTCTATCTCGGCTCATAAGGCCAAGAAATCTTCTAAGTCAGGGAAGACTGTTAAGGCTTCCAGTATGTTCTCATTCCATTCTCTTTTCTTTATGATACACTTATGATTATTCTCATGTTGCTTTCTTCTTGTAGTCAGAGCATTCGCCCTGGGTTAACGAGCGGGTTCTTACGGTGGGCGACAGTTTAAGTCAATCCCAATCCTAAGGCGCAGAATCCTGATTCTGAGGTCGGGCCCTCGACTGTCAGGAAGAAGAGAGCCATGAGGGACTCTCCTTCAAGTGCTTGCTTGCCAATTCCCTCTCGTGATAAGGAGGTAGTGGTTAAGGAGGCACCCTCCTTGCTTTGACGAAAATAAACAAACTGTGGATGGCGATGGGATGGCCACGGATCTTGATGTCTCTCCTCTATCCTCTGCCCCCCCCCCCCCCCCCCCCAGTCGAGGGGACGAGTCTCAAATCTGTTTTCTCTTCATGTAGGTTTTACCACTTTGAAGGTGCCTTTGGCATATCTATTGGGTTATGTGATTAACCATTGCGTTGAAGACTTTGTTTTTTGTGATGGGTGTGATCATCGCTTTTCATTGAGGTTCCTTTCTTTTGCCATAGCTCTGATTAAGATAGCAAATTCTTGCTTGAGAGTTTGTTGGAGACTGCTCTTGAGTTAGCCTTTACTAGTATCGTAGTTGTGATCGTTGTGAGGATAATTTTGTTATTTGTCCCGATAGTGCTTGTCGTGATTCTTTTCTTTATGGTTGATTTCATGAGATATGGAGGTTGTCTTCATAATGAGGACGTCTCCTACCTAGTATCAACCAGGTGGTTGAAATATAAGTACATACCTTTGATGAGCGTATGAAGGGTGTTTGTTTTTCCCTTTTTCTTGAACCTCCTCCCAAGGCTAGGCGTAGCCTTTTGAAGTTCGTGGTCGGGATGGTGTCTTTACAATGTATGTCTTTGACAGCTGTTTTATGATGTACTGCCATGATAATCACTTCGGGGTATGTGGACATGATAGCCACTTCGTGATGTGTGGGAGTGATAGCCCTTCTGTAGTGTGTGGACATGATAGCTGCCTCTTGGTATGTGGACATGATAGCCACTTCACAGTGTGTGGACATGATAGCCACTTCAAGGTATGTGGACATGATAGCCACTTCAAGGTATGTGGACATGATAGCCACATCACGATGTATGGAGTTGTGCTTTAGTATTCCTTTCTTATTGGAGAGCCTTCATTGCTATAGTTGCCTTTTGTTTAGGCTATGTTTGTTGGGTTAGGTCCTGATGTCTCGTCTTGCCAGATGTTGTATCCTTCATGCTTTTTAGATGTCTCCTTCATGAGTTGTGCTTGACGATGTTCAAGTCTGATACGAGCATAGGTCACGCGAGGGTGACATGCAAGACAATAACGTTTGTCGGAGGTTGCTTTGTGCGACTTGTAAGGCAATTCCTCTTCTTGATGGGTCGATTTTATTTTGAGAGCCTTGAATCTTTGGATTTCATGTCATTGCTATCCTTCTTGGTGGTGTTGGGGTCCTTTCAGATACTTCTCTTGACTTGTGATATGGATGGTAGGATAACTCGTTACTTTTCATGATAACCTCTTGTGCTTCTGTATATGATCCTTTGGTCATGGACTTCTCCTTTGTATATGCTTTCCTTTCCTTATCTTTCTTTTGTGTTTTTCTTCACATCATACCTGCTATCTCATCAAGAACAAACATTATGTGTTCTTCATACAACTTTGCTTTGCAATTATTTTCTCATGGAATTTTTTTTAGTATGGTGCAATGATCTCTTCTGATACCCTTTAAATGGTATATATGGTACTGTTAGACCAAAGATACGCTCTTGGTGGGCGTCGAATCTGTTCACGAGACAGGCTCTCGGAGGGCACTTAACGTTTCACAGGATAGGCTCCCGGAGGGCGCAAGTTAGACCAAAGATACGCTCCTGGTGGGCGTCGAAAAACTGTTCACGAGACTGGCTCTCGGAGGGCACTTAACGTTTCACAGGATAGGCTCCCGGAGGGCACAAGTTAGACCAAAGATACGCTCCCGGTGGGCGTCGAATATGGTAGTTTGAAATCTACCTCAAGATACGCTCTTGGGGGTGTCGAATCTGATAGTTTGAAATCTACCTCAAGATACGCTCTTGGGGGCGTCGAAGGTCGTAGTTTTTAGAAACCACTCTCAAGATACGCTCTTGGGGGCGTCGAAGTTCGTAGTTTTTAGAAACCACTCTCAAGATACGCTCTTTGGGGCGTCGAAGTTCGTAGTTTTTAGAAACCACTCTCAAGATACGCTCTTGGGAGCGTCGAAGTTCGTAGTTTTTGGAAGCTACTCTCAAGATACGCTCTTGGGGGCGTCGAAAGTCGTAGTATGAACACTACTCTCAAGATAGCTCTTGGTGGCGTCGAATCTGTTCACGGGATAGGCTCCCGGAGGGCACAAGGTTCGTAGTTTTAGAACTACTCTCAAGATACGCTCTTGGGGGCGTCGAATGTGTTCGCTGGATTGGCTTCGAAGGGCTCAGAATATTACCTTACCTTGTGTCTAATGTAGGGTGCGTTTTTGATATGCTTTTCGAGTCTTTACTTGACTTTTCCTTCTATGATATTGCATGTTACCACGCTGTTTCTTCAATGTGGGAGATCACCTTTCGAGGGCGATGTTTGTGTGTTGCCAACTTAGGACGAGTTCGTACAAGGAGTTGAGGATGTTTTCCTCTTATGTGACCTCTTCTAGGAGAAGTGGTATTGCATGTTCTTGTGATCTTCTGCCTCTAATCTCTTTTTTTACACTTAGGTGGACTACCAAGCACTTATTCGTTTGGTGCCCCCAAGTTGCTTAGTGGTCATACCGCCTTTCATATTTGGCCGTTGAAGGCCCCTCGTTCATTTTCTTGGTTGGGTACCCCTTATGCTCGGGGCTCCCTTGTCTGCTTGTTTGAATGCGATGAGTGTCCCTTGTAGGATTACTCTTTCTCATGCTTGCTTGTTTCAGTCATAGGCATGGTTTGGATAATGCCTTTGTCGGATGTATCTTTAGAGGTTGGGTGGAGAGCTTTTGCTTTGGGTGGGTGGGGGTAATTTTCATTCTTTTGATAACTAGGATGTGGCAGTGTTTGTATCCTAGTGGTGCTTGTAAATTCTTTCCCCCCCCCTTCCTTGTGTTTTTTAGAAAAAACATTTTTGCGGTGATGATAGAGTAGGAGTACCGTATCTTGGAATGGATTGCATTTAGGTTGAATAGCTTTCTCATAGCATGGTGTCTTGAGTTGTTAATCTCGAAGGCGTGTTTCAGACTAATCAATCTGATCCATGCTCCTTGCTCGGGGGGGGGGGGGGGGGGGGGGGGGGGGGTCTGACCGGGCTGTGATAATCTTCTTGAAGTGTTGTGGTACTTAGTGTGCTTTGCATTTTCCTTTATATTGGAGTATTCTTCAATGCCTTTAGGGAGTGTCACATTGGTCATGCTCCTCCCACCTTGAATCTTGATTATAGACTTCCTTTGAATTAGGACTTGAACCTAAAAATGATGTTTTCCTCTAGGTTTGCAGGTGATGCTCTATGATTTTCCATGGGTTTGCCCCCGTATTGGCTATTCCTTGTTGGATAGCTTCATTAGAATCTGCATTTGTATTGCGTACGTATACGTGTTTGAGGTGTGTTGAGCTGACAAGTCCCTCCTTTTTCATTTTGTCATAATCTTCATTCATCATGTGTTCGGCGTATGGCCTTAAAGGCGGGATATTTTTCTAGTGCCCCCTTTATCGAGGTTCTCCTCTTGATGGGATGCCAGAGTCAAATGTCTTATCATTCGCAGACACGGTGTTTGATCAGGATGTGCGTTTACTGTGAGGGTTGATCTTGAAACCTTACTCCCCAAGCTTTTGAGCTATTCTTTGGTTGATCTTGTAGAACTATTATCATGCCCTAAGGCTCTTGATAGGAGATGTATCTCCTTTTTCATATTCTAGTTGTTGCACTATCTCTTTTGCTAATCTTGCATCTTTAGAGTTTCTCTCTTGGTGCATGACTTCAATGACAGGATTTTCTACCGATGTTTGTTCTTGTTAGGACTTGTATCCTTGTTGCCTTCCTTTCTTGTGAGATGGCGAATGAGTGTTTATGAACACTCAAATGTGTCGTACTTGGTAGAGGTATGCGCCTAATCTTTAGGGTGTGTCTTGAATCTTCGTGTACCTATCTTTGATGAACATGTTATTCATTGCATATATAATACGGAGTCCAAGGATCTCCGGGTTAGGATCATATTTTGAGAACAGAGACATAGTCATCTATTAGATAACCTCTTTATCTAGGGAGTTTATTTTTGCAAGGATAAATGCAAGGATACTTGTAAGGATACTTGTAAGGGATATGTGTTCCATCATTGTTCCTGGTTCATTTGCAGTGCCGTGTCCCTAATGGGTGTGTTGATGTTCTGACCACCTTTACTATAGGGGTCCTTTGGTATTAGGTATGCCTGACTCTTCCTAGTATCATCACTAGTTGGTCATGGGAGATGTCTGACGGACTCCCTTCATGAATTATGGTTATCTTTTATGTCAAAGCTAGCGATCCCCTCTCCTATGACTAATATATCATTGTGTGGAAATACTATGTTTTCCATATCCATTTTTAAAAGCTTGATGATGGTGTCGCCATTCTTCCTTTGCTAGGCTTGGTGCTCTTGAGAGTTTTTTGATGAAAGTGTATTTCATTACATGCGATGAGCTTACTAGGTGTAGTCGCGATTTCTGGCTATTTTGTGAAATAATATAGATCCATTGGCGGCGTTTGCCTTTGAATGTGGGCGCTTGCATATCGATGCCAGATGTGTCCCCTTCGACGGACTTGGCCCTAGGATGCTTAGTGGAAGGTTATAGTAGGGGTAATCCTTTGTGACCTTCATGGTAGTTCCTCTATAGGATGTTGAGAGTGCTCAACTTATTTTTGTAAGTGGGCCCTTCCATCTTGTAATCTTTCCCAGAATCTTGACCTTATAGGTGCCTTTGAGATTGAGAAACCTGTTCCTTGTGCATCTCTTGGTTGGCGGCGGCGTTTTATGGACTCTTCTAGTAGTCCACCTGTGTATATATATACCACGAGCCCGAAGGCGTCCGGTATGGTCTTTCTTGGAAAACATGTTGATATCAAGTATCAAAATCTACCCCTTTTAGGGAGTTGACTTGTTATGCAGTTAAATAAATAAGAGGATATGGGAAGGATATGGGTGTGGGGGGTGTTGATCCCCCTGCTTCCTGGTAATGTAACTGTCTTCCTCCATTAGTCTGTGGTGTATTCCTTCCACTTGAGGAATATAGGTCGCATCCTTGCAAGGCGGACTAGGTGGAGGTGTATCCTTCATGTATGCTATGTGTGATCTCACTCCACTACGTCTCTCCGCGAGACTTCCCATTGTAGTAGCTATGTACTAACATGGTGTGGTACTCTATGAGTCCCCTGTTCAAATCCTTGTCTTTTCGACTTCTCCCCTGTCCTAGGGGGATGTGTACCAAGGGTTGTCATACACAAGAGGTTGGACCCTGTCGTGCTGTATCATGAGTAGGTGGTTGCCTTTTTGTGTTGTCAGGGCGATGTCCCCTCCCTTTGAGCTTTCCTTGGAATGTCTTTTAGTCATGTCCGTGGTGATACGGACTGTATGTGTACCTTGCTGAGGTGGATGTTGAACTTATTATATCCTTGGTGGTCTGACTTGCATGTCCTCCCTTAGTGGGGATGCAACATGAAGGGTTTAGGGTTTAGGCTGTTCCTCTTGGACTCACTCATCTTCCTTGCTATCATAGCTTCTATCTCCTCCGGGATTATCAT